>OX596060.1:7466250-8704375 GCA_951394065.1 Venusia cambrica | reverse complement strand
AATTTATCTATGAACTTTTCTGAATGATGCAAAAATATGAAATTTATCTATAGTACACATATTCTGTTACAGGTTGTATATAACCATTCAGAAATTTTCTTTTCTGAATGATGCAAAAATATGAAATGTATCTATGAACTTGCCATTAAAAACACCTCTTCAACATCAGGAATGAAGTTCATCATCCGCTTGATGACAAACAGGAAGTTCCCGGAGAACTCGTCGGCCGACCTGCCCCATTTGATCATGTTCCGTATGGTGCCGCGCAGCAATATGTTTACATGTTGTGACTGTACAAAAATATACAGGTACACTGCTCTTAGCTCGTTGGTCCTGTGAAAGACTCACGGGGTGTTCTTCATAAACAGATAAAGCCTACGAAATTAGAGATATTTGGAAAAAAAATAAGACCGAATAAAACATTTAACGGATCTGTAAACTTGATGCATGTATTTGGTATGTCCAATTATAGCTATATTACAGGAAATTAATTTCACACAGCGCCATCTAGCCCCAAACTAAGCATAGTTTGCAATATGGGAACTTGGTAACGGACTCAAGGCTCAGCGCAAAAAATATCATTGTTTAAAATTATGACTAAAGGTCCTTTGTTCGGTTAAGGGCAAATTCTATATACTTAGGACAGAATCTGGATGTTTTTAGAACGGAATTCAACGGCCTGAGAAATCCTACAATAGAAATCGATTTTTGAGCTCATGAGAGGAAATAGCAGTCATCAAACATGTTGGCAATAACTCATCGCATACACAATAGTCTCACCGATAGATGTACGCAAGCGAACTGAAGCCAAGGCTCTAAGACTTGTAAGAAATGCGCGGCGGTCCTCATTCCGCTGGCGATCTTCCAAAACGTCTGTATCAGCGCCTCGGACGCCATCTGTCGGCTGTCCGCGCACATGTGCTCGCCCAGTGACGCTAATATTTCATTCAGAAGCACTAAAATAACAGAAAGATACTTCGTACCACGATGCAATATTAGTGGTATAACCTTAAAAAAACTATTGCTAAATGCCAATAAAGAAGGCATGGTTAATAAACAGACGGTGTTTACGCGCTGTATAGATTGATCTACTGTGAGAATTGTTTTGCGATTGTGGGCATTCGATCTTCAGATCCAAAGGCACTAAATACAGTGCTCCCCACTGGTGGGACCCATTTATACTTATTTATATATATATCAGGTATATTTATACTTTTTACATGAATGACTTGCCTTACCCATTTTGTCTGCAGATATGTGAATCATTTCCAAAATTGTAGACGACCTTTTTATAATACTTGTAGAATCAAATGATGATACAACGCAGTAGAGGAACAATTCGCTGCAATTAAAGTAAAATTATAATATTCAATCCACTACTTTCATAATGGTCTTATGATCTATATAAATTTTTCCATTTCGGACAAAAACTGGTTGGAACTCCAAACAACTCTTGGTTGCTCCCCAACATCATATAAAGTTAGATACTACCCAGAGCTTTCCATCTTGTACCTTAAGAGTTCGTACCTACTACTTAGGTAAAATAGATAATAAAACACACAGATAAAGCTTGGTGTTTGTTAGATAAATTTACCAATATTTGGGCACATGAAACTTTGTTTTGTCTTGCATGGGAATTTTTTGTTACAAGATTGCTGAAAATTTTCTCTATAGAAAAAAAACTGAATATACTGTGTTTTGCATTCCCAAATTTATCTCTGAAACGACGCGACACGTGTAATTTTTTAATAAATAGGTAGATTTTATATATATCTTGAAATCAGATTTTTCATGCTATGAATACTTATTTAGTTTTAAAGTAAATAGCAAATAACTGATTCGAGTATTTACCAGCAATGTATTATAATGTACACTAAAACGCAATGAACACCTCCTAATCTAGTTGCTGTCCCACTTGTATCGTCTCAAATATACTAAGTAAGAGTGAGAGAGCATCCTATTATTGTATTGTTAAACTTACTTATTTTCCATTTCATCACATTTCTGGAGAAACTCCTCTAAAAGCGATATCATAAATGATGAATTGCCTTTGTTAGAATTAAGAGTGCCATAGAGCAACCAATCGAACGCGGGAGTGTAGAGACTCAGATAGCGGTCTAAAGTCAACAGCTGTGTTTCGTATTTTTTCTTCATTGATATTTGAAAGATCTGCAAACATTTTCAGCTGTAGTGGTCAGGCACATCGTACGTCTTGTATCCAGCATAGAAAAATACCAACCCCTTCACTAAGGGTTCAGTACATGGCGACTAATATCTTAAAAAAAGGCCATTTATGGATCTCCGTAGCATGGTTTTCGTTTTTGCTGTGGCAAAACTCTCGTCTTGGAGATTGGAGAAGGCTTAGTCTAACAGAATGCCCAGAACTTTGTTCCCGATATTCCGAAGTAAGTAAATAAGAGAATCCACAAAGACAGGGTAACATAACTAAAAATAATTTCACAAATTGAATTTCATTCAGCAATGTCACGCGTGTTGTAGAGTCAGGCCGAAGAAACGATGGATGGATTGTATGAGGGATAATACGGACAAGAAAGGAGTGAGTGATGAAATGACGTGCGGTAGAGGAGTGGAGGAAGAAGACATTTTGTGCCGACCCCACCTGATGTGGGATATCGAGCAGGGAGATAAAGTTATCGTTTTAATTCATCAACAGAGCAGTAGCACTTTTTTAATAAGAACTGCTTTAGTTGTTTTTTTAACTGGTATGGACTATAATACGGATTTAAATTTACTGGCATCACTGTGATTAGCTACCAATTACCTTGGTACGTTAAGAGTAATAGTAGAGAATCTTGTGAAAGACATTTGAAACAAGTATGGTGGTAGTATTTACTACCTGCTTCTACTTCTTTTAAAAACTTATCAATGTTCTTGTGAGTGTGCATTATATTTTCATAAATGTGTTAAGAGCAGACTTAGAATACCTATGGCTTTAAAACGCTCCCTGAGAAAGACACGAGTTTTAATTATACCCGTAAAGCTCTCTTCTGAAGAATAAAAATGCTCCCAATATCTGCTGCATTTATGCCTATGATCTAAACATCACCAACCTGTTGATAATCCCCAATAAGTTCTTTTAAGTTACAGTAGAAATATTCTTCACTGTCTTTAACAAGAAGCCTTGAAGCTACTTTACACAAGTACACTCTCAAATACGCCGCCACCAACGGATTACCAATTCCCCTGATCATGGTAGTGAGCCGCGCTATGGTCGGTTTTATTTCATCTTTAGAAATGAACACGTAGCATTTTAATAGCGACATTTCCATGTACATTCGTGGCAGGAGCTCCCTGATTGATGCCATTTTGTACATCCAGTTCTGACATGTCTCTTTGGCGGACTCCGGCACCTGCTTGGAGTCAATGTCCATTATGTTCTTAAATGTCGTCTTCCTGGAAGGGGAAAAGAATTGTGATAAGTTGAGTTGTCGATTATACAAAATAAATATTACAGGACATTTCAAATCGCGCCATCTAGCTAGCCCCTAACTAAGCATAGTTTGTACTATAGGATCTAGCTAATGAATGTGATACTTGTACCTCTATACTTTTGAAGTAAAAGATGGAAACAAACGTAGAGGAAACACCAGGGTATCAAGCCAGAAAAAGGAAATCCGCGGCAAAACCTAATGATAAGGAGAAATTAAGCAATTTCGACTAGCTTTGGCAAAACATACTGAGCATGACCCTAGAATATGAGGCTCTTATTTTTTATAGGCAGTCAATTTTACTTACCCAAAACTCTTTTCCTTCAGTCTGTCAAAAACCAAATTCCCGAATGTATCTAGTATATCAGTAATTAAAATGAACTTGCTGGGATAGAACTGCATTACGCTGATATCAGACAACAGCTTGGAGCATTGAATACCTATTTTGAAAGCTTTTACCCTTTGCTCAGTTTCCCAGGCCTGCAAAAAAAAAGCTTATAAAATAAATAATCTTAATTAAATTAAATTAGTATATTGACTGAGTTGAATTCACTCCATGAGACTCCAATAAAACCGGATCCAAATATATTTTAGTATCCATTAGTGAAAACTAGAGTAAAAACTGTTGTAATATTTATAAGATTCCTAAACATGAACAAAAACAGAGGAATGTTCTAGCAAGGCTATTTGATACAAATAATAGGCAGCAGAAACACACCTTCTTGATTTCTTCATTGAGCATATTGATTTTGGAGACATATTCTAGTTGGCTCAAGCCCATGGTCTTCCTCACAGAGCTTTCATCAAACTCATCTAACTGCTCCAACCTGTGCTTTACCTTCTCATTCAAGTTGGAAACCTGTCTAATAAGCGCTGAAAAGGAACTAACTTAAAAGCAAAAAATAAAAATAAAAAAAGATAAAATTAAGAAGTGTATTATATGAATACACATAATATTACAGTTATTGTGCTAGAATAAATTATAAATAATATTATAATAATATTAAGTCCGCCATCCTAAGCCTGTCGCTATAACAACAGTTCTAAAATTGTGGTGTTCCGGCATTTAGAGGTAAGATAGCCAGTTCCTCAGTTTATTGAGGATTCCGAGTAAAATGTACCTCCACCATCGGCCTTATCTTATCTTGTTACCACATACTTATCATACAATACAACACCTAAACACAGAAAAAACATCTATATTCATCACACAAATGTTTGTTTGGGTGGGAATCGAACCCACAGCCTACAGCGCAGAAGGCAGAGTTACTACCAACTGAGCTATGAGACTTGTTAGATGAAGGCCAAGCGCTTCCCAGTCATATAATAAAATAAATTTAAGTAATTTGGTATAATATGGGAACTAGATTACGTTTTTTTGTAAATACATACTTATCATACAATACAACACCCAAACACAGAACAAACATCTATATTCATCACACAAATGTTTGTCTTGGGTGGGAATCGAACCCACAGCTTACAGCGCAGAAGGCAGAGTTACTACCAACTGAGCTATGAGGCTTGTTAGATGAAGGCCAAGCGCTTCCCAGTGGTACAGTAAAATAAATTTTAGTAAGTTGGTAGTAATGTAACTTAGTACACTATCTACAGGCATTTATTTTAACTTTTTAAACATTAAAAAGTGGTTATTGTGACATAATAAAGAATATTGAGATAATAGTTGTATGTATGCTATCGCTGAATTTTTTTTAGGTAATGATGTGTTCTTATTAAAACAGTAGAACATTATTTATCATCAATAGTTTCCACAGCGCACACTATTTACGGAATTTGATTGGTCATTTTCCTTCACCTTGGGTTACATATTAGGGTTTTAGTAAGGATCCCTAATAAGACCTGATAAAACTATAGCCTATGCTACTTAGTGATGCTATAGCATTCTAGTGGTGAAATAATATTTAAAATCGGTCAAGAAGTTTTTGAGCCTATTCAGAACATTTTTTTATATTATCTTTGATAGATCTCCGGTTTAAGAGGGCTAAAACATAAGCTACAATACTATAAAAAATTGATGGGACGTAGGGCATTGTCAGTTCGGCCCACAGATTTGCACGTTGTGCGACTACAGTTAAATTATCACTTTTCAAGGCACACTGTACTTCCTTCTACACATGTAGTCTGTGGGCCAAATATACACAAAAATCTTACAATGCCCTAAGTATACAGTACAGTAATGGATTTAGAATGCTGTTGGGTCTGCAGATATTGTAGCGCATCAGGGATGTTCGCAGAAGCGCGTGTGGATGATTTTTATGCAATCATGCATGTAAAAGAACCTGCAACCTGGTGGGCCGCTTACACCGCGGCTCGCACAACCTTCTTAGGACAGTGGCCCAGAATTTAAGGTCCAGTATCATGAGTCACTGTATGGCTGTTTTTAAGCCGAAGTCTCCACTGGTGGCTCAATGACCTCAAGTACTGGTCTAATGTACTTTTATTATTTTATTTATTGCATTATGTTATTTTCTGTGTCATATATGTATTCTTTCTTATATTTTTATTGTTTTAATCATGGACAAAAGTCTTAAATAAACGTATTTTTTTATTTAATTACAAGCTTCATAGCTCAGTTGGTAGTGTAGTGACTCTGCCTTCTGCGCTATAGGCTGTGGGTGCGATTCCCACCCAGGATAAACATTTGTGTGATGAATCTAGATGTTTGTTCTGTGTTTTGGTGTTGTATTATATAACATGTATGTATTTACAAAAAAAAGTATCCGTAATCTAGTTCCCATATTATAAGCTATGCTTAGTTTGGGCCTAGATGACGCTGTGTGATAACAGATAAAAAAAAACAATACAAGGGATTTGTGGAAAAAAAAACATCTAAAATGTACTACTTACTTTTCTCACCACCTGGCAGGAAACTACTGACAATAGTCAGCTTCTCCCCCGTTGTATACTTGTTGAGAATGTTTGTGCGTCTAATATTCCATGATGATACATAATTTGTGACTTCATCAACCACCTCCAAGGGAAGTACATCCTAAATTTTAAAACAAATTAAATGTGGTCGCTAACTATAGACCTTATGAATAAGGTCAAAGTCGCACAGCGAGATATGGCGAGAGGAATTGGAATTTCAACATGTGGTAGAACATGGAATATGGATATCCATAAGAGAACAAAAGTTACTGACATAGCAATCAGAATAAGCTAGCTGAAGTGGCAGTGAACAAGCCACATAGCTCGCAGAACCGATAACTGCTGGGGAGCAAAGGTTCTCGCATGGCGACCCGATTAAACGTGAAACGGAGTGTGGGAAGACCCGCCAACTCAATAGAAACACGACATTGTGGCTGTTGCGGGGAGTCGATGGATGGAGGCCGCTCATGATCGCTATTTGTGGCGTCTATTGGGGAAGGCCTATGTTCAGCTGTGGACGTATGTGGGCTGAAATGATATGATGATTCAAAAACACCTTTAACCTCTCAACATAATAATAACAGTAGTTGGTTTTGATTCTTACCTCCTCCAAATTCATTTGCTCAAATTTTAGTAAAGGATCTATTTCTTCAAAGTTTGAACTCCATTTATTCAATTGGTCCATGAAAGATTTGCTAGGTGTCTCTCTCTGGAAAGTGAAACCTTGTTACAGTCAGTGAAAGTCAAAAGTGGGGTTACGAATTAGAAAACTGACATGATAATTATAAATTATTTTTTAAATAAAAAATGGAACTGACTTCACCCCTAAAACATTTTTTTTTTTTTATTGTACGACGAGGATGCGCTTGGCCTTCATCTCACCTGGTAACAAGTTGAGATAAGGCCGAAGATAGAGGCGCACTTCACCCGGAATCCTCAACAAACTGAGGAACTGGCTATCTTACCTCTGAATGCCGGAGCACAATATTTTTTTTATGAATTGGTATTAACAGATTTAGGTAAGATGGTGGTAGCTAGCCAGGCGGACCTAAACAAGATCCTACCACCAACCAAACCAAGCACAATATATTGTACTCCCCTGGGGATCGAACCCGGGACCTCTGGATCAGAAATCGGTGGGTTGAACCACTAGAGGCGGTTAAAAATAACATATTGAAATATTTGTTTTATCAAAAATAACTTATTTTTAGCTTTTTTCGTTGTAAAACCTACGATACCACGACATATACGACACCCTGATTTAAGAGTTGTGTCAGGGTTCTATAATACGGGATTCTGTGAAATATCTATTCAATGATAGGAACTAAAATAAATACAGATGACCTAAACAAACGCTAAGAATCGGTTCATACATGTCAGGGTAATGGGAACGAACACTCATTCTTCGTTTGTTCATTCCCAATATCATGTTTTCTTTTATTTAAAAGGCAAACGACTGGACCAATTTTGATAAAATTTATTGGAATCTTTACTAACAGAATAATATTTTTCAAATTGGTTCAATAATGACAGAGTTCTGAGGTAACAAACATAAAAAAATACACAATAACCAATTTGTAATTTATGTGCAATCACAATTTCTTCAATTTGTGGGCTTCAGTCAAAAGCTAAAATATGCACTTACATTTTTAATGGTCTTATTTGTTTATTCTCAGTCTATATTAATGATTGGTTACCAAAAAAAGGGGATAAGTGATATATTTACACATAACTTACCTTAGATATTACTGTAGACTTAAGAGGGTGATTTAAAACCTCAAAGGATGGTAAAGGTATGTGTTTATTTCCAGCACATGTACCTTTCCGAGCAGTCCTGGAACAGATAAAGTGTGCATAGTAAAATATATTAATAGATATCCTATTGCATGGGGTGGATTTTATTGATATGGTTATACCCTTTTGATTTGCTTATTGGCCATCTGTCATTGATGGCAATATGGTATCCAAAAACAAGTCTTCTACTTCCTGCCCATAAACACAGCACAATCTTGTCTTCCACTCGCTCCTGTGACTCGTCAACTAAGCATCAACTCACATGTGTATCATCACTCACACAATCCATCTAACTTTTCCTTGGTCTATCCCTTCTCCTATGTCCATCCACATTCTAACCTAAGATTCTTTTCATTCATTTACTTATCTATGCAACTTTCTTCCCTCCGCATGACATGCCTTACCATGTTGCCTATAATTCCTCATTCTTTTAATCGCTACTACCTACTTACATTTTTAAACTTGTTGCAATTAATCCATCCTTGTACATCCATTTGCATCTCAGTCACATGCACTGTCTTTTCATCCATCCTTATCACTGGCTAATGTTCTGATCCATATAAAAATATTCACTAAGTAAGATACCAGGTAGAAGTAATCACAGAATAATTATTGTTTACGGTTTTTTGTACCTAGTTTCATAGTTTTGCCTTGTGATTTCCAACAGTAGAATGAAGAGAATGGCACTAACCCCTTCAATTCTTAGACGTGATACAAGGTGAGGTGACTATGGACCGCATAGATTTAACTATAGCCGTTTTAATATTGAGAAAATAGATTATGTACTTAGTACCTACGTCTACCGACAATACCTACCATTCATACGTCGGCATATCAAGGTTTTTTCGATTTATTCTTCAGTTGTTGATATTTATGTATACAAGTTCTTGCCAGAATAAATACAGTCATCAATGAAACATAATAGTCTTTTGGCAACCAATAATATATACAAGATTTATTGAAAATTGAAACCTAATTCAATTAAATCCAAACACAACAAAGACAAACAAAAAATGTCAACAAAACAAAACAAGACACACACCAGCAGCGTTGCCATATGGAGAAGGCATGAATTCTGTATTTTCGTTCAAAAAATCCGTACAAAATCCGTATGACAATTTTCTGAGCTAAATTCCGTATAAAATCCGTACAAAAATCTATCAACTAAAAATTTACCTATACATATCTTTATTCATCATCTTCAACATGTTTACATCAATATTTAAATTAAAACAGGGTGATTTCCCTGTTTTAATACAAAATTTGTTTTGTAAATAACAAGCCTGCTATAGCTTCTGTGCATAGTTTATTTCTTTGCTTCGTCTTTATAAGATTTATGGCGGAGAAAATACGCACTACCACCGCACTCGAGTGAGAGAGTGAGGCATTCTCCATTTTTGCTACGTGTGAGCCAAGCCTTGAAAGAAGTCTCCATCAACCAATTTTGGTCTTGGTTGAAGCGTTGCATTATGAGTGATTTTTTGGCGATTTTGTGACGGCCATTGTTTTCAGTCCTAAACGATATTTTTTTTTGTTAAATTACAGCAACGGAACACAGTCAAGAAAAAAAAATTTGTTTTATGATTTTCAAATAAGTGAATGAAATTATGGAAGATTGAAATAATTATCTTCTCTTTCATATCACATTGAAAAGAACAAGACAGAATGCTACATGTTTTACATTGCAACACAAATATGAACTTTTATTATTGCAGGGATTCCCCACATGTAGCCCTGTAATGTTGCCATGAAATGAAATGAGCTGTCTGTATGTTATTACATTAAAATAATGGTTATGATTTTAAATAGATATAAAAACGTATAAAAATCCGTAAGCATAAATCATCCGTATAGGACTTCCAAAATCCGTATATATACGGACAAATCCGTATATATGGCAACACTGCACACTAGACGACACACATCACAATCCTATATCTATAAACGTATATAGGTTAATGCCTATATCCAATCCAAATCAAAGAGTATTAGTTAGAATTAGAATCCATAACCATAAAGTAACTTTTGAATGTATTTGAAATAAAATCCCAACAAGAGTATAAAAATAATAGATAAGTAGAATCAGTCCGTTCCGTCCATGTCTACAACGACCACGACACGAAGCATAAACTCAAGTCACTGAATGCCTTCACGAGTTCATGACTGCGCCTTTCTTTCTGTTAGCTGTGTCGTGTCCCGCTCTCCTTCAACTTCTCAATGTACATTCGATAGATGACGACGGCCGCGGTGGCTGGCGGTGCTAGGCATCAGTCGATAAACGATCTGCAAGAAAATAGAGGTCGATCCTCTTAATAAAATTAACCACTCTTAATTACTCCAGGTTAATAACCCTATACTGATCCAACTCTCCGCGCCTTGCCAGCCTTCATGACCACAGTCGTGGACGCTTCGCTCCTCAGCTTTCATCTCCAAGGATCCCCCTCAATGAAGTCTTCTTAATGCAACGGATGGACCACCTCCACAGGATGGCACGAAAGCAAAGCCCCGCGACCTCGTGGTTGTAGCCACGAGAGATGATGCTAGGGTAGATAGCGCCAGCTAGAGGCCCTTACCCGCAGCTAAAAAAAAGCTGCAGACGACCCGATTAATTGATTTCATCTGCACAGTCGACGACGCTTCACAGCTTGCCAGTCTCCACCTCCACTGTATTCAACGCTCCACACCTTGCCAGCCTTTACCTCAAAATTGGTATATGTTTGTTTCTATACTTAGTTTAAAATATTTTCTCTAACTAAATACAATTATTGACTTACGGCTCTCCATAACGTTACACAATATTACGTGAGTATATTCTAAATCTATGATTGTCACACTATACGAAACAGAAAAAAACTGTAGGAATGCTAAAATGGCGCGGCCGGACAGAATTACTTATTTAATGGCCACTCCATGTCTCGTACACAAATACCACTAGGTAGGTACATAAACGTACCCAGCGTTATGTAGATAGGTACCTAGTGTTTATATCCTTCACTATAAATTAAATAGTATCTGTAATTACATGCATAAGGCAAATTGGCTTATAGCCTATGGCCTAGTAAAAACAAACCCAATGCTAACAAGGGTTTCTTGGTACCTAGGGGAAACTTCCGGGGGTGGGCCTACTTGTATGTCATAAGATTTATTTGTGTGAGTTTGACGGGCTGTGTAATATCTACTTGTGCAATATCAACAAGTTACAATAATGTACGATTCAATAACTCGAAACCAAAAATGCAAGGAGCGCAAAATAAACACCTTCCAACATGCTGCGCCAAAGGATTCAAGTGATTAGGCCTGACCGTGACTTCGAAGCTACAACTTACCTACATTATTAGGTCATGCATTATCTGACTGCACATTATCCAAGGCTAGACTTAAAACTGTTAAATAAACTATAACGCTATTCTTATAATTGTATATTCTCTTTCACGATCACTCGCAAAAAGTAGCTTCCTTACTTCAGCGTGCGCGAGCCAGCCAGTAGCAATGCAACGCATCCGGCAATTCCGGCATCCTGCAGATGGTTGTTTCGCGTCTGGACTGGCCTATTTAAAACAAATGGATGATGATACTGATGGGATCAGAATCCATATACATAGATCTGAAAGTTTATTTTAATTTGACTAGATTTAATTTAGTCTTGATTTATAGGTGTCATTTTTCTTAATTCTTAGTGCCTATCTACTTATTATAGGTATCTATGTGAAATAAATGAGTTAATAATAATAATAAACCGGGGCTAGACAAGATTCCGCTCTATCCGCCAATCAGTTGGATCAACATGTAAATTAAACCACAACCAAATTGGTTAAATAACGATGCGATCCCAGAAAGCCATTGCCAATGCCATTCGGTTTGTTTTGTTCTATGGTTGTTTTTTTTATTTATTGTAACCCTGTGATAAAGTTTTTGTAATCAAAACAAATAACACCAAGCCGATACCTAGCATTGCAATGGAAAGTTGTTAAATCTTTTATTTTTATGTACGCTTGGAATTATATTACAGTTGGTAGTGTTCATGTCTTGATTTTTTAGAATTTTCGACACGAATGATGACGTTTGAACGTTACGTAGCGAGGTACTAATG
Source organism: Venusia cambrica (assembly GCA_951394065.1). Lineage (NCBI taxonomy): Eukaryota > Metazoa > Arthropoda > Insecta > Lepidoptera > Geometridae > Venusia > Venusia cambrica. The sequence goes on along the minus strand of OX596060.1, from coordinate 8,692,153 downwards.
AAACACGGGATACCAAGGTCGACTCCTACGCATACAGAGAAAACGTCATATCACTAAAGACACATTACCAGTACTAGTGCTTCTGTTCTGTTGGCTAGGTTCCTGTATTATGTAGGTACCTATTTATTTTGTTTGAGTTTCTCTTCCGCGTTTATAATTCTACTCTCCACGACTATTAATAATTATTGCTGATGACGTCTGTATGTATGTGTGCCTGGCCAATTTCCAGAAATCTGAGTGATCCGATCCACGTCGGTCGCCTGGTTCTTACCTTGAGTAAAATTCGTGCCTCATTTTAAATTGTACTTATTAGAGACAAACGTATCAACATATTTTTATCGAGATTATTACGTACCTACCTATAAAATGACGGTTTTTAGCCGATATGTGGTCAGACCTTTTAAGAAATATCCTCTCATTCGGGGCATGGCCTCGTATGCAGCTATTTGGCCATTATCTAGTCTAATTCAACAATCATTTGAAGGAAGAAATATTGGTAAGTGAAAGTAAAATTTAAATTAAATAGGTATCATGTAAGTAACATGCTTATGTGATATAAATGGGCTAAATATAATGTTTATCCTCATAATTAATTGAGTTGCACCTACTTTTAAATCGTGTTTTAGATTTTAATATGGGTTAGGTAGGTATGATAATATTGAATTATTCCTAGAGGTACATAATTAAGTTATAACTATGTATAAAAACCATTTATGAGTTCTGACTTAAAATGTGGAGTACTTATGCTAAACGGCCTATACTAGCTCAGATAAGCATCTCACCGCAGCTTTACTCTAGTTTCGAACTAAGATATAGGTAGGTAGTTATAATAAAGGTTACATTGCTGTGCGCTCAACCACGGTGCTAAGACCACCAGATGACAGAACAACGCGCGAATTTCTACGTTTTATTTTTTTTTACGGTAAAACAAATATTAATTGGGAAAATTGAAACACAGAGCGTCTGCGTTTATTACTGTGTTTATTAACTGTACAAGTGTCTAATTGGCGTATTTATTGAATGGCGAACATTTATAGTACAAATTAGAGTCAACTTTGTTTTTTTTTTCTATGGTTAAAATTGTATGTGCTTATGTGTTTTTGCAACTAGCGTTCTAGCATCAATCCTGAATATAGTTCAGGATTGATGCTAGAACGCTATGCATAATAGCGCATATGTTAAATTCAAAGTAAGTGCAATAGTATTGTGGAAGATATAATCACTGAAGCTAAGCCATTTCAGGTATCATAGACTCAGGTTGCTAGCAAAAGTTAAATAGGGTAGGTAAGGTAGGTACCTATCCAAGACATTGATGTAAAAGCATTATTTTAATAATATGAAAAACAATAGAACACATAATTAAACAAAAAAATAAGTACTTTAAAATATTAAAATCCAGTGTTAAATCAAGCGTATAATGTAGGTAATTGGTGAACTAATAACTCAACTAAATGGGAAAATAAGGGAAAATTAATATATAATGTGTTTTTTTATATAATAATAATGAGTTCTAATATCGAATGTACGTAATAATACCTACTTAATTTAATACTAGCAACTACAGAAAAAGTACAGATCTTATTCTAACTTAGTCTATGGTCCATAGTAATGTAAAGGTATCTTAGAAAACTAACAAACATAATTAACTATACCATAACTATTTATTGGCACGTAAAGTCTGTACCTACGTAACTTGCCTACTAGTTTTGTGTTTAATAATTGTATGTATATCACCATCCGATAGTGTCACTTATAAAGTAGGTAAGTAAGTACGTAAAACTCTAGTCTTGGGGGAGTTATTTTAAAAAGCAAACTAAAGGAAAGTACTAATTCTTATAAAACTTATTGACATTACGTATAGGCACAATATTTTATAATTTCAGATGACTATGACTGGTGGAGGTGCGCTCGGTATGGTTTGTATGGGTCCTGTTACGTTGCTCCTACACTTTACACGTGGCTTACAATAGCGAATAATGTTTGGCCTGGAAAATCCATTCGATTAGGTTTGGTAAAGGTAGGTGAACATAGGTATTTTTTTTTAAATATCCTCCAAAAATTACTAATAAGGTTTTTAAAACCTGGTTTTAAAAGTAAAAGTAAGACCTACCTACCTATCTACCTATGCCTACTTTTATTGTGTTTTGTCTTTGCAGACCGTCGTCGAAACTGTGACCTATACTCCATTTGCCATGGCTAGTTTTTACTTCGGTATGAGCTTATTAGAGATGAAATCCTTAGACGAAGCAGTTGATGAAGTAAAATCAAAATTCTGGCCTACATATAAAGTTAGTAAATACTCAACTTATCTATCAAAAACCAGTCTTTAATATGAAAACACGAATTTATGTTCCTTTATGTTTATAAAGGAACATTTTTACTCACAATACCTACAAACACAGTAGATACCTAGATCATAAATTTAGGGCTTACAACAAATGATGAGCTAGATCGTTTTTTTTTTGTTTCAAAACATGTGGGTACCAGGTGGGTCGGGTACCGAATTGTTTTCTCCGCATTAAAAGATTTGCTCCACTTCACCTTTTTACAAAACATGTTTTTTTTATAATTAGAAATCCGAAAGTTATTTTAAACCTACCAACAAAATTTCTAAACAATCGGTTTGTATATAATGTTTTCCTCCATTCAATCCTCTTAGGGGAGGAAGTTCACTAAGAACGGATTTATGGAAATTCCTCCCCTAATAGGATTGAATGGAGAAAAACATTACATATACCTAAACCGATTGTTTTGAAATTTTGTTTGTTGGTTTAAAATACCTTTAGTATCATAATAAAAACACCCTGGCAAAATTTCTGCCATAGGCTTCGGTTTCGGCGCTGGCGTGATTATACCTACCTATCTTTAAAAACGAAATAGATAAGTAAATCATATTAGTAATTTGTTTCATCTATTTAAATAAGGTGGTATAGAAAAAGTCATTTGACATTGAAAGTGATGTTACACTTTCTTTTTGAATTGGTTAGGTGTCACTGAGTATACCTATTATCATTCATTTGTTTATTTATAAGATTAAATTGATTAGACAACCAGACTACACAGGTGTGCGTAGTCCCACATTACTGTGAGTCACAGTAACAAAAAAACCTAGTGTAGCTTTTCAAACACGATTTCTAAATTGTTCATGAAATAAATAAATACTTATACTGAAATACTTTTGAGAAATTGTACCTATTAAGTAAGACAACCAGATTGACACTTTGTCTTTGGGTTGTATTATGCAAGTGCACATTTCAAAAATATATATTCGACTAAATAAAATATTACTTATATTAGGTACCTACCTACCTACCTATAAATATTTAGTAACAAATCCGCAAAATATCTTCTGTTTTCAGGTTAATATTGAACAATGAATTTCCGCAAAGTAACGTCTGAATACTATATATATGAATACTATAATCTGAGTACTACCTATATACTATATAATAGCTATGACTTTTTAATAGGGTTGGTTTTCGTAATATGGTGTTGGTTAAAGATTAAAACGCTTTGTATGTCTTGTAGAATATTATGTTTAAGGGGTTTGACTTCACAAGTCAACAGATGATGATGATTATATCTCAGTTCAGGGTTCAGGGTGAACTACTAGACAATAAATATATAAACAGACACTCACTTCCATTCCATAAATCCACTACACTCAGTATCGCTAACTGAAGCTAAAAATATTCCCATTGGCGAAAAAAACTAAACTAGGCCGTCGTTGAAAACTAAATTTTCTGATTAGCAAATTTGATTAAAACTGGCTAATTCAAGGCACGAATAAAAAAAAATGAGCTGTTAATTATTTCTTGATTTAGGATATAAATATTTGCTGGCCATAAGTTACTGACATAAGATACTGACTTTGTACCTATGTAGTATATCATGAAGGTAGGTAATATAGTTACTTGGATTTCTTACACCTCTCCGCTATTATAAAAAAAGGATACAATTTTACTTGCAATTCATTGGTACCTACCGTGTAATGTTTGTTTGTTTTACTTGCAGGTGGGTGCATCGATTTGGCCAGCCGTTGCGATGTTCAACTTTTGTGTTATTCCTCCAAGAAATAGAGTTCCATTTATAAGTTGTTGTAGCCTTTTATGGACTTGCTTTTTAGCTTATATGAAACATTTGGATAAAGAAAAAATTCCCAGTAAAGCCAGCCCTATTCAACTGTTAAAAATGAGCTGATATAATGAACGGAGACAAAGATTTGACAAAGTCAATGGGAAAGTAGATTTTCTTTACATTGTCATCATGATGGGAATAACATAGTTCTCCAATAAGTATTTTAACCGTAACTTATCTACCTATTATCACAAATTCAAGCGTAATGACACTCCTGTAGCTTATTTAAATGAACTGTGATCTAAATACCTAAGTTCCTATGTGATATTAGTAATTATGCAATTATACATTGCCTCAAATATTATTTATTTATCGTTGGACGCATAATAGTCTATATTGCTCTGTGTTATTTGTTAATAGGTATTTATTAAATTATGAATAGGTAAGTACCTAGTGAAATAATTGTTATATCAGTAGCAGAAGATACCTATTGTTAGATAATGATATAATAAGGGATAATAATAACATCACAAATAGCTACCTTTTTTTACTTAACCCGCCATTTGTGACGTGTATTTAACTTACATATTTAGTAACGTCGGTGTCACGCACCGGTTTTTTCAACCTAAGATTTTCCTAATTAGCAATACTCCATGGTACTTTTCATACTTTTCTTGGTCAAATATTTAAAAAAACATGTTTTTATAACAAGAAAACAATATATAATTATCATAAATCACATCTCGTGTATATATATTAACACTTATGTACATACTCGTTCTACGATGAATAGAAAAAAATATATTTTTTTCTAATGCTATTTTAAAATTTCGAAACTTGTTGCAAAACATTTATTTTTTCCTAAATCAGCTTTTGTCAATATGACACTAGAAACTATAAAAAAAAAGGTTATCGTAATAAACATAGAAACAAAAGAAATACTCATCAAAAATGTCTCTTCTTCAGAGCCAAGCAGCACTAGCATGTTGGCCCTACAACGTCTACACACAAATATTTCTGAGTGAAATATCGATATTGTAATGTCAAAAGGTTACTAATTACAGAATAATAATAATCACAAGAACTACTCTATAAAATTTAAATTAAAATAAATACAAACGCTGATCAAAAAGTGAAAATTAAAATATTTAACTATGTCTATTTACTTACGTATAAACCTTATATGTGACCCCGGTCTCACACACCGCGTCGCCGGTGCGGGGTGCACTAACAGTGGGGCACGCGATATTAGGAAAGTACACAAAATCACAACTCAATTCGATAGCGGGTAAAAAAGTTATTCGACTTTTTCAACCCACCCGGTCATACAGACATAAAACGTTACAAATGGTAGGTACCCTAAAATGGCATGTTTCTTCGTATTTAGAGGAATAAAAGTTATGTATAAAACATTGCTTTCCAAGTTCAAAACCAGTCCTAAAAATAAAAAATGTTTATTTCAGATAATAAAAATCTATGCATTCACGACTTTCATAAATTACACCTACTCCTACCTCTCGTAATCACTGATCTCAAATTAATTTGTATACTCGTACTTACCTACATATCGGAAAATCTAATAATCATTGGTACTTTATGTAGGTACCATGAACTTGTTTATAGCTGCTGGTTGGTTAGCAGGTAATAATAGAATTATGCTTTTTATAATGAAATAAGTGCTTTACGAATGATCTGAATGATGGAGAAATTTTTCTTATAATTATTACGCCACCCATAAATAAGATCGTCTTCATTGATTTGTAGACCATATTTAATGTTGCCAAGTAGGTCCATGACGTACTGTACAAGTTCATGAATCTCAATAAAATCAACGCAGGTACATAGATAACAAATAAAAAAATAATGCAGGTACCTACCATTTAATTTTGTACCGGCCAGAGTAGGTAAGGTTACCAATTATAGATAATATTCCAAGGTAGGTTCTACCTTGGAATATTATCTATAATTGGTGGTACCTACCTATACCTATTAGGTATTGACAATAAATCATTACATATATGGGTATGTGATATGGTTTCTTCTTTCTTTGGTTGTTTCTACTAACCCTAGGTACTACAAAACTACTACTAAAATTAAACCTAGGTTCAATTTTAGTGTGAATTCTCAGTTTGGACGTGTAAAATTGAAACTCGAATCTACAAACAGCCCCACCTAAATGTGAATAGATTAGGCTAGCTACTTACCTATCAAAAAGTCAAAGCAGCAGAAATTGTCCAACTAGCCAATTGGCTGGAGTAATGGGGCAGATGGGAATAGCGCGATACGAAATTAAATTCTCAACGTATATTGATGGGGGTGACACAGGGTACGTTTGCTACTTGAGCTGAAGAACAAACTGTCATGAACCTATACTAAAACTGGACTCCGCACTGTATTCTTAAAAACGAGCTGAAGGAGAGGTTTGAGAATAGTAATTCGTCTCGTACTAATAGGGTGTCCACACCGCCCACTTTAATTAATGTAAATACGAATTAGTAGTTACATTTATTTTCTTATTATTGTAACAGTAATAATAAGGTTTATAATAATAATATAAACTTTTATTTTTCCATAACACTATTTAACTAACATAACATAACTAACTAAAATAAAATAAAAACACAACATTAACAATTATTTACAAATAAAGATTATCTTAACCTTATGTGTTAGGACCACTTATCGTGGTAAAAGCCTCCTCCAGCTCGTGCCATCTCTCCCTATCTCTAGTGTGTCTGCTCCAGGTTTTGCCTGCTACTCTAACAATGTCGTCGTCCCATCTTTTGTGTGGTCTGCCTTTTCTCCTTTTTTTATGGGTTGTATTGGGTACCAATTTGTTAGAGTTTTCGACCATCTTTCGTCATGTATCCTTTGGACGTGTCCTGCCCACTTCCATTTTAACGATAAAACTTTTTGAGTGACATCTTTTGCTTTTGTTTTTTGCGTATATCGGCGTTCCTTATTTTATCTTTAAGCTTTAGACCGAGAAAGCTCCTTTCTATTCCTCTTTGGCACACCCCTATGCGTCTTAGGTTTTGTGCAATAAGCGGCCAGGTCTGGCATGCGTAGGTCAGGACGGGTAATAAGCAAGTTTCCATGGCCTTTGTTTTGAGTTTGATTGGCATTTTGCTCTTAAATATTTCCTTCATTGCCCAGTATTTGGACCATGTATTTTTGGTTCTTCGCTCTATTTCCAGTTCTGTGCAAGCTGTAAAAGAAATCAGGTGTCCGAGATATATATATATAGGTCGTACTCTAGGTCTACTCTAGGTCCAAAGATAGCAGACTCATCGGAACCCTTAAATTATTTGTCATGAGCTTAGTCTTTTCCTGGTTTATTTCCAGTCCCACTTTTCGACTTTCCTCGCAAAGACTCTTTATCATATATTGCAGGTAATTTGGGTCCTCTGACAATATCACGATGTCATCCGCGAATCTGAGATGGGTTAGGTATCGTCCGTGTATTCTTAGTCCCTTGTTATCCCAGCTCAAAGATCTACAAATCTGTTCTAACACGGCTATAAAAAGTTTCGCCGAAAGAGGGTCTCCTTGCTTTACACCTCTTTCAATTTTGAAGCTCGGTTTATAGTGTTTTTATTAAATTTGGCTTTTCTAAACACTTGCGCCTTTTCTCAAGCCGGAACCACTAAGGTAACGTTAATATATATAATATATTAAGATAATGCGTTACGTTAGTACCTGAGTCTATCGTTTACCTAGAAGAGTTTATTGTCTCCGATATTATGGAAGGATATTAAACACAAGATATCAACAAAGATTATTTATTTTAACTTATAGGTACAAAATAAGAGTAATAGGCTAAATAAGTAGTAATAGGAGTAGCAGGGTTTTTCATACGACAAAAACGGCATTGTGTGCCTCTATAAGTCAAAGTCAAATATTTTTATTCAGTAAGATTTTTTGGCCACGGGACTTGGCTCCCCTTGTGATTCTCATATGACCTTGGCTCCCCGAACGGGGGAGATAAAATACCATACATTTTCCGTAATTTTAAAAGTGTTTTTGGCTCCCCCTGTGTAAAATATGTGTATGTTTGTTGGGTCACCAAATTTGGAATGTAGACAGCATACAATATCCCGATATTCCCACGAGAATGGGATTATCCTCTAGTGAAACGATTACATGTAAAATCAAATAAGGATATACCTTGAAAAACCAAAGATTAAAGTACATCATGTTTGAAATATTTAGTGCTTCCATTAAAAGCAAATGAAAGCTATGACCAAGATCTACATTTTCAATGACAGCTGTCAAACTTCAAATAATCATAACTCTGAAACTACTCGTCCTAGACTCTCCGTTCTTAATTCAAATGAAAGCTATGACCAAGTCAAACTTCAAACGGCCATATCTCTGAAAGTACTCGTCCTAGACTATTAGTTCGTAGCTATGAACGATATCTATATTTTCAATGACCGCTATCAAACTTCAAACGTCCTAAATTCTACGTTTGTAGTTCAAATTAAAGCTATTGAAGGGAACTACATTTCAGCACGCAGTGAAAAACTACCTATCTGGTCTCGATTACCATGAAACAGAAGAACTTACCGTATACCATCATAAGCTCATCAACTCACGCTGCTTGCAATTTTGGTTTAATTTGATTAGGTTATTGTTGAGTCCGCTGCTGCACGCAGCCACTTAGGGCGCTACCGTTTCCATAATCATCAAAGGTTACAATGTACCTACTTAATAGATAAGTTAATAAATTGTACCACTTCTGTAAACCTTCTGTATTATGTAATCAATAAAAAAAAATGGCATAGTAAAGTGAAGCATTTGTTTTCACCGTCCCAGCATGTGCTATGTATAAGTGATAAATAGCTACACGAATTACAACTAGTAAAATCATTGGCTAGTTCACAAAGAGATAATTTATAGAAATTCACAATTTCTAAATATCCTCTCATAGTGAGTGTTTTCATAATAGAAGGAAGCTACTTTCAGTAAAAGAATACAATTTTATTACTGTAGACAGGATGTCCACAAATTCTCATTTCGACCAATAAGTCCGTGGACTTACTACTCATCAACATTGTCACCCTATTGGAAAGTGACAAAAGTCCTCGCGTCTCGTCAGATGAGATCTATGCTCAGTCAACTAGCGGTCGGTATTTTTCGTTAGGATAGTGCTCTGTGGTATTTTCCTTCCAAATAAATTCCAATTTTCGCTTGAATTTCGCTGAAGAATTTTGTTGTTATTTATTTTAATTAGGTATAGTGGTACAGCAATTTATTTGTTTACATGCATGTAGCCAGTAATAGGAGTTAGGTATTTTACACCAGACCAGACATGATAAGAGGTAAATATCACGAATAGTATGTCGAGTAACTCGTTATTATTTTCTATCAACAATGAAGGCAAAGTTTATGCCCTATCAACCAGTGGGTCGTGCTGGAGAGAATTCATGTATCTAGGATTGGAGTTCAAAACTCTTTCTGCAGTACCACATTTTTTATGGGCCGTTGGAGGCGATCGACAAATTTACCTGCATGTTCACGGTTTGGAAATTCCTATTCGTGTCAAAGAAGAATCTTTCGAAAACGAGAGGTGGTTGCCACTTGATGGATTTAGTGGCAGGCTTCTACCTACAGATAGATATCATTTTTCATCAAAAGATGGCACTAAGGACAGATCTATAGACCGTATTAGACTCCCATCAATGGCATGGCAATGGGAAGGCGACTGGCAACTGGAGCTCACTCTCGATGGACAACCATTAGATCACGATGGTTGGAGTTATGCAGTAGATTTCCCTGCCCAATTTGGTTCTTCCAAGCAGTGGAAATCTTGTGTTAGAAGAAGAAAATGGATCCGCTATAGAAAATTTAGTGCTATGAACTCATGGTGTGCTATAGCTCCTTTGCACAAAGATCCCACTCAAGAACCCTTTATTGATGTGAGTATTGGTGGCAATCAAATACCTTATGCAGCTCCGGGCACCCTCTCAGTATGGGCCATTACGGCTCATGGCAGGGTAATGTATAGAGCTGGAGTCAGCGCAACCTCTCCTGAGGGCTTGAAATGGATCAATATTAGCATCCCATCGAATTGTGACATCAAACAGATATCAGTGGGACCTACAGGGTTGGTGTGGGCATTACTTTGGACTGGAAGAGTTATTATAAGGAAAGGTATTACTAAGGATTGCCCTACTGGTGAATCCTGGCTTGAAGTTAAATCACCAAATGAAGCCAAAATATTATCAATTTCTGTTGGGTTCAATGTAGCTTGGGCTGTAAGCTCTGATACCAGAACTTGGTTTAGGAAAGGTATAGATGGCAACAGTGCAGGCACATCTGAATCTTCCGCAACTGGGAGTGGATGGCTAGAAATAACTGGAAATATGGTACACATTGCTGTGGGTATAAATGACCAAGTCTTTGCGATTGGAGAAACTGACAAATGTATTTATTGGAGAAGTGGAATCACACCAGCGGAGCTGTCAGGGAAAAGATGGAGAATGGTGCAAGCCAACATGCAACTAAGTCGGACATCTAGTTCTGTAAGTGTGGTGTCTTCTGTCTCCAATCCCAAACACCATAGTTTGACGACACTTAGTGAAGCAACACCAGAGCGAAAAACTAATATCAATTTACCCAATTCATGGGAGGAGTCACATTCAGCTCCCATTGAACACACAATGCCTATTAAACCTCTAAGAGAAGCAAGACTGAAAGGAAATATGAACATTGAGAGCATGGACCTTACAGGGAAGAGTTACGAGACTACACTTAAGAACCCACGAGCTTGGAGTCCAGTCAGGAGTGTGGGCTCAGTGGTGGGAATGGAGGCTCAGCCAGACAGTGACAGCAGTGTCTTTGATGTTGACTCTGGAATGTTTTTTGATGATGAAGTCAGTCAAACTGCTTGGGGAACTTGTGACACCAATTGGGCTTTTGTGGAGGCTGGTGCTTGTTGTATTGACACAGTCCAGGTGCCACATTGGTTCTCAGACTCCCACAATGTGCATAATACAGACTTGTCTGCCAAGTGGAGACTAGACATTTTAGAAAACCTGAAAAACAGAAATAATAACCATACAATAGATTTGACCACTTATGGAGTAGCGGTTGAGGAAAAGGGCTGGACCCGAAGCTGTGAATCAAGACTAGTTAATTCAAATGGTTCAATGGAAGATTGCATACTATCACTTTATTGGAATGATATGGAAAATACAGGAACATTGTCTGTTTTTCAACCAGATGGTACTATTCAGTTCATACTGAATCTGTGTGAAGTGACTAATGTGTTTTCTTCATCTGAGCCTGGGAGCCCTAGAGTATGCATAACAGTACCACGTCAGAATAAGAGCACAATCAAAGTTCAGTTCATATCTGAGATGGAGCAAGAAGAATGGCTAAGTGTTTTAGTAGACATCACATCTCAAATCAATGGACTTTCTGGTAAACCATCTGCCAATTCTGTCTGGGCAGTCACAAACTCTGGTGATGTATTGAATTGGGATCCTATGCCTGCCTGTTTGAATACAACTGAAAATGGTACATTTACCAAAGAATTTCAAGTATTAGGCAAAGATATTATTAAAGGCTATACAATAAACCTTAACAATAATTTTCCTACCGGCAGCAGGATTAAGGTTACTGGCTGTTTGTTTGATGAGATAAGAAGGTTTTATATCAATTTAGAAGGACCTGAGGTGAAGAAGCAGAGGCATAAAGTAGAAACAGAAGTGGACATTCCACTACACTTTAATGTGAGGTTTGATGAGAACACTGTCGTCTGCAACACTAAAATCTTTGGCAGTTGGGGAGTAGAACAGAGACATGACATGCCTGTTACCAAAGGTCAAGAGTTTTCCATCGAAATAATTTGTGATATCCAAGTATTTAAAATAAGAGTAAATGATAAACATTACTGCCTTTATGAACATAGATTAAGTCCAGAAAGTATTACATCAGTATCAGTAAAAGGGCCGCTGAAGCTTTATACTATGGAGTATTCCAGCTCAAGCTTGATCATAGGCGCTGAGGAAATGTTTTGGCGAATGATTGGGGGCTATTTGCGCCGAGTGGAGTGTTCACAAAATGGAATCGTTTGGGGGATTTCGCACGATCACCGTGTTTGGGTGTACACAGGGGGGTGGGGAGGTGGAGTTTTAAAAGGTAACACAATATTATTATTTTTTAAATTCTCATTTGATTTAGGGACTTGAATTGATGACTATGTCAGTCCCAAAGGTCTCACTTACAATCACTCATTCACCCTTTAGATGATGCAGACTTGAGAGTGGCAGAGGTCTGCTCCGCTAATACACCTTGAAACTAGTTTACGACAGTACTCAGAAAGGTGGTTATTTTGTCTGAAAATACAAGCACTATGCAATATGTGGTTTGCTGCAATGAGGTTCATCAATCACCTGCTCCATTTTAAAGAAGGTCAGTGCTGGTGATCCGGGAGCATCTCTAGCAATTCAGTGGATCCCATCACATGTTGGCATTGGGGAAAATGAGGAAACAGATTGATTGGCCCATCAAGTAATATCAAACAGTATTGCTGTTCATTTTAGAGCAGAACACTCAGAACTAATAGACTAATGTAAAAGATTAATAAGAGTCAAAGAGAAGGAATACCTACTTTGTTTTTTTACTGATAGCCAATCTTCTGACCACCTATGGGACTGACATAGTAAATCACGATTTAAAGTCCCTAAATTATTTTCTTTTATTCTTTAAATTTATTAAAAAAAATTACTCCCGTTAACTGCACTTAGACTCTAAGCGGTCCATTGTGTGTGAGCCAATGTTACAATTACTTGTTTAAGTTTGAGAACTGAACCAAGGGACATACTATTGATTCTGTATCTTTAACCTTATTCTTTATTATTATATTTTACAGGTATAGGTAGCAAAGATGGTATACATTCCATGACAGATACACAAACATACTGTGTTTACGAGAATCAGCGATGGAATCCTCTGTCTGGGTACACCTCAACCGGGCTTCCTACAGACCGATACATGTGGAGCGATGTTACCGGCAGACTTAAACGGACCCGAGAACATACGAAATTGCTTAGCCGCCATTGGCATTGGGTAAGTTAGTAACCAAAGTGCAGTGCTGCTATGTTTTAACAATAAGTCTTAGTGCTTAAACCAGGAAACGGGCAGCAACATCCGCATGCGTAATTATTAACAATACTACGATCATCAACCCGCCTGCCAAGCATAGTGATTATTGAAAATCTATTGTGATTTTTCAGCCGTCACTGTCGCTCAGAATAAATAATGTAACAGGGCCCCCTTTTTTTTTGTAAGAAGGCAGGTGCTTGGCCTTCATCTAATCTGATTTTCAAGTTAATAATATAAATAAATAAATATTACAGGATTTTACATTTTACACAGCGCCATCTAGCCCCAAACTAAGTATAGCTTTTAATATGGGAACTTGATTACGGATAAAATACTTAAATACTTTTTGTAAATACATATGTGCTATATGATACAACACCAAACAACAACAAGTCATGATAAGGCTGTAGGTGGAAGCGCACTTTTCCCGGGATCCTCAACAAACTGAGGAACTGCATAACTTACCTCTAAATGCCGCAACTTATATGGCGACAGACTTACGTAAGATGGTGGTAGCTAGTCTAGCGGACTTAATCAAAGTTACTACCAATCAAATCAAGCACAATATTGTACCCCCTGGATATCTGCACATCTTGGACATTGGTGCGCGAACCACTAGACCACAGAGGCGGTTAAAAGCCTCATAGCTCAGTTGGTAGTAACTCTGCCTTCTGCGCTGTAGGTTGTGGGTTCGATTCCCACGAAGGAACAAACATTTGTGTGATGAATATAGATGTTTGTTCTGTGTTTGGGTGTTCTATAGTACGTATGTATTTAAAAAAAAAGTGTACAAGTATTCTATCCGTAATCTAGTTCCCATATTACAAGCTTTGCTTAGTTTGGGGCTAGATAGCGCTGTGTGAAATTAACGTCCTGTAATATTTTAAAACGTATCCTGAGTTTTCTGGGTTTGGTTACTAGTTATTGCCAAACACACGTTTGTTTGCGTTCCGTGACGATGCAGGCAATAAGTATAAATTGTGACTTGAGATTTAAACAACAACCAATAACAATTAATTACTTACAAAATATACATGCTTAACAGCTTCTACTTCAGCCAGTGTTGGTTTGTACAACAATGATAATATATAGGGAGATGTTTTATTTTCCCAGATATCAGAGTGGATGATAGACTACAACACTCCCGGTGGCGTCGACGGCGACGGATGGCAGTACGCCACAGACTTCCCGGCGCCCTACCACGGCAAGAAGGTGTTCACGGACTGCGTGCGGCGCCGGCGCTGGTACCGCAAGGCGCAGATCAACACGGAGGGGCCCTGGCTGCGCGTTGGAAACACGGCTCTGCTAGATATCTCTATATGGGTAACTTCTCCAAACAAGAGTTCACCACAGAACACGAGTTCTATAGCTTTATTTTTGAGTCTAGTATTTGTAGGTCGGTTATTAGTCCGGTTGGACACGTCAACCGGACTACTGAGACGTCTCTTGTACCAGTAATTCGGTATTGGCAAAAAGCTTTAATCGAACTACTGATACTAGACCGATTTTTGTAGGTCTGCATTATTGGGCGCTACTTTCGTACACGGAAAATTCAACCGCGGCTCAACGGTGACCGAGAATCTCCCTTTTGATTAGGTATTTATTACCCGACTTAAAAAAAAAGGCGGAGGTTATCAATTCGTCGGAATCTTTTTTTTTTTTTATATATATGTTTCCCGATTACTCGAAGACGCCTAGACCGTTATGGAAAATTCATTTTTTGTTTGCAAGGGTATACTTCACAGGAGGTCTCATTGTCATCAGGTCAGGATCTGATGATGGAATCCTGGAGACATCGAAGGAACTCTTCAAATATTATATGCACACATGAAGTGATTTGGGTATTTTTAGGGTCGGTATACTTCCCAGGCTATCCCATCGTCATCAGGTCAGGATTTGATGATGGGATCCTGGAAAAATCGAGGGAACTCTTCAAATATTATAGGCACACTTGAAGAGATTTGGGTGTATTACCTCAAAAGTAAGGAAAAAACGGACCCGGAAATATCACATGTCTGTCTGTCTGTCCTTCCATATAGTCATCAAAATAATTGGAAGAAATACGTCATCCAGATAAACGAAATTGTATCATACTCTTCATTGAAGTCGGTTTTCTTTTTAGTTTTTAAAACGTAATTATTCGTATTCTCTTTGGTATATATACTTCAATTATGTTAATTCGAGTTAGTTCTATTCAATAGCCTCGATTTTTTGGTGTGACATTGACAAATCGAAATGACGTAGCAAGAGTGGCTGCTATTATGATCTGTAGCAAGTTTAAGTATTCCTGTTTGTAGTTTACCTGCATAAAAATAACTCTGTGAAAGTACATAATTTACCCTAATGCAGGGTAAATTGCAATGTACCATAACGAATATATATCTTCCAGGATAATGGAGATGAAGTGACCGTTTGGGCTATAACCGTCGCCGGAGACGCCATCTACCGGACCGGAGTAACAGCTTCCACACATGCGGTAAGGAGCTTAGTTCACTGATATGAAACAGAGTTTATTTAATAGAATGGGTAGAAAAATGCTTTCAAATGCTATCGAATAGATAAATCAAGGATTATACCAATGGTTTTTGGAAGTTCATTCAAGTTAATGTTTTTTTTTCAATAGAGCTTAATTCATTTACTCTTCAGATCTGCGATGCGACTCCTGAATTTAGTTTTTTTTTAAATATTTTTTGGAAAATTACACCAAGGATATATTTTAAGGACTGTCGTTGATAGAGCTCTTGTCACCATCCTTGTGAATTGGGGAATCTAACCCTATTTGGAAACAGGTGGAAATGCCCCAGATGTCGATAAGATGGTATAAGAATGTATCTTGATTTTTTTATTACTAGGCTTTGGGGGAGAAGTGATGGGGATTGTGCCATTCAACGGGGACTAGCAATGTGGTAGAGATGCGCAATAAAATGGTCTAGTAATTATCTTCATTACACAAGAATCCTATAGGTACTAATTTCCGTTGCAGGGCTTACACTGGGAGCATGTAAACAGTCCTCAGTTACTCATGGCCATAAGCACTTGCGACAGCGCCGTCTGGGCGGTCGGACGCAAAGGCGAGCTCTACTACAGAGAAGATGTGTCTCAAAAAACACCTGGAGGCTCAAATTGGAAACTAATTGAACAACCGAAGCTAGGGTACCCTTACGCGCATAAAACTGTGCATGTAAAGATGGTTTCTTTGACTAAGAAAGCAGCGTGGGTGATACTGTCAAACGGGTCTATCGCTGTGAGGACAGGCGTTTCCAAAAACTTGCTTGAGGGAAAGGAATGGAAATATTTAGCAGGTAAGTCAAGAACAGTATTAGACTTGGTTTGGTTGGTGGTAGGACTATGTTTATGTCCGCCTGACTAGCTACCACCATCTTACCTAAGTCTGTCGCCATAATAGCCAGTTCCTCAGACAGTTGAGGATACCAGGTCAAGTGCGAAAAAGTCGTAGGTGGAGACCATCGGCTATCTTAACTTGAAAAGTTGAGGGATGAGATGGCCTAGCGCCGAAAATGTTTTCAACACTGTACATAAATTTGACATGCTTCTGGAATATATAATAATTTTGTGTAAAAGACTCGTGTTTCCGCATTTACATTCATGTGGTCCATTATGCGAATACGCTTTTTAAAGCGTGAGTATCAAGCATATTTCGGATAGGTATGTCTATTTATGATGGCATGACATACAGTACATACCTGATAAATAAATATGCTAATGAATACTCATCGCTCTCACGCACGACAAAACCTCTCAATTATTTAGCATTAGTACTGGCAATTGATTGCCAGTGGGTTTGACTACACTTACAAAATTGCTTTTTCCAGACGAAATCTCATTCAAACACGTCTCAAGCATGGATCAAGAGGTGTGGGCTATTTGTGCAGACGGCACGTTACAGCGGCGGCAGGGCGTTACCACAGACAATGTTGTCGGCACCTCCTGGCAAAGTGTGGTCAACGGCGCGTTAGTGCACGTATCGGCTAGGGGCAGGTCTTCATAACGAGACCCGCTTTCGGTTGCAGGTCATTTCGAGACCCGGTTTCAGTCGAGGTCTTTATAACGAGACCCGCTTTCAGTTGCAGGTCATTTCGAGTCCCGGTTTCAGGTGCAGGTCTTTATAACGGGACGCGCTTTCAGTTGTAGGTCATTTCGAGACCCGGTTTCAGGTGCTGCAGGTCTTTATAACGAGACCCGCTTTCAGTTGCAGGTCATTTCGAGACCCGGTTTCAGATGCAGGTCTATAACGAGACCCGCTTTCAGTTGCAGGTCATTTCGAGTCCCGGTTTCAGGTGCAGGTCTTCATAACGAGACCCGCTTTCGGTTGCAGGTCATTTCGAGTCCCGGTTTCCGGTGCAGGTCTTTATAACGAGACCCGCTTTCAGTTGCAGGTCATTTCAATACACGGTTTCAGCAGGTGTAGGTCTTTATAACGAGACCCGCTTTCAGATGCAGGTCATTTCGAGACCCGGTTTCAGCAGGTGCAGGTCTTACTAACGAGTCCAGGTCTCAGGGGCAGGTCTTGATAGACTCCCGGTTTCGTAAGGATTATGTTGACAAACCAAAAGGTGGAAAGTATGTTTTTTGATCTCTTTACTTGGTGTTATCAAATTTTGTTACCTAGTTTCGCGAATCATATTTGTGTGAAGACTCCTATCCTGAGGTCTCATTTCAGAACGATTCTATATGAATTGTATTCGGCACATTTTTTTTATCAAATGCGCGGCAACATCGATTAGCTTGAATTAAATCGGGCCTTGTTATAATCGGATCTTGAAACTTATATTTGATACCAACTTTATTATGTCTTTTCAATTGTTATTTTGTAGCAAAAAATCTTGAATAATAAAGAGAGCTTGAAAATCTCTATCGCTTTGCGCCAGGATGTCAATAAAAATATGAGATTAGGCGCAAATCATTGATTTATACAAGAAATCCACATTACACTGGCTCAAAACTAATTAATTGATCTCTAAACGTCTTTGCCAATTGTATGCTGTTATAAGTAATCTCGGCTGTATTTTATACGTATTTAGCGTTTCTGCCTATATAATATTTGAAAATGTATCATGCTCCTATTATAGTTATTATTAAGAAACTATAAATAGTTTTTATTTAAGAATAAATGACACAATGTTTATCTAGTCATTTCCAGTGTACATTCCTATTATTGTTTAGCGGAATATTTATATAGCTTTAGCCTCGATGATATTAAATTAATGAAACTACATTGTTTATGGTGCAGATGTGTTTTAATTATAGTTATTAGAAGTACATATCGTAAGGGTTCATTTGAAATAGCAGTAACAAAATGATTTATGTTGAGCCCATATGTGGTTTTATCAAAAATCATCTTACTCGTGCTTGTAAATAAAATACTATGGAAAACAATTCAATTCTGATTTATTTTCATAATTTAGTCCATCATCATCATAATGTTACTTTAGTAGTAAAATGACCAAGGTCAAACCAACGCGTTCCGTGCGTACCTACTTTTTAACCGCCTCTGTGGTCGTGTTTCGCTCACCGGTGTTAGATCATGAGTATCATGATCTAACACCGGTGGAGTATCATGTGCTTGGTTTGGTTGTTGGTAGGATTTTTTTCAAGTCCGCCTGACTAGCTACCACCATCTTAACTAATTCTCTCGCCATAAATCATTTTTTTTACCACTAAGATGGCAAACAGGCATACGGTTAATGAAAAGGTTACCGTCGCCTATGGACGCTCGAAACATCAGAAGCATTATTCGCGCATTGCGGACCCTTTAAAATTCAAAACGCCCTTTCTGAAAAACCCCATACTGTAGCTAGTAGGGAAAACCTCAGCAGGCAGATCATTCCACAATTTAGTAGTGCGCGGGAGGAAGTTTCTCTTTAACCTTACGGTGAATCATAGTGTTCCGGCATTTAGGGTAAGATAGCCAGGTCCTCAGTTTGTTGAGGATTCCGGGTGAAGTGCGCTTCCTTCCGCCCTATCTATATTACTTGAAAAATCACGTGAGTTGAAGGCCAAGCACATCGTACAATAAAAAAATAAGTACTCATACGACTAGCCACCTGTCGCTATAAGACTGAAATAGCAATAGCATAGATTCTTGTGGTTTGAGAAGAACCCAATGGTTTGTTACTTTTTGGGATGATCTACCTACTACGACACTGGCAACGGAATAAATGGCTTTTGCTAGCGATTATGGCTGAATGATTACAATTACTGTAGGACCTTTAAATATTAAAATTGATAAAAAACTAGCCTAAGTTATCTTGACACATATCTGTGACAAAACAGATATGTGTCAAGACATACCAGAGGTTAAAGGTTCCCTTGCCTAGCGACCGAAGTCCGACGCAGAGACTGATTTGTTTGCCGTGTTCGTTTAGCACGGGAGAGCCAGTGCCTCTAGCAAAGCTCGCTCTTTCGTAGCCTTATCCTTGATCTGGCTAGTAAGACAATGCGGTGAAAAAATTAATAAGAGTCTTCATCTTAACGCGACCTATATACATCTGGATCAAATTGTATGTATTACCAGGCTGACGTTGACAACAAAGCGAGACTAATAAAACCTTGAAAAAGTAGTCTTCTCCCACTACGCTCTATCTAGTCTCAAACCATCGTATTGCACAGCAAGATTTAGGACTGCAGGCAGACCAATTACAACAAGTAAATGATCGTGATCGTGCACGCCAGCATACGCCATACGCGGACACAGACGAGTTAGTTTGACCTCATGCATGTATCAGCAGATGCAAAGTATACAATACTGTCTTTTCCAGCTGTCAAAACAATCTAACCAACGGGAAAAAATCCCATTGGCCAGACTAGTCCGACTATCAATCTGACTTTTGGGAAAAACCCGGTTAAACGTTTAGTATGTTCCTCTTTGGTTCCGTCACCGACCGGACAAAAAAATACAAACAAAAGTTGGCAGATACCGATGGGTCGGCTACCGCCACATTCGAACAATTATACATTCCAATGCCTCTTTAAAATGGTCATTATAATACTGCTGAATAGTGGGCAAATCACCTATTAGAGAAACTAAACATTTCCCGCAATACTATATTTATTCACTTATCATGTTATCTTAATTCACAGCAAGTAATCCAGTTCGTATCTGAGGAAGTGGTTGTTGGTTTCGTTCTGTATTCGCGGGTAGCCGGCGACGAGGGCATCTTGCCCGCCGATGTATAGGGTGTTGTAGATTTTCCAGTACACATCGCGAACTTTTCTTGCGGGATGGAAAAGTCCCTGAAGCAAAAACCAAGTTTCAGTTTATATGCAATATATGCCAACAGTATTAAAAAAAACAGGGTTTTTGTTTATTTACGAATCAACTTAGTCGTCAAATATGGCTCATGTGACTAGTAGAGCTCCTTGTGAAAGGTCTCAGGGGAAGTACTACCAACATACCTACTTCAACCAAGCAGCATTGCTGTGTTCCGGTTGATTGCCGGTGAAATTACGGGCACGCGAGGCCTTAGACCTTTATGCCTCAAGTTGACGCGCGCAATTCAGTGCCACGTAGTTCATGTTCTATGCAGATGTAGCCTACGCAGTAAGGATTTTTTAGGTAAGAGATGCTCTTAACATCAGATGGGCTGCCTGTTCCGTCTCCAAATTGTTTTAAAAAAAAACTAAATTGAACCCGAACCTACGGATCAAGTGCGAAACGTACAAGTCTCCAAATTGCAAATTGTTAAAAAAAAATGGGCAATTGAACCCGAACCTACGTTTCAAAGGCGAAACGTACACGCGTGTATATCAGTACAATAGTTTATAGAGTCAAACGCTGAAGATGGCCTCATAAAATTACCTGTAAAGCGTATTGCAGTATCTTGATAGGTCCGAGCGCGACCCGCATGCCCTCGACAGCGTCCATGAAGGCCTGCACGAGATGCGGCGACGTCTCGAATATGTTCGGCCACACGTGGTTCAGAAGGTGCACGAGCGCGTCTTCGCACCCGAATCCGTACACCCCGAGCGCCATATGCTTTATCGCCGCGCAGGCGGTCTGTCGGTGAACGAGGTCCCTGAACAAAACAAATTGTATTATTAGTTGTTCGCGATCGCCGTCGTAGGTTTGAGGGCGCTCCTGCGCTCGTTTCATTCATTATATTCATTCGCTTCTAATATTTTTTTGGCGCAAACGGTACTGGTACTACTTTGGTACTGTCCAACATCACGCATGTCACACATCACTGTTACGGCACAGTGTGCACTGTATGGCACCTATAATTTATAATCATGTCCCGATATCATTTAGGGCCGATAATAGTTTGATTGCATTTAGACATAGGTTGACTAAACTACTGGAAGAGAAAGCGTACTATACGATTGATGAGTTTTTGAATGACACATTTTAATTATTTATGTGGACTTATTTATTTATTTATTGTAAATTTATCCCTGCTCTTTGACATGTACCTTATCTTTATATTTATAGTAATCATGTGATGTCTGTAAGCCCATTACGGCTTGGTTGGGCTAGAGATGCTTAATTTTAAGATTATTTATTTACCTAGTTCTACAAACAATATATTCATTTATCACGGTTACTTTTTCTGAACAAACACAGTAGACTTGTATTAGCCTGTGGACTGATGTGATGGGACTGCTTCAACACTAATATTCTCAGATCATATTGGTGTTGGTTGTGACAGAATGGTCAAGTACCTTTGTGTTGTTATTGTACCTTTGTCCTGATTAATTGTCCACTTTTTGGTATGTCTGCGGTTTTAGTAAAAAGGTTTTAAGACTTATGGTTGCCACTCAGTGAGCTACTCCAATTTGGCGCACACGCATAAATATCCACCTCCTTCTGTGTGTGATATCAATGACTTGGTTTTGTAGTTGCTATTTGAGAAGAAAATGAACAAGAAGTAATGCGACGGACATTCGGTGATGGAAAAAGGAAGAGAAAGTAAGACATTAGTTGTCAGTAAGAGACTCACCGTCACCACCGTGCCATGGCGGTCCCGGCTTAAGAATCGACCTCTCCAATTCAGCCCATGGATGTCGTAAAAGCCGGGTAAGGGATCTCACCAGAAAAAGTGCTGTAGCTTCCTTGACGTTATCTACACCTTTATTGCGATCACCAACCCGCCGGCCAAGCGTGGTGATTATGGCAAAACCCACCTTGGCAGCTTTAGAGGCTCTGTCCAGCAGTGGACAATAATGTGAAGAGACTCACCTGTCCATTAAAGCATCTTCAAGCAGCGGACACACAGCGTAAATGTAATCCTTGCCCATTTCCCCGATATACTCGAACAAAAATGATAGCGATTTGAGCACGCCATTCTGCACATTGAGCTCCGGAACTCTGTACTCATTCATCAGGGCCGGCAGGACTGTGAACGGCGAACATGTTTCTGCCACGATTGCAATCGCTACCGTTGTGCACACTCTGAAATAAATTGCAGTGTATTAGTAGGCATTTGCTTCGTACTGTATACCGTGTGAGCTGCCTTAGGGCCACAAATTACAAGCGGTGATTTCTGGCTATGATTTCTTCTTCAGTGTTTTCTTAATAAGCATGAGCTGTAAATACAATACGCAGAAACAAAAATCACGAATCCAGTTACAAGAAACATCAACCGAAAACGGTTTAAAAAACATACCGGTTTTGTCTCTCCTGTACTTTTAGATTGTTGAGTAAAGTCGCCAAGACATCGTGTGGGCCGATGGCTTTGGCGATATAACCGAATGTGTTGACAGTGGCTCGTCTGATAGCTTTCTTGTGCGCTTTTAGAAGCTCCAACAACTCGAAGCAAATTCTCATCCATTCTCGCGCCGACACGAACTCGGGCCCTCTGTCCGCGATACGACCGACCAAGTCTATGCAGTTTTCTTGTACCTTTTCGTGTCTGGAAAATTAAAATTATATTGGCATCAAGCATAACTATGTCTAACTATTTTATTCAGGCGTTACTTAGCGGGAAACCATTGTTCTATTTACCGTGAAAACAGAAAAACATGACATAACAATACATGACAATAGCATGACATTTTTAATATTTGCACGCCTGCATGCAGGCTGAGTACATTTACAATCGTATGTTTTAAGACCTAATGTACCTACACACTATCATATATATTCTCGCAAATAAATGATTTGATTTGATTGAAAAATATTTTGTCACAAATTCGCTAGTAAATTTAGGGAATAGCTAGATGGCGCTGTGTAAAATGTATGTCCAATAATATTAATTATAGCGACGCTTGCCAATTTGTATTAGCATGAATACTTGTGGGTAATCCGGTGAAGGTGATGGTGATAGTTTACCTGTTTTTCAAAATAGGCGTCAGTCTAGGCAACAGATCTTTGATAGGCGGCGTCATTTTGGTCATGCCGATGACGTTGACGATGGCTTTCAGCGCTCCGAGGATGGAGCCCAGCACCTCAGGGTACTCCTCACCCAAGTACTCATAGAGCACAACACCAAGATGACCCATCAGTTTTTCCTGTAATAAGCAAACATGTAAAGAAATGGTCCGAATGAGAGCTTCCTTTTCATTGAGTCAGGTAGCAATAGTCAATTACAGATTTGATGCAATGTAATGTTTCGAAAAAGGAGGATACAATGGCATGAGGATTTTGTATTTTTATCATGATAATATCCATTTTTCCTGTAAGAAACCAACATTTAAAGAAACGGTCTGAATGAGGCCTTATTATTAATTTATTGTATTATATATTTTTTGGGAAGTCAGTTAATAATAGCAATAGTCAATTACAGATTTTATGTGCAATGTAATGTTTCGAGATCAAAAAGATAAGAATACCGCCATTATGAATTTTTATTATGATAATAACGAAGAACATTATATGAAAGTGAAATTGTCTTCTAATTCGCTTTGATAGTTCAAAGCTCCGAGTCGGTCACCAGCACATCTGAATACACAAAAATGGGTTCTTGGCATTTAGTTCTGGTGCCTAAAAGTCTAGCTAGCCCATTTTTAGTATTTGTTATTTGAACACGATTCATATAGCTATTGTACAAGGAAATAAAAAATTATGCTTCTAATTTCAATTTCAGTTTTCCAGACAAAAGCAGAGCTCATAAGTAGGTATCAAACCTTAAAACTAGTAGTTTTTTTATTTACTCAGGACTTTGTTGGCTAGCAACCACCCAGCCACATCGAGTTACCTCCCAGTCGAGTTACCTCTTGACAAGTCTTCATGACGACAGCAATCCGCGAGATGAGATCGGCGGCCTGCTGCCGCACCTTAGCGGACTTGTTGTTCATCCGCCAGAGAATGATACCGCAGATCTGAGGCAAGTACGGCTTCACGCGCTTGCCTAGCTGGTTGACTATCGTGCCGAAACCGTTCAGCATTACCACATCCTGGGAAATAAACAAAAACTTAATCGTGGTCTACCCGACAGAAAGAGACAGATAAAGCAAAATTGTTATATTTAGTGCATATTAAATTAGTATATGCTCCAAAACTATATTACAATCTAGCCTATGTAGGCTAATGAGTAATTTTATGCTAACTTAGTTTTATAAAATTAATTATTTTAAAGAATGTGTCCAATGTCACGTTTCTTACAGTTTCTATTTAAGGGGAGACACTACGTTATTGTGTTCTTTGAAGTAGCACTTTCACTTACACTGACACTACTTTATACTATTTAACACAACACTAACTCAAAAGGTTTAGTTCTTTTCAGAATATTCATTACACGCAATAACTAGTTTTACATATTCATTTTTAGAATATGTACAACTAGTTATAGCGTGCGGCACCACCACCCGCGTGGTACGTACTCGGGTGAAAGAAGCCTTTTCTTTGGACCAAATTCAATAAGATCCGTTCCGCTGTTTATTCGTAAAACACACCACATCAAACAAACCAGCAAAATCGATATTATAAATTCGAAAGAACTCTGTTTTGTTTTAACTCCCGTTAGTGCATACACTTGTCGTGAGTGCCGAGGGATCCTCTCCCGAATCGCTCTTTAGCCACAAACGCAAATATCCCCGGGCTGCTACTTAAATCATCTGACATAGATATCAAGGCTTATTACTATGTATGATAATGACTTGATTTGATTTGGTCGAGTAAGATAATTTATTTATTACAGTACAATTTTACAAAGGTGCTTAAAATTTGTAATGAAGATGATGAATCAATACGAACCTCTGTAGTCTGTTCCTGGAATGCGTATAGGATACCGTCAATGAGGGCCTCCTCTAGTTTGGAGTCTATGTCAGCCGCTCCCAGGTTAGCGAGGATCTTTTCTATGGATTCCATCACCATCTTCCTATATTGCTCATTGTCGTCCTTGAGATCGTCCACGATTCTGTTTATGATTTCTGAAGCTCCAACCTGAAAGCAATTATGATTGTAGCTAAGAAGATAAATTAAGAAAAAGAAAACCTTGAAAGAAGATAGAAAGAAAGAAAATAGATGTATTTACCCAATCAAAAAATAATAAAACTATACTTAGTTTAAACTAACATAATCTTAGCCACACTATGACGAACACAATTAATATCTAACAAAAAAAAAATTTGGCTCTGACTCAGCTTTATAGCAGCATCGAGCATAATGCAACGATGATCCGCTGGTTTTCAGCCTTGTCCTTGAAAGCCTAGACTGATATCAATAAAGCATTTTTCGTTATTATATTGTCTTGGCCTAAGAAAAAGAATGCCCCAATGCAACCCCTAAATGTCGAATAGAAAGGCGCCTTTCTATTCCACATTTAAGAGTTGCATTGGAGCTGTCTTCTTTAGGCCAAAACAATATTATAACGAAAAAATATTTATAATATCTCACCAGCAATATCCTCCTTGATTACAAACGAATACCTTCACTGTTGTCTCAAGTTGCATACTTAGCGTAAGTATGCGAGTTGAGAAAACTCTCGGGTATTGAAGGAGGCTCTTGTTCAGCAGAAGTAGTTACGGACTATACGGATAAAAAGGCGCTAAGGCATCTCACCAGTGGCTTGATCACGAATGTCTAACGTTATCGTAATGTTAAGGAAACGTTTTTACGGACCTTTACATTACTTGGAAGCACGAAGCTTATCGTATCACTCACGTAACAACGATAGGTATACGTGAGTGACGTCGAGTGACGATACGTTAACGTTACCTTTACATTACGATATATGTGTCACAAGGTTCGTGATCGCAAATTTAGTTCTATTTACGTACTGTAGAGGCGCTGTGCGAAATCCTATACATTATGCTAACGTGAACGATACGCTTACCGTACGATAGCATATTCGTGATCGGGCCTCAGGGCATGGACAGCAACATCCAACTCGCCTGATAAGCGGGACGTTTACGATGTTGGAGCTCCAGTTTTTGAGGATTAAGAAATAGAATAAGATGAAAATACCTTGTTAGCGATTTCGACAGTAGTGTCAACGAGTTGCCGGTAGTTCCGCCGGTCGAGCGCCATACGGTGGTTCCAGAAGTGTTTGAAGAAGTGAGGCAGAATCTCGTCCATTATGTATTGGGGCTCCACACCGTCGGTTCCGCAACACTGTTTCACTACCTACACAAATACACAATGTCACATTAATATGATCCGCCCATTGACGCCCGCATAATATTAGGTCTTTACCTTGCGCCTACAGACTTCTACTTATTCCAGAATTTGGACAACTTCTTAACGGGAAAAAAATTCAATACCCGGAGGCAGCACAAAATGCCTCCGAAGAGTTCGTTGCCTGTCCAGCAGACTTTTTCAAGAAGGCCATCGATAAATTGCCAAAGATGCGTCGACTGCATGGGCGATTACTTTGATTGACGGAAATAAATAAGATCGAAAAAAAATTACTTGCATTGATTTCATACAAAACGGCAACTTCATAGGTGAAGACCTATTATTTTAAAGTTTAAATGCAAGAATAAGAGGAACATTAAAGAGATTTTGTTTATGAAAAGAGCTATACTGGCCAAGTCCGTTGCCCACCTTCCGATTCGGAGGTCGTGGTTTCAAGTCCCGGCGAATGAATACTTTTCGCATCAAAAACTTTACGCACCACGTTTATATGTACCATTCAACCAATTCACGTTGGGTTCGCGTGGTGAATGACCTTGCTCGCGCTAGGCAAAGTCCCAACAGTCGGAATAGTCATCACGAAAAGTATTTTTGATGTTATTTTTACATCCGTATCGCAAATAAGAAAAATAAAGATTAACAAATGCTTAATTAACAAATAATAGACAAAATATATTATCATTGTATATCCACTTACTTTCAACACAATTTTCTTCATTTCCTCATCAGGCGACTGGAACTCCCGAATAAGAATCAACATCACTTCACGGGTGTAGTAGTTTGCGTATTCGGCGTCCATAAGCGGGATGAGATACCCAATAGCCTTCAGGAAGGCAGCGAGTCCCTTACCGCGGTGGGTTCTGATACCCTTCCACAAGGGTTTGAGTACGGAATCGAAGGATTCAATACCGTAGGGCGTGGCGGCTTCGGCTAGCGCGGCGCTGGCTAAAGCGGTGATGGTACGAACTTTCTGTTGCTCGTCAACCAAACCTGTCAAGCAAATCAGAAGATAAATAAAAAAAACGAGGAGGAAAGGAGGATTTTTTTTTTATTGTACGACGGGGAAGCCTTCATCTCACCTGGTTTACAAGTTATGATAAGGCCGAAAGTGGAAGCGCACTTCACCCGGAATTTTCAACGGTCTTGAGGCTGGCTTTCTTACCTCTAAATACCGGAACACGACAATTTTAAAATTATTGTTACGGCGACTGAACTAGGTAAGATGGTAGTAGCTAGCCAGGCGGACTCAAACAAAGTCTTACCCCCAAAAGTAAGCACATTATTTTACTTGACCTTGAGGATCGACCCACTAGCACCACTAGACCAAAGAGGCGGGTAAAGTAGTTATTTCAAATAAAATAACGAGTTAGGTCAAAAACCCCGATCAACCTAAAATATAAATCTAAATGCACAACAATGTCATGACTTACCATGTTCAATAATTTCGACGAGAGACTTGAGATGCGGTAGGATGGCGCATCCCATCAGAATGGCGATTTGCTGCACAATCTTGATACCTGTGTGACGCGCTTGCCAAGACTTCTTAGAACGACACACTGCTTTCAAGAAGGGCAATAGAGATGGTATACCTGTTAAAAAATATATTTTGTATTATATTGCTAGGACCACATCACAGTCAATCCCGCTATATGCCATTTGGATAAATACACTTCTAATATTTCACTAATCTCTGCAAATGTGAAGTTAATCCCAAACCATTTCCGAGCCAATTGGAATACGTAATTTCACAAACATTTAGTACTATTGGATCATGCTTTGATGTCAACTTCACATATGCAGTTTCAGTACCCTACCTGTAATATATTGTTTGTCATATCATTTTGCATAAAATAAGAAATTTGTTACTTTTATTTGAACCCTATATTATTTTTTTTGTACGACGAGGAAGCGTTTTGTCCTTCATCTCATCTGTACAAGTTATGGAAGGTGGAAGCACACTTCACCTCCTTAACAGTCTGAGGAACTGGCTATCTTACCTCTAAATGCCGATACACAACAGTTTAGAATTGTTGTTGGCGACAGACTTATGTAACAGTTAGCAGACAGACTCGAATAAAGTCCTACCACCAAATCAAACCAAGCACAATATTGTACTTCCCTGGGGATCGAATACCTCTGGATCTGACACCAGTGGGCGAACCAATAGACCACAGAGGCGGTTAAAACATACAGCAAATGCCCGGAGCTCAGTTCCCATCATCCCGTGAGAATTTACCAAATCCTTTCTTTATTGCACCCCTACGACATACACGAAATTAACCTGAAAAATTTAATTGGGCTGTCCGTTGTTGACAAGTCAATCCATTACACAAAGATTTTATATATTTGGAAAAATATACAATTGCTAACACCTTTACTGTGATCACTAACCCGTCTGCCAAGCGTCGTGATTATGGCCTAAACCCTCCAATTTCGGAGGGAGGTTCTGTCCAGCATTGGACACTAATGGGCTGTTGATGTGATACACATTTTGTCAGAGGCCTTCATATAGTTTTTCTTACCCAGAGCAGATGCGACCACAGCAAAGGCTCTGGCTGTGGTATTCCGCACATATTCATCGATGTTATCGATATCGGGTCTCATTGTTGAGATCATGGTAGCCAGGCCAGCTGCCTTGGCTAAATTGGAGATGATCTCACGACCTTCCACACGCGCGTAGTAATCTTCGTCGATCAGAAGAGGTTCTATTACAACCAAGATCTGAAAACATAATGTTATATATTTATTTATTTATACATTAAAAAAAAAAACATTACAGTGCAAACAGATAATGAAAAATGAATGTTAACAACCCATATAATAACTATTATTTATCTACATAAAAAACTGACCATCTTTTCTGTGAACTTCGGCAGTGAAATAAGGAAAAGGTCAACCTCATTATCCAAGCATAACTTATTTATAACACGAAGGGCTCTTGAATACCGAGTTTTTTGCAAACTGTTGGTTCTAGCTCTGGGTTCTGCCAGAAGTTGGTTATATTACCTTTTCTTCACTATTATGCTTTATGTAAGTTTACTTTGCTTTACATGTAATGTTTTGATCATAGGAAACATATAATTGAATCATTTAGAATCCTATATTTTCATTTCACCAATGGATAAGTAAGATGATTCCTTGCTTCGGGCACATGAAGCCGCCCAGGTTATCTATTTGTCATCGTAAATGAGCCGTGTCATTTGATCCGCAAATAAAGAGAGATCAACTAGTTGCCAGACTATAGCGCTAACGATTTTCCTTTGTAGTAAGACAGCTTTTGACAACTTTCACGACAAATCTCTAGATAACATGTAAGGATGTGACCTAAGATTGTGATGAAGAACTCTTGGCTAGAAGGAACCTTTTCACTCTCTAGTCTTTCTCTACTCTAATGAGCACTTATTAATACTTTGACCAGCATCATACCTTGTGTACGTACGGGCGCACCAAATCGTCCAACTTATACAGGATCCTGTCAATGACTTTGACTAGCAAGTGGCGCTCCTGGTCTTCTAGCGTGGGGCTCATGAGCAGCGGTAGGATCTGGTTGAAGAGGGGTCCGGCGCCGAACTCACGGGCCTTGTCCGTGATCTGACGTAGGGCGGCCTTGCACATTGGCGGGGTTCCGTTCTAAAATATAATATCAGTATCAGTAAGTCTGTATCACACATTAGTATATGAGATTATTGTGTAATAAAATTTAAAAAAAATTCATTGTATTCCAAACACCTATGTATTGTTTGGAACACTCAGATTTCCGTTCACGTCAAGAATATTCGTGAACTTAGAAGTGAGAGTAAACCAAAACGTGGATTTCCAATCCCCACCTTAATTTTCAGCAGCAGCTTCATAATCTTCCTTTCCTTCAGCTCGTCGGGCGACAGCGCGTCCTCGTCGACGTCAATGAGCAGTTTGTCAAAGTACTGCGCGTCTTCCGGCTTCATGAACGGCAGCTGCTGAGTGCCGCTTTTAGGCTGCGGGTCCAGCAGTCGCGCGGCCGCCGCGGCCGACCCGCCCGCCTCCTCCGTCTGCATGAAAAAGCCGATTGGGGTACCGCCCAGGGGAGTCGGCGTAGCGGTCAGCTTACGAGCCGGCGTCCGAATCGGAACATAACCTGTCCAACAACATAACGAATCAACGATTGTCTCAAACCGCGGCAAGGGTCGACAAAAGACGGTGCTGAAAACGCGCGGCAAATTACAGCTACTTTCTAGATAACTCTGGATTAAATTACACTTACAAGTGTTATCATAAATACCTAAAATATACATAGAATTAATATTATACATAGAATTTATTTGTTGACATTTTGTATTTTTTTTTATTAATTATCTTGGAGAGCAGTTTATTAGGTTCGTGGTAAAGTAATTGAGCAGGCATGAAGGTATGGGTCGTTTAAATAAAGTTCATAAAATAGAGCAAGGACTTACCGTAAAACTAATCTGAATTTGAAAAAAGTATGGATAGTTTTAAACATACAAAAATACCAATCAACATTTTGACAATGGTGAAAAATTAAATTTTCTAAATAAATTTGCTGCACCTTTTCAGTACCTATTTCATCGGCCAAACTTTAGCAACTTATGAATTTCATTCAGCGATAATATAAACAAAGCGTCTGAAGTCCGCAGTTTGAGACTGTAAGCCATTGCCATCATATCTGAAATAGAAATGGAGTAGTAATTATTACTAGTTCAATTTCAATAAAACATGTATTTTGTCTCATTACGTCGTCCGCGCGTAGATGGCTTTTTACATTTTTCCTGAAACTAAAGTTTTGATTATTGACTATGGTGTTACCTTAATTATTTCATAAAAAGAAAACCTCAAAACAAGCCGACTACCGCACCTCGAGTCCCAAATTACATTCAGGTCAAATGTTTTTAAGCTATCATATAATCAGTAAGCATGTATAATGCAATTTTGTATTGAACAAATCGGTGACTCAGTTGCAGCAGTGATTTTATAAAGTGAATAGCCACGTCGTATAAATGTGGGCGTACCTGCAGGGGGCGGCAAAACCTTGTACCCAGCTGGGAACATGGTATCTAACTCTTCATCGGTGTACGGTCTGTTGCGCTCGTCGATTTCCTTCTCCCAGCGGTACGCTTGGAGCTGTTCCGGCGTCATCGCCGCCACGTGACCGGGAGTGGGCGTGGCCATCGACATAGCTTTTACGCCCACTGGGGTAGACTGTAGGAGAAAATGTAACCAAATGAGTTTACAAAACGTTTTTTCGTCATTTGACTGCTGGTAAATTTAAGTTTCAGTGGTGGGGCTCGGAAAATAATACAGACTAGTCCCTATCCGTATATGTTGTGAGAGGATACTAAAGATTACACTAGAACGTTGGCCAAAACCGCGATCACAATCCCCAGCGTACTACGCTAGCGTAATGCAATACTCCAATAGCATTTGTTGTGATGATAATGAAATAGAAATTAATCCAGTTTCCTCAAGCTAGTAATACTTTTTTATGATGTTAATTACTTTTTCAGAAACTTTAATGTTGATATAGCCAAAAAACTAACTAGCCCGAGGTTCTTATATTACTATACGTTATTATATACCTTATCTTATATGATATACCTTGTGTAATAGACGGAAATCCTTCAACAATCATAATGAATATTTCAATAACAGATTTGGACTGGAACTTTTTGGATTAAACAATCGGAGATATCTCATGTACTTACTCCGCCTGGGGTAAAGACAGGAGTGTGCGGAGTAGAAGGCGTCGCATGTGACGGCGTAGAATGTGAGGGTGTGGCGTGCGATGGCGTAGCGTGCGACGGCGTCGGCGTAGCGGCGGCGGACGGCGTGGCGCCTGGGGTCTCGTCCCATCGCGAGCGGCGCTTGGTGCCCGGGGTCGGCGTCTCCTGGATCGTGTCCACGCCGGTGCCGCGGTCCGTACGCGGCGTCTCGGCCCACCCGCTGTTGTGGCCGGGCGTTTCTACACAAATAAACCCTCATAAGGTGTGGTGATACACTCGATAGGAGTCACAAACATGTCGGCTATTTATTCCGAGATTTCAAAAAATAAATGCGTTTTTGTCAAGGCTTTGATTTCGGTAATTTTTTATGGGAAAAGAGAAAAAATTGTTCATCAAAAAAATATAAGCTAATTTCATA
Source organism: Venusia cambrica (assembly GCA_951394065.1). Taxonomy (NCBI): domain Eukaryota; kingdom Metazoa; phylum Arthropoda; class Insecta; order Lepidoptera; family Geometridae; genus Venusia; species Venusia cambrica. The sequence goes on along the minus strand of OX596060.1, from coordinate 8,659,299 downwards.
GATCTGAAAAATGTATCAATCTCAAATCATATTGATAAGGCCCATCCCCTTCCCTTTCCGCTGCCATTCTCACAGATCCGCACATGGAACCAACTCTACCGAATGTCGACTGGCCAGAGCAGCACTACCGACTTATTCACCAAGACTTAACATGAACGACCTAAGCCTTAGGAGACTTAGGAGATCTCAGAATCATAGTGGGAATACTAATGGCAACTGCCCACTAAATAAACACATTTGTTCACCATTGGAGCATCAGTCAGCCCCCTATGCAAAGGGTGTCTAACCAAAGAGGAATCAGCTGCCCACATAGTTCTGGAATGCGTGGGAATCACAGAACAAAAGAAACCCTTAACAACCTGAGGTCACTCCGTGAAGCCTGTGAAGACCCCAGGAATATTCTACACTTCTGGTCGGTGTTAGGCTGGCTATACTAGCCATATATTCCTGACGCACAATAGACAACAGAGTCTAAGTGCGGAAATGGGAGCCTTTTTTACATTTACATTGTATTGATTAGAAAAAAATGTTTTGTTGTTTGAAATTTAACCAAGTATTTTTATGCAAACAAACCTCGATCAGTTTTAGGAGTCTCATCCCATCTGTTTCTGCGCGAGGCAGCTTGTGCGGGGGTCTCGCGTCCAGGTGTAGCGTGTCCGGGTGTGAGGTGGCCGGGGGTGGCGTCCCACACGCGGGCAGACGGCGTGGCGCCGGGAGTCTCACCGCCTCGCCCACCGCCACCAGGCGTCTCTTCCCAGGCTCCCCTCTGAGAGAATAATTTAATTTCTTTAATGTTAGGTTGTTCAAACTTTGCAGCACTCTACTACTATCACTAACATATTATTATGTTTTCAATGATTTTTCTTGTGTCGTATTTTAAGGGACTGTAGTAGTAGGTTTTCAAGTAAGTTCATGCCTCTCATGAAGTAAACTAGTAGTTTGCAAGTTATTTCCACATTGTGTTGGACAATAATGTGCTATTGATGGGATATGTGCAGTCAAACCCCTAGCATGACATCCCAAAAAAAATCTTGGATTTTATAGACTCCCTTGGTTTGGTAACATGAGTGAATAAAATATAAAAAATAGATCAGTTTTAATGAGATTCCGAATACCATCTCTTATCTTGCAAGACCTGAATATCATCCTTTGCCCGTTTATTTTAAAAACCACCCCTAATAAGAACTAAAATAAACTAATTTTGAAATCTGCAGTTTCATACAATATTTCACATTTTCACAAATTTTCAAGACATTGATTTTATAAGACCCTTTTGCATCCTTATTACAGGGGTGGTTTCTGAAAATAAAATAACATTTGTTGTGAAGGCAACCCCCTTTAACAGTGTATTTTACAAGACATAGCAAGTGTTTTACCCTTTAAACATGCCCCTTTGTTACAAAAACCACCCTTATACAAATGTAAAATATATGTTTTTTGAATATGCAGCCGATACTATGATAAGTGTAACAAGCCAAAAATCTTCTTGTCACACTTATTTCTCAAAAACTACCAAATTTGAATAGAACCATTGAAAAGATGTGGACCTAAAATGGAAAGAATTGTCTTTCCATCCCAATATCCCAATATCTCAAAAACTTGCATGGGGGATTTTTGATATGCCCCACATATCAAACCCTCGAATATACCCCCTATCCCCCACGAAAATCAATTTATATTTATGTTATCTCTTTATATTTTCAATTGTATCAAAATCTGATAAACTGTTTGGCAGATAAGCGTTCACAAACATTGCCACATACATACATACATACAGTGCCAGATTTCCCAACTTAACTCGGAGATCTCTATAGCTTCACTCACTCGATAAATAAGAAATGTAAAATTATGCATAATGATGAAATTTTAAAATGTTATATTTAAATTAATTGAAATTCAATGGTTTGGTACAAAATGTTCCTAACCTCTGCATCCCATGAAGGTGTGGCCTGTGAGTTTGGTGTGGCAGCCACTGGTTTCTTCACTTGTGGTGTATCTTCAGAGCTCATGTCCCAACGGCCCTTGCGTTTTGCTGGAGCTTGCTTTTGTGCATCACCATTAGATTGCTGCACTGGTTTCAAGGTTCCCTCCCTTGCTCTTTCAAGCAGTTTCTTCCTCAACTGCAAATATACAAATTCATAGATGTAATAATATAATTTGTCACAACAATTTGTGGTAAATACATAGTCTAAAATTCTAACTACTGACCTCAGTTTCTTCAGCTCGCAGATACTGCTCTTTCATAATCTCTGTATAAGTTCTGGATCCAACATCTGGAGTTTTTCCTCCTGTAAATTAACAAACATGACATTTCACATAACACAAATATTATAAAAGCAAAATAAAATATTATTATATATATTATAAATTAAATATTATTATAAAAGTAAGACTCAATCATGAGTCTTCCATACCTTCAGCGAATGGGTCAGACCGTTCAGGAGAAATAATCATCCTACGCCTTTTCTGGCGATATTCATCTTCTCTGTCAGCAATTGTTGGCCTTCTTTTTTCAGCAAACGGGTCATAGTCTTTGTCACTCTGTAAAATAGCCCAAATAAAATTAATTTGAGAAATTGAGAACCAAACCACTACATATAGTTTAAAATTTATGTAATCAAAAATAAAATGTGTCTTCCACATACAGTATTTTAGTAAAACCAACCTGAGCAACATCATTCAATAATGAGGCTGGAGCAGTATATCCCGACCTTTTTTGAGAAACTGGTACATTCTCCAAATCATCATCCTCAACTTCATCATTGGCAGCAATTGATGTCACATACCCATCATATCGGGATTTGCTACCTTTCCCAGAGTTGTCATAGATATCGCTATCATAGTAGGTGTCAGCAAGGGACACTCCTTGTTTATTTGAATTCCCATTTTCAGGTAGTTCAGTTTTCTTTGCTTGTATATCACGTATCTGGGCCTCAATGGCTGCAAACAATTATTTCAATTAGGTGTACACCTACGTATTATTCTTGTTATCATGTTTTGATGATTTTTGGCAGATGAGATATTGTGCGATGTATTCGCACAATATCCACGATCACAGTGCCTAGCATAGTATGAACTATGGTTATCTGGTTGATGGTGGATGAAAAGTGCAATCAATAGTTGCGTTTGGCTGGGTGTGTACGTTTGGACCTAATAATTCAGAAAAGACATTTTCATGTCGATGGAGTTTATGTCAATTTTTTAAAAGAGAGGTAACGTGACAAGAAACCCAATGAAAGTACCAAAAACCAACGAAGCCAAGAGGTTAAAAATGGCTGGCATCATCAATTTCATTTCATCATGGCTTACCTTCATGTGTTCTCGGAATTTTATCCATATTTCATTGGAACATTGAACAAAAATTATCAAGTACCATGCGTAGTTTTGGTCTTACTTGTATTCGATATGATTTTCGACTTATTTTTATTTATTTTTACGACTTTTACAAACCAATTACAAGGTACAAGACAAACCACAGAACGAACATTATTACCCTAGAGACAAACTAAACTTTAAATAATATATATAATCTAGGTACTAAAATAAATAGCACAGACTGATTACCAATGCATAAAAATAGATACAGTTAGTGATCTGTGCTATATACGTCTACTGGGAGATTATAATGTTATAATGTACGTATAGCCAGATAATGCACAGCCCAATCCGATAATGCACGATTTACTATACTACTATACAATAATTAATAGCCAATCTACTATAAAAATAAAGTGGATCCGTATTATGAAGAACTGGCTATCCTACCTCTAAATGCCGGAACACATTTTTTTTTAAAAGAATTGTTTTTATGACGTACAATAAAATTAGACTAAAGGCCCGAAAACAACTTGTAAGCATAAGCACAGATGTCAGAATACTATTACTCCAGGCGGAGACTGTGTAACATAGCGTTACAATTTTATAATTAAAAACAATAGTTATGTGCCGAGCGCTGACGGGAGACCGGTTTTGAACCGGGCGCTTGTAGCTGAGCGAGCGGCCAATGGTAGACGGCCCTGGCGTCAGTCGCTTCTAGATCATACTCCAGGCAAATTCACGCCAGTTATCATTAGTTCGTGCGTTCTAGCCGGCTACTGACAAATACTACTATTATTTAGTAAATTGCCTCAACAAATAGTTTTATAATTCACTGTTAAAGTGTATTCCCGCTATAGGGTAAGTTTTCAATGGAACACAATTCAACACTATCATTGTAATTGCTAATTTTCATACTGTGTAATGTAGATAATATGTTAGTTATAGTAAAAAATCATTTCTGCTTTCTTGTTATTCATTTCTGTGTTTAACATGTACATTATGTGAGTAGTCAAATATAACGTTAGCTTCTTATTCTAAAAGCCGTTAGATGACGCTTCGTCTTCATATCTATCTACCTTATTTTTTTATTTTTGAAATCTAATTTCTAATTCTTCTAAATTGTTTAATCTTGAACTCAAATATAATTTGCATAGCTGCATTCATTTAATTCTAAACCTTCTGCTTCTTCAGCTTACATGTATAAACTCCGTTCTGGTTGTACCACCATGGCAAAACTATACTACAAGTAAGTACCTCCTTCTTCGTGATGCCATTGGTGGGCCCCCAGATCGGAAGTAAGATAAACCAATGTTAATCATTTGGTTTTATCACTTCCAGGACCGCTGCACGGATTTGGTTTCGTAGAACCCGGCGTTCAAGGTTCAAGGAGATCTAGTTTCGAAACAAGAGTTCGAGTTTCGTAACCAGACTCATATCACCTCATAGTACGCACTACCGCTGTAGAAAAACATCACAACGTCCTCTGCCTCTCTGGAGCTACCCACCACCCTCGGCTCGGATTTAATAATAAGGGGAGTACTTGTGTGTTAGAAGTGGAAGCAGATTAGGCCGTTCACCCACGTCCTACAAATTTGTGTGCCTACCGTCCTGACTCCCGGGATATTTTCTTAATGGTAATAAACCGAGTTCCCGAACAATACCTTGTTTTATTCCAACACTGCCACAGTAGGTAGGTAGGAATAAAACACAGGGTCATACGGCACAACTGAAATTCCTCATCTCATACAATGCGGAGTGATTCTATACTATTTAATACAACGAAACATGACCGTCATTATCTCGGGTACTAATCATTGCTATTTTGTGGTCTACAAACATGGTAGATGGCGCTCAATAGATACAACACCACTACCAGTCAGGCTATTTCATTTTGTCTACATTACATAAGGAATTTGTAAATGAACTGTAAGTACAGTACAGTTGTACGTTGTACATATTATTTCCATGATATTACTGTAGAAAAAAAATACAGTCAAACTTCTAAAACCAAAGTATAGAAACTTCGAACAATGAAACATTATGGCTGTGAACCTGTGGGTGTGGACCCACAGGACCGTCGTCTATCCCACGATATCTAAAGCTAAATATGGTATCATCATTATTAACATCGCCATCACCACTACCGTTTTTTATCATCATATTGTTACCAGTATACAAGGCAAACATTTCTCAAGTCATTCCATTACAATTAAGTACGGAAGGTACTTAACTTTAATCGAATGATCATATTAGGTAGGTACATAAACTTGTGAGTATATAGGAACTAATACTGCCAATTTACAGTGCCTATTATATGTTATTTTTTTAATGATACAACTCAGAAGACTCAGAAAAATAATATAACACAACTCATGGCAGACTGAACATGTTTCCTACAAGCCAAGGAAGGGAGCTTTGGATCAAATAATCTACCCGCCACCGATTAGGTCTCAGACTGAGATAGAAAGATGACATCGCGTCAGATCCAGGATGAAATGTTTAATAATATTCTGAGAATATAATACTTGTAGGTACTGTAATTATTTGAATAATTAATCTTCTTCATATATCTATACATATTCTTAGTTACTCGTAAAAAAGTATCGATATTGGTGTTAGGATTCAAAATATCGACGAACTAATATCGTAATTCATGAAAGATTTTTGATGTATTTTGCATCCCTAAACTCTAACCGTATTTTGTTCCCATTTGTTCAAATCAAAATTCGATTATTATGTTTAATGATGGCAACGTGAGACGAGACTGTATAGTTGTTAAAAATTAGCCTTCCCGATATAAGAAATTACTCGTAAGTGTTGTTATCGTACTTCCATGACATGACAAAATATGCCTTGAATATCGTCAAAATCTTCGCAGTGCGTTCGATGTTCTTTGTTTCTAGATCTGAAAATGACTTATAATGCAGAGTGCGAATAATCAAAAAAAAGGTTTGGTTCAAAAAGGTCTTGAGTAGGTTGCTATTTGCTTTGGACGAATACGACACGTCAAATTATTTTGTATCTATGGTCGTTTCATATTAGATTCATTCATTTTGTATTCATTTCATTCATCTTTCTCTCGCCCTCGGCTGCGTGGTACGTGTATTTTCGCTTTTGATAAATGATTTATTTCTTTTTTGGTCAATAGATGTTACAAAGTACATTATTTTTCTACAGGAGAAGGAAAAAGCGAACCTGGCGTCTCAAGGATAATCTTCCAGTTGGATTTGCTACAGTACTTTGGTAAGTGTTGATAAAATGCTAGATAGTCTGGTTCCACGTCAAATGTGCTGGAGGTGACACGTATTATCAAAGCAAGCAAGATGCCATGCAAAGGACTCTACGTGGACGTAGCACATGTTATAAATTAATCCTAAAGATAAAATTAATCAATAGGATCATTCACGTGACACTCAGACAGCCTGTAATCATATTTTTAAATAGTGATCATTTCTACATGGAGTTATTGGTTGCAGTGTCTTCACTGTATTTATTCATATTACAATCTGAGATCCTATTCGGAATATCCGATGGAGCTGGTTACTCCAAATTGTTAAAAATTTATGCATTGTGTAAAGCACATCCTTAAATAGACACAGAATACAATAATAGGTAGGTACACATTTGGATATATTGTCATACAACATAAAAGAGTTCAATCAAAAATAGCTTTGTCAACTTAGGTATATATAATAAATATATAATTTAATAACAGCCTATATAAATATAAACCTAGATAATTCTCTGCAAACTACCCCTTAACTCAGATGAAGGGATTTTATTACATATGTAATATACATGGAATCTGTCAGACATTAGCTAAACAAGAGTGAATATGTATGATACAGCAAATGAAGGCACATTTAATTTTGCTGTATCATACATATGCAGTATCTATTTAAATTTCAAAGTGTTCAAGTTCATATACTTAAGAAATAAATGTCAATTATAATGAAACTATTTTATTGATATCAATTTCTTACACACTTGGGTCAGCAACCTCATATTATGTTATTTTCCTATTAATAAATACAATATAGTAGACAAGGGATCAAAGTTCAGTTGAAAAAAAAGGGTTCTCACTATAAGCATACAGATATTAATGGTTTAATATCACCAACATATTTGAACATGCTCTGTACTCGGTATCAAATGAATCAAATTGGTAGGTATTAAGAAACCTACCAATTCTTCAATGTACTCATACTCATACTCGGTATCAAATGAATCAAATTGGTAGGTATTAAGAAACCTACCAATTCTTGCCATATAACCATTGTAATACTGTAGTTATATTGCAGTTGTATATTTAAGTTGACAAAGAGGGCCACATTTTGATAAAACCATTAAGTTTTAAATTTTACAAGTGGGTTTTAGTTTTATTCAACTTTCAACCTTTTTTTGTAAAATAAGTCATACAAGTCTGTCAGGTTAATGTTTTTCATTTAACATCTTGACATTCCTCATTAATATATTTTTAAAGGTAGGTACATTAGTAGTATTAATTCTTGTACCAACAATCCTACTTGTATTGCATTCTATTGTCATGAATATTGCTCCACTTATGTTTATTTCAACATTTTATTTTGACTGTAATTTTTGTGTTTTTAACTTATTACTGCTACTATATCACACTGTAAGTCCTTCAATTTCATGAAAACAATGTTTCTATCAATAGTAACCATAATGACTTTCAATTCCATTCAAAACCCCAATTGTGCAAATAATGACAAAACAAATACCAATTGTATACTAACGAGTAAATCATACTTGTGTAGGACTTACAAACACATGTCATTTTAATTGCACAGTACTGTAACGACTTGGCGCGGACAAGGACTGCTGGAGGAGTAGAAAATGATGCATCAGCAATCCATGATGGTTGGAGACATGATTCCCGTACAATCTGACATACCAGTGCAAGTTGAACCTAATGAGATGAACAATGTGAACAACGTTGGATATGACCCCGGCAATGCCGGATCTCACGCCTATGACGACCTGTTCCCGGCTCTACCTCACTCGGCGCCGCCGGTACAACGCAACATCCAGCAAGCTACCAACAAACTCAGAGTTGGGACTTCCCTGCATACTCAGGTAAGAACATTAAATGACACTATTTTGTTTTTCTTTTGTTAGGCTTTGAACGATGCTCTGAATTGACACACAACATAACTTATGCGCAAGGTAGACTAGCAGGACAGCTGACAATGAAGAAAATTGTGGAGTGTTTTAACCTAACTCCAGAAAGAGGTGAGGTCTAGAAATGAAATCATGGTTTATTTTGAATACTTTTTCCATGTCCATGAAAACATTTTTTTTCTGCAAACTACTTTTTGTTGTAGGTATTATGTAACTAGAACAAAAAGTACCTACTTCGTTGTGTTAAAATACTTTGCTATTTTGTATAGCGATATTGGATGATTCTATGTTTTTTTTTATTGTAAATTTCAAATGCCTTCAAAAGTATCCCTATATGAAAACATGATATTTTTTTAACTAATCAGCCCCTTTAAGTCCATGTTCTACTTATCTTCCAATGTAATTGACAGCTTTTAATAAGCTCTCATTTCATTTCATCTCAATCTATTGGGTCCCTCTAATCCAAATTTTAGTTAAAACTCCGAATCCTGGCTATGCAGTAGAAGACCTAAAAAGTACCTGTTTAAGTATTACATAGGATACTTCTATATTAACTACCTATATATCCTATACTATATGATCCTATACATTTCTCATTCAAGTATATGACCTAGCTACAAAAGCATCCCGTCTAAAGTGTGTGAAGTTGGCCTCATAAAATATTATAAACATATATGTATAGTTATATATCTAGAATCGGCATGATTAGTAATTCCTTTCATTTGATACCCATATTGTTGCCATAAATATATTTCTTTGTATTTATTAATTTTGAATTGCACCCCACCTTCTAAAATTATAAGCCTCACTCCCACTACTCATACATAATGTACTCTGATTTCAGTTTAATTAATTGATCTGATCTTTTATAACTATAAATAAACGTCACACATGCACATAAAAACTAAAAAATATTATGTGAGTGCATGGTTCATACTTTTAAGTTCGTAATTAGAAATATCAAAAGGTAGTTAAAAAGGTAATACAATAATTAGATAAAAAACATAGGCATCAGTTAACAATGATAACAGCTGGGTTCTATGGACATTTACCTAGGTACCTATCATTACCATATCATAATAATTCCTCCTCACTATGGCGGACTTATTGCTGAGTGCTGGGCGCACTGCCAAAAGAACCAAATGACACCTCAGCACTCCACCACCCCACCACCTCGCACATCAAAACCCATCAAGCCATGTAGGCTGCTGAGTATGCCAATAGAATAGACATACATACATACTCTCGAAAAACATAAGCCTCTTCTGTGGCAGTCTGGAAAAACTACTTAACATTTTATTATATAATCAGCATTAAAGTATAATGATAATGACTGTGATAATGTATTTCGTCTATTTCGTAACGCGTGGTATTACACACATTTTTCGTTCAATGTAATTTTTAATTAATGGCACCTTTTTTTATTGTATGTCTGTGATGCGCTTGGCCTTTATCACACCTGATTTTCAAGGCCGAAGGTGGAAGCGCACTTCACCCGGATTCCTCAGCAAACTGAGCAACAGGCTTTCTTACCTGTAAAATGCCGGAACACAACAATTCTTAAATTGTTGTTATGGCGACAGACTTAGGTAAGATGGTGGTTGCTAGCCAGGCAGACTTAAACAAAGTCCTACCACCAAACCTAATCAAGCACAATATTAGTTCTCCCCTTGGGGATCGAAGCCGGGACCCCTGAATCTGTCACCGGTGGGCGAACCACAAGACCACAGAGGAGATCAAAACCTGTGGAGTTCGTTCTCGTCATCCCATGGGAATTTCCCAAAAATCCATTCATATTGCACCCCTTTAACACGGAAGGAAGCTACTCTAAAAAGCCTAGTATCTATATTGGATTTCATGGGTTTTATTGTTTTACGCGACCCTAATTCGTTTTCTAAAAGTAAAAGTTAATCTTAATAACATCAGCTCATCTGACAATGAAAGTCCCGCCAAATCGGTCCAGCCTTTTCGGAGATTAGCTGGAACAAACACTCGGCCTTCTTCTAAACCAAATATAACCATGAACTTGCTCATATGAGTTCACTCTATATTGAAAGTGAACATAAGAAGTTATTTTAGAAAAAATCATCCGTTAGGGGTGAAGCTTTTTTATGATGGTTCGACATTTTTAAAGCTAGTAATATATGTAGAATAGGAGTATATGCTAGACCTTAATTTGCACCAAAAAAGGTGTATCTGACCTAAATAATAGGCTATAGTATGTAAGAATCAGTTGAACAGAACCCACTTTAATCCTGCACCCGACATCTCGCGAGCTCGATCTCTTGGTCTTTGACTGGTTAGGAGGTATTGATAGAGGTGATAGAGGTATTGACAGAGGCTCTGTGCAAGTGCAACTACGCGGGCTTAGCTAACGCATTATAACATCGATTCGTTTCGCAGGTGTTCCATGTGCCATACGAAGAGAGGAAACTAGACAACGCGAACACTTTCGGCGAGGGAGAATCCCTGAGGACCTGTCAATCCATCACGAAAGGCACCGGCGCTCATATCGAGATCTCCACGAGCAAGGATGGCAGCTTGACGTTCCTGATCACAGGGAAACACAGCGCCGTGCTTGACGCTAGGCGTCACATTCTCACCCATTTCCAACAACAGGTATCTTCGCGAGGTTCTATGTACCTAAAAAGAAAATCACATTATTAAAAGTTGAAGTTGCTCTCAAATCTCAATAATTTGTAGCAAAATGTGATCAATACCTTGGGATACAACCATTAAACCATACATTTGTTGTTGATTAATCATTTGAACAAAGTGCTGTAGTGCTGCTTTGAAATATTACATATATAAAACAATAATAGTCATAATATCTTACTGCACTACTTTTGAGGCTTGGGTTATTATTGTGGTGATGTAAAGCACCATTAAATTCTTTACAGGCAAGCAAGCAGGTCACCATTCCCAAGGAGCACCACCGCTGGATTCTAGGCAAGCAGGGACAGAAGTTGAAAGAGCTTGAAAAAGTTACTGCTACCAAGATCAGCGTGCCAAGCATAGCCGACAACAGTGAAACTCTTACTATCACCGGAACCAAGGAAGGAATTGAGAAGGCTGAACATGAGATCAGGATTTGCTCCGAAGAACAGGTAAGAAGTCTTTGCCAGGCTTTAGAGCGATACTATATGTCGATGCCCAGTATTTTTTATGAAAGAGTAACGTAACGCTGCGGTGCCCTTGTAAAATCAATAATAGTTATATTACTGGACATAATTTCACACAGCGCCATCAAGCCAAAAACTAAGCAAATGTGTTGTCTAGGCAAGATAGAAAAATCTATACCTATTTTATATTTATTGTTGTTTATTGAATAAGGTGCAGTTTTTTTCATAGCTTTGCTGTTGCTAAGCTCACGCTTAATTTATAAATGAAACTAAAACAGAAAATCATAAAAAACATAATCAATATTTATATACCATTCTGTGAAGTAACTTTTCTTTATTTGTTTATCGTCTGCATAAACTTATATAAGAATCTCACGGCTCACACATGAATGATGTTTCACAGTCGCGCAAGGCGTTGGAGCGTGTGACGGTCCCGAAGATCTACCATCCGTTCATCCAGGGCCCTTACGGCGAGCGTGCCGCGGCCCTCACCGCGGAGACCGGCGCCCGTATCCACATCCCGCCTCAGTCCACCCAGAGCAATGAAATCGTCATCGCCGGGGAGAAGAACGGAGTTTTGGCTGCTAAGGCTCAGATCGAAGCTATACATGAGGAAATGGCAAGTCACTCTTTTACGACATTACGACTTATGAACGAAAGAACGAAGAGTTTTGGCCGTAATGAAAGCCCAGTAGTACCGGTCTCCCATACAAACGTAGTTTATCTTTCAATTGGAAATGGCTCGTCCGATTCAAATCAATTGGTTTAATTGGTTTATAGCCAATTGTCAAGCTCTCTTGAAAATCTTGTCACAAGTCTAAAAGAACCTAGCCACTAGACTCCAAGTTTATACTGCTGTGGAGAACATGAGTTTAATTTCTTACCAGTGATTATACTGGTTAAAAAAAAACTCAAAAGAAACCTAAATTAATTTCTTCCTCGAGGTGAAACTCAGATTTCATCTTGTACTTATCCCAAAAAATAAATATACAAATAAAAATATATGGAAAAGAGTTTTCCCAATCCCAATACTGTTTGTATGGGAATTGGGAAAACTCTTTTTTTAGTTTTGTTTCTTATTGTGTTTTCAGAAAAAACAATGCACCAAAGCAGACACAAATTATCCTAATCCGACTATTCATGTTAAATTTAATTTGAATCAGACATGCCATTTCGAAATGAACAAAGATGTAGGCCAAGCGCTTCCCCATCATATAATTTCAAAAAAAGCTTATGCAAAGTTTCTGCTCAATCCGTTCAGTAGTTTTGGCGTGAAGAAGGAACAAACACATTTAACATTTTAAGTACTGATTGACTCAACTGACTGATATATCAACACAGGTATAGCTTAAAACGCTGGACCTGTAGGCCTAGGGTAGTCGGAAGCTAGTACCTAATATTATTATGTGAATCAATACACCAAAACAAAACAAATTACACCTTAAAGGTACTTACACCTTAAACCCCCTTTTGTACCTTTAGCGCCGTGTAAATACTATGAAAATGCTAAAAAATATCATGGCATTGTACTTTACTGTCGCAGGTCAAGAAATGCTCAACGGTAATGGTTGAGGTGCCCAAATCTCAGCACAAGTATGTAATCGGCGCGCGCGGAACTACCATCCAGGAGATATTGAAGGAGACAGGAGTCTCCGTCGAAATGCCTCCTCCTGACTCAACCACTGGCACCATTACTCTACACGGACCCCACAACAAGATTGGACTAGGTTTGTACAATAAATATTTATTTGGGAGAATAAATATTTCTCGATGATAAATTCTTAATTAACTCACACTTGACTACAGCTCTACAAGTATCTTTCATCCTATGCTGTTGCATCAGTTAACTAATTCTGTGTAATTTATTTCTGTTCTGTATGTAGTCTATGTTGTCTGCGTCGAAGTGGACAGGGTGATTATAGAATTTGAACACCAGTATCAAACCCAGAAGAAGTACAAATTTGTGCTTGATTTGGTTGGTGGTAGGAATCGTTTCAAGTCCGCCTGCTTTGCTACCACCCTCTTACTTTAGTAGACTAGTAGTAGTCTCATAGCGATAGATCGCTATGAGACTACTACTAACAATTCTAGATTGTAGTGTTCCGGCCGGCGTAAGTCCAGGTCCTCGGTTTGTTGGAAGATTCCCTTCGGCCTTATAACTTGACATCAGCTGAGATGAAGTCCAAGCGCTTACATGTTCTACAATAAAAAAACTGTCACCATGGCCAATATGTTTAAAATCCAAGCGGAGCAAAAATATAGTCATATTTGGCATATTTGTGCAGCTTGCATGATACTGCTATTTCCGCCGTAGCTCCAGCATTCTTGGTACCATTTAGGTGAGAGGTAAATAAAGAGAAGATGCATGTATTGTCCCACACAAGTTCTCTTTTCCTCTCAAAAAAGTTGTTAGTCTGATTTGATTTTTTCACAGCTCTGTCAAAGGTGTGCGAAAAAGCAAACTCTGTGAAAACTGCCACCGTTGACGCGCCAACTTGGATCCACAAATACATCATTGGAAAGAACGGCTCTAACATTAAAAAGATTACTCAGGACTTCTCAAAGGTAATATATAATAAAAAAAATTGATAGCATAAACTTATTGTAGTCGTGGTTAGTTACATGACAATACTAAACTAACTGCTAAAACGATACGCACGAACTCGTCAACATATGTGGACGATAAACATACACACTACTTTAATTAAAAGTTGAAATCAAATCAAATCCACGCCTCGAACACGCGATGATAACGATATAATACGCATTTTTAATATTGAATGTGCAAAATTGTAGATGTTTGTTTTATCAGACTGATTTTACGCTAGCTCCTTATCGATGTGACCTTGGTAGAAAACCTGTATAAATTTATTTGTATGGCTTTGTTTCGTTTTCTTACGAAACCAGCATGGCGTCGCAAGATCTCTGATGTCTGCCTGTCTGTTTGAACCCATATATTCAGCAACTAGTTTTATATTCATAATTTAATTTTAAAATACTTGTAATTTGGTATTTCGTCTGGAAGAGGTCGCAATTAGAGATAAGACTGTCCACTGTACCGCTAATACTTTTTTTTATTATCAAATAAGACACCACTTTTCCTCCTTTGAGGATTCAACTCTGATCAGATACTTATATATTATAGATTCTTATCTTTTCCCGACTAAGTGGCTGAACATATCTTAAGGGTGCATGGATATAGTACACCGTGGAGAAGGATATATTATAGGTACTACGTGGAAAAAACCAAGTATTTTTTTTTTATAAATGCAAAAAATATATGATGGTAAAATTTAATTTAAAAAAATCACCTATAAATAAATGAATTGTACAGCACATTCATTTTACACAGCGCCATTTAGCCCCATACCAAGCATAGCTTATGATATGGGACCTAGATTACGAATAGAGTACACAAATACTTTTTATTAATACATTCATACTATATGATACAACACCCAAACACAAAACAAGCGTCTATATTCATCACACAAATGTTTGTCCTGGGTGGGAATCGAACCCACAGCAGAGTTACTACCAACTGAGCTATGATGCTTGTTATATCATTATATTTTTGTATCCACCCAAGGTAATGAGCATGCGAGCTAACCCGCGTGTATTTAATTCAGGTACACGTTGACATTACGCACTCCGAGGACAAGGTTAAAATCGACGGCCCTCCGGAGGAGGTGGAGAGGGCGCAAGTGGAACTCGACAGCTTCGTCAAGAACCTGCTCGCGACTCTCACTTACGTCGAACTATCTGTCGATCCTAAATTCTACAAACACATCATTGGCAAGAGCGGGGCAAACAGTAAGTTACTTTACATATAAACAATACGTGTTCCATATAAGAGTGTGGAATGTTAAACGTTTTCTTCCTTTTCAGTTAATAGACTGAAGGTTGAGACTGGTGTAGTAATTAATATAATCGAAAGCGAAGGCAACAATATTATTCGTATTGAAGGCAGCCACCAAGGCGTCGCTGACGCTGGGAAGGAATTGAGAGAAATGGTATCGAAACTAGAAAACGAAAGAACAAAGGAAGTCTATGTGGACCATAGATATATCAAATCCCTCATCGGTGTAAGAGGAGAGAAAATAAAAGAAATCCGCGATAGGTTTGAACACGTCCTCATCAATCTGCCCGACCAGGGACAGAAGAGGAGCCCTATCAAGCTAAGAGGACCCCAAGATGATATCGAGAAGTGCGAAAAGTACCTCTCCAAAGTACTGAAAGAAATCGCGGAATCGTCTTTTGTTCAAGAAGTGCCAATATTCAAGCAATTCCATAAGTTTATCATCGGTAAGGGCGGCGCTAATTTGAGGAAAATTAGAGACGAGACCCAAACCGTGATTGATCTGCCTGCAGAGGGCGACGACAGTGACGTCATCACCGTGCGAGGCAAGCGCGAGAACGTCGAAGAAGCTGTGAAAAAAATACAACAGATACATAACGAGAAAGCCAACATTGTGACCGAAGAGGTCAAAATATCCCCCAAATACTACAACTCACTGATAGGAGCCGGCGGTAAACTGATCCATTCTATCATGGAAGAGTGCGGCGGAGTCCTAATCAAGTTCCCGCCCGCGGACAGCGACAGCGACAAAGTCGTTATCAAAGGCCCGGCTGAGGACGTGGAGAAGGCAAAGCTTCAACTCCTGGCACACGCCAACGAGCGTGAGCTCACTTCGCACACGGCGCAGGTACGGGCCAAGTCGGACCATCACAAGTTCCTTATCGGAAAGAATGGTGCTAATATCAAGAAGATTCGCGAGCTAACCGGCGCTCGCATCGTTTTCCCCACTGAGAAGGATGAAGATAAGGAAGCTATCTTCATTATTGGTAAGTTTTCTCTTCTATGATGAATGACATTTTTAGAAAGCCTACAATTTTCCTAATGTTGGACATGAGTGACTTCAAGACTAGAGGGGTTTGACCGCCTCTGTATCAGATCCAGAGATCTGGTTGGTTTGACCGCCAATGTGGTCTAGTAGTTCGCCGGTATCAGGCTCTGAGGTCTTGGGTTCGATCCCCAGGGAGTACAAATATGTGCTTGTTTTGTTTGGTGGTATATACAGCCTGTAGCCGTAAAATTTCTAAATTGTTGTGTTCCATTTTCATTCACATTAAGAGGTAAGATGGTCAGTTCCTCAGTCTGTTAAGGATTCCGGGTGAAGTGCACTTCCACCTTTGGCCTTATCGTAGCTTAACACTAGGAAGTGATGAGATGAACGCCAAGCGCTTCCCCGTCGTACAATAAAAATAAAAAAAAACAATCACATACATGATCCAAATCATAACCCTCCCTTCTGTTTCGACGTACTCGAGTAAAAAAATGCTACCAACTGAGCTATGAAGGCAGTATCTGTTGATCCCTATATTGACCTCTGGTATGTCTTGACACAGATTCGGTCAAGTAGCATGTTACAAGACATACCAGAGGTTAAGAGTTTACTTGTGCTCAGGTCGCGAGGAGCAAGTGGCGGCCGCACAGAAGCAGCTAGAGGCAGCCGTCGCTGAGATCAGCAACGTGTCAGAAGGCGAGATGGCGGTGGCGCCGCGTCACCACAGGCATTTCGTAGCGCGCCGCGGCGAGGTTCTCCGGCGGATCGCGGACGAATGCGGCGGCGTGCTCATATCATTCCCCCGGCAAGGCGTCGACAGCGACCGAGTCGTGCTCAAAGGGCCCAAGGACTGCATCGAGGCCGCTAAACTGCGCATCGCTGAAATCATCGAGGATCTCGAAGCTAAGGTATGTTTTTATACAACCTAATGGCGGACAAACAAGCGACAAAGCGCGAGCGGCGAGTACGAATGCAGTGCAGTGATGTGCTTATTTCTGACTTTTTTTTCATAATCGTGCTCAACATGCGTGGCTATGCCTCTTGATTCTACCATGTCAATTAGAATATTTTTATTTTTTCGAAACCCTCCAAAAAGCGAGCGAAACAAAGATTAACTTAATGAATCAAGTAAATAATAACAAACGAATAATACATTGTTACTAGATTCCGTTTCTTATATCGAGTATTACTGATGATGTAATTTACAGGTGACAGTGGAATGCGTGATCGCGCAAAGGCACCATCGTACAGTGATGGGCGCTCGCGGCGCTAAAGTCAAGGATATCACAGCGGAACACGACGTACAGATCAAGTTCCCAGAACGAGACAACACAGAGGGTGCTGACGTGCCGGTCCGGGAGACCGACGACAGCGCGGAGCCCGGCCTCAACGACATCATTAGGATCACAGGCCGGCCCGAGAACTGCGAGTCTGCTAAGAAAGCTTTGCTTGAACAGGTTCACTATTTCATTTATTATGTCTAACGCCTATGCACGCTGCTCTGTTATGACTTCAAGAAGAACAGAGTTATTCAGTATCTTCTGAGAATGCTCACTCCATCATAGACCCCATCCTACCACCTGTTCAAAACTGGAGTTGACTCCAGTTTGTAGGGGGAGGAAATAATAGAGTGTGTGATCCCTCCCTGCTCTGCTACTGAAACAGCTAAGAAGATGAGTATGAGGTATATAATTGACTGAAGCTCAGGGAAAATTAGTTGATAGTAACTCGGACGCTCAATTAGTCACCTACAACCCAATGTCCTGTGCTGGCTGTGGCAGGGTTAGGTTATATAATGGGGGAAAATAATCATATTCTTTTATATTATTAATCATACATATAATTCGGTACAGGTACGGTTCATCTTGTATTAATAATGTTTTGTCATCAGGTGCCAGTAACGATTGAAGTGGAAGTTCCTAACAAACTTCACCGCCTGCTTGCCGGCCAGAAGAGGAGAGAACTCATGCAGACATACGACGTTCATATTCTGCTGCCGCCTAATGATGATACTAGCGATTTGGTCAAGGTAAGGTGCCACCTACATCACATAAAATAATATGTGTCGATATTAATCAGTATACTAACCCAGTTTCTGCCGGCCATTTATGTATGTGGCAATGTTTGTGACGGCGGCATTCCGTCAACAGTCTGAAAACACTCCCGATTATCATAAAATAATTATTACAGGACATTAATTTCACACAGCGCCATCTAGTCCCAAACTAAGCATAGCTTGTAATATGGGAACTAGATTACGGATAGAATACATAAATACTTTTTTTTTTTGTAAATACATACTTATCATACAATACAACACCCAAACACAGAACAAACATCTACATTCATCACATAAATGTGACAAACACTGGGTGGGAATCGAACCCACAACCTACAGCGCAGAAGGCAGAGCTACTACCAACTGAGCTGTGAGGCATGTTTAATTTAAAAATTGGCAAGATTAAGAAATAACATAAATTCCAATTGATTTTCGATAAGTGGGGTAGTTTTAGAGATGTTAAGGTAGAAATAACTACATTGTTTCATTCATATCTTTGAATGTTTGTATCTGTAATAGTCTATATCGTCGTATAGGTCGTATATACAAAGAACATGACCTACGCGGCATTGCATTGCGCCCTTCAACTTACGAATACCCAGTAATACCGCTCTCCCATTTAAACATAGTTTGTTGTTGATAACAAAATGGCATGTCCGAGTAAAAATAAAATTTGCATTGGATAAGAATAATCTAAGGCTGCTCTTTACAAAGAGATAATTCTTCATTAGGAATTTTCTCGTACATGTTTATGTGAAAAAAATCTATCGCAGTAGAGTAGTCGGGTTCTATCAGTCGTGTGAGAAATATTGGTGACTGGTCGTAAATGTATGTACAAAATGGTAAATACATTTTCACTGTAAATCGCGAGTTCCAAGCGAAAAACTGGTACCTATATATTTCTGATTCAAACATTCTTCGACGAAACGAAGTTCCGATTTCACCCGCCATTTTGGTTTCACATCTTGTAGTTCCAAGGTTTTTTTTTTTATTTTTTTGCGGAGGCTAGGGTTGAAAAATATATTATGTAAATAAGAATTTAGTAATAGTTCTAAAAGCCGAAAAGTATAGTACAAATTATGTTGCAATGAATTTATAAGAAATGAACCTATGTTAAATTTAATGTATAGATACACTTAGCTGTAATAAAATAAAACTAGAGCACTGTTCTCGCCAAGTGACTTCTATAAAGTAAGTTCTATAACATCGTATTTTGTCTTGATACAGGTGACTGGAACTCCAACCAGTGTCGAGAAGGCCAAAGAAGCTATCGCAGAGAAGATTGTCGATATGGAAAAAGAAAAAGAAGACAGAGATCTAAGGTAAATAACAAGTACCTATCACTCAGAAGAGCTTATTATAAATTCCTAAGTAACTCCGATTGTATGTTACCCTTTCGCGACTAAGTGGTAAAGAACCACGAACGCAAACGCTTGTTTTTTTTACATTGATAAAGAAGGGCAACATAACAAGCTTTTTTTTTTATTGTATGACGGGGAAGCGCTATGCCTTTATCTCACCTGGTTACAAGTTAAGAGGCGCACTTCACCCGGAATCCTCAACAAACTGAGGAACTGGCACAAAATTCCGAACACAACAATTTTAGAATTTTTGTTGTGGCGACAAAATTAGGTAAGATGGTGGTAGCTAGCCAGACGGGCTTGAACAAAGTCCTACCACCAACCAAAGCCTCTGGATCTGAAATCGGTGGGTCGTACCACTAAACCACAGAGGCGGTCAAAAAGAGAGACAAAGAGAGGTGTTTGCGGCTATGCTCGCGTGGTAGCCAAATAAAAAGTAAACTTACTATTCCTGGTAGCAGTAATACCTTTGCGTATATAATATGAGAAGGATATAGGGATATTCCAAATTGCTGTGTTACTGCATTTAGAGGTAAACAGCCAGTTCCTAGGCAGTTGAGGGTTCCGGGTGAATTGCGCTTCCCAGTGCGGCCTTATCATAACTTGAATCCAGGTGAGGTGAAGGCCAAGCTCTTCCCCGTCGTGCATTGTTTTTAAAAATAATAATTGGTTGACAATGCTCAATGACTGAAAATTAATAAGGTTAAGCTTCTTACACTAAACTATGGCTTCAGTATAGTACCGTACATTTGACAGTAGCTGAATCAATGAGATTATTCATGTTCTACATTATTATAATCAGAATTAGTATCACACAGTGGTTGAAATTCGATCATAAACAGAATTTTTGCGTTCTGCACTCCATACAAACTATGGCTATGCTATAGTTAAAAATGTAGTTTAGTATGAGCTATAGTTTATTTCCTATATCTCACACTCCAGTATCTAAATATATATAACGGTGACGGACTGACTCACATAGTGATCTATCAACGCACAGCCCAAACCACTAGACGGTTCGGGCTGAAATTTGGCATGCAGGTAGATGTTATGACGTAGGCATCCGCTAAGAAAGGATTTTGATTAATTCTACCCCCAAGGGGATAAAATAGGGTATGAAAGTTTGTATGAAACTTTGACAATTTTAAACCGATCGGGCTGAGACTTTGCATGCATAAATTTACTATGACGTAGGCATCCCCTAAGAAAGGATTTTGAGATTTTGCATTTGTTTTGTTTCGGTTTAGTAGTTTTGGTTATAGACTCTGCTTTGTATTTGGCATTTGTTTTGTTTTCGTTTGGTTTAAGTATAGGTTTTGTCAGGTAGACTTTTTTAAAATGGCTAAAGAAAATCCGAAGTTACGTAATCGTTTACTATAATATATCTGCAGGCGACAGTATCGTTAGTCAAAACAGCTCAATTTCGACACCGACGTTGCCAGTCACCTGTTAATGGAGCGTGAACGATTTTGGCTGTGAACACCTCACAACTCACACAAATGAGCTCTTAACCTTGGCCATAGACTATTATTACTGTGTTTTAATTAACTTTGTTTGTACTCGTACTTCATACTTTAAATCTTGCTAACCAACTCGAATAAATGAATGGCTCATACTCTGTCTTCACTTGAGATCGCGAACCCTTTTCTACTACATCTAAATGAAAATCAGAAGATCTGAAATAGTCGTATAGCTGACTGATTTACTGACAAGACAATTAACGCCCAAACTAGAGGGTGGTCCTACACTTGAAACTTTCGGGGTAGTTTTGTTTTGCAGGAGAACACAAATATTTTTTTCGTGATACACGTCGTATACGTTTATATATGTCATCCTAGGTGTCTTACACCTAGGTGATGGTATGGAAGCCCCAAGCGTTTGACCATATCTTTTGTTTGCCAGGTCATTCGAGCTAAAATTCCAAGTGGACCCTGAGTACCACCCTCTCGTGATCGGCAAGGGGGGTGCAGTGATCACAAAGATCCGAATCGACTACGGCGTTCAGATCAATCTGCCTAAGCGCGGGGAGGTGGACGATGACGTCATCACCATCCAGGGCTACGAGGACAAGGCGTACCAGGCTAAAGACGCTATCATGGCGATTGTGAAACAACAAGTAAGTTGCAATTTTCTGCTTACAGTTTTGTGCAACTCTTAAACGCCAGTATTCGGTAAAGTTTGATGATTATTTTGTAACATAAACTCTATCGCCCGCATAGTATTACGTACCAAGATTGGTCCATGGAGCTTATTATATACATCATGAAGACTGAACATGTTAAGTACCTTAAGTCCACTAAGAGCATTACCTACGCTGTACTGTACCTGACGTACGGCAGGCTACAACTGTTTCATTGTGCCGAACTCATCACCTCGACCTTTATCATTAATACCGGTAAGGAATGGAACACCTTGCCCTCGTCTGTTTTTCCGCACGAGTACAATCTTGGAGTATTTAAGTCCAGAGTGAATAGGTTCCTTTTAAACCGGCGTGCTCCATCTTAGGCCACATCTTTTCTTGTTTTTCAAGTAAGGTGGTCAAACGCTTGGTGCACCAATAAAAAAAAATGTACTGCAAAGCAACTTTCTGACCAAACTATTTGTAACAGGACAGCCAATACCGCGAGGAGGTTGAAATAGACCCGCGCGTGCACCGCCGCCTCATCGGGCTGCGCGGTAAGAACATCCGACGCATCATGGACGACTACCACGTGGACATCCGCTTCCCCAAGAACAACGAGGACAGCGTCGTGGTGATCGCCGGCGACGAGGACAACGTTCTCGACGCGAAGGACCACCTGCTCAACTTGGCTGAGGAATACGTGAGTTGCTTGCATTCGCCCCGACGCGTCGGGCCATTTACCTCACTCCTTAACCGCCACTGTTGTCTAGTTGTTCACACCAGAGATGTGTTTCATAATTCATAATTTATTTATTGCGATAATGGGTCAGTAGATGGTGTCAGTAATTACTTAGTTCAGCCATTATCAGCGTATGTCGCATGCAATATTACAGTTTTATCAGCAGATAAATGTCATAAAATTAGAATTTAAAATGTCAATATCATATCAGTTCTTACCTGTTTACCTATCTAAAAGAATTTACGTCAAATTAAATAAAAATCACTGAATGAAGTCCACACAGAAATACTTAAAATAATGTCAAAATAACATAATAATTACAATAAAAATGTCAAAAATGAAAAACAATTAAAAATAATGTCCATAATAATCAATAATAATACAGTAGGTAAGTAATCAATTTGGAAGTCAAATCAATTGTACGTCAATAATGTTCCGGTCATTCAGAAAATCATTTAATGTATAATAGGCCTTTTTAATTTCGATCCCCAAGGGGGGTACAATATTGTGCTTGATGGTTGGTGGTAGGTCTTAGTTTAAGTCGACCTTTCTAGCTACCACCACCTTACCTAAGTCTGTCGCCATATCAACAATTCAAAAAGTTGTTCGCTGAAACGTTAAGTTTAACGCCTGCCTGACGTTAAACCTCCTAAGTATATGAATAGTTATCTATCAATTCACTTACTATGAAAAAAAATGTGTTGTGCAATGTATATAATACAATTATCTATTATATACATTATCATAAGTACTTGTTGAGGCTTTATCGAAGTGTACACCGCCTCTGTGATCTAGTGGTTCGACCCACAGACTTCAGATCCAGAGGTCCCGGGTTCGATCCCCAGTGTACAATATAATGCTTGGTTTGGTTGGTGGTATGTTTAAGTCTGCATGGCTAGCTACCACCATCTTACCTAATTCTGTCGCCATATGCACTAATACAATTCTAAAATTGTTGTATTCTGGAATTTATAGGTAAGATAGCCAGCTCCACAGTTTGTCGAGGATTCCGGGTGAAGTGTGCCTACCTACACCTTCGACCTTATCTTAACTATTAACCAGTTGAGATAAAGGTCAAGCGCTTCCCTGTCGTGCAAAAGAAAAAACAACCTTTGGAAGGCACGCAGCAAATACGACACAAGTCTTAACGACTTAGTATAGGTGCTTTAACTTTAACAAATGTACATCATATTAAACTTACTTCATTATTTGTTCACAAGTGTCATGATAACCTTTATCCGTAGCTGCAAGACGTGTCCGACCGCTACCAGCGTCCGTCGGGCCCGTCCGACTTCGGCGAGGCCCTTGCGGCCGCCACCACCGCGACCGAGAACGGCACCGGCGCACCCGCGCCCGGTTTCGTCGTCAAGGGCGGGCCTTGGGAGCAGCGCGCGCCCGACACCGCCTCTACCCACGAGTTCCCCACCATGGGCGGACCGCGGGCCGTGCCCGAGCCTTCGGCCCATGCCGCTGCGCCCTCCGCCGCTGCCTGGGGGCCGCGCCGCTAAGCACACCACACACCCGAAGACTCTTTCTCGCATATAGCTATTCCTCGTACACCTCATTACTGACTCGCGATTCCGCTATCAAATATGTTTGGTATGGACATTTTTCCCCCACCAGTTATATCTGTCTTTTGCTGCGATCTCTACCTTATACTATTACATGTACATATTACCTCTTCCTTGTACGAGCCATACATGATGGCTTAGCGGTTGCTCCACACGTTCTTATCATATTATTATCTTTCGCGAGGGCAGGTGCTGGGCAAAATACAAATGGGTTTAGTGAGTTGACTATGTATCATCTACAATAAATAAGTACTATAATTATCTTCTAAATACTCTGCCATCATTTAGCATACTATATTTCTACAAGTGCAAACAACGCATTTTGAATATTTCAGTCTCTTCAATTCTAGGCTTTTTTTGAGAAAGGTTTCGGGTAAATCTGTAATAATAAATCTCCCGCGATTGCCAATGATGTCATCAAAGTCAGGGTTGCGTGGCGTAACCGTACCAATCGCGTGACTCAGCTCTCACGGGAATATCGTTGAAGCATGTTTTTAAATACAGACTCCTTATTCTAGGCTTCGCGAAGTAGTGTTAGTAAGTGTTCTATACTACTCTTAACAAAGTCTCGTATAAGCTGAAACACGTAATTATGAGTAAACCGTTATATATTTATTCCATCTATATCAAAATTAATCATGATTACCGGATAATAATCAAATTAGAAACGATCATAATAATGTAGTGAAATCTGTGTTTTTACAAATATATTTACGGCTCCAGTGAATATTATAAGCTGGACTATATTGTCATAATGAAGTTTAATTATTTAATTGTATGGGCTGATAGATATTTTGACTCGTCAACTTTTCTGTTGTTTTTTTTACATTCATAATGTGATGGGTATAAGTTGTTGTTTCGTATTAGCTATGTGCTATTTAGTTATATTATTATACAACCATATTATTCTATTCCAAGCATCCTTTTTTAGCATGCTCTATAATTTATGCTGATATTGTGTACTTATAATAAAATGATGTTTCTATTTTCATAAAAATAATAATAAAAATATGTAATTGATTTTCTATAATTTTTAGTGTTGCCTACGATTAAATAAATTGAAAAATCAATAAAATATAAGACGAAAATGAATATTTTTACAAAGTAATTTGTATTGTACATAGAAAATTGTGTTTGAACATATTAATAAAAATCTTTTACAAAATAATTTGTTGTATGAAATGTATATTATATGATAGGTTACAATTCAAGCCATATTTTAAAATAGCTTAGTCATCTGGTGCTAAAACTAGTGGTGGTGGTGAATTTACAGCAAAAAAGGAGCAAAATTGTTAGGTACCTATTTGGTTTATTTGTCATCCCTTAACACTATATGCATACAGGTCGAAACAAAACATTGGTTTTATCAAATTGCACACGATAAAAACAATGTTTCGTTAACTAGAACCATGGGTCTTCCCCCTTCCCACTGAGTACAGAAAACCAGTGGAACAAAGTAGGCGTGGCACATCCGTAGTTGCGTGCCCCGCTTTGCAGGCCGCTGCTATCTTGAAGGCGGTGGTAATGGTAAAATGAAACATGTTTCCGTGTACCATGGTACAGCTTATCTACTTTTTCCGTGAGCTCCCCATAATCAGTGCCAGTTGAGTTTCTGTCTGTTTCGGTAAAGAACGAACGTGCCGTGCACAATATAATATCAGAATTGACCTTTACTTTGCCTTGTCCCGTATCCGTCCCAATAAAAAAACTTGTCTATGGCAATGCGCAAAGCGTGCGACCCATTTCTTACCCGAGGTCCGTAGGTGGACCATGGTTCCCCTTGGTGTTCCATGGGTACCTTTTTGTACCCGTCGTCTACTCAAGTGTAGTATAGGTAATTCAATAATTAATAACGAAAACGGGTCTTTATCGCGTACCTCTTTATATGGCGGTCAGACGCACTTCCCACACAGGCGTAGTTAGTTCCCTGGACTCACCTTATCTTTTCTCCCTTTCATAGCCGTAATAAATGCGAAGTCTCATCAAATCCATCAAGTAAATAACTTCTTTTACTACCTATTTTGTTAATATTTGTTGAATTTATAAATATATATCCGTTGCATAGAATGTCCGATTTTAATAATTCAAAAAGTTATTTACAAACGTAGTACGGTTTGGGTCTATAGGTACTGAAACTGAATATGTTTTTTTTTTTTTTTATGTTATCGCATTAATTTTAATTTAATTAAAAGTAAAAAGTTCATCAATAAAGAAAATTAGCAGATGTAGTCGTTTACCAACGTTGACTGACATTACCAGTACAACTGTGCAGCAACTTCTGACCAACCGAGTTGCTACTGCTTCTGGATCATAAGCTCTCTCTAAAATTGCTGAACCTCTCGCACCGTGAGTTGTTGACCCGGAGGGAAGTTTCTGATTAAATTAAAGACGAACACTACCTACATTGCATGAAATATATGTGTTAGTTTGCTATTTATACTAAATAAGTAGTAATATGTCGGTAAGTGTAAAATGTTATATACTTACGTTAAGTAATAAATATTTGATGTACAAACATGGATCTTCGTAATTGAGCACCTACCTTTAAACCTAAATGCATATATGTTCTTATGCATAGAAAAAACGAGACAAAAGTAAACACTGGCGAGATAAGTAGGCAGGTACTTTCAGGTCTAGATGGCAGGCATCATGTATGTAGGTATTTAATAATTATAACCGAATGTTATTTTAGGGTTCTCTGAAAATGTTTGCATAGAATCCAGTTTCCTACATTATTCAAAAATAATAAAATCTATGCATGCTAGTTAGCATGATAAGGTTGACGATAATTAATGATGATGGGATATATTTTAGCGCCGTCTATCACTGACCCAAGCAGGCTCATAGCCGTCAGGATTCATTGTTCCGAGTTTCCGTTCTTTGGCTTTAGACAGTAAAATTGTTCTATGCACGACAATGGTTTTATGTTAGTTTGATATGGTATGATAGTAAAATAATTCTATGGTCTAGTCTGTCTGTGGTCTGCTCGATCAATCAACTGCTCATAGTTCCTCAGTTCCTGGTACATTTTTATAGTAGGTAGCACAGGTAGTCTGTGCTCATATCATAGTTTTACATTCATGCTCACTCATTCCAAGAACATGGAAAATATGGAAATTTAGGACAGAAAAATATTAGCAGATTCTTATAACGAGTAGAGAGAGACTGCATCTTATTAATTATTTATACTGCACGCACGCACTTAGACCATCCACTAGTCCACGATCATCGAATAAGTTACCTATCTATCTGCCACTCCACTTGAAAGAAAATTCGTAATGATGCGCTTGACTTGTTAGGATGGCTGAAACACGATTGTAAGTAATGAGAATAACTACTATCTACCCATGTAGTAAGAAGTAGAGACGTAGAAAATAATGTGCGTGCTCATTTGAGTAGTTAATTGTCTGCGAACAACAATCCACAAAATCACACGAACAAATAGGTTGGTAGTCTAGAATTAACTGAGCGGGAAATCCCAAAGAACATGGAATCACTTCGGGAAATTCGGTGTCGTATTAGAAGTAAACTAAGTGTGCAAACTACGAAAACTAAATAAACACCCGGACGCAGTGTTTCTTTGTTGTATTCATAACCACATTAATTATGTTCCCCTATTATTTTCGTTATTGTGCTGTGTAGATGGGTACATAAGAATTTTTAAAGTTCACCACTCTCAATCTAACATAAAGTATGCAATCTCTCCATCTCTGTCTATGTGTAACATAATAGTAGGTTATCTAGGTACTTGCCAAGGTATCTAGATGTAATCAAGGACTCCAAAGGTTCCAAAACATTATGCTACTGTAATAGAGGAAGTAAGTCCTCTGATCTTTAAATTGTCTACTTATAACCACTCTCTATCAGCATGGCTAAAACAAACAAGATCAGTATTATTAATCTTATCTATATTTAGCCAATACAACACAATGTCCCTCAAACCTATTTCTAATGGGTAAAGACAAACTCAACTCAGTTGGCAGTTAGCCACTTTATCTCGTGCTAGATAATTGTTTGTAACTGATACAAATATTGAAACATGTTGTTTCAGGTGTTTGACTCTTCCATTCCCAAGCTCTGAGTCAGCAGCATTGGCATGTGAAGTATTGAGTGTGGATAAAGAGGTGAAGAGGAGTCAAGTATGCAGGGAAATAAAAACAGAAGACAATAATCTTGAAATGTAGGTTAAATTCTAATTTTCTATAGTACTGACAGGAATAGTTAAAAAAAATCTTGTTCAGGTTGCAAAAATAAATGAGAAGTTTATTTTGATGCAAACAAAATCTGACCATTGCATTGTGCTTATAATTAACAAAAAACAACTAGTTTTCGTTAAAAAGTATGATGATAAGATCTGTTTCCAACCAGTTTTTTCCTTACAGAATCTTCTATGGCACTGAATTGAAAAGGCTACGGGTGGCGCTCAATGGAATTCTAAAGAACATTCTGCTTATTACTAAAACTTTTGAGCAGTTTAAAAATTAAAGCTAGAAAATGCCTGAACACACTCCTGCACCAACACCAGCAAGATCTCTCTATGGTTTCTTTATGTATTTGTTTAGTAAAACTGTTCTGGGAGTTTACTGCCTATGGGCATTCATTCCAGATCAGTATTTACACATGTTAAATATTTATTACTACCCCCAAAAGTATTGGGCTACAGCTATACCTATACAGTGCCTTGTGGCCCTTACTGTGTTTGCATTTTTTATATATCCAAGTTCTAACATGATGTTAACTCCAAATATAGACAGTATTAACACAATAACAGATCCATGTTCACATTTCCAAACTAAAAGTGTGAAGAGAAAAAATTCAGCAGCTCATTCCTGTGTGTGTAGAGAGCTTGGAAAATGTAACATTAATACATTTAATGAAATACCTCAATGTGATGAAAGTACAGTTCCACTTTTATATGATTTAGATATAAGGTATGTTTGTAGAAAATTATATTTGAATAAAAATACTTGAATTCAAATTTTTTGTGTTACTTACCATTCTAAAATAGCTCCTCAGTGTGGTTATTGAGCAACCCAAATGTAACATCTTGATAAGAGTTCTTGGGAAGGGCCTCTGCTAGGACCTTACTTTCAAGGGAACTTATGGTAAATTTGAACATTGCATCAACTTGTAAATTGTGGTGCAGTGCACAGTTGCAACTATGATTGGCAGCCAGATAGGTGATTTGGAAAATTGATCTTTGGAGCTAGGAGATTCATAACTTATGCACCTCCTAGCTGCACAGTGAAGTGGATAGGATGTTGTCATCTAGGCACTATCTTCCAACAATTCCAAGATGTTGCTTATCACCTAATTATATAGGACAAAGCATACCTATAAGGACAATATTGAAACCAAATTATAATGGAGCTCAATGTTAATTTAATATATTTTGTGAGGATAAAAACAACACTTCCCATGATTAGTACAAAATAAAATTAAATATATTGTTAGTTTTTACATAGTTAAAATTTATTTAAAAGTACTGAACATATTAAGGGCTACACACTGAATTAAGATAAAATATTGCAGTAACTTCAAAATTATGTAAGCCACTTTTTTAGTATTCACAATTTGAAATTATTGCATTGAATAATGATTATTTGGCAGACCAAAAGAGATTTTCCAACAGTGCATATAATATTTTAATAACCTTATTCATAATATAAAGTGAAAATTGGAATAGAAGCTGTAAGAAAATCTGCAATTAGACTAGCCACTACTACATCTTATATACCGAAACATTATTTATGGCTAAGAAACTTTATGTGATGTTCCAGCATACAAGTTCAGCTGCATGCAGGCAACAAGGCCAGCATACACCCAAATATAAATATTTTTTTAAGTAATAGTTCATAGATAGTTAATTTAATATATTTTGTACAATAAAATACAATTAAGTACAACTTGTAGCAAAGATATTAAAGAGAATAATTATATCTCGAGTGTTAAAGCTGCAATAACGTGTGTGTACGCTCATGGCATATTTACACAGACACACGCACCGCCGCCGACGCCGCAAGCCGGCAAACAACACCAGCTGTGCTGCACACTAGAGTACTTATTTAACTTCATTACTTAGGTAGAATTTAAGACACGCCCAAGCCGAGACTTGTTCACTCACTTTACAGATTTCAATGCATGATTAGCCAATGAACATGCCTGTACCACTAGCAATTCGCTATTATATAATACATTGATCATTGCTTAATATCACAGCTAATTATGCTTTGAAAATTAAGGACATGTCTAATTTTCACTAATGTAGATAACAATGTAGAGTATAAGTAGACAATCTGAATTTTAAATTTACATTACAATATCATGTCTTTTCATATGAAAATTTAAAATTACTTCACCAAAAATTAAACAGTGCAGCGCATTATAAATAAATGTGCATATCTTAACATTTAATTGACTAAATAAATTTGTTGCCTGCAGATCTGATTATTCAAATATCGAGAGGTAATATCTTAAGAGAAACTTCAACTATTGAAAAAAAGTTAAATCCAAATTTAATAATATTTTTGTAAGTAACATTCAAATCCCCTTCAAATCCCCGATGAATGTGAAATATCATTCCAAAGCTGAGTCTCCTTCACATATATTTCACTACCACTATAATTGTGGATCAAAGATTGAAGAGAAATAGAAGCGAACACTTCACGAATGTGCGTTGCTATTCACATGAGGCTTCTTCTCCTGAGGGTCCGGAGTGCGCTGCCCATCACGCCTCGGTGGCATGCGCTCGTTGATGGCATCCAGGCCCTTGGCTTCAGCAAACGAAGTTATCTTATGGTTAGGAGAGAAACCTTGCAGGGCGTTTTTGAGCGATGTTTTGCCGCCAGACAGGGCACCCAATGGTAGAGCACCAGTTGGAGTAAGCCCTTTGAGCTGCAAAACAGATTCACTCTCCTCACGAAGTACTGAGAACACATGTGCCATCTTGCCAATAGCACGGATTTTGTTGCGAATGACTTCCTTTCTCAGATTAGCTTCTTCCAAGGCATCCTCCCCTTCAGTCATCAGTTCATCATCAGAGCAGATGTTAAGTACATTCACCAGCATTTCTGTGACCTTCTCTCCAACAAATGGAAGAGACCAAGTGAAGACATCCATGAAGTTGGGCAGCCAGTATGGATGCGGTGAGCAATTAAACTGCCTGATATTCATCACATTGTTCTCATACTTCAGGACAGCAGCTTTGTTGTTGTACACATCCAAATAATTTGGTGCAGAGAATATGGTTATGAGGCTTGGAAAGCCAGTGGTCTGGCTCTTGCGATACATTCGATAACCCGCATCTTGGGCTTCATGAGCACGTATGATGGACAGTAGATTGTTTCTTTGTAGAAAATCACAGCAGGCTGCATAGCTGTAGAAGTATGAACAACCTCTTACTGAGTTGTGCGAAAAATGTTCTGCATTTTTTTCATTTCCAAAATCTTCAAGTGGATCGGACCAGAGAAGATCACACATTGCCCCAAATGCAGGTGGTTCTTTGAATCTATCTAGTTTACGAATATCATCTAAGTTGCTGATCTCGGGGGAAAGCCCGCCATGCACACATAGGAACTGCTGGTTCATGAGAGCAGCTAAGGGTAAGCAATCGAATGCATCCATACAGGCATCGTAAACCTTCTCAGAATATTTGATTTTGCATTCTTGCTTGAAGGTGAAATACTCTGTTAGGTGTCGGCATTCATGATTACCGCGCAATAGGAATAAAGTTTTCGGGTAGCACAATTTCAAAGCCCAAAGGTAGAGAACACATTCTATACTGAAATAACCTCTATCGACATAGTCTCCAAGAAAGAGATATTTAGTACAGGCGGGCGAGCCTCCCACCTCGAACAATTTCATCAAGTCGTAAAACTGGCCGTGAATGTCTCCGCAAACGGTCACCGGAGAATCGATCTCAATCATCGTTTTCTCTGATCGTAGTAAGGTGGCACCATCTTGAATGATTCGCAGAGCTGCATTTTCCTCAATCCGACCTTCTAGGATAAAATGTTGCTTCAATACTTCTGGTAGTGGCTTTCCAGATTTTTCATCGAATACCTCAGATACAGTGAGCTTGTGGCTGGGAGGGAAAGCAACACTTTGGATCATACGCTGCGTTGTCGACACTTTATCATTGCTCCCGGACATATTTGTCACATATAAAACACAAGATCTAATCCATACACGCCACTATTTTCAAAATGGCAGAATAGATATATTACTAAAACCGAATCTCGATTTCACGTTCACGACAGAGAAACTACTGCGCACTGAAAAACAATGCGCAAACATCTGGCGAGTGGTCAATAAAATAAACAGGGTATCGAGCGCGTTTTATTACTTTTGAAAATATTATTACCTAGTAACACTGGAAATTTAGAAAATTGTTGCCAGTGTTCCATGGCATGTCATGTTCATTCTGAGTCGGTGACAAGAAACTTTACGCTCGTGAGTAATAGTATTCCATGCTTTACGCTGTAGTTGTACGTAACTTACGATTGTACTGCATGCAGTACATAGAAAATGTTTACTGTCTAATGCAGTAAATGGGTACATAATGGTAAGGATTAGGAATGATAAGGCTTACCATTTCTTGATACGTACTTTATATTTTAAAATTATAAAGCGACCCTCCCAGTATTTAGATTTTAGACAAACCAAACGACACCACGCGGCATGTCAAAATTAATCAAGCAAACCGATGACTGCAGAGTCAATTTTACATGAACTAGGCAGACAAATATACATACCTACTCAATAATTACTACAGATCTACATAGGTATGTTTGTTCATTGGTTCTTGAAAATTTAATATTTCGCTTGACATTGACAGTCTATCTATTCTCTCTCTCAGAGGTACGTTTAGGTACCTACCTATTGCTGATTGACTGATGCACGCTTGCGCTAACAAAGGGCGCGGCGCGGCACTAGGTAGGTATGTAAATCCATAAAAATACAGTCAGACAGACAGTCAGTATCTGGGTAAGTAGATACAATCATTATATAGTCTTAGTCAAGTATTTATTACCTAGGTAGCTACAATTACTTTTAAATAGGTTAGATAGGTAAGGTGCCCAACCTAATTACACTAGGTAGCCTAGGTACTTACCTACTCCTCTATGTTCTAAATATAAAATAATTCTAAGTATAAATACATATATACCTTCGTATATATGTATTTATATATAAGAACATTCTATATAGTACCTATAAGTTGTATTTCTGTGCATGTTCTGAAAATTGATTGTCGTGTCGTCGTCGTGACGCCACTTACTGAAATTTCATTTCACTAGGTAAGGACCTGGCTGAAATCCAGCGCATCATCGTTGTTGCATTATGTTCGATGCTGCAATAAAGCTGAGTGACCTATAAACCCAAATATAACTTTGTTAAATATTTGTGTTCGTCATAGTGCTAAGCTAAGTTTAGGTAAGTTTAAGCTACTAAGTATCTAACTTTTAGCTACAGTTTTTATTTTTATTGCTGTTTTTTATTGGATAAATAAATCTCTTTTCTTACTTTACTTGTAGTTCATCTTGAAATGAGTGATGTCTGGTTTGTTAGGTATTTATTTTAACCACGGAGATTATTTTTCAAAATCAAAGGATACCTACGTTAGAAGTGTGCTTTCATTACACATTTGAGGACCCTTTTTCTCAATCTATCTTTGTTATGACCCGACTGTTCAAGGCTTTTTCTGGTCGCCAAATCTCATTCAAGTAAAAAAATAATAGGTACATATGAAATGAAATGAAATGAAATGATGTTTATTGACGGATTGAGTTGAAAGTTGCTATAATTACCAAATAAAGTATATTATGAAACATTTGTTAACGAGTGTTTGATAGTCATGAGATTTAGTGTAGATCCTGGCAATAGACACAGTGCCATGAAAAAATCTGATACATAGAACACAAGCCTATTGATTTTTTGTGTAGATCCTGGCAATAGACACAGTGCCATGAAAAAAATTTATACATAGAACACAAGATATGATAAAATCTTATTTTATTTTGACATCGAATGAATTGTCAGCATGTAGGTAGTAATTACCTGAGAACATTATTATTTTAATTCTAGTTTCTAGTCAGATTATTCAAAAGGTAGTTAGGAATTTTATTAATATGCCTACCTACCTAGTTAGTAGGTAACTACTTATTTTTCAAATTTCTCGCCGGCCGGCTTTCCTCTTTACTCGGAGATCTCGTTCGCGTCGCTACTATTATGTCTAGTAGGTATGTTAGGCATGTAGTAGGTATTTCGTAATATCACAGCCAATAATATAATTACTTACCTACCTAGGTACCTATTTTTATTCTGTTAACGTATCAGGTAGGTACCTACGTACGAAACTAACACTGCTGCCGCCTAACAATCTGAGATCTACTCGTAGTAAAATTTTACTGGTTTATTTTTGTCACATTTGATCCAGGTTCCCATGCAAACAAGTGGTGCGCTGCCGCCACGTCGCGTCGTCGCGCCGCGCCGCCGCGCCCCTTCAGCCGTGGTACCTACGGTTGTGTAGTCCGGACCGGCAGGCATAATACGTATATTTTTTTAGCAGCGGACAGCAGAAAGCAGAGCAACAGCAACAGCAACGCGATCGGTTGCAAAACGTTACTAGAAATTGTTTTTTTCCGGTTACAGTTGACTGCTTCAATGAAAAAATGAATAGTCTCGCTAGCACGCCGGGTGAGTGCCAGCACCAACAGCATCCTTAGGACTGTGGGAGATAGGGGGATAGGACCCATGATGAGACACATGTCAAAATTACATGTGTTCCCCTCGTTACGTGCTGCGAAATAAAATAAATAAGGAATTTGATCAATCGAATATAATTTAATCTAGGTATTCAATTCTAAATTTATTGCGAATGTACCTAATAATTAATTCAATTTATTTATTAAGATAATTTGCAATCCATTGTTTTAGTTGACTTATGACTAGGGGTCAGTAGGTACTTAAAATTAATTAATGATTTTGTACTTTGGATCAATTTATATATTCTATAGGACAGTCAATATTTTCAGCTATCACAGTTAAGATTCTGTAGCTGTTGCTCCCGCGGGTTCTCCTCAGTAGTGAGGCTAACTTCTTTCGCCAGATAGTATCGAATGTGTCGGTGCGAGCCTGGGCGAACATGGCCGAGGCACTGCAGAAACGTGGTAGTCGCAACAGCAACCTAAAAGCGTTATTATATTGGACCCGCACGGCATTGTAATTATGCTATTGCTAATTATTTTATCTTAATTTAATTTTAATGTGTACCTATATTCAGCTCCAGAATGGATGGTATTTCATACTCTTTCCAAGGCTTCGGATAAATTCTTACATTATTTCCCGGATCTCGTTTATTCTATTTTCAGGATGTGATGTGTTCCTAAATCGTGGAAGTCTCAATATATAATTCATATTCAGCCAGAGAAAAATCCTGTAGATTACAAATACTATAGACCGATTGCTTTGTCATCAGTTCTAAATAAAAAGGCTGAACATCTTATTAAAAAGGGGAAGAATGGTTCTTGGAAAGTAATACCTAACCTCCTTGCCAAATCCTATATGGATTTAGAAAAGGCCACAGCACAATGGATTGCTCTAGTATACATTTTCGTCGATTGTTGGTGCTTTTCTCACTTATGATAATGTTCATTTACCTATTTTCAGGAATAAACTGAATGATTTAAGGGTCCCAAGCAAATTAAGCTGTTTCATAATGAACTTACTATCTGAAAGATATATTTATTATAGATGTCCTGTGAACTATTTGGCGAGGACTCCCACAAGGCCCAATGTTATCTCACTAATACCATGGACGAAGAAACATCGTCCATGCTAATACTATAAAATGCAAAATTTTGTGTTTGTTTATCTAAATAGATTTATAGAAAATTTTGTACATAAGCCTGTGTGCATAGGCTAATCTAATTTTTGAAAATCATCCCCTAAGGGGGTCGTACAGGGTAGTAAAGTTTCTATGGAAAAAAAATATTCCTTGGTTCGCTTCACTCAAAAGCCAGTGTAAATAAACATGAAGTAAACTAGTAGTTGTACTCACTTGATCAATAATGAAAACGGTATTTTTTTTTTACAAAACCTAGGAGGCATACAATAAAGTTCTGAAATTTGTATGAGAAAAAAATACTTGGTTCGATTCACTCGAAACTTGTTTTAAATCAACTATAGAGTATATGATGAAAACAAATAACCACACACCGATAGATATTAATTATATAGATACATATTGTTCTACATTTGACACATACATTTCCACGCGGACGAAGCGGCGGGACGCACCTGGTATAACATAAATACCTACCTACGATTTACAAGCGTCAGTTGGTTTTTGCAGAATTCTACATCATTATCTGGATTATATTCTCTTAGATGATTCGCGTAAAAAATATATTTCAAAATACAGTTGAAGCAATTGAATCATCATTGATTAACGTTAATGATTGGATGATTAACCATGGCTTGAAGCCTTGAAGCCTAGCAACAGTAAAATAGTGATTTTTGTGAACATGAACCAAATATACGTATATTTGGTCCATGCCTGCCTAAGAGAATCATCCCTGTTTTAAATGTTAAAATTGCTGATAGTCACACTTCAGCCAACAATAGTAGGTAGGTTATTATCAGGTGTAAATCATTGTTATTGTGTTATCAATAAACGTGAAATAACACATATATTTTAAAACCTATGCTTATCTGGTGTCACAAACTATTTAGTTTTTTTTTACACATATACCTACTATGTGTTAAAAAAAACGTAGGTAGGTACCTAGATTAAGTATACTTGTAGTTTTTTCAATTGATTTGGACGGTAACAGTTTGTCAGCAATCTTTGACCAAGAATTTTAGTTTTTGGTCAATTATCCTACCTACTTAACTGTGCGCTAGCTAAAGGTAGACTAAAATGATAGTTTGCCTTGCCCACGCAAGTACAACCCAAGCTGCGGCGCGGGGCTGGCCGTGAGCGCGCGCGGTACAAGCGTGCGACAGAGCGAAGTTTGTCAACACTGTCGGCATACTGTCAAAAACTTCTTTATAATGCCATTGTTCGCAGCCATTTGGATTCTCTAACAATTGGATATTTTCTGCTGGACCCTAGTACAAAAATGGCCTTGTGTCTTTTGGATAAGGTTCAGTCAGTCTAAGTGTCGTGGGCGCAATGAGATCCTCTCCAATCAACGCAATGCAAATAGAATGTGTGGACCCTCCCCTATCTCTTCGAAGACAATACTTGGCAGATGAATTTTTGTTCAAGCTCGTACAACAATCTCATCACCCCCTTCTTTATTCACACTATTGGATTGGAACCCCATATTGATGATGATCAAGATAAAATTCCATGCTTAATTCGTAGCTTCAGAAAATACTTTCATCTCTCTTATCCTGTAGCCAGATCACAAACCTTCCCTCTCTTTTCCACTCCTTTCGAAGCCATCGTACTTAATATTATTTTAGATTTCGCCATTCATTAATGCTCGCAATGAATTTAATGAACAATTGAGTTCTAAATATAATGGTTGGCAAACTATTTACACTGATGCCAACAGGGTTGGAGTTATCTAATATAGAGATGTTAGATAACTCCAACCCTGTTGGATCAGCAGTTTGGATCCCTTCCACAAAAATATTTTTAATTTTTAAATGCCCTCCAGTTTCGTCCGGTGAAGCAACAGCCATTTTCGAAAGCATCCAATTTATCCAGTCGCATAATCTTAATAACTCAATTATATTTACAGACATAGCTGGGCTATGAGCTATGCTTGGAGTTTCCCTACGTGATAAAATCCGAAATATGGACATCCGTAGAGGACCCAAAGTCACTAACATAGCTCTCAGAATTAGCAAGCTGAAGTGGCAGTGGCCAGGCCACATAGCTCGTAGAACCGATAACCGCTGGGGAATAAAGGTTCTTGTATGGCGACTGCGATTAAACGCGAATCGGAGTGTGGGAAAACCCACCACTCGATGAAACGACGACATTGTGGCGGTCGCAGGGAGTCGATGGATGAAGGAGGCTCAGGATCGCTTTTTGTGGCGTCGATTGGGGGAGGCCTGTGTTCAGCAGTGGACGTGTGTGGGCTGATATAATGATGATGATGATTTATAGACTCCAAAAGCTCTCTACAATCTATATCTAATCCTTTCCGTTCCAAATCCAATTTTCCTATTTTTCTTAAAATACGTAAGTCCCTATTTCGATGCCATGAACTCGGTCTGAATATTGCCTTGGCTTGGATCCCCGGCAATTGTCGGAAGCATTTATAATTATATCGTAGATTCTATGCTATGCTAAACAGGCTTCCACGAACATCTTAAAATTTATTCACAAGATCTTTGTACCTACCATCCCCAGATCTCATTTGGCCATTTCGTGGACCCGTATGTGGGTTGCATCTGGTATTTTAAAAGGCAGACACTATAATATCCAGCCTGGAATTCCAACTTTTCGATAATTCTCACGGTTTCAGACTTGGCCTCAGTGGCCCTGGAAAAAAACTCATCATGTATACCCCTCTATAAATAATACCTTAATACCTTATGTAAATTTATTACTGTAACGATATAAAATTGTATATATAATATTTTATAAGTTCCTACATAATAATTAAGTTCCGTGTATATTTGTTATGGTGTGAAAATGTTTTGTTACTACTTGTGTTGACCCTTTTTTTTTCAGGTGTGAATCAATGAATGAATGAAAAATACTTTATTGCACACCTTAAAAATAAAAACTGGATAACTTAAAAGTAAATGTATATACAATGTCTTATCGCTAAGAAGAGATTTCTTCCACACAACCTTTGGATGGAGTGGATTTCATGGCTAAAGAGGTGGTTGGTGGTGGACATATTAATTAGGGGTCTAGTTAAATTAACTATAAGTATATCATACATTATAAGTAAAGCTATGCTACAAATATACACACTACTTATATAAATATAAATGCCTACATATTATTCACTATGTACTTACATACTATACTATAGAAATATAATACACAAATATAAATATATATTTATATATACGAGTATATATATTTACTCAGATGGATGATAATTATAATAAATGTTGTAGAAGTACCATGATAAAAACATATAAAACGGTGCAGAAAACAGCAAATACGTGTTATGGTGACGAAGGATGAGATATACTATTTAAACAGGTTAATTTAAGTAAAAACATTTAACCCTAACTTTGAAAACAGCCAGAGAAAGTGATTGCCTTATTGAAAGCGGCAACGCGTTCCATAAGCGTACAGCCTCCACAGTAAAATAATCATTGTAAAAACTAGTTTTGTGAGCAGGGAATTTCAGAACAAGAGTTTCAAACGATTGGAGAGAGCGGAAAGGTGAGAGTAGAGGAATTCAAAGCGTTCCTTTAAGTAATTGGGGGTCAAAGGATTTCGGAGGATATTGAATAAAAGAGAAAGAATGTGAGAGTTCCGGCGAAGGCGAATTGGGAGCCACTTGAGCTTCGAGCGAAATTCAGAAACATGGTCATATTTTCGAAAACCGAAAATAAATCTTATACAAACATTCTGAAGTCGCTCAAGTTTACTAAGCTGCTCCTCCGTGATATCAAGATAGCAGACGTCAGCATAATCAAGTAGATGAAGGAGAAGAGATTGAGCAAGCATAATTTAAGTGGCAGTTGGAAGAAAATTGCGCAGTCTCCTGAGAGAGGCACTAGCTGCAAAAAGCTTCCGACTGACGGAAACAAGTTGTGTACCCCAGGACATGCCACTGTCGATGAAAATACCCAAATCCTTGACAGATTTACTGAATGGAACAATCAAACATAACATGTGTTGTCCAATCGATATTAGAGATGGTACGTGAGCTACCAACAATAATAACTTGCGTTTTTGATGGGTTGATGTTGAGACCGTAATCCTTGCTCCACTCATGAATGCAGTTAAGGTCAGAATTCGTACGGGAAATTGCACCATTCAGATTATCAAGCGGAGATTGAGTATAGATTCGGAGATCGATGGAGATGGTAGGATGAAAAAAGTTGATGAGAAATAGAATTAATGAAGAGTGCAAAAGAGGAGCAAGAGGAACGCCAGCAGATAGACTACACCACGACGAATACGATTCGTCTATGTGGATTCGTAGCCGGCGCCCTAGCAGTAGCAGTTAACTGCGAAACCAGTCAACCACTGATGGAGATATGTTAATAGAGCGTAGCAACCCGAGGAGAATATCAAAGTTAACCGTGTTGAAGGCATTGCTAAAGTCTAGGAGAGTAAGAACAGTGAGTTGGCTTAGCTCCATCCCCAGTCTTATGTCATCAGTAATTTTGACGAGAGCTGTAACTCTACAGTGACCGGGACGGAAGCCAGATTGGAGAGGATTAAGAAGGTTCTGATGGATTAGGTAGTGGCTGAGCTGGTTGTGGACGAGACGCTCAAGTACTTTGGATAGGAAGGGGAGTATAGAAATAGGACTAAAGTCTGCGAAGGAAGAAGGTTTAGGTTTCTTGGGAAGAGGAATAACGTCAGCATCTTTCCATACAGAAGGAACGACACCGGAGTCAATGGAGAAGTTAAGTAAATGATTAGTCATTTACTTAACTTCTCCAATTAATCCTTAGGGATTGGAAGGATTACGTCCAGGATAGGAATAAGCATACTACGGCCAATACAGTCGCCGCCCATTGCATTACAGGATATAGACAGGATGCTCTTTTTAACATCACATGCAGTGAATTGATTAAAAAAGACGGATGGATGATTTGGTAAAGATGAAAGATATGACAAAGTATTATTTTTATCATTCAGATCCATACTGAATGATGAAGAAAATTAACGGTTGAGAGAATCAATAATAATAATATCGTTAGTGACTGGAATATGACGAGATTTACCAACTCCTAAAGTTTTTAGAAATTTCCAGACCTTGGCTGGAGCATTATTGGAAACAGATGCGTGAATGTGGCGTCGTTGTGCATCTCTACACACTCTATTGCAGCGATTCCAAGCCTAATGATATTTCTCCTTATGAGCTTCACTTGGGTGTATTTTATATTTGGTTTTCCTGGCAGCCTTTTTGCGCATTAGCGTTTTGATATCATCTGTCAACCAAGGAGCTGGCAGATTTTGATTTTTATTGATCTCAATGGAGCATGAACGTCAAAAAGTTGCATCAATGTTTTATTAAATAAGGAAACCTTATCATCCATTGTGTTTGCTCCTAATACCGGAGATCAATCTATACGCATAGCATCTAATTGTAACTTCTCCAAATTCATGCCACCAAAATTACGCTGCAGAAGAATCTTGGGTTTTTGTTTTGGAGGACGGACTTTGTAGGAGAGATATTGAAGATCATGGTAAGAAAACTCATCTGCCGTGTATTGACCATGCTTTGCAACATGCTGTATAGAAGAAACCAGAATAAGATCAAGAAGGGACCGAGTATAATTGGGAGCATGATGTGTAGTGTTTAAAGGGAGAATATGCATGTTGCTAGATTTGACAACAGACTCTATGGAAGACGTACGTGAGTCTTGTTTGACAAGACACGTATTAAAGTCACCCATAATAATAGTATGGCTATACTATTAAGAGAAGGAGAAAGGTCCTCTAAAAATTTCAATTTATGCATTTATGCAAGTTCAATTTGATACGCATAAATTATTACATACCCACTCTATGTACGATTCTCCCTCTGGACCGTACACATACCTGTTCTCAAAACCCCAGGAGCTTTTTGGTTTTATGTCAGTTATTCATCTGTCATTGGAAAACTCTCGTGGTACTCAAAATGACCGCTGAAAAGCCATAAAAAGTAGAACATAAGCGAGGCGCAGCTAGTATAATAATTGTAATGCAGAGGCTAATAGATTATGAGCTAGGATAGGGTCGAACCTCGCTGGCAAGGTCGGGGCCCTTGCCCATAGCTGCAAAGCTAGGAACTTTATAATGAGGTAGGATGTAAAAATATTAACATATTAATAGTATGATATAATATGCAGGATAAACTGCTTTAAAACACATCTGTGATGGTAATATCTATAAATAGGATGTAGGAATACTTGATTCTCTCTCTTATAGTCAGGGAAGCTACAAAACACAACGAAGATTCCTGACTATACCTACCACTAGATTGTACACTGGCCATTTTAAGTTCATCAGCGAATTGATTTAGGCAATTATGTAACCGAATCAAGTATGTTGGTTTCTAGTAGCTTCAATAGTAGTATGGAGTGCTTTTATTCGAACCAGCAATGTCTTAAACAAACTGGGAACAAACCTTTAAAAAGATGTGGCCCACTCACGAGGAAAACTAGAAACTATTGACGTTACACACGATGACGGAAGACTACGTAGTTACCGGCGCCGGCGCGCCAACAGTCCCGCCGCCGTTGGCCGTGTGCCGCGCCGTCCTGAGGGTTCAGCCGTTACAGCCCCAATTTTAATAAGTATACGTAAAAGTTTGTTACGGAATTTAAATGAAACTGTTTGAAAACCTCTTGAGCTAGGTAGGTACCTAACAACCCACTAAAATAATAATACGTTTTAAAAAACTAAAAAGAAAACCGACTTCAATGATGAATACGATACAAATTATTAACAAACATATGACCTATAACAAACATAAGTAAGTAGGTACCTACTATGAGTAACGTTTACCTACTATCTTTAAATTTTTCGGATTTTTTTTAAGCTTTTAAATCGGCCCCACGATGAAAAAGCTTTAACAAAAATGACACGGTTGCGTAATCTTTCCAACTAGATAGAATTGGTTTTGATGTACTATAATCAGTTAAAGGCTGTGGGTTCGATTCCCACCCGGGACAAACCCAGGTGGGGCACATTTTTGTAATTTGTATTCCAAGTTTGGTAAGGACATTGCAGGCTCGAATCAAATGTTTGTCCGATAAGTAAGATGCTAGTAGTCGTTAATGAGCCATGTTAGACGCCTATGGTGGCTGCTCGTACAGTTCACACGAAGAAAGAAATAAAGAAAATATTTGCTAAAAATTCCACACAATCCCATCTTGATCGAATTTGGATTTGTCGGGCCATAGGATTTTTTCAAAAAGACGCGTCTTCCAAATCAGCATTTAACATGAATCTACGAAAAGCAACTCTTCTTTAAGGGTCATCTTCGTGATGGGATGGGATTGTGGTAGTTAGTAAACTACCACAATTAACATATTGGAGTGAGAAAGTGCACAAAAATCCTAACAAAAATAATTATTTCATAATTTTTGACAAATGAAATGTTGGATCTCCTCGAAGACGTGCCTTTGGCTACTAGGCAAAACATGTTATACCAGCTAGACGGATATCCTGCACATTTTGGTGTCAATGTTAGACGATGGCTCGATAGCCATTTTCCTAATCGTTGGACAGGGCTAGGAAGACCCATTCCGTGACCTACGAGGAGACTAAACGCCGGTTGATTTCAATGTCTGGGGTCACATGAAATCCCTTGTTTACGACGTCTCGCCTGTGTCATCTGCGGAAGAACTAGAAACAAGAATTATACACGCAGTAAATGCGATGCGGAATAATTTGACTACTTTTGTAGTTAAGTCACAACTCTGAAAAAGAATGCGACTTTGCGTACGCAATATAAGCAAAATGTCTTAATAGTTAGGTACCTACTTATTATTAATTGTTATTACTAAACTGTAACTGGTTCAAAATTTTATTTAAATAAGTGTTTTTGGTTTTTAATTAATTTGATGGACATTTTAAAGAACGACCTTGAGTTTAGTTCGAACACGAATTTCCGTCTGGCTCCTTCGTGATATATTTTTTCAGTTTCTTTGAAATAAGTTCCTAATTGTTATGCATTGTTTCACAACATTTTTTTTTTGTTTTAAGGCATTTTAGTGGAAAAAAATATCAAAAACATACTGAAAACAAATAGTTTTTCGTCTCGCATTTTCAAATTTGAACCGATAATTGTTGTTTTCTTATTCATAAATAACCAGCGTTTAATCGTTTTTTATAAATCAGAATAAAAATGATAATTAAACTAATACTTTTTTTAAATTTATTTTTGATGCTGCATTTTTGACTTATTTTGAAAAAAGTAAAAAAAAACATGATAACTCAAAATTGAAAATTAATTGCATAAAAAATATCGCAAATAGTCACCACCTATTTTTTTTCCTAGCCAGCTCCTAACGGGACTACGTCGAATTACAAATTAAACAACCCTGTATACCTATCAAAATCGTCAATTTTTGATTGTGTATGTGTATGTAGAGGGACAATAATTTATCTTTTACTCTCATTAGTCTCATTTTACAAATTTTAAGTGGCGAAATATATAAATTGTTAGTAGGTCGTGGTATAGGGATGCAATAAGAAAGGATTATGGGATAT
This sequence comes from Venusia cambrica, assembly GCA_951394065.1. Classification (NCBI taxonomy): domain Eukaryota; kingdom Metazoa; phylum Arthropoda; class Insecta; order Lepidoptera; family Geometridae; genus Venusia; species Venusia cambrica. The sequence continues at coordinate 8,614,656 of OX596060.1, read as the reverse complement.
TCCTATGGGATGACGGACACTAAGTTCCGGGAATTTGCTAGTGAGAAATAAAATAAAAAGACATTAATTACAATAAAAACTTTATTGCTAGAAACATTTGCATAGTTACAACAGATATTATAAGTTAATTTAACTACATACATTTAGGTCCTTAACAGAAATGTATGTTGTCAGTTAACAGTGACTGCAGAGTCAACGGTTTTGTACTTTGGCTTGCTGTGAGTGAATGGCAGATACCGATATTTCAACATGTGCTGAAAGAAAGAGAGAACTTAGTTATATGCAAATGAATAAAGAGGTCTTACTTACACTTTGTGATTGATTGTGAATGTGAACCTATCTATAATGTTCCTGTAAATGTCTGATGTGCAGATTATCTGCAGATTGACCGATTACTTCGGAGATTAACCAAGCAGGCACGTCACATCGAAACGGTGCATGTGATCTTAGTCAATCTGCAGGTTCATAGTACATATACGTGTGTTTATAAAAATATCCACACTTATTAAACGAATTGACTGCGACCGCGACCTCACCGGGCAGGGGCTGTTATGAGGTTGTGATCGGCGGCGGCGGTCACGTGGATTACGTTGATGTAGGTATAGAGGTGGCTCATGTTCACTGGCAAGGTCTGTTTTTTTTTATATAAGTAGCCCTAGACATTTTTTGAGCAAGAATGTGGTCTACCATGAAGCAAGCCTTCCCAGAAAATGCTTTGTTCAGCAGTGGACTTATATGGGCTGAAAGTGTAGGGTCAGCTAGTAAGAAATAAATATTAAATTCCAAGATGGCGGAAACTTTTGAAGTTTTACTTCTTTTGGGGTGATAGGGAAAATACTTTAGTGACTTTTTACGTTTCGCACGCACAGCGATGAAGTTAGTCGATCAATCTCCCTTTGGTATATTTTTTCAGGCGGTGAATAAAAAATCTTTGGCAGTTTGGTAGGCTCGTCAATGGATGAGTTCAAAATATTTATGATACCGTAATCGAGGCAGGCAGAAAAAAAACAGATAAACTTTAGAAAGTTAGTTCAACTAACAATTAAAAACCCGAATAATCCCGGCAGTCTTTGGTTCAGGTAGGTAGGCACTTATTTTTTTTTATTATAATATCAATTATTTATAGTGATGACACCGCACTTCTGGCAGTAACTGAAACTGAGATGGTCGAACTTGTTGAAGGATATTCGAATCAGCAACGGATTGGGGCTCAAGATTAATCCCGTCAAAACCAAAATCATGATAGTTGACCGTGCCCTATGTACCTGCAGTGAGTTCCAACACTTTGTGGCACAGAAACGAAAACTACCACGAAAAGCTGCAGAACTTGGTGCCTTGAAAAGCCTTGGTGTGCACAAGAGTAGAGAAGAAGAGCGAGCGGAATACTTTTTAAATGCTTGAGCCCATACAAATTTAGAAAATAAATACAGTGGCTTGTGATACTTTATTACTCGAAACATCAAAGTGGACAGATGTCCACTTTGATGAGAGCCTTCTGTTTTCCATTTTTAAAATCTTGTGCTCATTAAAGAAGGGTGTAACATGGCTGCGTGGAGGGACATCAAAACAGAAGCGAGCACATGCATTTTGTACTCTGTATAAGATTAGAAGTTTTTTTGACGAGGCAGGGTCCATACACACAATCAACATAATTGAATTTCGAGAGTACCAGTGAGTCAAGCATAACACGGAGTTCTGTTTTTAGGTGGTTTCTTATTTTATATAAAACACTCAAATGATAGAAGCTATTGCGAACAGTCTCGGACACGTGCTTTTCAAACTTAAGTTGTTCATCTAGGATAAGTCCAAGACTTTTTGCTTCAAGTACACGTTCTATAGGTTCTCCACCAATAGCCAACTGCGGATTTAAGTTTATAATTTTAGCAACTTGATTTTTTGTTCCTAAAACCATAAAATGTTCTTTTAATCATTTAGAAGTAAAGAATTTGTTAAAGCCCAGGTCTGAATTCTGTCTAGATACTGAATTATTTTCGCTTCCGCGGACCTAATTTCATCTGATTTAAATGAATAGTATAATTGGATGTCATCAGCATAAATATGAAACTTGCAATTTTGGATGCATTTTGTAATCCGCACTGCACAAGATAAACAAGATTGAGCCCAGAATACAGCATTGCGGCACACCCTCCACCTCCGGATCGATACATCACGCACTTAAGAGAACCTAGCAGACCCATTATCCTAATCTTAACGCACTGTGACCAATCGGTCACAGTGCGTTAAGATTAGGAGGGATCAAACCATCGTATCGCATGATCATCAAGCCCATAGTATTGAAGTTTAGAAAGAAGAGATATATTCAAAGAATCGAAAGTGCGCGAAAAATCGAGGAGAACCAAAATTGTACCCATGCCCACATCCTGCGCTGCTAGGAAATTGTCTGTAATGTCAAGTAAAGCAGTATCCGTCCCCCTGTTCTTTCTAAAACCAGATTGGAGGTCAGGTAAGATATCATTTTTTCAGATATTCAGTCATCTGTGAACACACCACCTTCTCCAGTACCTTAGAGAGGTAGGGGAGTATACTAATAGGACGCAAATCTTTGAGCTCAAGCGGATTAGTGACTTTGGGTAAAGGCTTGACCACTGCTTGTTTCCATAATAAGGGAAAGTTAGCCGAAACAAGTGGCTCGTTGACGATGGTTGTAATGGTGTCCAAGCTCTGTGGTAGCGTGAGCGTTATCATTTCTAACGATATTTCATCAACTCCAAGAGCATTTATTTGTTCTAGATATTTAAATACTGAATTAGAATCTATTAGATTTAAGGAGAATTGTAGATGAGCTGTGCTTATGAAATTCGAAATATGTTAGATTTGAAATTGTTACACTATTATTTATTGGTATATTTAGAAAATGGTCATTAATAGAATTAGGGTTATCAAAAAATACAGGGAGTTCTATTGATTTAGGGGGGAGAACTTTGATTTTAAATTCTTCTTTGTAGTAAAGCCTATGGCTTTCCAATGTGGTCTCGCGATATCTGGCAAGCGCAGCATCACGGAGACGCATCATTAGTTTGACATTGTCAGTGAGCCATGGACTAGGCAACTCAGTGACAACCTTGGACTTTATCGGGGCATGTAGATCAAATAATAGTTTAATCACGTCGTTTAAGCTGACCACCATACTATTAACGCAATCTCTGAAACTCATTTACACCCTTGAATTCTCCATTTTCGAGCTGAAACATGGACCCTTAAAAAAGCTGACCGTAATCGCATCAATGCTTTCGAAATGTAGTGCTGGAGGATGTTACTACAGATACCTTTGGACTGCCTTCCGCACCAACGCGTCCATCCTACGTGAACTCAAGGTGAAGACAAGACTATCCACCATAATATGCTTTTGTTAAGTTCTTGAGTTCTTCAGTCACATAGCCAGGAAAAATTGTGACAACTTTGAACAGCTGATGGGAAAGGTTGATGGTAATCGACCGCTCATATCATAGCCCTACCAGATGGATTGACCAGATTCGTACGATCTTGGATACGAAGTTTCACGACGCTCTTCACGCCGCCGCGGACAAATGTAGCTAGCGGAACATTGTCAGAACCAAGTAACTTCAACAGGGGAATCACGACCTCAGTAATGAAGAGTATCATTTGAGGACTAAAAATTTTGGTGTTAGTAAGTATATAACTTTCCATAGCAGCTTGGCATCGGGAGAAAAATAGAAACGAGTTGTAGCATCGTCTAAGCATTATCTATGCATCAATGAACAAATACATCGTCCCAATTAACACCTCTATACGCTATTGTTTTCGATTAATTAAGGGTCAGTATAATATTTAATTAAAACCTATATCGCTATACGAAAATTCAAGATTTCCGTATTGCAAGACTTACTGCTATTTTGATATGAGTAACTTTATTCCAACTGGTCCTGCATATTAACAGCACATCGGTTATTTACAGTAACATTAATTTGCATGGATAAATAGGTAAGAATGTATTGGGGCTCATATTGCTACACATATATATGTGTAGCATTATTAGAATAACCACATTGTGGCAGTAAACATTTGATTTGATCTGATGTGAGAAGGAATAAGAGAATCACGCTTAGCCGCAAGGAGATGAATCTAACGTGGTTTCAAGTTAAGATAAGGCCGAAGGTGAAGCTTCACCCGGAATCCTCGACAAATGGAGAAATGGGTATCTTATCTCTAAACACAACAATACATAATTGTGGTTATGGCGTCAGACTTAGATAAGATAGTAGTAGCTAGCTAGGACGTCCGCCTGGACCGCGTCTTCCTACAACCAACCAACCCAAGCCCAAATTTGTACTTGCCTAGGGATTGTCTATGCAATCCCTAGGCAAGTCTAGGGATGGCTTAATTATATTCACAGATAGTGAATAAAATTAAGCCAGTAGCTCCTAAATACACTTTTTATGACTCTAACAGCTTGAATTTTAGCTTAAGTGGCTCTCTAATAATATGGTTAGTATGGTTATAAAATAATATGCTCACCTTTATTTGTCTCTTCATGGTAATACAGAACAGGGTGATAAAATACATGACCAATATCGGCCAGAATACTGGAATATTGAAGGCATCAATAAAAGTGCAACAAAAACCAACTATTGTGCTCTTCGTAACAGAAAGCCAAAACTTAAACTCAGGCAATCGCCTTATAAAAGGTCTGAACTCTTCAGTGGACCTAGTGGGAAGAGCAGGCCCATTTTCATCATCTGCAAATAGATTACTAACATGTATTGGTTACAGTTACACAAAGCTAACAGCATCATCAGATGTTTGGAAAACTCTTTGAATCACATGTTGTAGCATAAGAAGACAGTTTGACTATTTCTTTATATTACAGTTTACTGATGAGGCAATTAATTATTTACGTAACATGCTTAGTATATTTGACTTTTGAAAGGGGGTCAGAATAACATTTTTGTCTTAACTATTGTAAATGTTTTAAAGCAAATAAAGGCATATATTTTATTCAGGGAATAGCTTACCATCAAAATCCATAGCAGGATCTATCTTAGGAGTGAGGAATGCAATAAACAAGTTTAGATGATAAATGCCAAGAGCATATGTAACAATGTACCACCCCTGAAAAGAAAACATGAAGTTAGAAACATTGTAATTAATAACAAGCAGCTAAGTTGAAATGTAAATAATTCACATAAGTATATGAAAAAAAAATCATTACATATATTCTAGTATTTTTCTTGTACCATATCCATGTCACCTTTCATTGAACCAAATTGAGGCATAATTTGGCTGTTGTCTTGAAAGGTTAACAAACAGAAAAGTTACTTTTGAATCTATAATATTATTGATTAAAATAGTTCATACTTGTTTGGTAAATATTCGAAGCAAGAATATAGCAACGAGCACTGCACTGCCCACCCATCGTGATTTCATATGGGGTGTCCATTTATCGAGAGTTCCTTGATACACCTGAAATATATCATAAAAAAACTGTGAAATGGTTAAAAATCTGAATATGACATAGTTTTTGAGTTTCTTTAAACAATATTGAGTGTTTAAAAATATTTACTCACACACAAAATATAGGTATAAAGACCTTTATGATCACACAAACACATGGTTTACTTAAAATGAGATACCTACATGAGAAACAAATTAATCTAGGTTTACAATATTTTAACTAACCTCTGTTACCTAAAATTAGATGTATAAAATTAAATATGATAACATTAAATGCAATGTAATCAGTTAACTAGTCAACATATATAAATTTACCATGGTATCTATGAGGTAAATACTTTTATTTACCTCATAGATATCTACATGGTAAATTTTTCACCCTTTGGTGTATGTACCTAAAATGACAACAATAGTATTGAATGATGATGCTTATAATATATTATCTGGTAGATATGGTATTTATATGTAAACCAATAAAATACCACACACAAGTGTGATAGTTAAAATCAGGCTTATTACAAAAGTAATGACAGAAATTACCAGATGTGGATATAAACATAATGGCTTCATTTTGAAAATCATGATACATGTTATTGCATGCAACTTTACCTTTTTGCCTTGCCTATCTTAAGTTCAATAGTAGGTAAGATTATAAGAGGCACCTTTGGTACACTTTCACATATATTCCTGACATCATCAGATTATGTATCGGTGAACAGTAAGTACTTATATAGACACTTAACTAGATTTTTATACAGTTACAGCCACCTCAACATGATACCCGCTTGTGCGCTCCCGAATCGACACGCTGCAATTGATGTACCTGCAGTTCTGCAGTTCGCAGCAGAAGTTGGCCGCGAAAAAAATGATGAGGGTTTGGGTCGAGCTATTCGATAGTGAACCTTTTTTTTTGGTACAAACTTGTTAACACGAACCGATAGTTGTACGTACACTGAACCGACCAAATGTAATGGGTAAATGACTGAGAGTGCCTTCAGTTGCCTTGTAAATAATGCACAAATTTACTAACCTGGGATATTCGTGTCCATGCTTGTGAAAATATACCTTTTCGGTTGTTTTCGGACGATAAATCACTTCCGTCCATCATATTCTCTTCCCCGATAATTCGATTAGATTTTTAGCAAAATTAGTGCATCACTGACGTAAGGACTGTAAAAATTTACAAGTAAATATGCATATTTGGTAACGAGGATCTTAAATTATGACGAATAGCTAGACAATTATCGAGATATCAGTAATATTTTCCAAATATTTTGGGGAAAATAAATCTAATGTCGGGTTGGATGAATTCCATTGGAAAATGGGACAGGGAGGGAAACATGAGGATCGGGTGCGGGGGAGGGAATTAATGTTACCATGATTAGCTTTTCACGTCAGCAACTATATGTCATTGTCATGTCAACAAACTTTCACACTCTCGTCGTCATTGCTCGCCAAATAACCACCGGTATTGTACGCGCTTTAGACGAACGACATCCCCATGACTGGTCCCGGTCCTCGAGAAGAGAATGTCACCCTGGCGCTCTTTGCGGACGACAGTGCTTTGTTCTCATCCACCTTGAGTCCAGTTCTTGCTAATAGACAAACGCAACAACAACTGGATGTTCTGCCGCCTGCCAGATAATAAAATAGGTACTTAGATAAATGGCGGGTAGCTGTCAACGTAGCAAAAAGTGCTTCCTTCCTTATCACGCGAAAGCGCACAGCTCTTGCGCCACTCAAACTAAGAGGCCAAGCGAACTAATGGCAACCTATTGTTAGATACCTAAGGCTGGTCTACATAGGTACTCCTTCTTTGGTCTCACCACGACCCCAGCGGCGTGATCGCGCATTTAAGTCCTGTGGCCAAGATACCGCAAATATTAATTTGGCTAGAAGAACAGACTATAAAAGTCATTTTTGGAATACAACCCCTCTTTTCTTACCCGCTGGAGATCTTCCTAGTTTTTCAAGATTTTAAGTTTTCGAAACATTTACACGCGACCAAACCACAGGGGCAACTTTCCCAATCTTTAGAGAAAGCTAGTGCGACAATCTGTCACTGACTTGATTGTCCAGTGGCCGTCGCTAAACTGACGATTCTGTCTCTATGGCCTTGGGACTAAGCCCTTACGCGCAGTTTTACCGAAAACAGCGAAATAACCCATTACAATAAGATCAGTGGACCACTCAAAAGAGATGTTTACACGTACGTTGGATAGTGTAGGGTAGTCAGCGAAAGTTTTTCTTTTACGTATCTTAGCCAACTATCTTTGATTACTAACGGAATTTGAATAAAAAAAATGTACATACGAGAAAAATCAGGTTTTAGGTTTTCATGTTCTAGAACTTAAGAGGTTCTAGTGAATAGTTTTTAACGTTAATATCTCATAACTGTTTACGTTTTGTCTAGTCTCATTAGTATACTGCATGTAAGTACACCTGACCTACCTAAGAAACGACAGTGCAAACCGGACTTGCCTTAAAAGGTTCCGTCCCCGATTAATTGTGTTGGCCATACTAGTCTGACCACTGGGTGACCTAAAACTATTTATATGCATGTCTCCTGCTTGCACAGAAAGAATCTGTAATTTCTAAATATGTCGATATTTGGTTCAATCTGAAAATCTAGTTTAAAATTTAGGTTCCAATCAAACTTCGTAGATACAAGCCTAAATAGGTGTGTAAGCCAGGGACAGGGTCTACAGCTTACATATGCTGGTAACGCCAAACTGGTCAAGACTGGGCTATAATTAATAGCCTATCCTAGTCCGGAATTGGTTCACTAAGCATCAACATTTTGGTACCTTTAGACCTAGGTTTCAGAGAATAACGCAATAAACTTTTTCCCGACAAAAAATCTAATATAGGTACTTTGTTTGAAATATTTGGCTCTTAGTGAACCCATTCTGCACAGAATTATAGGCTATCAATCACAATCCAGTATTCAGCCATTTCGCTAATCCAGATGTGTAAGCTGGGGACATGGGTCTACAGCATACACGTTGTCTTTACCTTGTACCTCTGAAAGTACTATAGCTACAGGCCTTAAATCTGTGATGCTTAGTGAACCCATTTTGCACTGAATTATAGCACAGTCTTGACCAGTTTGGCGTTACCAGCATGTGTAAGCTGTACACCCTGTCCCTGGCTTACACACCTACTTAGTCTTGTATCTACGAAGTTTGATTGGAACCTAAATTTTAATCTGAATTCAGATTGAACCAAATATTGACATATTTAGAAATTACAGATTCGTTCTGTGCAAGCTGGAGACATGCACATAAACTATTTATCCCTTAGCCGATCGACCGGATTGTAATTTTTTTTACGACGCGGAAGCCCTTGGCTTTCATTTCACCTGGTTACAAATTGAGATGAGGCCGAAGGTGGAGGCGCACTTCACCCGGAAACCTCAACTAACTGAGGAACTGGCTATCTAAATGCCGGAACACAACTTTTTGAATGGTTGTTACGGCGACAGTAGTATACAATTACAACTCGGACACTCTAATTTTCTATCATACTCTCATCTTTATTGAGCACAACGCACACGGTAATCGTTCTTCCCCTGGGGATCGAACCCGGGCAGCTTATGTATATTATCAACAAACAGATCGTCAGAATACCTTAAACCTAAAAAGAGCAAACCCACTATTGCTTCGCGCAGTTAGTATCAAAGCCTGAGTACCTATAATACATAGTCTATTCTTCCCACCCACCAACACCAACGTACGTACTATGGAGTACACTATCTACCTCTCCGCCCTTTTTTTCTGTGCTTCAGCAGTGAGCATGACGTGCTTAACCGGTATTCGAACCCAGTAGTAGGTACCAACTTAACTAATAAGTAGTGAAAAAAATTGTTCTAGGCATGGGCATAGACATGAACACCAACATGTTTTTCTTATGACATGAACAAAAAGGTACCTACAATAATAGTACTATGGTTATACTATGTTCTAAACACATCAAATATTACTTAAGAAATTTATTTATTGAAATCAAATTTCTAATTACATAATATACATTGTTATACTTTACATATTATAACGATAATTTTGTTCCTAATTTTAAATCACTACTAAATAAATAACATAAAAATGTTATACTTATCAAGACTCTACTTCTATTATTGCGAGTGTTTATTTACAATAATTAGAATTATGTAGTAGCGTTGTATCTATAACATACAACAAACCACATTACTTATTTCACTAGGTATTTTATTCAATATCATAATAGCTTCGAGTACAACGAAAATTTTGGTCCAGCTAAATACTATTTAATACTAAAGGCAACTCTAGAGAAATGAGTAGTATTGCTATATGTTTATTATTCATAAAATTTACATGGAAGTGTAGGTAGTAACTTGCTAATAATATTATATAATCATAGTTATCATTAATTTTATGTAAAATTACGATACTATCGATAAAATTAAATATCGTCTTTTAATAACAATTTATTACCTATCTCAGATAGGATCTACTTTTGAAGCTAAACAATACTTTGGCGGCTGCTCTAGGTAGCAAGGGCCTCAGTGATCAAATATATTTTACTAATCATACCTACCAGATAAAGTATAGTCTAGTAAAATGTGGCTAGATTAGAAGTTGAAAATGTTCACTTAATACTGTGTAAACAAAACATAACACATCTTAATAAAATAAATGCTTACTGAACTTTATCTAAGGACTTAATTTTAAGTAACTACAAATAAAGTAAAAAAAACAGCTTAACTTAATATAGTACCTACTCCAAATTCTTCTTCTACATTTCACAAGTAGAAGAGCCTCAGTGTATAGAATACAATAAAAAAAAATGATTGATTGATGCCAAAATCGGCCAAAATACGTACACAGGTATATAATAAGAAATAACGCTATACTACTGCATATTAGGAGATGGATTAAATTTGATATGTACCTATAAAAGTCTCAAATTTATTTTACTGCTGAGAAATTTTGTATTTGATTGCTGTTGTTTGATGCCACCCATGAGCTGAAGACGTCTCTGAAAAATATAACAGAATTAATTGCAATACTCTAATAAACGCGCTTTTGTATGCAAACAACCCTTAATTTTCAGGGTTCCGTATCAGGGGGCTATTGAACAAAATTTACCGAAAGATATATCATTTAAAAGCGTAGTATGCAGTTGTTAAAATGTTCTGATACATTTTATTTTATTGTACGACGGGTAAGCGCTTGGCCTTCATCTCACCTGGTTAATAAGGTCGAAGGCAGCGGCGCACTTCACCCGGAAACCTCAACTGTCCGAGGAACTGGTAAACTATCTTACTAAGCAATTTAGAATTGAAAGAAGATGGTGAAGTAAGTCCTAGGTTTATCGTAAAAGCAATAATACCTACAAAGTTTAAACATGGGGTGGTTAGTGTCTACTCGTCAGGTAAAGCAAATACTCAAAATCGGCCAAGCGTGAGTCGGACTTACACTAATCGGCTACAGAAATAAATGAATAAACCAGCATGTGCATTGAACAGTTGTTTAAAACCGGTTTCCTGGACTCAGACAGATGGACAAAGAGGTTAAGTAACCCTTTGGGTACAGAACACTAAAAACTAGATAGCAAGCCTCCACAAGCAAATAAATCACTCCGATAGTGTTTTTACACTAAGTTCATTAGAAACACAGAATAAACATTTATATTCATCACACAAATGTTTGTTCAGGGTGGGAATCAAATCCACAATCTATAGCGCAGAAGGCAGAGCTACTACTAACTGACCTGTGAGTCTTGTCAAGTTGTGTGAGTTTGATGGATTTGTCGAGATAAATACTTGCCTGTGGATATGATGCCTCAGACCGATCAGCTTTATCTTTACTTGAAGGCAGGTAAAGATAATTTGGCTGTACATTTTGTACCGCCAAATTAGAGTACACAAATTTGACTAAATGAAGTCAAAAGGATCATTTTTATACATTTTGTCATCGGCGGCGGTGTGTATGAAAATAGTGTTTTTACCTGCAGTGGCTGACAACACATTCATTGGAACAATATTCATCCTCCCACTCACTATTGGCTATGGCTGGGTTGGTGCACCCCTGTCGAATGCAGGATGGCGTGCCGCGGTTCTCACTCTTCTGGAAAATCAAACAAATGACACAACAATCAGTTTTAAACATTGGATTAATAATATATAAAACACTATTATTCAAATGTCCAAGTTAAGTATTGAGTAAGCTAATCAATGACCAAGTGACAAACTGTCAAATAAAATTGGAATTATTCTGTAGAATATATAGAGTATATCTTTCTTTGTAACTTATACATGTGTAGTTATTATGTAAGTATTTATTTTTTAAATATGATATGTATTTATTTCTATAGTTGTATATGTGTATGTATTTAAACAATTATAAATTGGTATATATTAAGTTTATTGTATTGTCAAATATATATTTATTTATCTACATACAGAGTGATTTTTTGAGACGGGACAGTAGGGCAGGTACATTAACCGTTATAGTTACAGGAAAACGTTTTTAGGAGACTATCCATAAATTTTTAAGATATTCTGAACCGCATTCTCAGATTTTGGAAAAAATGTACAGTCAGCAAGAAAATGGTCATTATACACAAAAACTTTTTTTGGTGCCAATCAATCCTGTTTCTTATAAGGATCAAAAGTCTCTATCTATATATATATATTGTTAATCAGTATTAGTTTTGTTATATTGTATTAAGTATGCTTGTAATCACATATCTGTATCTTTTGTATTTTGTTTAATAACAATAAATTATAAGTTAATAGTTAAGTGAGATAAATTATAATTATAAGTAAGCTGGTAGTCAAATACTTAATATAACCAATAACAAAAAAAAATTGTCTTGTGGAGTGTCATTTGAAAGAGTATCAATTCGACTGCACATAAAACAAACTTTTTTAGGGATGGTTTTTGTATTATGTGGGTGCGATTGGAGGGTAAAGCACTTACTATGTCTTGTAGAATATAATGTTAAAGGGTGTTGACTTAACAATTTCACTATTTGTTTATTTATTTTCTGAAACTGCTCCTGTATTGTTGACATTAAGGGTTGCAAAGGAGGTAAATAAGATTATGAAACAGTGTAGTGTGTGTGTGTTGGTGTTGTGTGGAAGAGGATGTAGAGACAAAGATTGAGAATGGAATGCTTAGATGGTTTGGGCATAGAGAGAATGGATGAAAATAGGCAAACATATTCATACCAAGTTAGAGATGTACTCGAGAAAAGTCAGGTCAGAAGTATCCTAATGAGCAAGTGTTCATGAAGAATGTGATGGGAGTTAATTAATATATTAAATGAGGCAAAAGGTGTGCAAGGAGCTTAGTAAGTGGAAATCCGTTGTCTCTGCCTACCCCTCTAGAAACAGGCGTGAGTCTATGTATGTAGAATTTATTGGTTTAGTTTTTTACAGAGAATCTATATTACCATGGCATGGACTAGAAATATGTTTAAAATAACATAATTGTCATTGGTATTACCTCGGGTGATTGATGTGGTGCTCCAGAGCTGCCATTGCTTGATGGGGAATGTTGTTCAGATTTCACAATTTGGTTCTGAGGCTGACTTTGTTGCTGTGGCTGCTGTTGAATTTGTTGCTGTTGCGGTTGTTGTTGTTGTTGATTTTGTTGTTGGTTTTGCTGTTGTTGAGTTTGTTGCTGCTGGATCTGTTGTTGTTGCGTCTGTTGCTGCTGTTGTTGAATTTGTTGTTGTTGCTGGATTTGTTGCTGTTGTTGATATTGCTGCACTTGGATTTGCTGATGAGTCTGCTGCATCTGCTAAGCATAAAATTGCTATGTATACATATAAAAAATGTTTCAAATGAAATAAATGAGAAACATAGATAGTTTAATTAATTATTTTATAAATTACATTATTAAGAATGTATCTGGAGTTCCAGGTATATTAAAAATATTGCTGATCATCAGCCACCCCATTTATGGATGTGTGTCTACATATATACCATATGTGAACCTCATATTGACTCTAAAAATTTAAAATTTTCAAAATACCTAATAGTAGATCCTTCTATTTATTCTCAAATATCATGCTCTACATCTATCTGACCAATCTATTGGTAATCTGGAAATGGTGTTGCCTTGCAGCAAATTAATTTGATATAGAACTAGTCTATCTACCCAACCAGTAAAAGAGCCTAATAAAATAAAATAAGTGATTATCTATACAATTAAATCAAGTTGAGAAGTGTCCGTTTGTAATGTCAGATTAACAGCTTTTTACAGACTTATCTCCGATACGGCTGGACCGATTTTGATGGTATTCTCACTGGCAAATAACCATAAATAACCATAAGGAGCAACAAATTTGCAATAGCAATTATGCAAATGAGCAATATATTCTTCATTATAAACTTCTATGCTAAACTATATACTGCTGTTTTGTTGCAATTTTTTATCTTCACATTCATATATTATTATGGGAAAGGAAAAGAGAAAACTTTGGACCCCTAGCATATTGTGTGCACAAAGTAGTGTGAGATTTATAATAGTAAAAGTTTAAATGGAGGAGGAGTAAAGACAGCTAGTCTAAGCTAGTCTTTGTCTGGATTTTAGTATTGATAAAAATATTAGTTCCGAACTTAATAAAGTGAAAATAATGTATATAAATAAATAATAATACTTACATACCAGAGTAAAGTGGCAAGTTACCTGCTGAGGGTGATGGTACTGCATGGCATGTACGGACCCCATGGGCGGCGACTGTGACTGCACCTGTCGATACCCCGGTGGTGACATGCCTGTGCCAGCAGGGTAGTTGGTTGGCGACTGGCTTGGCTGGTAGCTTCTTGGCGACTGTGCTATGTTTGGTTGGCAGTTCTGGGGTGATGCATTCGAGTTCACTTGGTAGTTTTGTGGTGACTGTCCTGGCACACCCTGGTAACATTGTTTATACACTTATATGAATAAAATACTAAGACAATTATTATTAAATCGTTTTATATACAATCATAGATGTCAGAAAATGCTTTTATGTATTAGATATTGTAAAAACTGGTGGAAATGTACATCACATTACAGCAGTGGTGGTAGATTGGATGTTTCAAAATTATCCTAAAAAATCTTAATGAATAAAAAATGTTGACTTTGACTTTGTGACAGTTTTAACCTCCTTTGGTTTAGTTGTTCGACTTCCAGTGCCAGATTCAGGGGTCCCGGGTGGGATCCCCAGGGGGAGTACAATATTGTGCTTGGTTTGGATGGTAGAGTTTTGTTAAGTCCAACTAGCTAGCTCCCACCACTTACCTAATTCTGTTGCCATAACAACAATTCTAAAATTGTTGTGTTCCAGCATTTAGAACTATGTTAGCCAGCCTATCACTGTGTCAACATTACAAAGTGTCAAAACAGAAGTTATAGAAGACACCCAATGTCCTGGATAGGGCCTAAGGCTTAGTCTAGCCTCTAGACCAAAACTATAAATTGATCGTGAATTTTTACCTGGTATGTCTGTGCATTTATCGGCATATTTCCTTGATAGCTCTGTGGTGACTGTTGTGGGTTAGCTGGGTAGCCTTGAGGAGTTTGACCGGCATAAGGAGCCTGTGGCTGCCCACCCGGGTATGCCTGTGGGGAGTAACCTTGCGGGGGGTTGCCTGCGTATCCTTGGGGAGAATGTCCATTACCATATGCCTGACCCTGGTAGTAATTCCCGTAAGGGGGGTTGGCACTGTTGGTGTGATTATACATTGTTTGGTTTTCTTGTTCCCCTCCCTAAAAATTTTACAGTACATAATGCTAGGCATGAGACAAGTACCTAATCAACCCTAAAAGCAATAGATTTAGGACACACAGTAAACAATTTCATTTAGATAAGTTGAGTTGAGATACAATCCAATATATTATGCCGCTTATAAACAAAATGTATGTAACATAGGATTGTTATACTTTTTTGGCAGTGTTTTCGTAAAACCACGAAGTTAATACTTTTAAAATTGACAGTCGAGCTTTGGTTTTTCCAAATTTTCAACTAGGTTAACTAGTTTTGTTTATTTATAATGACAGCCAGCGTCCTAACCTCAAAACAGTGAAACATAAGTTTATTTGATGTAAATGTTTTACCCAATAAATGATGCTATTTTCTATTCTAGACCAGTTTAGTTCTATAACAAAATTGCTTGAATGGCAAAAGGTGCATTATTATTCAGAATTTACAAGAGAAAAACACGGACTTCACTTCAAACACAACATAAATAATGTAATCGCATGAATGAATGAAATGAAATGCGAAAAAGAAAGTAAGACTACCAAACCAACCAATGGACTTCAATCGAATCAAACAACATAGCTTTTCTTTCTTGTCCTTGGATCGGTCCGTTCGGATCGGTTCGGTGACCTCAACGCAACCAAGCTTTTTGCATTCACTCCGTTTTCATTCGGTCAAACAGAACAGCGCCATCTTTCAACGATAGTTTGAACCCACTTGAGCTTTCTATGCTCAAGCTCTCAAGCTCACCAGAGAAGTTATAGATGGCAGCGTAGTCGGTAAGGTTCCCAAACTTTTATTACCTATGTATCTCGGCATTTGTTTCTTTTATGTTAGGATAATGTTAAGTGATATGTGTCCGAGATCTTTTGATAGAGACAGGGAACTTTTGAGAACCTTTATTTGTTTAATTTACACACATTTCTTGCGTTTAATATGAGAATAATCGAGGTAGTATCAGCCCGGTAATATGTAGGATATTACCGGGCTGATACTACCTCGATTAACAACTCGACGAAACTTTACTCTAGTATCAAAACAGAGTTTTAATAAAGGTGACATTGCTGTGCTGTGCGCTCAGCCCATAGAATACTGTTACTTACAAGGCTCAGCCACGGGACATAAGAGTTATGGACACCAGTGTTTTTAAACAAACTGAAGTTTTCGGGTCGGAAACATCACACAACAACAAACAAACATAAAATCAGATACATTTCAACGCTATTCCAAATGGAAAATAGATTAGAGCATTATTTTGAGCTATTTTCCTGTATAGACAGATGATCTGACTGCGCGCGAATTCTTACGATTAAGAGCTAACTTTGTTATTATTTCTCCCAAGAAAATTTTAAGTAAATACCTAAGTAGGTAGGTAATCGTATTTTTGCCACACTAGCGTTCTAGCATCAATCCTGAATACAACATTATAATCTCAATATAAATGCTTCAGTATTGTGAATGATATGATCGCTGAAGATAAGCCATTTCAGGTAGTTGACTCTTTACAAATGGAGCATTAAAATTACCTTAGACACAAGGCTTGCTCTGTATGCAGCTAGTGCTTTGAGGTATTCCTTCTTCGCAACTTCAGTTTTTTGTTTGTAGACCTGGGGGAAAACAACAGATACAATACAATACAGAAACAAAAAGAGCAAGAATAAGATAAGGTGTTAAGGTTGTTAAGGTGTTAAGAGTGTTGATAGTAAAGTAAATGTTATAATAAAATTGGGTCATTAGCATCACTTTAGCATTGAACAATGTAGTTTTTACATTGTTCTAAAGTATAAAATGATACACTGAATATTTATCAGGCAGCAAGAACCAAAACTATATATCTGTCAGAGATATTTAGTGTTGATAGTAAAGTAAATGTAAAAATAGTTCAATACTGACAAATAAAATTGGATCATCAGCATGACATGTGCATAAGCACCAAAACAAAATAAACTAGAGGACCAATATGATTCATCATAATTTCGATTAAACTTACACTTTTATGTTCCGAGTCCAGCCCATCCCACATTGAAGCAACAATTTTTGAGACTTCTCCAAAACTTGCATTGGGGTTTTGTCCTTTAATTGCAGCTTGTGTGTCTCGGAAGAATAAGGCATATGCTGACACTGGTCTAAATAACAATAATAGGAATATATTGTATCAATTAATTTATGGAATAGGTGTTTTGTGAATACGAAAATGTTGTAGGTACTAAACACTCACTTTTGAGGCTCATTTGGATCCCGTTTCTTCTTCTTTTTTTGTACTTTGGGTTTTTTCTGCATTTGTCCTCTGTTTATTCCATTTTCCATAGGTTCAGGGGATGATCTTTTCACAGCCATATTTCCAACGTTTATCTGAACAAGAAAATCATTAATTGTAGTCATTTGGAGAGTTCTCTGTTTGATGTAAAAGCTGTAGTATTAGTAATTACTATAAAACTCATTGAAATACCTAATTAGGTATGTCTAGAGCAGGAGTCCCAAAATCTGGCAATCTTGAACCTTTTGCATTATGTAAAAGCAATTACTCTAATTAAAATATAGTTCATTGGCGAAACAAATGTAAGAATAGTATAAATAATTTCATAGTAAAAAAGCAAGAGAAGCGAGAAAATTTGCCTATACCTGATGAAGCGTAGTTTGTTGCTGCCGGCTCGCTGAGCAATAATGGATAGGCAGAAGGCTTTCCGCATCACCAGGCAACTACCAACAAACAACCAATTCATTAGATTCTCTATAGTATTTTATAACAAATCTGGTCCACCAAAAGTAGAACATAGAAAAGAACTAATTGAATCCAAAAAGTACTGTGTTGAATTCTAATTCCTTTTCCAAACTCTAATCAGGTTGGTAGATGTTTTAACAATGTTGCCTACTGATTATGCAATAAAATCAATCATGAATGTTTTGAATGCCAGTGAACTATATTTATTAGTAAACATATTAAGATAACAGGCATGAATTTTGGGATGATGTGAATCATTCAAATTGAAAGACAAGATTTATTAGGGTCAATAATTTGGGCTCAAGATTTACAAAGAGTCCTGCAGAGTTGGTGGCTGATTTTTTCTCGTCATGTTTATGAAGCCTACATATGAAGGGATTTAGTTCTGAAATTAATACTTTCAGGGATATGATTAATTGAAAATCAAAAGATAAGGGCATATTCTACCAGGGTGAAAGCCTGGAGAATGCCGGGAAAGGTGGATATGATAAAACAATATTTTTTCAATGTTTTGAATCAATTTTACAAGTTCCATACAAAATCTCCATGGTTAACCTCATCATTTTAAAATACTTTCGGCACCCTCCATATTCAGCAGGACTCTTTGTACATTCCAAAAAAATTTGTGGTTTAGTACCTCCTCACTAGCATAGAACTTGTGCATGGATTGATAGACAACAACAAAATCTTAAATGGGGTTCTCCATATGCTTTAAGTTCTCAGAACTTAGGTGATAACAGAAGAAGTAAGTAATAGGTAAATAACCTGTGAATGATGTGATGGAACACTGTCATCTGAATCATCACTGGTAGTGCCAGGCGGTGATGCCCTTTGGGGTGATCCATACACAGGTACTGTAGGCTGTGTGGGCGTGATTGGCGTAGGAGGGCCACTCATTACTTGACTAGGCTGCATCATCAGTAACCTCTGCTGGCCCCCTGGTTGCTGCTGAATTATGTAATTCCCGGATGGAGCGCCCGCGCCACTGTAAAAATAATTTGTTGTAGGTACGTACTATTTCATATCCACTTGAGTGTGATAGTGCTTAACATACCCGTGAGACGTAACAGGTGTATGAGGCTCTTGCAAGTAGAGTGGCTGTTGGTACGAAGGCGCGCCGCCAGGTGGTGCTAGGCCGTCTTGGGCGGGGTTCATCATGCCGACCTGGAGGACAATAGAATTTGGTACCTTTAGATAAATCCTTGCTATTATCGGTCACAATCACAACCAACTCACCACAAGACCATGAACTTCGAGTAGCGTAACTTTTTTTTTATATTTTAACAAATATCAACTAGCCCACGTTCTCGTTAGTATTCAATGACCACGTTAAGCAAGTAGGTACCTACTTAACAATTTTATTTCGCGCCTTTCTAGAAGGAAAGATTAAAATAAAGCAAACATTTTGAACAAGAAGAAAATAACAAACAAAATAATCAAAAGAGAATCATCATCATCGATCTTCTACACCTCAATCGCATCTTGGAGGTGTGGGTAAGAAACGAGTATATGCTCTTATTTCTTGCTTCAGCTTTGGTTTTAAAAGGATAGCGAGTCGTCTATTTTTTTTATAAAGTAATGCTAATACGTATATATTTAGCGTCTTTGATGAAGGTTTCTTTGTCGTGGGAAGGATGCACGTTACTTCTAATTTATAGATGGCTAAAGTCAAAGTTAATGTCAATTGGCTAATACTTTTATTTTACAAAAGAGAATATTCTGCTCCTGCCCGTTATTGACATTGACGTCAATCAAGTAGGTAGGTATATAGGTATCTAATGATTCCTAAATCTTTATTATCACTCGAGTATTACTCTACGGAACTGGATGTCCCTGTGTAAATGCTTGTGATTGTGAGTAATAGTATGAGGCTACTTAGAACATAGGTACATGTGTTACATTATTAGAGTTTTCTCTAATAATGTAACACATGTACCTATAAATAAATTTAAGTAAATACTTATTACGCTAGGTACGGGACACTAATTTCACACAGTAAGGATCCGTAACCAGACAAAGAATATCTTAGTTTTAGGAGATAGGTAGGTGGTCCTCGGATAGATATTCCTTTATTTTATATTAGGTAGGGAGTAGGGGCAGATTGATACGATTTTTTTAAAGGGTTACAAAGTAGGAAAATGATTCAAATGCATCCTGTGTTTATCAAAGTACTTAACTTATAATTATGAATAATTTCAGCTGTATCATGAAAGGTAAAATAGTTGTAACAGTTTTTTTCTAAGTCGGTCTTCGTATCAATCTTGAGAGTTAATAGGCACTTTCTGGGTAGGCTCGGTCCATCGTAGATCTC
This sequence comes from Venusia cambrica, assembly GCA_951394065.1. Lineage (NCBI taxonomy): Eukaryota > Metazoa > Arthropoda > Insecta > Lepidoptera > Geometridae > Venusia > Venusia cambrica. Next base: position 8,594,458 of record OX596060.1, on the reverse strand, counting down.
ATTCTTGTCAAGAGCCGACCCATAGTAAATAAAAAAAATCTGCCCCATGCACGGGGTACTTTGATACATGCCTGGGGCACATTGGTATTGACTATTTTGATGTGCCTATATTATGTAAATTTTATTATATATCAACTTAAAAGAAACAAAATGTTTATTGATCTATTTAGAGTTATTATTAAAGTTATAATAACAGCAGCGTTTGGTAGAAACAATGAATTTATGACTTTTAAGTTTTTTTCTTATTATCTAAATATTCATGCCCAGCACACTTGTTATCGCCCCAAGAACTGGGATAATGACGTTTTTGCGTATTGGTAGGAAATGTGAGGACGTGGCTTATGTGGGGGCACATTGATACGTATAAACGTGCCCCCACCATTGTATCAATGTTCCCCAAATCGTATATTTTTATATAAAATACCCGCAATTTTAAATTATGAAAAAATATTGTTAAACTCAGACTTTCTATCAAATTAAGAATATATTTACTTACCATTTCAAAAAATACATAACACCATCTAATACATTTTACGGGTAAATCAACATCCGAAAAAAATAGCAAAATTTTTGTTTCAATGACTCAAAACATGTTTCACTTCACCAAAAGCGAAGCAGTTACAGGCTGGGGTCGTAATCAAGTACAGTGATTGGTTGAACCGGCTCTGATGTATGTGTGTGTCGACAAGTTTAAGTTGCGTTCAGTTTGAATTTTATTGCAACTGCATCTATGTGCCTCGTGCATCAATCTTCCCTTACTCCCCCTACTTAGACAGAGGAAAGTTTTGTATTTTTGTTTGTAATTATTAGACTCAAAAACTACCTACTGTTTGTGAACGGTGTTTGTGGGAATGTTTGTGAACGGCATAATTCACGAACGGGTTATCAGATTTTAATGTAATGTCGCGGGGGATTTTGGATAAGTGCGGTAGTTTTATATAGGTTACCTACTTAAATACAATATTGGGGTGAAAGGGTACAATATTTTCTCCATATCTTTTGAATAGATGATCCGGTCAATTCAATATTTTATATATAGGTATGTAGAGATTAACACTTAGGTACTCTTATTAATCGGTCGGTACTGGGATTTAATCGATAATTCCACCTACTTTTAATTTTTTTTGAGAAATACAGGTGTTAAGTGAGATATGAATATTTATATCTGGGGGATGCCATTTGAAAAAGTATCGACTGCACATTTCGAAAAATGTAATTTATTTTTTAATAAGGATTATTTTTGTAAAATAGCGGTGCGTTATGAGGGTACAATGCTTAGTATGTCTTGTAGAATGTACCTACTAATGCTAAAGGGCTTAACTTCACTTAACTTGACTTCACTATTCACTAACGAGATCTCAGTTCTGGGCGAACTACTAGTTAAGTACTACGATAAAAAGTGGCTTTCATTATGCCTTTCTTTAAACACAGTTTTCCTCAGACTCTCTTTATTCACCTAGCATGGGTACCTACACATGCTAGATTAATAAAGATAAATAAGACGCTACCTACCCCTTAGAGTCACACTCTACACACGAATCATCATTGTTCCTCACACTTCTTAGAAGTTAAACCGCCTTCGTGGTCTCGTGGTTCAACCCACCGATTTCAGATCCAGAGGTCCCGGGTTCGATCCCCAGGGGAGTACAAAATTGGTTTGGTTGGTGTTAGGACTTTGTTTAAGTCTGCCTAGCTAGCTATCACTATGTTACCTAATTCTGTCGTCGCCATAATAACAATTCTAAAATTGTTGTGTTCCGGCATTCAGAGGTAAGTTCAGTTTGTTGAGAATTCCGAGTGAAGTGCGCCTCAACCTTCGGCCTTATCTTAACTTGTTAACAGGTGAGATGAAGGCCAAAGCGCTTCCCCATCGTACAAAATAACAAATAAAAGTATTTTTATGCAGGCACCTTCGTTTATTTTTATTGCGAATTAATATAATAGCGAACATTGATATTTAGGTCATTTTTTTTAAAGACATAATACTATCACTTAGCAACGTAATAACTTGGCACTTATTAACTTCTTGGCGCTCCATATAGGTAAATTTACCAAGTTCGAGTCGAACACACAAATAACCGAGGGTTCCGATCCAGATTTCGAGGCAATAACAAGATTTTCATGACAGTGCGGGTCTGAACCACGCTTGGACCTTTTTGTATTTATTGTTATATTTCAAGCTAGACACTATTGACTCCAAGTATTAACTATGTAGGTAAGGTTTAGCGCTTTTACGACAGACCAACAAAAATACATATCTTGAATGAAACCGGCTCTTATTTTTTTAAATTTAGTGCATATTTTTCATTACGTAGATACCTATTAATATGGTAATCAGCTGCAATTACACAAATTTAATAATTTCAATCAAATTACAATTAAAAATAAACTGTTTAAAAAGGTATTTAGCAAACGTGCTATCTCAGCGTTCCCTGCAATGCCGCCCTATTCGTCCCACAGAGACAGTTGCTGCCTTGCTGCTTGTCAGATTTGGTAATGTACCTACCAACCTACCTACATTTTTTGATAGAATTTATGAATCGCTTGAATATAATGTATTTTAAACGTTTAAACGTTGTAGGCGTTACTTTCGAAAAAGCTTTTAGTTTTGGATAAATATTGACTTTTAAGATGCTTGTACTTACCTACCTATAAAGTGATTTAAAAAACTGGCAAAAATAAGACGTTTGAACTTGTGTTGAAAAAAAAACATCTCGAGAAATCACATGAATTGGAAACTCTATGAGGTATTTCGAGTTATTTCTTATTGTATAGACAGGTACGCAGTAAGTATATGATCCTCTAAGGTCACTTGGAAAACGAAGTCAAATACTTATTGCTATGAGGTTTTAGGGTCCCGGTGGCACGGTACGCCATAAACCTAAAAACTTTTAGAGAAAAAACGATTCTTCTCAAAATCGAGGTATTCAACCTACCTACATTTAAATTTTTCAGTAAAATTGATTTTAAGTCCAATTTAAATTGAGTATCATTCCTTGTCTCTTTCAAACATATGGGCAGACAGTTAAAAAGTTTGACCGCTTGGTACTTACAATGCTGAGCAATATTTAAACTAGAACGAAAACGTAAATTAAGATCCTTTCTCCTGGTGGCCAGCCGTTCAAACATCTGTGCATCACTTTCATATTTATGTCTATTTTTAAAGATATCCGTCAAAATTATCAATATGTAGAGGCAAGGTATTGTCAGTACGTTTAGCCTTGCAAATAGTTCTCTGCACGATTCCAACGGAGGAATTCTAAAAATAGTACGTATTACTGCTCTTTTTTGTAGAATAAAGTCTTTCTCCATATTGTACTTATAACTATTTCCCCAGAATCTTACGCTGTGTCTAATTTTTGCTTCAACCAATGCAATATAAACCAATTTTTACTGCTTTGTACTTACTTCTTCCCTCAAACTTCTAAGAGCATAGCAAGCGGAACCAATTGAACTTTCTATATCAGCTCATTCTTCCAGTTTAGGAATTGATCGACGTGAATGCCCAAGAATTTTACACAGTCCGCGAAGATTATTTTATGATCCTGATATGTAAAGTCAAGGCATTGACCATTACGAGTAGTCGATTTAAAAAGTATTGCATTTGTTTTTCCAGAGTTCAAAATAAAACGCTCTAACCAAATGAGCAGCGTGGGTCCTGACGCATAATTCTGAATTTTTGTTCCATATCCAACTTAGCTTAAGCACTGATTCGTTTTTCTGATGTTTTTTCTATCAAGAAAGTTTTCAGTATTCGCATTACTGAAAAAAATAAATTGAAGTCAAAACACCGACGTTTCATATACCTACCCCAAAAAATCGATCCGTAGCTAGGTATTAGGATACCTTCTCCTACAAGCTCCAAGAAATATCGGTGTTTTAGCCCTTATTTGACATAGTTGGTTTCCAAAATTCATATGAATTTAGGAATATAGGAACATATAACTTTATCAGCAAGTAGGCAAGGCACCTAGTTATTTAGGTAGATAAAGTACATAGATGCTATGATCAGAAGTCTCGTAATACTTGGGCTTAGGTACCTACCTACGAAAAGTCCATAAAATATTATTTCACTAGATGTTTCACGTGCCAATGTAGGTAGATCATAACGAACTTACCAATAAATAGTTAAATAGGATATACCTACTACCTACCACATTCGTTTATTTAATTTTTATGTTGTTTTATTATTAATAATAGATAATAATTAATAAATATTACACGACGTTACTTTTACATAATATGGGATAGTAACCATTAATAAGTTCTCGCATTTAGGCGTCAATATTTTATATAATAATTGTAAGTACCTTATTACTTTAGGCTGGTTCTGGGTAAGAAATGAGGTACTTATGTTATGTACGTATGGTTAGGATTATTTCGTGGATAGATGTTAGTTAGATAGGTGTTATAGTACTTAGGATTAGGCACATAGGTACCCCTCATAAATACCTACCTACTTATAGTTATAATTTAGTTATACATGTAGATACATTATCATCATGTAGATAGATTATCATTAGCCAAAGTAAAACCAAATTATTCTAAAACAGCTCAAAATGTGATTTTAATCAAACCGGATAGGTACTTAAATAAATACCTAATCTAAATGGTTTATTTCAATTTCAGCTCGACCCTGTCGCCCGTAAATATAGAACGGAATCTATCGATAGGCAATTCAATTTTAATAAAAACCAATCTAAAAAGTAGGGCAGCGTTCTGTACCTTGTCTGTTTCATTGACTTCACGAAATCGACGGGCCATGTTGCATAGTATGGTAGCCGACATCTTGTAAGTACCTACGTTAGTAACTAATGGTTATTTATCTAAAATAGACGCAAGGTGTGCTACCTACAATATATAAGTATAACTTGTATAGTATAATGGTCAGACACCGACTCATAGTACCTCCTATCTTCTACTACTATGCTCTATTTCTATGCTATCTGTTGTATTGTATGAAGTAGGTATGTCTGAGCCGCAGATCTTATAGGTACTACCGGAAATCGGAGCCTTAGGTATAAACTGACTTCAATACGGGGTTCCCAAGCCTGTCTTGGGTTTAGGTACTTGATTGGGTAGCCCACCCACTCACTATCGCTATAAACATATAAAAGTCTGTTATCGATTGACCAGCCCAAATCTAGTCTAATCCGATAATCTAAATACTCATGGTTCAGTGGTGGAAACAAAAAAAAAGAACCACATTATTTGGGTAAGAGGTAAGAACGTAAGTACCAAGTAGGTACTTACCATTACTAACTGTAGTAATGGTTAGTACTAGAGTGCTAGTTTTTTATTTATTTCTTCTTACACACATACCGCGTCTGTGGTCCAGTGGTTCAACCCACCGATTTCAGATCCAGGGGTCCCGGGTTCGAACCCAAGGGGAGCAATATTGTGCTTGGTTTGGTTGGTGGTAGGATTTTGTTTAAGTCCGCCTGGCTAGCTACCACTATCTTACCTAAATTTGTCGTCATAATAACAATTCTTAAAAAAAAATTGTGTTCCGGCATTTAGAGGTAATGTAGCCAGTTCCTCAGTTTGGTGAGGATTCCGGGTGAAGTGCGCCTCCACCTTCGGCCTTATCTCAACTTGTTACCAGGTGAGATGAAGGCCAAAGGCTTCATCTCACCTTCTCTCTTCTTCCCAAGCGCTTGGCCTTCCCAAAAAAACAAAAACCTATGAATCTAAATACAAACTAACCTGGCAAGTGGCCTTGGCTATCATTCTAAATTTTTGGATTAATGGCATGCTTAAATCCATCGCCATTCTTCTCTCACTGCTGTGAGCATTTACTTGTTCGGTCCAGTGTTGTGGAGATCTGGGCGCTTTTACCTAATTACCTGAGGAGCTGAGTGATGTAGTTGAGTGTACTGTATGTGGGAGCTCTGCACGTTGGCTGCAGTTGCATGCTGGCCGTGCATTAGAGGAATGTCAAACTCTTCGTCGCCAAATGATGGTGTGTGAAATGTCTGAAACAAAAACATAATCTAAATAACGTCAATTACCATTGAACTTCCCGTAACCGTGGATACATTATTGGAATCACCGGGCTTAGAAGGAACAGTATAAGTGATACTTCTACCCGTCCCTGTCCTGTCGTCTTATGTCCATGTCTTGTTTCATTTCTTTCCCGTAGTTGACTTGTACGATATCTATGATAATGGAAGCGTCATATTTAAACATACCTACGTCAGGTGCTTACTGAATGCACTATAACTGTTTTAACGCACAGTTGCCTTGATTGACCAGGTGAGATGCAAGCCAAGCGCTTCCCGGTCAAATAATAAAAAAAAAGACTATAGTATTGAGAGCCCGACAACTTAGGCTTACGTTAGTATAGCTAGTATGTTGCTTAGGGGTATTCCCGCTGCGTAGTGGAAAAAAGTCTGCGACTGTTCTATACTTAAAGCGATTGTCGATAGCTTTCAAGTTTTTGCTCAGATGTCTGGGGTCTTCGTAATCTGTCTGAGTCTAGGGTTAAAGAACTTCCGGTAACAATGGAAAGCTCGGAGCAACATAATCACTTTTTAGTTTTACTTTATGGGAACTTCCTTTGATATTCTTGATATGATTCTACGCAATTAAGAATCAGAATCTTGATAATTTATTGCGATTTTAACACCGTAGACCCGCTACGCACTGCTACGAACCACCGATCCAAATTGTGTCATGATAATATATTTGCTAGTATTTGAAACAAAATACCATAATATGTAAAGGTGTTTTGTTTCATAACATACTTGCCTAATATTTACTATGTATTTTTACTTTGTTTTTTTATTTTGGTTACAGTCATGTGTTAGACTACTCTACTTATTTCACAAGGTAGGTTAGGTACTTACGTGAAAAAGTTAACCTACGCTTGCTATTTATCACGGAACTGGCGGCAGATCTCCGAGTTACATTATAGGCACTTCGATAGGGTAGGGCTCGTCGAGTTATCGTAGACGGGTAGGCGACGAAATTATGATTGTACGTTCCTGTCACTGTCATAAGACACTGAATATACCTAACTTGAATATGCAAGTACAAGTAAGTGAAGTGTAAGTGATTTACGTTTTACTACCAACTACGTTGTACTACGTTTTAAAAACTAAAAAGAAAACCGAATTCAATGAAGAATACCTATTATAAAATTTAGTCTGGAAGCGGTCTTATAGCTATATGTCTATAAGCGATAAGACCGCCTATAATATTTGAAGGGGTCCCTCGATTTCTTCAGGATCTCATCATCAGATCCTGATCATCAGGTCAGGCATCAGACAGGAGTCCGTTTTCTCCTTACTTTTGAGGTTACGCTCTAAAAATACCCAAATCGCTTCAAGTGTGCCTATAATATTTGTAAAGTTCCATCGATTTCTCTAGGATCCCATCATCAGAACCAGACCTGATGACAATGGGACCACCTGTGAAGTATAACCCTTTTAAACAATAAAAGATTTTTGAAATCGGTCCAGGTGTCTTCAAGTAAACGGGGAACATACATTAAAAATAAAAAAAAAGATTGCGACGAAAGGAGAACTTCCTCCTTTTTTTTTGAAGTTGGTTAAAAATAAGCTGCCCGAATGTTGTGATAATTGAACTATTAGCTAACTAACTACGTTTTACATGCTAAAGAAAGTCACGGCAATAGCAACTTGGCGTAAGAAGTATCTATTGTGCTATTGTTCGATCTTCTTTTGTTATATTTGATGATTTATTTATAAGTTGATTGACTAGGTTGTAGCTGAAGCTGAGTCTTCTTAAATTAAGTAAACCATTAAATGAAAGACCATATTGCTGTATATATATATGTGTATATATTACTGGTTTAAAATATATTTATTTACACCAAAGCAAATCAAGCATTGACTCGATTTTTTAATTACAGAACCCTTTCGACGCGATTTCGGTACGCAATTATATTTCAACTGACATACAAAAGGCCGTTAGCAAATTGTTTTTTACCTGATCATTCATATTGTAGACAATGTGCTTTGCGTCCCGAGGGGCAGGCAGCGGGGATTCCAGGTTTTCAGGACGCTGTAACAAGGAGTTTTGTATGATTACGTGAAAAATCAATATAACCTATAAAGGTAGATACACTAAATACATGTTTAGGTAATTCTTAGTTTTAGTACATGTCAATTACAGGACTCTATAGTTAAGTATTAGAGCTTTAGGTATGCTGTTTATTTTTAAACATCTGTTAGATACCTAAATATTATCTCCCTAAATATTTTTTTTTTAATTAATCCAGCCCGGCGTTATTGGTACGATATGGCTTAAATGCGATTATAACTGAGAAAAATAGCTATGACATTAAAAATAAAAATTGGAATCAACCCTTTTAAATAACTTACTTAGTTTAAACTTTAAGTTGGTACTGGAGAAATCTCTTTGTTTAAAAAATAAGTATAAAAGATTACTTCCTGGCTCGTCCTAGCCACAGCAATTTAGTAATCATAGTAATAATTCCAATAACCAAGGGCGCAACGAGCTCGTTAACTTCCCGACATGATAGTTAGGACCAATTTTATTACTTTTTACTTCATATATACGAAAAATGACGTGTAAAACAGGATTTCATTCGAAAATTTGCTGGAGCCTGCATGCTTGTATCGATTATTAAACCAATATTTTAAATAATCGATAGAGGCTAAAACAGAACGGTAATTAGATAATTTATTTACATTTGTAATTCGGCGGGTTGAACTGGGTTTTAGTATCGATAGCTAAATTAAATGAATTAACATCCATTTAGCTCCTCTTCGTTCAAATGTTACATTTGTAACTATTTTTAAATTACCATTTCGTACCAGATTCCTCGTTGTTTCTTAGGGTGTTAGGTTTCAGCCAGGTGTAATCTCATTTATGTAAAACTAGCAAACGCCCGGGACTTCGTTCCCGTCATCCCGTGGCAATTTCCCAAAACATTTCTTTTATTGCACCCATATAATATCATGATGAAAAGAAGCTAATCTTAGAAAATCTGTCATGTAAATTGAATTTCACTGGCTTAATTTTTATCTCGGAACCAACAATAGTAGCCTGAGTCAATCCTTGTAACATCACGGTATCTGCTTGCGATAGTCCCGTTAAAATCGGTCCAGCCGTTTCGGAGATTAGGCGGAACAAACAGACAGACAAGCAAAAAATATTGTTTAAAGTATCGAATTCATTTAGTAAAAATCTGTTATTTTGCCATTACAAACAGATGCTATATGAAGATGATATACCTATAGCTTATTTTCTCATAGTAGAAAAAGAGATCTCGCGAACAACGCGAACGAACCGTAGACGCGAGACTTTAGATTTAAATTCTCTGTGAGTAAGGAGTAAGGTTTCGGAAGCTGGTAGGTACATTTCTGCTTTCTACACAAAGCTGCTCACAAGTTCATTCTGAGGTCCACAATTGAAGAAGAACGCATCTCAACCGTTTAAAGGTAACCGAGATACTCATGCAATACAGCCTCAATTTGTGATTATGTTTGGATATTTTTGCAACTACTGATTAACTTTACTACTACTTATTACTACTATTATTATGTAGTTACTCTTATTTATCTTAGTCATCCTCTCCTTACAATGTAGTCGTGTCCTACAGGTACCTACCTAGGTACATGTTAACAAACTTTATTAATTCTGTGGTTTTATTATTTACTTAGAAAAGCTAATACATGCAGTTTTACGTCATACTTTATGAATAGGTGTTTGGAGTTTGCTTTAGGCAATAATTACTAGACTCGGATTTAAATAGAAATGGTAATTTCTTCGGCACAAATTAGGCTTACATTTTCTTGGATACATTTTATTGGTTTCATATTCCGTTCGTGCAGAAACAATAATGGTTTATTTATTTATTGTAGGTATTAAGAGAACCCAATGTATCATGGAAGATATTATAAAGTATAATTGTTAAACATTAGGCATGTTTATTTCATGTATTTATTGCAGTTTGCACAAATACTTGATCCAGTTAGTTGCTAGGTATTTCCTAAGATTGCAAAAATGAATGCCAACAATTTCGTGTCAAATAACATTCTCTATTAATCTATTACTACAGGTATTTCGTATCGACGTTTGAATGCGATACAATTTTGGTAAAAATAACATCAATTTATCTATCTCTTATCACCACTTCTTCACTGTTATTATAAAGAGAAACGATTTGTATTGTTTTTTTTCCGATTTAAAAAAATATTTCATCTAAAAAAACCGAACATGACAACCATCTAATAACCCAAGAATGCTGTATAAAGCATCACTGTATGACATAATCTATATTTTTATCATGTTATCCTAGGTTTAATAAAAAAAGGTGGAGGGAAATAACCGATAAAATTCCTTACAAAGAGTACGCTGTGAAATCTATTTATGATAAAACAATATTTATTTATTCAATAAAAAGTACAATTAAACTAACTATATACAAAGGATTCAGTCATATAAAAATAAAACATAGTCATGTTTTACAATTTTAGAGAAAACATTAAGCCTACACAAAAAAAGATATACCATGATATCCAATTTTTACAGTTATGTCACTAAGTCACTATAACTACTTTATTAAGTTGAAAAAGTTAAAATTAACGCTGGTAGTTATACACCACGCTATCCAAATACATTACTTCGTAGTCAACTAACTGACTGTTTTAATACCTGTAGATTACTTATTGAATAATTCAAATTTAAGAGTATTAGAGCCCCTTGAGAAAGGGCTCGTCCACTCGTCACTCGTACTACCACCATACTTATTTCAGCCGCCAAGCAGCATTGCTGTGTTCCGGTTTGAAGGGTATAGTTGCCGGTGGAATTACGGGCACGCGAGGCTAATCACCTTTATGCCCCAAGTTGTTGACGGGCTTAATGCAGTGCCGTGTAGGCTATGTTCTTTGTGGATGTGACCTACGCAGTATGGATGGGCAAGAGATGCATTTAACATCAGGTGGTCTACTTGCGCGTTCCGTCTCCTAGTTGAATAAAAAAAAAAACTGACATTCCATTCAAAAGATGTCGGGATATTAAATGTTACATACAAAAACATAATATTTACTTGATGAATTTGAATGAAACTTTGTTGATTCTGGATGGATTTTAATAAAACTAAAAATATTTATAACTTTGCCTTTGCAAGCTCATCCCCTAAAAAAAACGGGTAAACACTTTTATTTAATATTTTACTGGATAGAATTTTGAAAACGAAACTTGGTGTAAATATTCAATCTAAAATTCTAGTATTAAGATTTTATAAAAAAAAACTCTGATACACAAGATACAATAAATTTAATATACTTTTAATATAATTTTTATTTAATTAGTTTTAAAATTCTTTTAAATTCTACTCCGCTACCTACCAGGGTTGCAAAGTTTATTTTTATAAATAGAATATACTGACGGATTGACTTGAAAGTTGCTAAAAATACTTAACAAAGTGAATTATAATATATATATATATATATATTTGTTTAACAAGATTATGTTAATAATCGATGTAAGTGCTTTGAAAGAAACCAAACCATCAAAGAACCCTAACTTATGTGAGCTGTCTGTACAAATAGTTTACTACGTGCGAGGGGTCTTAGCTGGATGGTATTTAATAAATTGAATACAATTTAACAAGCCTCACAGCTCAGTTGGTAGTAGCTCTGCCTTCTGCGCTGTAGGTTGTGGGTTCAATTCCCACCCAGGACAAACATTTATGTGATGAATATTCTGTGTTTGGGTGTTGTATTGTATGATAAGTATGTATTTACAAAAAAAAAAAGTATTTATGTATTCTATCCGTAATCTAGTTCCCATATTACAAGTTATGCTTAGTTTGGGACTAGATGGCGCTGTGTGAAATTAGTGTCCTGTAATATTTTTATTTATTATTATTAATTCACATTCACAAGTACCCAGAATATTAAAGAAAACGATGGATTTCGTCAAAATTTTTTTTCATTTGCAATGAGCTCTTGAACATTCGCCATAAACACTGCACTGACGAATTGGCCGCGAACTCACCAGGGACGCTACCGCCGACGGCGAAGCCGATCTCCATTGATGGCTTTAAATTAGCTTCATGAGAACTAGAAACGATTTTTACCGTCAAATGTACTGAACGGATAGGTTTCATAACATGTGTACACTTTTGAGATGGGAAACGCCATTTCGGATATGACACATACCTAAATCGGTAAAAATCGTTTCTAGTTCTCATGGAGCTAATTTAAAGCCATCAATGGAGATCGGCTTCGCCGTCGGCGGTAGCGTCCCAGGGGCTGTGTTGTGAGTTGTGACCGGCGCCGGCGGTCACGTGGTGTTGATGGATAGAGGCTGCTCCTTATCAGTGGCGAATTCTTGTTTTATATGCGTAAAGTTAGCCTTGGATCTTTAGGCTTGCCTGGGATCTGAGGTCTATTGCAAAGGAAAAGCCTTCCCAGAAAATTATGGATTGCTGACATTTCGGACACTTAGACCGAAATGACACTTTCAATTTTAATTAATTTTTTAGCGACATTTCGAACACCATCAAAATATTGAGGCTGTTTTGTACAATCTTGTGTGGTTCTTTTATTATGGAAATTCTAATTTAACCTACTACCTAGTAAAATTACATTATAGATAGGTCTAGTTTGAGTGGAAAAGCAACAACAGTTGATTTACTTATTGAGGAATTAAGATCAAATTTAAATATTCCTGATAAGTAAATGAAAATATCAAACAGAACACACAAGACATCTATAAATTTCAGATCTACGTACTCTATCTTAAGTAATAACATTACAATGCAGCATTCTTCAGATATCTACGATCTCGGATAACTATCTACTTATTTCAAATATGAGAACCGTTTTAATCGTTGTTCCAAAATGCGATTGATCAACATTGTATGTGCCTTGAGCCACAAGTTGGGCTCATGCTCCTCAGACCGGTTTGGCACCGGCTGTGGTCCAATGGGCCTTAGTGCCTTGCCACAGATTACTCTCGACTTCTCTACGTACCTTAGAGGCAAGTGAAAGGACACGCCAATAATTCCCCTCTGTATTTCGTAACCTTAAGTTATTAATAAAATAACCGTAATAGACAGGCTCCACATTGCATGCCAGGAAACAAAAACAGAGGCAGGTGTCTTTTATCTCCTACAATTTATGTTTCATGCAAATGGTAAAATCCAGATAGCTTTCAATATCTTGAGATTTTGTTAGTCTTTTTGAGTCAATTGAAGATCAAGGACAGCATACTGCTCGATTTTATCGATAACGAAACTACACACAGGCGGGTCTTCTTGCATTATTCACGTATAATACTATTATTTACTACTATACCTACTATAATCTTATTCTACAATTAGCTCTCTGTCTGTATAGCTTGCGACCTATGACAGGTCTGTCTTATTTTCTTCGCTGACCTCTTACGGCTATTATAGCAGCACTATAGCTCTTATCTTCCACACGTTTTCCGCACGCAACTGTCTTTATTATCTATCTTTAGTCTGCTCACAAGCCAAGAATTGTTTAAAATAGTATTTTAAATTTTTTTTTAAAATTGGTTTAACTCACAGCTTTTGCATTAATTTGCTTTAAAAAAGTACGGGTAAAACATAAAGTACTAAGAGACTTCTCGATTAGGTGATTACAAGAGTGTTTATCAAGATAGATTAGAAATTCTAACAATTACCTGCTTTCTTGTCCATTTTTAGCCCCGGAGTACCGGTGATTTTCGCAGTTCAAACGTGTTTTGTTTTTTATTACGAAATGTATTTTTCACTCGACTACGGCGAAACAAAAAGAGGGTTATAATTTTGACCGTATGTAAGTTCATCTGTTCTCTCATAACTTCTTAACTGCTAATTATAATATAGCAAATGAGGTATCGCTCAAAGCGTCTTGATTGTCTGGTAAATAAACGTCACTATACGTTACATAAAATTGAAAATGGTGCCATCTTGGGGATCTAAGTCATGAACTAAAAAAAATATTACTATAATTTAAATAAATATTCATAGTGACAATGCGTTTTTATTATATTTTTATTTTGGGTAAGCCTACTAACAAAGTTTACAATATAGGTATGTTAGTACCTATAAAACTATAGGTAGGTACTAACATACTATATAAACAATACTAACTATACATCACTATGAATATTTATTTAAATTTACTCACAAATATTAAGATAATATGTAGAATTAAACTAACTATGTAGGTACCTACAAAGGCAGTCGGATTACCTAGGGACCATTACAAACGGCCTATAGGTACCGAACTCAACTGTTCCAGACGGAAGCGTGACCAAGACACAATTTTTTATGTATAAATTATGTAAGTAAATCAAATAATTTATGTACTTATCACAATTGCAGATGATCATATTTTCTTCTATCATACTTTTTAGAGCGTTTGTAGTAGGGTTTTAGTTTTCAGTAGTAGGGTTTTAGTTTTTGAACTTACTTTTTATTAGAAAAGGTAACGCACTACATAGGTACACATCCTTATCCAATTCTACTTACAACACTTATTTTTAAACTGAGTTTTCTATAAAGTCCTATTATAGAAATTATACAAATTTACTGCGATCATCAATCCGCCTGCCAAGTGTGGTGATTATGGCAAAACCCTCCTGCTTTGGAGGAGGCTCGCTGTTGCTGATGATGATGATAGAAATTCTACATTACTCTGGTCGAAAATAAGAACGTCCAGCATACTTTTATTATTCAATTTGTAAGGTTACCCTTAAAACCAATAAAACAATTATAAATATTCAGTAATTGGAATCTGAGCAGTAGTCGATTGTGATGCGGCATCCATAACGATACGATGTTTCTAATAATGTTTTTAGAGCGTGGAAAGTAGAAAGTCTTCAAAAGTAGGTAACTTATACACGTCGGAGAGTATGGTTAACTTAGATATTAGTTAAAATTAACACTTGTTTCTTGGAAATCGCTATAAACTTCGTGACGTATAACAATTTGACACCATTTCAGTACCATATAAATGTTTTGGTATTACAACAACGTTAACCTTTTGATCTTAGATTATAATATTCCATTAGAATAAAATGTAAGATGGAAGATTGAGCAACGAAACATTAAAATAAAGCGTGGCATCTATTGCTGTCTATTTGGGATGTAGTGGACTCTATGAGGACGTAATTGTCGGTCAGCGACCCCGTTTCGTTCCTCCACTAAAACAGTGTTAAATCAATTGATGTTATTACAATTGGAACGTTTTCATAACTGCTTACAAAATGTGGGCGCGGCGACATTTTACTTGAAACGAACAGGTGCATTCCTCTATTCTTTTTTAGATGTTTTTTTTATGTGGAACTTATGAGATATAAGTACCAATTTGTTTGTCCACCTCTCTCAATATTTTATTTACCTATTGGAGTAGTTTTGAAGTCTTTTCTCAATATATATTCATAGATAATTTCATATAAAATATACAATGAAAAACTTTTTGTATGTTTTTAGGGTTCCGTACCTCAAAAGGAAAAGACGGAACCCTTTTAGGATCACTTTGTTGTCCGTCTGTCTGTCAAGACCCTTTTTCTCAAGAACGCGTGATGAAGCTGAAATTCATAACAAATACTCAAGTCTACGGTTTGTTGGAGCTGTGAAAAAATCACACTTTTAAGCCAACGCAATCAAAAGATAAACAGCCGTTTACGCCGCAAATTTTCGACTCTCGCAATGGAATCAAAACCTACAGGGTAGGTACTTCCCGTGAACTCAGAAACTTGAAATTTGGTGCGAAGCAAAGTCTTATAGTACAAATAAAGGGAAAATTTTGAAAAGCATACATTTTCAGTTACAATTATAATAAAAATATATTTAATAATTTTAAACATACTACCCCTACATGAACGCATAGTGGTATTATATTGAAATTCATATCAAATACTCAAGTCTATAATACCTTTAAGCTGTAACAAAATCAAACTTCTATGTCAACACAATCAAAAGAAATAGCAATTTAAGCAACATTTTTTGAAACTCGCGACTACTCGCAAGGGAATCAAAACCTAAAGGATACTTCCAGTTGACCTAGAATCTTGAAATTTGGCATGAAGCAACGTTTTAAAAACACACACACAAAGGAAAAAATCCGAAAACCTTAAATTTTTAGTTACATCACATATTTTTTTCTGTTTTTTTTTGTAGAGCTTATGAGATATATGTCTGTCAACTTCTCACACAATTTATTTATTCACGTGGTTTTAAACCTTTTCCAAATATCTTTGTAATAATTTAAATAAATGTCATAAACAATTTACAAAGCAAAACTCCTTAGTTGGGTTAACTAGGGACATTTACAAACAGTTTAAGGCAACTTAACGATCTAGACCAGTTTCAGATCGAAGCAAATCCGAGACACTGGTTGTCACGCCAACCGCCGCCTCTAGTCTAGTGGTTCGCCCACCGGTCAGATCCAGAGGTCCCACGTTCGATCCCCAGGGGAGTAAAATACGTACTAAATTGTTTTGATGTTGAAGTGTTGAGGTAAAATAGCAAGCTCCTTAGACTGTTGTGGATTCCAGGTGAAGTGCACTTCCACCCAGCCTTATCATAACGTTTAACCAGGTGAGATGAAGGCCAAGCACTTTCCTGTCATACAATAAAGAAAAGCATTGTTGATTCGCCAGCCTTTAGTCTTTTAGTCTAACTTTCATAAACACTCCGCAAGCTAGCTTTAAAAAACCCAGTGATACAGGCTCTACACAACTGGACCCAAGGTTTCATATATGTAAGCTTTGTCGAGGTCGAGGCTTCTATATTTGTGCATTATTGACTCCTCGACTTAGCCACCGGACCAGCTCTAACTAACGAGTATGTCACAGTAATCATTTCATGTGTACTTACTACCTACTTAGAATGTTATCTTATCGTTTTAACTGTAGGTAGTTTGGTATGTGTTTTCCCTGTAAACAGATAGGAATTTCGCGAAACAGCGCATGCACCGGTTTGGTACAATAGGAAAAAAAAGCAAGGTTCTAGTTCATATTTATTTGTTAGTATGTTAAGTAGGTACGTATGCATACATGAAAATAAAGTAGGAGGAGTGGTAAACTTTATATGGAGGAATGCAGAAAGCTAATTTAAGTTTTTTTGGTTAGAATTCGACTACTGGGCAAACATTACATTATTTTATAACCTTAAGTCAATATACTGCAACGTAACGTTGTAATAATTAAGGCTGTGTAGGGCATCGTAATCCACAGGCTCAATTTTTAGGGCATCTAGTCACCGCATTACGAAATACATGAAACAGGGTATTTTGTACTGCGTGCGTCGATGTGCGGACTTCCTGATAATATATTATTGACCAAGCGAGCGAAGCGTTCTAGTTTCGAGAATGCTTTTGTCAAATCAAATCAATACAGGTCGCATTTTTCAACCGGTTTTGATGAAAATTGGCACACATGTTCCTTGATTTATTAAAATTTTTTAGTTGATCGCGATTTTTGATCGGGGGGAAAACAGGGGGGAAAAGGGGGAAGTTTCAATCTCCTCAGACCAAGGGAAAGCGAGTAATCGGTTAAACTTATACCCTTATTTGACTCAAAAGTCTACGTAGGTAAGCCTATGCTTATTTTTCTTATTAAGTTGTGTACATTAAATAATTATATATTAATTTATTAGTCCGCTCCGCCTTTGCGAGACGAACTCGTAGACATCGGATTTGACCTCCTAGGGTCAGGGGAACACGAGTAATCACTAAAGCTCCAAGTCTAAAAGGAAAAGTGAAAGAGGAAAGCATCGGTTATTGCATGGTTATAAGGGCTCGCGAGGTCTACTGTTCGTACAGAACCAGTATACTAGGTATAACAAAGCCCTCGTAAAGCGAGTCCGACTCGCATTTGATTTACTTTTCATACAAGAATTAGAAATATAAGTATCAATAAATGAAAAAAATCAAGAATTAAACATTAGAAAGATATTGATTTAGATTTACATTATTTCATAATCGTCTTATGGTCCTATTAGAGCATACAAACAATCGAACTTACTTTAGTAAAGCATAGGTTATGCTTTACTAAAGTAAGTACCTACCAAAATGTGTTGTTGTCTTGTTATTTTTATTTTACGAGAGATGGCGCTTTGCCTTCATCTCACCTAATTTTTTAAGCTATGATAAGGCCGAAGTTGGAAGCGCACTTCACCCGGAATCCTCACCAAACTGAGGAACTGGCCTCTGAATGCTGGATCACCACATTTTTTTTAAGATCCCGTTATTTTATCCGCCTCTGTGGTTTAGTGGTCCACCCACCGTTGTCAGATCTAGAGGTCCCGGGTTCGATCCCTAAAGGGAGTACAATATTGTGCTTGGTTTGGTTGGTGGTAGGACTTTGTTTAAGTCCGCCTGGCTAGCTACCACCATCTTACATAATTGTGTCGCCATAACAACAATAAAAAAAATGTGTTCCGGTATTTAGAGGTAAGATCGCGGGTTCCTTTTTGTTGAGGATTCCGAGTGAAGTGCGCTTCCACTTTCGGACTTATCATAACCTGAAAATCAGATGAGATGAAGGCCAAGCACCACCACGTGAAAATAATAAAAAAAAGTCATCAACTTCCTGTCTTTATCCCGATCTATGCAGGTTGGCACAACATTTTGGTATGTTTATAAGTAATTTGATTAAAATTTTCTTGAAAATATGCGAATATTTTATCACTACGTAGTACGAGTACGGTCGAGTTTGAGGGGGTTGGGATGGGAAGCGTAGGGAGCCACCTTACAGCCCCCTTCTAACTCCTATGCTATAAATACTCATAGGTATACATGTAGGATTGTATGAATTTTATGAACAACGAATGATTCCACAAAATGTATGGTTTATGAAATTGAAGCATTCATTTTAACATACAGTTACCACCTACTCTTCTCTCGAGTATTTTGCCTAACAAAGTAAACAGAAAACATACAATTTTGGAATACAGTCGCTCGGAATGTGTGTACCTACCTCATTATTTTTTAAAACGAGTCTACGTTGAATTCAAAATTTGGTTTACAAGAAAATAAGAATATAATACGAGAAATACTTGACTAACAAAATGTTTTTTGTTTTATTATTACTCTTTAGTTTATTAAGGAGAACCGCCCTTAAAATCTCAATTACAAAAGCACTTAAAAACTATTGACCATTTAGCTATTTTCTCGCACATTAAAAAGCTGTAAACCTTCCTGAATAAAAAAAAACGTTATAAAAAATAATTCAAATTTTTAATACCGATGCGCATGTCAACATATCTAAGTACTTACTGCCGTAAGTGAAAGTGGTTGAAATAAACCAGACATAAAACCTGCTTTACGTTTAATATCTGGTTTTAGATATCCTAGGACTACTAGCGACCAATCTTACTATATAAAATCGTGGTGTAGCTGACTGACTGACAATCAACGCACAGCCCAAACCAGAGGTCCTAGAGACTTTAAACTCTCAGGTCCACAGAAACAAAGTCTCAAGTGACCGTATGTAAAAAGACCATTGCCATCATTTATTGATTGATCAAGTAGGTATAGTAAGTTTTTTCAGGTTTTGTTAATGTAAGGTTAATGTTGTAGAAAGATAAGTGCATTGCATATTGTAGAAAGGGACTGCTCGAACGCACGATGGTCCACCATATTTTCAAGTAATACCTAGATTTTTTATTTGCTATTCCTGAGTAGCGAAATTCAAACCGATAAAGTTATTAAGTAAAACATAAAATGGGAACATAAAAAGATAATGCTTTTTCAATAAAATTCAATTTAGGTTTACGAGCGCGACCTGTTTATTCAGTTTTATTTTAAGAACGAATCAAGATATACATAATTACCACTCTATCTTATCTTTATATCAATAATATATGTGCTAGTTGTTACAATACCTATAGATATGTATGTGAGTACCTAAATATATATGATAATGTGTGTTTTTTAAACAGAATATTACTTAATCAATTCATAAACAAATAGGTACTACTTAAGGAGGCACCTACTGGGTATACTTATACTTTAGCAGTAGGTTACTAAACAATTGAAGGCTTGCTCTTATTTATAGATGTATTTGGCTCTATAAAATATATTGGGCTAGTTAAATTAGCCCATGTTAAAACAAAATAATTAATTACTTATTCTACAATTCAATACATAAATTAAATTGGTTTAGTAACAAGCGTTTGAACTTACACGCGTAGGTGAAGTATCAACAATCCTACAAAATATCTAATTAAAGTAAGCAGTACCTTACCATTTAAAATTTCAGCAATAAATCCCATCCAACGTCGCAAATTAATTGATAGCACAATAATGAATATGTTCCGGTTCCATAAGATGAACTTAATTAATGTTCGGAGGAAGTAGAAAACAATACATTTACAACTCTACGTAAGTACTTTATGGACACTGTTCATAAATTTCACTCAGCTTAAGTTAGTGTCGCGTCCACCAGCACTTAAGAGGCACAAATTTTCCTAAATAACAATTAGTTCCACTTGAATAGTTGAGTATTTGTGTATCGTTCGGTGTTTAGTGGGGACGTGGAAAAGGCACGCTGCACGCTAGAAGCACGTGCGGGCCGCGCGGGAAGACTCAAGACTGCGTGGCGGTCGGCGGCGGCGGCGGCGGTCTGTTCGGTGTCGGTGGGCGCGCCTCGGTCGGCTTCTCCGCGAAGTGCACTGCACCGCCGCACCAAGCCGGCGGCGCTGCTGAGCCTCCATTTCTTTACTCTTTAAAAAAAAACTACCTGTCTGCGTTACCATCGCCCGTTTCGAACGTAGCCAACAAAAAGGTTGCCCAAATAGTAATCAGGCAGGCCGCTTCGAACTTTAGTGACAAATTTTGATAACGCGTTCGGAATGTTTTTTGTTATATCAACAGTGTTTACCTAGCAAATAAATTTGGAACCGAATCCACATAAGGGGATTTATATAGTCATTGAAGATTTATGTGAAGCTACTTTTATTGCTTTCCATAAATATCCTCGATCTTCTGCAGTTTTAAATTCACCAGTCTGGAGATCAATCTAGAGAGCTTAAAGCTCCAAAGTTATTATTTAATCCTGAATTCATAAATTTAACTTTTCTCAGTTCTGTTTTGGTCAGTTTTACTAATAAATAAATAATAATAATCGGATGGCATTTATCGGATAATCAGAATTCAAACTGGAAACAAACATCACAAAAAATGTGCCCACCCGGAAATTGAATCTAGGACCTCCGGATAGAGAACCACATGCCCAATCACTAGAACATGGAGATGGTCCACTAATTTGCAGTTATACCTAAGTGGTTACACCTAGAAACCTCTTTAGACATGTAGAGTTTTTTTCAGTCTTGATTTTTTTTTAATTTACCCTTCATTATAATATAAATGAATGAGGTACCTTAGTATAACATTTTAACGTGAAAAGTAAAAAAAAGCCGATTATTCTTTGAGCCAAGGCCAAGTGCGATTTGTCCTCCTAAAAGCTATCAACCAAAAAAAATTTTTGTCCATCTAGCTGGTGGTCTGGCTAGGTGTCTTATCTGTATATTCTGTGCCATCATTTCGGTCCCCCCATCATCACTACATTATGTCCAGTTCTACGTTTGAGTTCGGTTCCTAATACGGGTTTTTACTACGTTCACTACCTTCATAGTACGCTGGATTTCAGTCCATTATGCCAACCAAGACGCGCTACATAGCCCTGAGAGTGACTCTCATCTTTTGCAGTGTAGAGTTTTGAGTGTGCATTCAAGTGTGTTTTTAGCGTTTACGTATTCGAATGTCTGGAAATAACTTGGAAACTCCACGGTAAACAGTTTTCTTTTTCCTTAACTTGTATCTAACTAATATATGCAGAAAAACAAAACGAAGAGAGAATGTTCAAAAATATTCGCAAACATTACACAAAAGTTAAATTTACAACCAACTATAAAAGACAAAAAGTCTATCAACAAAGCTCCGATTTAAATTAATTAAACCAGTGAAGTGAAACCTCACGTACCGAGAACTATGTTTTTTTATGATAATGGTTAATAAGTTGGTAGCTAAGTTAGTAGGTACTCAGAACTCGTACAGAAAGTAATTTTATTACCGTTTTTAATTTATATTTTAGGTAAGTACCTACTGTACCAATGGCTTAGACTGAGCGTGCCTCTCTTGCGTGGTATGAGCTACTATGGGCAGCATCCACCTGAATAATGAACATAAATACTGAGACCCGCTTGCCAAATCCCCCCATTGCACTTCAAAAGATGCTTTTGGCTATGTCCTGTCCTGACTTGTGCGGGCAGTTATAATGATGAGTTACAAAAAGGTAGATAAGGGTAAACTGTAGCCGCGAAAATATCCACAGTTTTCATAAGAGCCTCATCTAGTAGCTGTACCTAGACCATAGCAATAACGTCGTTGCCTCGGGTCGTAGAATAACAATTGGAGGTAAATGAACCGTTAGATTGCCTCTACCTCAGCCACGGTAGGGCTACCTATGTAGTTAGTCAAGTTACATCACACCAAAGCACGAAGCCGTACACGGTTGGACATGCACATCCTTCAGTTTTGTCTTTATCTCTATGCTTGGCAGGCGGATACACATTATAAAACATTATTATGTAAATTTTGGTTTAGAGTATCTTAAATAATACAGTTTAATAAATATCCTAGTTTAGGTAGCGGATACACTTTATGTAGTATGCTGTAGCGCTTAGAGCACTGAAATTAATCTGTAACTACCTTAAGCTTATCTCTGGATAGGTACTTAATGTCTTAATAATATGGTTGTAATAAGGTGCCAATAAATACATTTCTGAGAAAACTTTGCCACCCATTTTCGGGTCCACGGAGTACCTATACCATTCCATACCACGGTCTTCTTTATGACATCAGTCGCCTTGTACGATATGCGCGAGTGAAAGGGGTTGGTATACCATTTGACCAAACACCAATGCTGGTCCCTACCAGCATTGGTGTCTGATCAATGGACATGTTGGATCCTATTGTCCAGGTGTGCCTGATATTGGTTTAAACCGGGCAACGAAACGCTGGCTTTCGCTAGCGTAGAATGATGACAACAGGATTTGTTAAGGTCCAGATGGCGACCATCCTCCTGCCCAAGTCTGATGCAAAACGGTTTGCTTCGGTCGGTGCATTCTGGGAAAGCTCGCTCTACGTTAGACCTCATCCTTACTCTGGTCTAAGCTAGACAAGTCTAAAGGTCAGGAGCAAAAATACATTTAAAGGTACTTACCTTGTACATGTTATAAAGCTTGTAAGATCGGTCATGGTCATCCAAAGCTGCTATCTGCGACTCCATTTTTTTTCAATCATCAAAGTATTTAGCACTTTTCTTTTTTCGTCTATTTATTGTCTTTACATTGCATGCTGACTCGGTTGAACCATTATAGCGTAACAGTGTTCATATTTGAGAACCAGTATTGACCTTCGATAGAAATTAATAAGTGGAAGGTAGGTACGCTATACTAATTTCTAGCTAGCAATGTGAGGCACAGCCGGGTAGTCTAATGAGTTATGATATAGAATTAAAATAAAAGTTCTGTCTGTTTTAGATAGTTCCGCTCGAGTTAGAGCAACTGCTTGCTTGATTTGCAGATTGCTTGGTTGTGATTGGTTTAAACCAAAAAGCCTTACGGATCTAAAAAATAACAGCTTAGTTTGCGGTAGCGATCTAGCGACTGCCGATAAGTCGCAACCTGATGTTGTTAATCAAAGTATATCGGCCCGATTTTGTGTGAGCCACGTCTTTGGTTAGAGATAAAATCGTTTTAAATGACTCCCCAATATTTTTTAACTTTGTAAGACGCATGCGATGACTTCTGCGTGATGACTGCTGATGACAGCGGCCACGTGCTGAGTGGATGAATAAGGATTAAGAGACCTACCCCCGGGTTATAAATAGAACTATTTTTTTTTATCGTGCCACGCGTCACAAAACTAAGCAAAACTACTTAGATAGATGTGTCGTATCTTTCACATAAATGTTCATCATAACCGTGTTATAGTTTTACCATCGTTTTAGTTTAGGTTATATGGCTAAAACTTCCGTTTTTTTTACTTCCGGTTACGCGAACTAGAATTTACTTTTCGAACAGGTTCATTGCAAAAATGTTGATAAATGCCTTTTGCAATTTGTATTATTGGTATTGAGATTTATGTTAGCAATAACTTGCGTAACGTAGCCGACGGCAACTTTACCAACTCGTTTGTAGCAAGTGTTCCTGCTGTCACGACTTGCCTCACTTCACTTTTATTATTCTTGTTACGTGAAATATCCTCTTAAAGTAGTATTGCCACTGTTAATTGCAACTTTTTGAGCTGATGTTATGAATTTCAATGAAAATTATTAAAAGCAGCTAAGTTTGGTAGTTTGATTTGATAATATAAACAAAATCAGTCTCACTTTTAATTGAAACGAAGAAATGCATTACACAGCAGCCAGTCAAGCAAACGCGGCGCATGCACAGAACAAAAAAATGTTGTTTATCAATCGACGGTCATTACAGGTGTTACAAGTAGGGTGCGCGTAAAAAGCGGAATGTTAGTTGGCAGTGACCAACGCGGCGGCGGCGGGTAGCGATGGCGAGCACGTGGACGGCACGCGGGCCGGCACTTGCGCTGGTACTTGCGAATCCGCGAGGGAGCCCGCCGGAAACAGAGGTGTACCGGCGCTCCTCGAGTACAGAGAAGTGGCGGCCCGCGGCGCGCCGCCCGCCCCCGCCGCGCACCCCCCGCGCACCCCTCGCACGGGTGTGTGCCGCGACGCGCGAGGGGCACGTCTAGAACGACATACCCACGGGACCTCTCGCGGTATTAACCGGAAGATTCGAGAAAACTCCTCATCAGACATACCTTCCGCAACAATTTTTGTAGCCTTTTCTAGCAACTGTTGGTGAAGATCGACAACAGTTGTGCTTGGGCTAGTCTCTACATCTTACTGATCTTCCAGGTGATTTATCCGAGATTTCTTTGAGGAAATTCCAAAGACTCTCCTACTATTTCTACTTACTGGATTAGACAGGACATGCTCTTAACCTAAACTAATAATGTACTTATCTTTCAAGTTTTGACCTCACAGAAATTATTTTCACAACCCCATATAGATGACCGTGTTCACTACAAATAGAATTCGATAGCGGAGATTGACATCTTGTGATTGCCATCATAAATATATCTTTATGGAGCTTACGATTACTGCATATAAGTGACACTTTTTTTTTAGCTATAACGAAAGTATAGTGTATATATATATATATATATATATCAATGTCTTTTCTGCTAAATATGAAAATCACAACGAAATCATGATATTAATAAATTATGGTGAAACCCTACGTTTGATCATGATCTCATCTGATGGTTGCCGTTGCGAAGCAATGTTGTTCACTACGATGTAGCACATTGGTCTAAGCAGAAAAAAATATTCACTCTCGCTTGCATCACCCATGTTGTAATTATCAAGAAAGATACACGCAGGCAACGAAGGCCGTATCTTTCTTTATTGGCACGCGTAGCATAGGTAGTATTGGAGATTTGCGTCAAAAGTACTCTAACCAATCTCTCACCCATCCAGGCGTTTTCTTTCAGTTTCCTAGTCTGGAGGTTGAATCGTCATTGGGCACATGCACTGGCTCCGCAGCCGTCTCCACACCACCACTCACCCCGCGCACTATGTTTGCCTTAAACGCGAATTAAGGTTCCAGTAACGTTTTCTGTTAAGCTTAGAGCTTAATTTGACGTCATTTATTAGATCTCGTTTCAAACAGATGATGGGATTAATAGTGGCTGTTAAAAGAATAAGACCCAGATTTTTTTGATAATAAAAGGTTAAACTTTTAGAAAACATTTACTGTCACATTGTATTTCGAAGCATAGTCTAGGCTTTTTTTCAAAATTTTTTTTGTTCTGTACCATACAGTATTTTTGACAACATAAATGGCTGTTATTCAATGCATAGTCGTGATACTGTGTCCTCGAGAACGTTCGATATGTGAAGGAGTGCATTCTTTCCGTTCTTCCCCATGTCAATAATTCTTCTGCATAAGTTAACATACAATGTTTAAATGCCTAGATTAGGGTTCTCTCTTATCTTCTTCTTCTAAATATATGTAACTCAAAGGTGACTGACTGACTGACATAGTGATCTATCAACGCACAGCCCAAACCACTGGAAGGATCGGGCTGAAATTTGGCATGCAGGTAGATGTTATGACGTAGGCATCTGCTAAGAAAGGATTTTGACTAATTCTGTCCCCAAGGGGATAAAATCGGGGGTGAAAGTTTGTATGAAACTTTGTCAATTTTAAACCGATCGGACTGAGACTTTGCATGCATAAAGCTACTATGACGTAGGCATCCCCAAAGAAAGGATTTTAAGATTTTGCATTTGTTTTGTTTCGGTTTAGTAGTTTTGGTTATAGACTCTGCTTTGTTTTTGGCATTTGTTTTGTTTTCGTTTGGTTTAAGTATAGGTTTTGTCGGTTAGACTTTTTTAAAATGGCTAAAGAAAATCTGAACGTTAATGGAGAAGTTGAAGAATGTACTGTCGTTTTTCAGTTTTGTAGGCCCTAATTTTTTACACATACTAAACAAAAGTAAAGCCGCAAAAACTATACCTAATTAATAATAATACTTCTTAACGCGAGCGAAGCCGCGAGCAAAAGCTAGTCTCTCATAAAATTGATGATCCGAATTCAGCAATCTATAACAATCTTTGCCATAATAATCAAAATTCCGAAACCTATTTTGTCGAATATCATTTTACCTAACATCACTTTTACGTATTGCAAATTCTATAATAATCAAAATTCCGAAATTGTTTTATCAAATTTTATTTAATTGACATAATCCCGAATATTCAAAAGTGATAAACACTTTATCCATAGTTTGGTTTATCATAACAGTCATGTTGTATAAGAATAATTTATTCTTAAATGCAATCAATGCAAGCAGCATGCAAGAAGCTTGCAAGCAGCATGCAATGTTTTCTGGGACGAGCTCCCGCCAGAAAGCTCGTTCGGGGCCCCTGAGAATCACTTCACCCACTCAACCTACGCTCTGCTACGGAGGTCAGCGGCTCGCTTCGCTCGCCACCTCTCCCCTTCGCCTCGCTAGGTTTCACGGGCTCACTCCTATCAGGACTTTCTTTGCGAGCTTCTGGCTCCGCCTTTTTTATATACACACCCTAATGTCACGCACAAGACCAGGTAGAGTCGGGGATGGCCGTGTCGGTTCTGTCATTTGTTCGCTACGGACGTCAGTGGCTGGCTTCGCTCGCCACCGCCCCCCTTCGCTGCGCTTTGTTTCACGAGCTTGCTCCTCTCAGAACCTTCTGTGTGAGCTTCTAGCTCCGGACCCACCGTGTCGGTTCTGTCATTCATTTTGAACGAAATCAATTGATAGTATATCAAACAGTCCTGATGAGCTCGCAAATAAAAACTATGAAAATGTAGATCTGTCACCTAAGTATACTTGTTATTCGTAATACAACCAAAGGAATACTATGGACTATGTTATATCATCAATAAGGTATATGAGTTTAGGAACATTGAAATTCGGAGATGTGAATATTATGTATTGCTATATTGTAGCTGAAGATCATTCGGGAAAAAGAGTATTATAATAATCAAAATGTATTAGAATCGAGCATTATGGCAAGTGATGATTATAAGATGTCTGTGCGGGAAAGTGATTTTCGGACAAAAGTGATTATGAGTCGTACGAGAATCCCCTAGATTAGCTACTCAGCTATCAAGATGTAAGAGTTAATAGCACTAATAGAGATTAACGATTCTACAATGTACAGTCCAGATATTTAGTTGTCATTACACCCAACGAACTTCATGTCGTTATTGGAAAAGGTTTTTTTTATATTTATAAATGACTAGTCATCCCGCGCAGTTACACTTGCGCCAAGGTTCATCACTATACGACTTACTTAATTAATTTAGCTGATCGCAGATCTTGCTAGACTATGGTGAAACATGAGAACATTATTATATATATTAGTATAATTATTATTTACCACCTTTATACCATGTTTGGAGCAATAAAGATATTTGAATTTTGATTTTTTATAAATTTAGCCCAATATAAGCCTATTTCCAAACAAAGCATTTTCTGGAAAGGCTCGCTCCATTGTAGTCCTCGAGGCTTGCCCAGGCAAACTTTAAAATATAGCCCTCTATAGCTACTCAGTGATACATAATACATTCGATTCCTTTATTCAAATCTGGAAATGAAAAGGATCCAGGAAATTATCGACCAATCTCAATTCTGCCAGCATGTAGTGAAATATTTAAAAACTTATTCTTAACCAGCTGTTGTCACATTTTAAC
Source organism: Venusia cambrica (assembly GCA_951394065.1). Taxonomy (NCBI): domain Eukaryota; kingdom Metazoa; phylum Arthropoda; class Insecta; order Lepidoptera; family Geometridae; genus Venusia; species Venusia cambrica. The sequence goes on along the minus strand of OX596060.1, from coordinate 8,566,170 downwards.
TGTAACAGGCTACTTCATGAAAAACAATTTGGGTTTACTAAACCGTTCAACTAAACTAAAAAAAAAAAAAAAAAAACATCGGTGTACCACAAGGGTAAATCTTGGGGCCTTTTTTGTTTCTAGTCTATGTCAATGATCTGCCTTCCTGTGTAGGGGATTTATGTGATATTGTATTGTTTCCAGACAATACTTTATTAATATTTAGAGTTGATAGGGCTAAAGATAATTATGATAATGTAAATGCTTCTCTAGCTTGAGTTTTTAATTGGTTAACTAATAAAAATAAAAATAAAAAATTGGGAAATACTTAACTTTATGGAAGCAGCTACTTTCTTGGGTTTAAATATCGATGCAAATTTGCAATGGGGTATTCATATTAATACATTAGCTAGCAGGCTAAGCTCGGCAGCTTACGCAGTACGTACCAAAAGGCATCTTACTGATGAAACCACGGTGAGGTTAGTTTATTTTAGTTACTTCACAGCTTAATGTCCTATGGCATATTTTTATGGGGTAATTAGTTATATAGTGCATTAAAAGCAGCAGATATCGAAAGCATTTTCATCCTGCAAAAGGGAACTGTATGGGCAATTTATAAATTGAAAACTCGTGACTCTCTCAGGAAACGTAAAATTTAAAGAAGTTTATTAAAGAGTTTGGTATTCTTACAGTCAGCCCCAACACATTTATGAAAATCTTATCACAGGAACATTGATGAGTTTGGTAAAAGAAGTGATGTACACAGTGTTAATACTAGAAATAAAAATAAACTTGACATACCTAGGTATCGCTTAGGAAAAGTAAATCATTCATTCTTAGGAAACTGTGTACGATTCTATAATAAGCTTCCTCAAAGCGCCACCAAACTCTGCTCGTAAATTGAAATTGTATATAAAGAATAATTTAATTAAAAGTGCCTACTACAAAATAAGTGACTACATTGACAATAAGAACACGTGTACCGATGTTGCTATACTAGTTGACAGCTAAATGGTGATTTCTCAATGTTAAGAAACTGCCCATTAGGTAGTTATGTAATAATCAATGTTTTAAGATAATATTAAGTATTTAAGTTTATGATGTAGGTTACATTTGTAATGTTATTAAATTATTATAAACACTGTATACCTAAATGTTAAAAGGATCATAAAAAAAATTACCAGGCAGAGGTTCTTGCCTTTCTCCTTGAGTGCTGGTCGCGATTCCGAACAGGCGGTAGATTTGACGTTTCAAAATGATCCTAAAAATCTTAATGAATGTTTGTCTTTGACTTTGACTTTGACTTTCTATTGGTGAAAGAATTTTCAAAATCGGTCTAGTAGTTTTTGAGCCTATTCAATAAAAATAAAATACAAATATTTTCTCTTAATCTGATAATAGTTTAATTTGGTAAGCTCTTGACCTGAATTTTCAAGATGATTCTAGTAGTTTTTGAGCTTATTCAATACAAACAATAATACAAATATTTTCTCTTAATCTGATAATAGTATAATTTGGTTAGCTCTTGACCTCTAGACTTGTCTAGCTCAAGACCAGAGCAAGAATAAGGTCTACTACGGAGCGAACTTTCCCAGAAGGACCTGGCGCCTTCAGATGAACTGGTTCCCGCATAACGACGGAACACTTCAGACTGTTTGTGCGGAGGACTTCATCAGGTCACTCACCAGATATCTCTACAGGTCATTTAACTAGTTTTGTGATCGTTCAGCCGTAATCGCTAGCAAGAGCTAGCGATTTCGTTGCCCTATTGTTTCGATGTCTATCGTAGACCGATAGGATGTAGGTCACACCTACCCTAATATACATTAATAATGGGATAGTTGATGATGATGATAATGATTTATTTTCAATGTTTCATTAATCGATAACCAACATTTGAAACGCCTACAACAAGTCAGAAACATGTCATGTAACGTAACGAATCAGCTGTACGACTGCAGATCGACTGGAGTATGAACTGCTCCAGTTCATGCTCCAGTCGATCTGCAGTCGTAAGTTAATGAGAAGGCTAATATAATACTCATCTTAAAACTGTTACCAAGAAGCTTTAGGCTACTTCAAGCTTTAGATAATTTAAATACCTAATGTATTCTGACTTTGAATTAATATTTTAGAAATAGAAGCGATTGACCTTGTTATTTGCATTTGCTTATTTTGTAAATGTTCCAGACTGAATGTATATTTTTTAACTAAGTTGGTTCATAAACGCTTTGATGTCTTATGTTTTGACTGAAATTTAAAAAAGGGGGAAGGTTCTCTCTGAAATCGTTACGTAATTTCTACTTATATTTTTGTCCATCGGCTACTTCCCATTTTTTTTTCTTATGATTGGTAGAGGAGATGGTTGTACCATATTCATCTTACATTTTTGATACAATATATTACATTAAATATAACTTCTTGTTCCTAATGAAGATTCGTTTCTGAGTAGTCACCAAACCACTAGGGACACACCATGTGTGTTTCAGTGCACCCATCGTGTGAAAGGACAAGAAGGGCAATCTCATCTAATATCTGTGTTCGTTTGAAAGGTTTCTTTTATTTATTTAAAAAATATATTTATCTTAATAATGCCTTTGATTCAGTTTCGATAAGGAAAATCTCTATGATTGTAGGAGGTACTTTGCTTATTTAAATAGTTTAATCATTTGTTTATCAAGATATGTGGGCAAATACCTTAAGACTATTGTAAGAAACCCTCATTAAGCGAGTCACACTCACATTTTACGTTTTGTTTTTCTGTATTATAGTACATGATGTGTCATGCTATATAATACAATATAAAATAATCTTTTAAATTATTTTATATTGTAGTAAGTAGTAGGTAGTGTACCTTTACTTAAGTAAAATTTCTGTATTTTGATTCTTGTTTTAATTAATTTAATTATGCCTATATTTATACTATTATATTTCATATTTTATTATATATTATTTATTTATTATACATTATGCTTAAGTTCTTTAGATATAAGTAATTTCTAACAAAATGTTGATGACGATGTTTGAATAATTAAAATATATTAGATATAATCAGTTAGTATCTACTCCAAAAAGAACGTGTTATCTTGAGGTGTGTACGGGTATGTTATTTTTAAACTTCTTTATGTATGGTGATTTCTCTAACTCGACTCAAGAACATTGCGCGCTTTAAGCATCAATTTGACAAGCTAAGAGTGACTCTGACCACCCTTGTAATTCGATGCTACATTATTTATAGAGAACGCAGTTAGCCAGCTACATAAGATACCATTTTATTATATCAGAGGCACAAGTTACACAAATACCGAGCCCCAAAGACAGAACATCATTCATCAATTCAAACTGAACAGTTCATGAAAATGATGGAACGTTGCAAATACTACGACCATTCAAGCAAATTAATTTCCCACAATTTCCCACGGGGGCCGACCAAGTAATTATATGAGCTTATCAACTAAGAAGGTAGTGTATTTTTAAAGCATTTACTAAATGTGAAGTGTTATAGTTTGACCTCGTGAGAAAAATGTGTCGTTTGTTATTATAATTACATACCAACGTTAAATAGATACTAAGTTAATTGATGTATTTTCACTTTGTTATGTTTTTACTTCTTTATCATCTCCACCATTACCATCGCACCTTTTTTGCTTTCATCCACCGCCTCTGTGGTCTAGTGGTTTAACCTACCGATTTCAGATCCAGGGATCCCGGGTTCGATCCCCAGGGGAGCAATATTGTGCTTGGTTTGGTTGGTGGTAGGATTTTGTTAACGGAGAAGTGCTAAGCCTTCATCTCAAACTCAAGTGGCAGCGTACTTCATCCAGAATACAAACATGAGTCTATCTTGAGGCTATCTTACCTCTTAATGCCGGAACACAATAATTTAGAATTGTTGTTATGGCTATGGTCTTGTGGTACAACTTAGATGAGATGGTGGTAGTTAGCCAGGCGGACTTAAAACAAGTCCTACCACCTACCAAACCAAGCACAAATTTGTACCCCTCGGGTATCGAACCCGGGACCTCTGGTTCTTATACCGGTGAACGAACCACTAGACCACAGCGGCGGTTAAATTCATCACATAATTTGCGATAAGTTGCTTATGAGCAGGTATCTTGCTGAGAGTCAACAGTTAAAGCAGACGGTATGAAGCAATGTTTGAAAGTAAGAGCCTCTCAGCAAGCCCATAAAAGTGTCTGGTCGCGGCGATCGCGCGGCGCGGGCCGCCGGCAGGTTACGGCATGCGATACCAGCTTGGGGCCGAGGAGCCCTGTCTATTTGTGGTGACAGGAGAAGCGTGGGTGCCGCTGCCGCGTGTAGCTGGAGTGGCAATGACCTTGACACTAAGCGAGTGGCCTTGGGTAGCACGTGGCTGGCTGACACCCGCTGTCTGTTGTCGGAACGCCGCCACCGCCTTTCCCAGGGGAGCCTATTGTGGACACGCCTTGGAATTGCAACGTTTCGCTCACTGTTTTCCTGATTCAATAATGTGACATTATGCCGAGTTTTATTCAAGATAGAAGATAGAAAGATAGATAGAAGCATATCTAGGTAACACCTTGAATAAAACGAGTGTTTATTTTTTATGATAAAGAAAATGGTGAAAAAGGATTTGTTTGATGTTAAAGAATGTGTGTGTTTGAGTTTTATTTTCAGAATCAACATTATTTTCACCTATACTTTATTATTCCAATTAAGAGTGTTGTTAATAAAAAAATATATAATAAATGATCTATGTTAAAACCTAGAGTATAATAGTATCTATTACATTTACACTAACCTAACCTAACAAAAATGAGCACTGCCTAGTCAGACGCAATTTCTGCATGTAAGAAAGGTAAGTAAATAAAGCAGGGTTTATCCAGTCTAAGATAATGTGTGAATGGGTGCGATTCGAGCGGCGGCGACGTGCGGCACCGTGTCGAGTGCGGTCGCCGCGGGGGCGCCGCCGCCGCGCCGGTAGCAGGCCCAGGCCCTGCCCGATACGTTTACGAGCCGACACTAACTTTAAGTGACCCCACTCCAGCCTTGTTTATATCCCATCTCAATGAAAATAAAAGCAGATGCTCAACTTTCCGCTCCTTTTCTCAGGTGAGTTCAAATAACTGCACGCTTTAACAGGTCAAGTTCATTCACCGGCCTCATATCAATAACAATTGGACTTGGAAAAACCGCACAATCTATCAATATCAGAATCGAGGTAAACGCCCGCCCGCCCAAATAGCCAGCGGTGATTGCCGCCCTTGACTATCGTCTACTCGTCCCTGGGTTTGTGTTACAAAAAAATATCCTAAACATTTTTGCAACAATTACAGATGAGTTTCTACGTGTACATTCTTCACTATAATTCTCGTTGGACCGGTTGCGGCAGTTTTACTGGTTAGTTGGGTTGGAGAATTTCTATCTCTAAATAGGCGTCAGAGAGAGATTATCGGTATCGGCATGCAGCAAATGCGGTGAACCAGTAATACGAAGGTAAACAAGGTGGAGGTGTAGCTGTCAAAGAATGCGTGTGACAAGGCGCGTCGGCCGCCGAGAGCGCACCACGTGGTCCGCCATCAATGAACGCGCTTTTTATCGCCCGCTTTGTCGAAACCGACGGGTACCGCGTAGTCGCTGACACCTGTAATTTGCTTGTGTATTTGATTGACGAGTTTCGTGTGCAATATGTGCAAGTCAGGCGATCGAGCGAACCAGCATGAATGAACGCCGCATGCCAGACGAGCGACTTTGAATGCTTTGAGATTTGATGCGTAACCTCGAGCTTTTATTTCTTTAACAGTTTTAGGAAACTGTAATTGACTCATTGATGACATATCTAGATCATACTTGCACATGACTTATGTAATTATTAATCTAATTGAAAAATGGTACAATTATAGCAAATTCAATTAACTGATGAATAATTATAATAAGCGTAAATTTCGTAAATTTTGTGGAATATAAAATTTTTTGCTAGATTTGCCGAGATGTAAAACTGTACAAAGTAATACGATTTTCAAGTTTAAAAAGTAAATTATCGAAAATTTATGTGTATACCTACATTTTTTATTACTTATTTTATTTACTATACATTTTAATAGACCATGTGCTACGAGAGTGCTACGAATGTGCTACGAAAGCTTTACGCCAAACGTTAATTTACCTACTTTCTATTAGCATTAATACTACATAATTTGTGCTCTCATGTGTTATTGTTTTATTGATGGCATCTCCTGTGGCAATACTGGAATACTAAATTAATCATTATCTTACACAAATTGACCAGAAAAAGTATATGATTTAGACGTAAATTATGTTTCCCGGTTATAAATGAGGATTTCAGAGGAAAGATCTTTGCTAGACATTTCAGAGAGTGAAGCGCTTTGCGAAATAAGCATCCTATTTGTCAAATGGAACGATGTTCCACCTCGGAATATGATTGCATTTTATTCAGGATGGAAATGTTGTGAAATAAAATGCATAGGTATTGCAATTGCTCTTTGGCTTTTTTCATTGGTTATTACTCTACACTCGTAGCGTGTATCTTTTTAAAGAATAAACTGATAGGGGAAGAAAGAGGCAAGTCAGGACATTACTTTCGGTATATGCCTACGGGTTATAAGTAGCTCATTACCACTTACAAGAATACATATAATAGTATAGAATCGCCTATTCATTCAAGTATAAATTAATTTATACGTTAAATATTCATACACAAGACTATGAACATTTATATTTTATAAATGTTGTGTGGCAAGTGACTGAATTACTTTTTACCTTATCTTTAATGTATTTTCATAGTAAAAATTTGTATTGGCCTTCAATCACACATACAAAGTACTATATTAACGTGCTTTGTTTGTATTATTTTATCTTAGTTCCTAGCTGTAAGTTTTCCAAAACAAATAAAATAAAATAAAATAATTATATGACCATAATATACTAACAGTAGTAAACAAACATTTGTTAGGAAGTACTAGTTATAGTAATAATTAGGTTTTGTAATTAATAATAAAGATAAACTATCAATTATAATATTTATTATGTTTATGCTGTTTAATTAAGCATTTATTGGCAAGTGACATATGTCAAAATTGTTGGTCCCAGTGGTCCTCAGCCAGTACCATAAAATTACGTACATGTGCCAAATGCGCACATAAACATTCTTAAGATTGAGCACGGGATTTCATGCCACGACAAGAGATCGGAAGGTCCCATCCCTAGGCCACATAGCTCTGAGAATATAAAAAAGTAAATCATTATCACATGTTTTAATAAACATAATATTTTTAATTTGCTAGAAGCCTCTATAAAAACTTTTATTTAAAATTATTTGAACCAGGAAAGAGGTAACAAAAATAAATTAAATTGCCCAACTTTCTCGTTGAGCTCGGAAAATTGTGATCTTTGCAATGCAATCGAGTTTAATATTATTCCCTTCTACGTCGAGAGCTTTAAATCTAATTATATGGGGACAACAGCGATGACGTAAACTCGGTAGAGGGAGATGGCGAATTCACCTAACTCAGCGAAAGATAAGCTTTCAATATTTTATCAAAACATATTTATATTTAATCACGGCCGCGTTGAAAGCTTACATAGAATGAATTTATATTTGAAATACGTGGCTGAACACGTGGTCCAAAGCCGAAGTACATTCGCACATCGGTATGTAGGTACCTACGTGTACGTGTTACGATACAAGCGCGAAGCACTCCAAATGTGATATAGATAATAATATAATAAAATAAAATTGCGATACGAACTCGTGAGAAAATTTAAATAAATGACTTTTCTGTTTGCACATAAAAAGAAATATATTGCGGCACAATGAATGTTGGGGGTGTGGGTGGTGGGGACAGTCGCGGGAGCTCGAGAGACGCCGCCGGGGAGGTGTGCCTCCCCGGGGGTTTAGGGGGTGACCCACTTTAACGGGACAAGTAATATTACTTTTTACTTTTAGGCAACTATTTCATGTTTTATAGCGATAATAACATTATATTATGTAAATATAATAAGTACCTACATTATGCAGATGCATTATTAACATTAAAATTTCTCGTTGTTGCTCGACGGGACCTAATGATACTGGTTTTCATTAAAAGGTCGTATAGGAAATTACTCTTATATTGATGAACTTACATACAACTCATGTTTTACAATATAACAACAATCACATCGACTATACTGGTACAAATATAACAAGTAAAATAGTATCAAAATAAGCCACTGATTTCGGACCCGATCACATCTTTTCACCATCTGAAAACAATTCGATATTCGCAAGAAAGCAGGAAAATTTGAAACATGTAAAGTCTATAAAAGGGGAAAGCAATCATACGTCTGATTCTAAGCGAACACAATGCCTGTACAAATTGTAAACAAGTACGTCTATGTTGTTGTGTTGTATAGTCAGCAACTGAAACAGACATCAAAATTGTTATATTCAACGAAAATACATTTTTCATTTCAGAAGATCGTAAATGTTTAAATGTAATAGTAATTTTTTGGTAATAAAATTCAGTTGGACTTGCGAGCAAACGGTGCTTTCGCCACGATCTAAGATCTCGAGGTGTCTGGTCTTTGTGAGGTATTTAACCACGGAAATTATATTACAAAAAAAAGTTATCAACACTATGATAAAGGTGTTTTAATACACGAGTAAGGTGTGAGCACACGTTTTCTTAGTATTTCTTTATTCTACTGAGTGTTAAAGGCTATATCTAGTTGCTAATTCTCATTCGTTACAAAGCCAGAATGAAAGCTTTAAAGGGTTAATTAGAAGGTTTAAATCAGTTTAATAGTCCTCTCAAAACCGTTGCTGTGATAGTCGTGGTTTAAAAACCTACTCCTCCAGTACACAGATGTCGTAAAAGTTGGCCAGGGGTTTAAAAACTTCACAACATAAAGAAAAAAAACAATGTATTCGAACACCAAAACTTCCACAACATTCTGTTTCTCCTACCACATATATCAGATCCTACTAAGGTTGCCTGGAATAAATCGCTTTAGCGATAAAGCCGCCCATTCTACTTATACACTGTGTTACCTAATGTTTGTATTATTCGATGTGATTTTGTATAAATTACGCGGTATTGATCGAGTGAGCGAAGTGAATGAGATCTACGTGTTAAGTTAGGAAATCTGGCACTGTTTGTGTATGTATGTATATATGTGTGTGGCAATGTTGGTGACGGCATAACTCTGGAACGGATTGTCCGATTTTCATGAAATTTAAATCGTAAAGAGATAATGTAACGTAAATATAAATTGATTACCGCAGGGGATTTTTGATAAATGGGGTAGTTTTGAGATATTGAGGTAAAAAGAAATACCATTTTTCGCCCGTATCTTTTCAATGGTCATATCTCACAACAACAGCACATTATTGTCCACCACAATGTGGAAATAACTTCCTCTAAAACTGTAAGGTTTGGCCATAAATACCACACTTGGTAGACAGATTGGTGCGCACAGTTAAAGTATTATTAACATAAAAAAAAGCTGCTGCCTTTTTATTGAAGCCCCTTGGTTGACTTTACAACATCCGTGGGCTGGAGGGGTAGATTTTTAAGTCATGACTACTAAGGCAACGGTTTTGAGAGCACATTTCAAAACGACATTAACCTATGTTTCATTTAAGTAAGGGACGACTTATTCTCTTAATGTTTTCTACCCACCTACTATGACGTACAGCCGGTGGTTTGGTCCTTTGCTCTCATTCTGGCTTTGCATACAATACAAGTGAGCAACAAGAGAGAGCCTCGAACACTCAGCTGAATAAAGAGAGATTGAGAAAAAGAGTGCTTTATTAAGGTATTTTAGGTGTAATGAAAGAACACTTTTATCGTTTGTTAATTACGTTCTATTCTATTTGAGAAATAATGTCCGTGGTTAAATACCAACTCAAACCAGACATCACGAGATCTCAGTTTGGGGCGAAATACTAGTTAAAATCAATTTAATTCACCAATCTGTCTGATGCGTGGTGATTATGGCAATTAAAGTTTTGGATAAAGTTTCTCCCTTCATTGTGGTGAACAATATTTGGCTGTGGGATGTGATGTTATGTGGGATGTGCGCAGTCAAACCCCTGGTATGACATCCTAAAATAATTCTTAGATTTTATCAACACCCTTGGCTTGACAATTCTATAGAGTGAAAAATTTAAAACTAGACCAGTTTTCATTTAAATAAGTAGGCAAACACCCTCAAAATATCTTGCAAGACCTGATGAATTCGTGAGTAGGGGTGGTTTTCAGCATAAAGGGTTGCATGCTGAAAACCACCCCTACTCACGAAAAAAATAAACTAACTTTGAACTCTGCTGTCAATAATTATGACATTTATATTATTTACCATCTTTGCAACCCTTAACAGTATTGATTGCTTTAAGTAAATAAATAAGCCAATAGTGAATTACGAAACCCCTCTAAAATTATATTTTACGAGAGATACTACACGCTTTACCATCTTAACGCGCCCCCAAGTCGCAAAAACAACCCCCTTTAAAATGTTAAATATCATAAAACAATGTATAAGGGTACACTGAGTGTTATATGAGTTTAAGTGTAAACTTTTACTCATTAATTGGTTAAAGGATTAGTTGATAGTAATAGATAGTTTTTAGAGTTTTTATATTACAATCACAACGCAAATTAAAAATTTAGACTTGATAGTTTAACCATTTAAAAGATTTGGGCAAAATATTGTATATTTGATCATCCTAATATCTCAAAAACTACCCCAGTTATCAAAAATCCCCTGCAGCAATCAATTTATATTTACGTTATCTTTTTTATGGTTTAAATTTCATTAAAATCGGATAACGCGTTCGAGAGTTATGCCGTCACAAACATTGCCACATACATAACTACATACGAGATACAGTGACGGATTTCAATAGGTTGTTGGTACGAATTCTACCCCAGACCCAAGAAACAATTGCAATACAATAACCGATTTTTTCCTCCTGATTTAATTAAGTATGGTTGGTCGGCCGTAGCAAAATAAAGAAGTTATGAAAAAAAACATGAATTTACTACAATAGTTGAAATCATTAAATTTGTTTTCTTAATACCAAAAAGTATGCTTACTCTTCATTGGTATGCTGACTGTATTAGTACCCTATAGATACGTAAGTACATATACGTACGATAAACGTTGCGATATTGACGGAGCATGTTTACACACATCTAGCAGTGTTTGAGTGTGTGTGTTCGTTATCTCACACACTTGTTTCGTAGGGAGTGTATTCGTTTGAATTTAATTATGTTTTGCAAAGTACTAATGTTATGTTAGATAAGATTCCCGTGAACGTTATGTAACCTTTGATAAAACAATGTAAAATATAATAAAAGCAGGAATTAATTACGAATCCACACAGGTCAAAAATCACACACGATAGAGTCAAAGCACTTCTTTGACAAACAATCTATAAAGCTACCCTGCAAGCAGTCTTTCTAGTTCCTTCATTATAAACCAACCCTGGAAGGTGAACAAAAATTATGCTGTTATACTCAACTGAAAAGACACGTCATGTTATATGAGCAAGACAAGTTTAATTTGCATTTAGCATTGAACCTTGTAGGATTCTTTTGAGTTCTTATATTGTACTTGCACAAGTTAATACAGTTTTTTATAGCCCATTGCGGACATGCAATATTTAAGAAGTAGTTAAATACTAGTCAAAAATCTTAGTATTAAGATTTTTGACTTAACTTTCTTTGATTAAGATTCTACTATCTGTATACTATCAGTGTATTACTGATTTAAAAAACCAAACAATTGTAAAGTAACCAGTAAAATCTCTCGAAATATTCTTTTTAATTATAAAAACCTCTGTAACAATCCGTTTATAGATTAATGTCTAAACAGGCACCCTTAAGGTTTTATTTCAGCAGCCAGATTATTTAATATACTTATAGCGTTTACAAATATAAGTATTGTTTTGTTATTGAGGTATGATAGTAATACATTTGTACTTTGAACGTCGTAATTTTGCTTGAGAGGATTTATTTACAAACAAAAGTATACAAATATAATTATTATACATGCATGATAAGGTTAAGAAATGTTCATTCTTAAACACTTCTCGAAGCTTTCCATGTGATAGAGCTTAGCATCTAAGATATATTTGCATATAAAAAAAAATGTTTTAAATAGATTTTCAATCTGTTATCTGTTGTCTGTCTGTAGTGATTAGGTATATCTATGATTTGTACGATTTTTCTTAAAATTATTAACTTGAAAACAGAACCGTATTCCGTAATAACACTGCTAAATTCGTTTGAAAAAAAAATCTAATCGACACGTGCTTCGCCGCTACAAGAGGCATTCTAAGAAAATGTTGTCTTGCTGATAAGTTGACGAGCCCTCTGCCGACGTGTTGCCACTCTATTTTTTTTCTAACGAATTTAGCGGATTTTAGCTAAATAATTTTCTGTTTTCAAGTTAATTTTGAACATTGGATTTCCGCTAAGTAGCCTCTGCTTCTATGTAATTTTATTCTTAAACTTATGATTTTTCCTCCTGGGTCCAGTGTAAAACGTTTAACCTTTGCATTTCTGTCCTCGTAGAATACTAGTTCCACTGTAGTGACTCCATTTTTTATTTCGAGCCGTGAGTTGAAGATTTATTCTGTCTTATAGTTATTGTCCTAATTACGTCTGAATTAAGGCATACATAAATAGATTCGAATCTACTTAAAAAGACTCACGACGTTTTCCCCTCTGATTAGTTAACCTCTGATTACTGCTAGAGCGTGGATTTTATCAGGATCACCTTCTAGAGGGTAGTCAAAGGTACGTCCAAACATACGTACGGGTTCTACTTATATATGCCGCTTACATGTATTGCTTTGACTTTGGACTATATTCCTGTTTTCAATCTGGATTCGAGAGAAGCCCATGTCTTGCAGTTGCAGTGGAGGATTTCGAGTTGCAATATGAGTACACGCATAAAACAGTAGTGAACCTCTGGAGACTCAGCGTGAGTGTCGTCCGTGAAAGCTATAGAAATGCAATAAAGGGAGAGCTAGAGCAATAAAATCTGAATGGCTATTGTCAGTGTGACAGCAATTTGAGAGCCGATTACGGTTCATAAATTCAGTTATTTTACTAAAATACCTTCTAATGGATTCGGAAAAAGGCCCCTCGAACCTAATCTCGGAGTCAAAAGTTTAAGTGAAGAAACTTTTAATTTTGTTCCTTGAAGGAGGAGGTGAATGAGAACTTTAGATAGCTTTTGTGAAACTCAGAAATACAAGTTAGTAAAAATACTGCAAGATTATTTTATACATTGACATTGCAAGAGAAAATTGTCCATAACATTTTCTTAGGAAATCCTTAAAATATTTTTTTTCCTGGACATGACAAGTACCTAAACCAAAGTATGAATACACTATTCGACCATTTTATAAAGTGGTGCTAGTGATATCTTTGTATCGTAATTGTAATAATCTAATTTAAAAGAACAAAGACCATCATTTCCTCTGATACATTTCCGTTGATCTGTTTTATTGTCCATTTTTGGGGTACAAATTCTATTAGCAATATATCTCAAAAGAAGCCCCAACCAAAGTCAATCAAATGGGGATAAGAAGAGGACTTAAATCAATATATTCTCCCCAATTCTTTAACAGTTTGTTTTTATTTTTATCTTGTTATTTGGTTTAGCGATTTGAGTTGTTAGGTAGGTACTTCATTTTTTTGTAACAAGATCGGTTCCATCTTCCTGTTTGGAGGCTTTAGAGCTCGTAGAGTTTGTTGACCTGCTTGTAACAGATAGTTATGCATAAAAATATATTAGCTGCCATAATAAAAACTACTGCCAAAACAGTATTAGGTAGTTATTTTGAGACTGAAGAAACTAGGAAATGGCATTATATTGTTTTTTTGTGTAGTTTTTTGCATTTCTCATTGTGAAATGACGTTTCAAAATGAAACCTAAAATCTTAATGAATAACAACTTTAAAACGGCTTTGACTTTGACTGTGTGTATTATTTCGTAGAGCATAGGAAATATTACACTCGAAACAAAAAAAAAAATACAAGTCAAAGTCAAAATGGTTTCAAAACGTGCCTGTGTTTACTGTGTAATGCAATCTGTATCTAAGTAATATCCAAGCGGATTGCCGCTTCAAAAAAGCATCAAGAAAATCTACTATGATGCCGTTGATTGAAATCAGTCATCAGCAATATTTTTGCTCTTAATAAAGTGCCATCAATAAATCAACTGCTTGTAACTGTCCACACGTTGGACATGAGTCTTCCTAGAGCCTTCCCAAATACTAGAGGATTTTGACATAATTTCCTCGCTTGGTTCGAAGATTGCAATGTACAAATAATAAAAAAAGTGAAAACGTAACTGCCCGTTTCCTGGTACAGTGCTTCCACAGCTTGCTTCGTTATTGAACAAGTACCTATTTTATGATTATTTCGTACATAAATCGCGGATAATGAACGAGTCTGGCGGCTATTGTTTGCCGGTTGACCTTTGTAATTAATTCCGCTTGCTCGATTAATGAGATCAAAGGGTTGGTCCTATCTGATAAACTGCATATAGCTACATAATATCAGGAATGGATTTTAAAAGGGGATAGTAAGCTTAGCTACTATCCCCGTCCTCTTTCCTCTGATCAGGTTACTCTTAATTTTATATAACAAAATGCATAGGCATTATATTATATAATATTTTATTTTAAAGATTGTTTTTAGTAAACGTTGCAGATGTTAATATCTCCAAAAGTTAAGGTAAGTCTCCTTTGATAAAAAATCCCGTAGCAAGAGCAGAAGAACCTTGCTCATTTGAACCCTGTTGATATATGTATGTTGGTAGGTATATGTAGTTATGTTATATCACTTTATCAGATTCAATCAGGTTTATTATCAGGCAATATCGTAAAAAGCTCAGTTTTGTAGGATGGATGTATTGACATGGGGGAGGCTTATTCCTAACATTCCAAAATGGCGGAGATTCAGCGTGGTAGCTTACATTCCGGAAGATTAATGTTTGACTTTGTTTTTTTTTCAATAAATTTGTTCGTTTGAATTGCTTTATACTTTCCCATACTCGGACTCTGATGAAGAATGAAGGTGATGATGAAGATGGATAATGAATGGAGAAATAGTTTCATAAGAAATATATTATGTGAGCGAATTTCTATATCTAGGGCAAAATAAGTCATTAAAAAATTAAATATTGCAAGAAGTTTTGTGACGGATTAAAATTTCGGGGCCCTAATCACAACCTCTTTAAGCATTCTCGTTTTGATCTTACATTACTTTTGTCTCGTTTTTTCTACACTGGACAGATAGAGACAAAAGTAAAGTAATATCAAAACAAGAATGCTATATGGTCGTGGTCGGCACATAATGGTTCCTAATAGAGATATCCAAGTCCAATGTACCTATTAAACATAAGAAGAAAGATGGATGGATACAATTATACTGTCAAAATTGATATATGAATGCCAAAACAAAAAATACAAGTATTTGAAAAACCAGCAGAGAAAAGCATTCTGGGATTTAAGTAAGGCGACACAATTACAAACAAACAAACTAACAAACATTACCTACAGGACATTCATTTCACACAGCGCTGTATGCTGTTATGTAAGCTGGTGGTCAAACGCTTACTATTATCAATAAAAAGAAAAGCGCCATCTAGCCCCAAACTAAGCATAGTAATATAAACATAGCATAAGCATAGTAACAAGCCTCATAGCTCAGTTGGTAGTAACTCTGCCTTCTGCGCTGTAGGCTGTGGGTTCGATTCCCACCCAGGACAAACATTTGTGTGATGAATATAGATGTTTGTTCTGTGTTTGGTTGTTGTATCGTATGTATTTATTAATACGTATGTATTTACAAAAAGTATTTAAGTATTCTATCCGTAATCTAGTTCCCATATTACAAGCTATGCTTAGTTTGGGGCTAGATGGCGCTGTGTAAAATTAATGTCCTGTAATATTTATTATTTATTTATTTATTATATGGGAACTAGATCTTATTTTTTTTTGTAAATACATACCTATCATACATTACAACACCCAAACACAGAACAAACATCTATATTCATCACACAAATGTTTGTCCTGGGACGCTACCGCCGACGGCGAAGCCGATCTCCATTGATGGCTTAAAATTAGCTTCATGAGAACTAGAAACGATTTTTACCTTCCGGGTATGTGTCATATCCAAAATGGCGTTTCCCATCTCAAAAGTCACACATACATACAACACATGTTATGAAACCTATCCGTTCAGTACATTTGACGATAAAAATCGTTTCTAGTTCTCATGAAGCTAATTTTAAGCCATCAATGGAGATCGCCTTCGCCGTCGGCGGTAGCGTCCCTGGATGTCCTGTATTTTATATATACATAATGCCGGAACACAACAGTTCAGAATTGTTGTCATGGCGACAGACAGGCCAGACGAACTTAAACAAAACCACCAACAAAACCAAGCACAAATTTATAATCCCCTGGGGATCGAACCCGGTACCTCTGGGTCTGATACCGGTAGGCAAAGCACTAGACCACAGAGGAAATAAGTTAGTCACTTTACGTTCAAGCTTACGTTTGTAACATGCACTTATAAGGTTTGAATAAAATGTCAGTTGCCCAGATTGAACCAATACACTTGACTCGACCGCTGTTTGGGTTTGAATACGTAGTCCCATGCCCCTTCTGACCCTTCACATCTTGTCTTTACGTAATTATATACCAAAACATGCCTATTTATAGATCTAAAGGATCAAATCTCCTAAGCACTCCATAAAATGAAATAAAATAATAAATACTACAGGACATTAATTTTAAACAGCGCCATCTGGCCCCAAACTTAGCATTGCTTGTAATATGGGAACTAGATTATGGATATAATACTTAAATACTTTTTGTACATACATATGTACTATGTAATACAGCACACAAACACAGAACAAACATCTAAATCGATCACACAAATGTTTTTCCTGGATGGAAATCGAACCCACAGTCTACAGCGCAGAAAGCAGAATTACTACAAACTGAGCTATGAGGCTTGTTAAATTGTCAATGAAATAAAATAATGAAATTGACAAATAATGTAAAAGAAAGCTTCAAAGTATATGTTCATCCATGTACTTAATTTTTATTTGTGCAAAAAATAATTTATATTATACATTCTAAAATTAAAGGCATAGTGAAGTATTGCGACTGAATACCCTTGAAAAATACAGTAGAGTCGGTTTTCACCTGAATAGGCAGCCGCATCTAGCATGCCTTCACTGAAATCTACAACCCGCTTACCAAGTGCGGAGATTATGACAAACCTAGCCTGACCTGCTACCACCATCTTGCATAAGTTTGTCGACAAAACGCGCATCCGCCTTCTCTTCCCCGACAGAAAATTAAAACAGCTCTGCGGTCTTGCAGGAGACAGATCAAACTCATTATTTCACCGCAATTTCCAAATCACCTGCCAAGCGTGGAGTTTATCGATCAAACCTGCAGTAGTGCAAGAGGCGGTACGAACTAATACACCTCTAATACGGTAATTTGAGTCGTGCGACCAAGCGAGGAGATTATGGCAAAACCCTCCACATCTCTAAGTAAAGACGGTGGGCTCCCAACAGTGAACGGTTACTAATAGTTGATAGCACCTTCATGTTACGGTGGCCGCTATCCTCACCCCGCTCCAACCAAGTCCAAGTTCGGTCAGCCAATTAGCGTCGAGCGCCCAACTAGGATCTTCAGGGATTTTAATGAAAACTAAACTCGTATACCTACTTGGGCAATTTCAGGAATGAAACGAAGACGAGTGCTCGTTTATAAGCGTGATTTAACAACTCGAGCATATTGATTTTTACGTCGCCGTGGGCCCGCCCCCTCCCCGCGGGAAGAGTTGCACGGGGGTAATGCTAAAATGCTTGTTCCCCTATTTGAGAGTACATGCTGAAGGGACTTTCAACCGCGGCCGCAATATTTCCCTTATGAATATATATGCTCCTACTAATATTATAAAATGCGATGGCTGGTATGTTGGATGTTTAGATGTTTTAACGGATTTAGCTGAAAAAATACAAGATAAATATTGCTCTAGACTTTAATAGCATGTCTTACTTTAATGTAGCGAGCAGAAGTTATATTGTTTATACAATACCCTTAAATGTTTATTTTTTTCACTTATGCGACACCTACACTATATCATATGTAATTGACCTCTATTTGAGTAAAATATGTTTGGAGCTCTCGCTCTTCCTTTATCGTTACCCTAAAAACGAAGCATTAAATAAAACTAGTAAGAATGAGTGAGGGTGTTGTTATTTTGTGTACGGTGGTGTGTGAAGTGCGAGTGGCAGTCCATTGGAGTAGAGACCAACACCCACAAAAGGTTGTAGCGTCGATGATAATCGACCAAAGGTTATTTTCATCGGCGGTACAATCTTATGTTTTTCATAACTAGCTACGAATAAGGCAATTTCTTGCACTTTTTCATAACTAGTTATTCAAATGGACCTTTTGTTCCCTCTTAATAACTGTTTTTCATCTGGCTAAGAAAACGGCAATTTCCTTCACTGTTTCATAACTAGGTAGTTATTCAAATGTACCCTTTGATCCCTTTTAATAACTGTGTTTCATAATTAGCTACGTAAGTTAGGTGTACATTAACTCAATACATCTAAGAGAAAGCACACTTGCTATCTCTTAGATGTTTTGAGTTAGTGTACCGAAACGTTCCTTATGTTATTCGACTGTTTCACTTGTAATTAAGATTTTAATTGAATATTTTGTTAATTCATCGTCCGATCTATTGGCTATCAATGCCGGGGTCCATTCTATCAGCAACTCTATTCCTGCTTCACATCAATTATGCTGCTTAAATATATGGGTACGCAGACTACAGGTTGATGATATATAGTTTTCCAGTAATACTAGTGCGGACGAAATTCCGCCTCCGTTGGGAAATTGTGGAGCGTCAAACTTAACTTTGTGTCTGAATGGGGTCTGTCTGAAAAGAAGAGAATATCATCGCTTCGCTTTTAGCTTCAGACACGTCAATGCTGATTGTATTCTAAAAACTTTTAAGTCAATAAATATTAAAAATACTGAAGATCTCTGGGGGATGTCCGTAAAGATCTTAAGCACGATTGTTTTTGAAATAGCACCATGTCTAGCATATATATTTAATAGAAGCATCGACGAAGGAATCTTTCCAGATCTTATGAAATATAGCAAGTTGATTCCTTTATTCAAATCTGGAAATGAAAAGGATCCAGGAAATTATCGACCAATCTCAATTCTGCCAGCATGTAGTAAAATATTTGAAAAACTTATTCTTAACCAGTTGTTGTCACATTTTAACTGTAACAGGCTACTTCATGAAAAACAATTTGGGTTTACTAAAGGTCGTTCAACCACTGACGCTGGTGCCATGCTGTTGAAGTACGTTTTTAAAGCCTGGGAAGGAAAACAGGATGCCATAGGAGTATTCTGTGATTTATCTAAGGCTTTCGATTGCGTAGATCATGACACCTTAATCTCAAAGCTAAAACACTATGGCATTCAGAATCAGGCAATAAGCCTCATGCGTAGCTACCTATCGAATCGCATTCAAAAAGTAGACATTAACGGTAGCAAATCTTCGGGAACATCCACTAACATCGGTGTACCACAAGGGTCAATCTTGGGGCCTTTTTTGTTTCTAGTCTATGTCAATGATCTGCCTTCCTGTGTAGGGGATTTATGTGATATTGTATTGTTTGCAGACGATACTTCATTAATATTTAGAGTTGATAGGGCTAAAGATAATTATGATTGTGTAAATGCTTCTCTAGCTAGAGTTCTTGATTGGTTTACGGTAAATAACCTCTTATTAAATGAGAAAAAAACGAAATGCATTAGATTCACCTTGCCTAACGTTCAAGTCAGCAATGCTAACATTATCTTAAATGGGGAAATACTTAACTTTATGGAAGCAACTACTTTCTTGGGTTTAAATATCGATGCAAAGTTGCAATGGGGTATTCATATTAATACATTAGCTAGCCGGCTAAGCTCGGCAGCTTACGCAGTACGTACCATAAGGCATCTTACTGATGAAACCACGGCGAGGTTAGTTTATTTTAGTTACTTTCACAGCGTTATGTCCTATGGCATATTTTTATGGGGAAATGCAGCAGATATTGAAAGCATTTTTATCCTGCAAAAGAGAGCTGTACGGGCAATTTATAAATTGAAAACTCGTGACTCTCTCAGGGAACGTTTTAAAGAGATTGGTATTATGACAGTCAGCTCCCAATATATTTATGAAAACCTAATGCACGCACACAGGAACATTGATGAGTTTGTTAAAAGAAGTGATGTACACAGTGTTAATACTAGAAATAAAAATAAACTTGACATACCTAGGTATCGCTTAGGAAAAGTAAATAATTCATTCTTAGGAAACTGTGTACGATTCTATAATAAGCTTCCTCAAAGCGCCACCAAACTCTCTGCTCGTAAATTCAAATTGTATATAAAGAATAATTTAATTAAAAGAGCCTACTACAAAATAAGTGACTATATCGACGATAAGAACGCGTGGCCCGATGTTGCTATACCAGTTGACAGTTAAATGGTGTTTTTCAATGTCAAGAAACTGCCCATTAGATAGTTATGTAGTAATCAATGTTTTAAGATAATATTAAGTTTTTAGTTTTATGATGTAGGTAACACTTGTAATGTTATTAAATTATTATAAACAATGTACCTAAATGTTAAATGGATTTTCAAAAAAATTAATCAGCCCGAGGTTCTTGCCTTTCTCCTTGTGTGCTGGTCGCGATTCCGAACAGGCGGTAGATTTGACGTTTCAAAATGATCCTAAAAATCTTAATGAATAAAAATATTTGACTTTGACTTTGACTCCAGCACCTATATTTTTAACAGCACTTCGCTCGAGATCAATAATAGCTTGATCCATTTAGGCGTTGACCTTGCATCAAATCTGGCTTCCATATCGAGTCCAAGGCCAAATTCACTGATATATGAAGTTATATAGGATATTCTGGCTAAAGTTCGGCGTGAAGTACCGTCGGGACAGTTTTTAAGTTTGTACAAAGCTCAGGTCCAATCTTGTATGGAGTACTGCTGCCATCTCTGGGATGGCTCAGCCAAGTATCAGATTGAAGTCCTTGAAGCCGGCTATGTTGAGAATGACGCTCAATCGAGAGCGTCATGCTCAACATAAAAAAAAACATAGCACATATAGAACATAGCCGGCGAGATGCAATGCAATTGCTGTCTTATGTCAAAGACTGTATGTATTCTCTAATTTGCCGCTTTAGCGAGTGTGCGCACGATGTATCTGACCAAAGCCCTCCATCCCCTTTCCATCACTGGACTAACAGACGTTTGGAAGGCTGCAACTCGTATTTTGTATACTTATGTTCTATTGTGGCGAACTCATCGTTTCGCCTCTATCTTTATCATTAATACTGGTAAGTAATGGAACTCGTCTTTTTTCCGCACTAGTACAATCTTGGAGTCTATAAGTTTAGAGAGTGAATAGGTTCCATTTAAACAAGCGCGCTCCTTCTTAGGCCACATCTTTAACTTGCTTTTCAAGTAAGCTGGTGATCAAACGCTTGGCTATCATTACTCATAAAAATATATATTTTTTAACAATACAGAAACAGTGTTGTTTCTTTATAAATTTATTTTTGTATGAATTATCGCTCATATTTTGCGTAATTTACGACCGGATGCGTCTTCATTCGAACGTGAATGTGACACACTTTCTATTACTGTTATCTATATTGTGTTTAAAACAAGTTAGTAGTTTGGCAGCGGCATTGTTAGTTTTGTTTTAACAACAATGATATTTAATAGAGCGTTACATACTCGCAAAAGCTAATTTTTATTTATATTTGCATTTTATTGTTTTTGTATGATCACGATTGAAGAGTTTAAGTGAAATGTGATTCACATTTCACATTTTTTTTTTATTCGGTACAATAAAGTGATTCTTACAAGGGGCTGCGTCGATAATACACTCTTTTGGGTCCCATGTTTTCATTGGACTTTTTCGGACTGTTAATGATAATGATGAGTCACAATTTGAGAATAAATATGAATAAAACAAAAACCCAAAAGTGCGCGTCTCAGTTTGCAAGTCCCCGCGAGTTTGTTCAGCCCCACCCGCGCACTTTTCAGTGGGCCACCCCGCACCCTTCGCTGCACCCCATGTGTTATTCTCCACTCGCTCCGTCCCAGCTCGGGACGCTCCTTCATTTTACTCCAATTTACAACCAAAAAAAAAAATTCAAGCAAACATAACCTTAATTAAATTTTATATTGCTTTTGGGATTGATTACCTCCGACTGTAGCTTTTTGTTAAGAACACAATATCATGTTTTTAAGAGATTGCTTAAGAGCTGTTATGAAAATCGATTTAAGCAGAAAATTTTCAGCGTTTTCAGCGCTACTCGCAGCGATCGGCTGATTTTGTGACTTAACTTAAAATTATTTTATAGTTTAATTGATGATGATGATGCAACCATCAATTAAACTAACTATATACATAGGAGCAGTCGGGTTACCTAAGGACCTTTACAAACGGTCTATATGTATCTCAACTGTTTCAGGCAAGTCTAGTACTTGTCTGTACGGAAGCAAGCCTAAGAAACTGGCTGCATTGCAACGCTGAATAGCTATGCTTATTCACTGAATAAGCATAGCTAAATAAGAGCCAGCCCTTGGGTCACGTGTTGTATCAATCAAAAGAACCGCATGATTTTTGTAAGCCTGGAGGACACCGACTTTCCACGGACCCAAGGTCTCGGCCCCTAAAGGCTTTATGAAGTAAGCTCTGTCGGGACCACTATATTATTAACATATTTGTTTGTACTGAACTACTATAATACCAACCAATCTAAGTGGGTAACACTCAAATGTTGTTACTAAATTTTGGATACCACCTATACCTATTACCTATAGTAGGTATCTATAAACAACCATCAAAATAGTGTACTCCTATGCTACTAAACACGTTTTATATGTATAAAAAGAAGGAAGCTTCTTATCGAACAACTACTTTAAACAATTTGTTTAATATTTATTTTGGTATCTAAGTTAGAAGTTGGAGCTAGTTGGAAGGTGGAAAAAATTAAAACGCAAACGCAAAATTTTAAACTTCATGGCTCAACCAAAATGCGGCCTAGGTGGAATCTAAAACTATATATAGGTAGCCTATGTCACTCCTGCTATTCATATAAATCAAATAACACCTCAACATTAAAAACTCATCAAGCCTGTTTGATGGTTTTTGGGTGCAGATAGTGCCAATGAAGTAGATATACATATAGACATACTTACTTACTTAAAATATGTATAAATATGCCTCAAAATGAGATGAACTTGAGAGTACATACTTGCGAGAAACAAAACCTCCTTCTGAGGCAGTCGGGTGAAAAGGAGGTTCTCAAAGTACACAGGTATGTCTACTTCAACAAGGTAGCAGGGCAGTAGTTTACTATTGTGTAATTAGATGTTTATTGCGATCTCCAATCCGTTGTTTTCATTAATTAGTTATCTCCAATACAATAGGGAAAACCCTAATAATAATTATTTATGAAAATAATTTTGTTATGAACTATATTAAGGATATACATAAAAATAATCACTATGGTGTAACAATAAATAATTGTTTCAAAACTGTCACAACATCTCACAATAACAACGCAATGTGCTAATCTTTTTGACAGAACAATCGGTCATAACAATTGTTTGACATTTACTCGAACGAAAACTCCGGTATTCTAAATGTCGAGGCTGGAGGTTCAACTTAGAAATCTATAATAAACAAGCTGTTGTCCGCGGCTTTAATAAATAAAAAATGTAATAAAAAGTAGTCTATGTCTCCTTATTCACTATATCCACGCCAAATATTATTAAAATCCATTCAGCCGTTTAGTCGTGAAAAGGTAACAAATCAACAAACAAACATGGTTACTTTCGCATTTATAGTAATGTTGTACGATAATATGCTTAGTGGGGAGCCGGTGCCCTCCGGGTTTTCAAAAATATTGCGGGGCTTTTGATTGAGGCGACACGTGACGATAGCTATTCAGCGTGGCAATGCAGCCAGTGTCTTGGGCACGCTTCCGTCTGGTACTGGTCTGGAACAGTTGAGTTACCTATAGGCCGTTTGTAACGGTCCTTAGGTAATCTGACTGATTTCTTTGTACATAGTTAGTTTAATTGTACTTTTTATTGAATAAATGTCTATATATGCTTAGGCCCATAAAACAAAAGTAGGATCATACATTGAGAAAGACCTCTAGCCCAGACGGTAGGTGCCTATAGCTAATAATAGAGGGGTGCCACCCCAACTCTACTTGGACTTGGGAAGGAAAGCTTTTAAGAGCTTTTTGTTTCGTAATTAATTATGTTTATATTTGCATTCTTTGATGATGTTGTGATTTTAGTATTAACTAATTTATTTATAATTAATTGGTTTATACGTTGCTATAGCACCACTACTCCGGGCTTTGTGTAGTCTTAGCGTTTCTTATGTTCTCACTGTCTGTTATTTTAGAAGCCTCCAAAACAAAAAAAAACGAATGGTTTTTGACTTTGGATGAGCGGTTATCGCACAATTATCCTATCACTGGTGGAAGGACCTGCAAAGTCCGCCTTGCTTTCGACCAACTTACAAACCAATCCAAATTAAAAATCTTTAGGCGCGTTGAGCAATTTTTGGGTGAAAAAAAGTGTGATACTCGCGTCATCGTCACTGCACGCTTGTGAATTGTATCGTCAAATTTTTGGTTTATGAAGAAGTGTAAATAATCAAGGATTATGGTATAAATTGGTCACACTTTTTTACAAACCAAAAATAATTCAAAAATAATAATCTAATAGCTTGACGATACAATTCACAAGTTACTTAGTTGTCACTTCTATCGGCATCCCAAAGACTGCCACGCATGTTTTTTTTTTTACATAAAAAAGGTACCTAATTTCTTTGCCTCAAAACTTGCACAGGCACTTGCATAGGCAAGGATGGAGTCTTTGATGGAGAAATTCAGGAATTCAGGGAACTGGAAGTGCTAGTGCCTTTAATAGGCTGCTTCTGGGATAGATCGCTACATCGTAGACCTCATCCTCGTTCAGACAAGCTTCGAGGTGAAGAGTTTACCCATTAAAAAAAATATAGCAACATTATTTTTCTTAACGTAGGTGAAGATAAAGTAACACCCATGTCATGCTAACACGGACTTTTTCAGGTTGTGTTGATGATGAGGCACCTAAACCTACATAGGTTGTATTTTCCTGTGAGCTTGTATAAGTTAAATACGTAGATTACGCTATTGAAGCAATATTTCTCGATCAACTACTTATCTTGACCTCAATGTTATGAAAACCTATAATTACCCACACTTAAATATAATTTGATGTTGTTAGCTGGTTTAATGCTTGTGGTTGTGGAACTTTCTTGTTTGAATTCCGGTTAATTTATTTTGAAAGTATCGGCTAGTGTAAAATAATATTGTTGAACATCTGCGGTACTTGGTTCACATAATAGAAAAGCAAACGAAGAGCTAAGTACTTACCTGCGTACATTACACTAATAAGAAATGGAAACACAAAAACGATTAAAAGCATGATGTTGCAAGCTCTGTAATAACTTATAATAGCCGTAAGTACATCCCCATTCATCATGAATTGCTCATGGGCCGTCTATATAAACGTTTTAAATTGTTTCTCAATGTTAATAAATTTTAAACAGATAAACCTGTACATCTCGGGCTCTCGGCTCAAAAAACGAGTATCGTGAGTGTAGAATCCAGACGAAAAAAGTAGTCGCGCAACATTTCACAAGGCACAACGGCCCGCTGCACTGGCATTGTGTGCCTTAACAATATCCACGGGAACAGTGCCCAATAAATACAACATGTCCGCGACGTCATTTCAACAAATCAAATACCCTACGCAAACAGACTCGATCGACCATTCCAGACGATTTCAATTTTATACCAGCCCTCGCTACAATGCAATTAAAATTTGAGAGGGATGCTTATACGTTCGGTGTGGTATTGTTTTTAGGTGCATCAATCAGGTACTAAGGCATACAATGTTGTTCCCCTAAATCCACTTGAAAGTTGAGCGAAGCGAAGATCTCTGAAATTAAACAATGGATGTGTGTACAGCTAGTATCACTGTAGAGTATCTGCAGCTAAATGAATAAATAAAGAGTTACAGGTAAAATGTCTTGTAAGCGCAATAAAACAAGCATATATATTTATTTGAAAAGTTAATAATAGAAATAACAACGGTGCAAATAAAGAAGAGAAACAACATCCTTGATTTTTGTTTCACCTGTCCTAGCTGCTTTCCCACTATTCATAAGTCGGCTCAGGTCACTAGAGTACATCCAAGCAGAGCTTCGGTCCCGTCGGGAAGGGTCGCAAACAGGTTATGACCCCGACAAGCTACTCGTTCGGTCCTCGCCAGAGACCACACGAAAAGACCCGCAGAGCCTTACTGAATCACCCTGTTTGATTCTACTTTCTATCGAATTTCACTTGGCACTTGAGGTCTCGCTAAAATGGTGTAGTCTCGGTCCTTTCTAACCCAAACTAGGTTGAGATAAAATTATCAGAACTAAGTGAATAAAGTTTTTCTGATTGCCGTTTTATCTTGCATTTGAGTAATTTATAAACATAACAAATTAACAGGTATCTTTTGAACCATAATTATTTGAGATATCTAACATATCAGCACAATAACGTTTATAATACGTTATGTATTTAATAAAAGCCAAAAGATTCTTTGTATAAAAGATCAAGCCAGATAATAAGGAACATAGTGAGATAAAAGAAGGTATTAGAAATATTGACCAAAATATATATCCATAAATTAGTATAGTAGCTAGGTATATACAGGTACTTGTTGTACCTGTAAGTACCTATACGCAACTATATAAATATTAATGTAAGTTTTGCATGTGGGAAAGATTAACATTCAAATTCCATAACGTACTCACTGGCCAATTGACCCACAAAAATATATAAGAAGAGCTATGATATGAACTCAGAGCACTCTGCAATTTACCTAGAAATAAGTGACATTGTATAACATATGGGAAAAACTCTGACTAGTTAATAAACATACTGATACTGAGACTGAAGAGTTTTCACATAGATTCTTATGATAATATAAACCTAAGAGTGGTATATAAAACTTCAAAACAACTGAACATAAATAAAATAAATAATCCTCTCCATCCAAAGGTGGAAGAAATCGCTTCTAAGCGCCAATTGTGTATATTTTTTTTAAGTTGTGCAATAAAGTATGTTCATTCATTCATAAAAGTCGAGCAAATTGTAACTATAATACAGGAGACTGCTTGGAAATCACACTTGATATAAGAAGCAGAATTGCTAGAAACCGTTATCCAAAGGAAATTTTTGATCTTATTCATGAGAACGAAAACAGAGACAGCAATGAAATCGACCCACGAGACATAACTCAGCTAAACAGTCACAGGACAAAAAAACTAAGAAATTTCATACCACAATTTAATGTAACTTCTACTAATACCAACTTTAAAACTTGACCGAATTTAACTTGAAACTTTTACAAAGTACATATTACTTGTACATATTACTAGGAAATAGTAAAAGGACGTCTGTAATGAAAAAAATGCTAAATTATATTTAGATCACCTGGAAAGATTTTCCAACAAAGTGAAGGTCAAACCCAATAAGAAGACTAAAATTACATAGAAGATGAAAATGCATTAAGCATGTTTCACTCAGAGAAGTCTTCCAAGAGATAACAATAAACCTCAATCCAAGAAAGTGATAATTAAATCCATGGGTGATTTGACTTCATTCCAGGTGAAATATTACATAACGCTCCAAGTAAAGATTTGGTCAAGCTAAAAAATTTATCAACGCGGCTTTAAAACTGAAATACGTGCCAGACCTATGGTAACTTACTAAAGTGATAATGATAGTTGCTGAAGTGATAAAACAAGCCAATGACGTAATACAGGCCAATTTCACCGTTACCTTTTGTATCCAAACGTTTGTAAAATTACTTCTTAAAAGAATTAAAAGAATTCCAGATCACCAGTTTGGCTTTGGACAACTCCATTGAAAATTAAAAAATGTTCTACATTTTTCCTACGCGTAGTTCAAACGTTCGATAAGGTATGGCATGAAAGTCTCATACAAAAATTAAGAAAATTACTACCCAAATAATTTGCTGATATTCTAGAATTTAACTTTACTTGGCATTTAAACCTTAAGAATATTGCAAGAAATAAAAGCAATAAATGCTGGGATGCCGCAAGGAAGTGTTTTGGGTCTGGTCCTTATACTTATTATACATTAGTGACATCCCCGTACTAAAAAACCAACACCTTTGCGGAAAGCCTACGTCAAGAAGAATAAAGAAGAATTAGAGATAAAATACAAAATAATGTACTGATTCTTGGAAGACAGTCGACAATGGCTGTACACAACAAAAATTTGCTGTACAAAGTCTTCATGCCAGTATGGACTTATGGTATTCAGCTGTGGGGCTGTACCAAACAAAGTAACATTAATATAATACAACGCTTCCGAAACAGGGTACTTAGGGACTTTGTGAATGCGTCGTGGTACATACATAAGGGGAATGATGACCTCCACCAGGAGCTTGTATCGTGTTCGTCAATAAAGTTATTTAAAAACATGCAGAAGCTCACGAAAAAAGTCTTCATAAACATGTAAACGTTGAGGTAATCCAGCTCCTTGAACCTCCTCCAACACAAACACAATGATAAGACTTAACTAAAGTCTGAAGAACCTTTTGTTGTGTAGTGTAGTGTAGTATAAAATATAATGATGTTATCAGTGTTAGTGATAGTGCTACTTCGAAGAACACTTCACAAAGTGTCAAGTAAAGCGTTTCATATTTTTTGATGGATAAAATGCCTAAAAGATTAAAAAATAAAATATATTCTATAACTTCAGGAGTAAATAATGATTTTGTTCCGAATAAAAATAAAGAACATGCGCAGAGGCACCTTATTATGGAATGTTTCCATATGTATGGGATGCTTCAACCCTGCATCAAGCATATTATAACAATGCTGCGATTTGTTTAGATACTTTTTCCACGCATAAGTAAATGAATATATTTCTAATATTACCACATAATACACCATTGTTCTGCGTTCGTTGATATTTCTACAGTAAATTCAACGCTTGGACGGTATTTAAGTGAGATACATACCTAGCGAAGCACGATAACGTAAAGTAAAGCAATGTTACACTCGGTATGCTAAAAATAGGTACTTAGTAACTAGGTCTCAATTTTTGACTATCAGATAATTAGTGCTAAATAGATCAATAGTTTACTCACGCGTATACATTTTATGAGTGTACGCTTTTGAATTAAATCAATTATTCATACCTTTGTATAATTGTGGCATTAGTAAGGCTTATAACATAAATTTAAGAAAACTCATGAATGTTGAGTAGTGATAGTGAACCCAGTAAAGTTCTTAATTTTTACCAATGCTCCATTTTGCTGCGCACGCGTTTATGTCTTTTGTTTGCACGATGTTTGCAGATTTGACCAATTTTGGCTGAACTGTATTCGAGTTACAATAAGCCCAATTAAACTACAGCACAGTGACTATAAATCTTGTTTAAATTTTGACTTGTTCTTGCCCATCCAAATATTAAGAAAATGGAAAGTAATTAGAGTAAGCGACGTTTTTTTACTTTACCGAAAGAAAAAATCGTACATATTTCGAATGATTTTATTTTATTTTATTACGAAGCTTAGGTAAGGTCAATTTTCAATTGATATAACGGCAAGAAGATATCCACAATCAATACATTTAATTAATTGTGTACTTAATTAACTACCTATTTTTAACATATTTATGGTATATTTGTGTGTGTAAACATTCCATAGACGAGGAGGGTGCCATGTTTATAGCTGTAAAGGAATGAATACAGCATAACGTAAAGATTAGACTCACGCCATCTGGCGGCCATCAACCATTGGAGAAAAAACAAACTTTTGGGAAGGTAAACAAATAAGTAGCTATCTTAAATAGACAGTCTTGGAATTTTAAAAACAAAAGACATTTACCTCTGATTGTGAGTGCACCTGACACTTGTATGCTTTAAAAAAAAAACTGATTTTCAAAGTATTTCAAATTACTTAATTAGTTTAGGAATAGTGCTTGCCCTAATACCGATCCCCCAAAACACCTTTCGGCACAACGGCAGTGGGACGGGCCTCTGTGCGAGTTGACACGGAATTATCTATTACATACGTGCTCAACTTCCACAGATCGTGCTCGTCTCTTAGCTGTTTCAAAATGGGAATCAGGTCTTTGGCTGCAAGCACATCCATCCTACAATACCGGTACACTTATGGATCCTGTAACTTTCCGTATTGCCACTTGTCTTCGGTTGGGTGCAAGATGCTGCGCCTCTCACCAGTGCCGGTGCGGTGCGGCCGTAGATCAATTTGGTTTTCACGGACTTTCGTGCACAAGGTCTGCCGGCAGGATTTCGCGCCACGCTAGTCTTAATGATATTATCCGTCGAGCGTTTACCAGTGTCAATGTGCCAGCCGTTCTTGAACCGAATGGTCTGTTACGTGATGATGGTAAGCGGCCCGACGGTATGACTCTTGTCCCTTGGGAAATGGGTAGGCCTTTGGTGTGGGACGCTACCTGCGTCGACACCCTAGCGCCATCTCATCTGCCTGGGACATCAGTTAGGCCTGGTGTGGCGGCTGATTCGGCCGAGGATCACAAAAGGCGCAAATATAGTGGTCTCGACAGAGCTTACCTATTTGAGCCTTTTGGGGTGGAGACCTTGGGTCCGTGGGGAGCCGGTGCCCTCCGGGTTTTCAAAAATATTGCGGGGCTTTTGATTGAGGCGACACGTGACCCAAGGGCTGGCTCTTATTTAGGCCAGCGAATTAGCATAGCTATTCAGCGTGGCAATGCAGCCAGTGTCTTGGGCACGCTTCCGTCTGGTACTGGTCTGGAACAGTTGAGTTACCTATAGGCCGTTTGTAACGGTCCTTAGGTAATCTGACTGATTCCTTTGTACATAGTTAGTTTAATTTATTGAATAAATGCTAAACTAAGGTTTAGGAATGATAATGTAAGTTTCACTAATTTTATTTATTAACTTTTACACGGATTAATTGCAAATATAGATAAAACAGCTCGTGTTCAAAAGCAAAGTAAAAAAGAAAGGCAAAGTCGCCTCAAAATCGTTCTCTTATATCAGGTCTCATAGCTCACTTTGGTAGTAGCTCTGCCATCTGCGCTTGGGTTGTGGGTTTGATTCCCATCCGTAACTAGCATTTGTGTATTTAATATAGATGTTTTTTCTATGTTTGGGTGTTATATTATATTATTAGTTTAAAAAAAAAAGACTAAGTATTATGTAAGTATTTCATACGTAAAATAGTTGCAACTTTATAAGCTATACTAAGTTTGGGGCTAAAATGTAAAATGTCCAGTGATATGTATTTATTTATTATTATTTTAAGCCTTGGAGTTTCTACTCCAATAAGACATAATGAGACATAGATATTTTTCGGCTTAGATTGATGTGTTCTAATAAAGAAAAATGGATTTAGTAAGGCTTGATTGCGTATATCCGTTTCATAGTTTTCTTAGAAAATCTGTAGGTACTAGGTAAATAGGTACATAACTGTACACTACTGATTTGACACTATTTTATAAATAGATTCATAGATTTTCTGACTCAGTTGTTGTGTACCTACATTTTGCTTGTAAAGTGGGATAAGGTCAGCTTGCCTTCCTCATAAAAATAATATGAGGCTGTTGGCAAGATAACTTCGAAACAATTCAACCAACATAAAATACCATTCGTGTCTCCATTTAAATAAGTATAAAAGCATGTTTTAAATTATTTCAGTCGTATGCAGTAAAAGTTAATTCCATGTTGACTCGTATAAACATTGTTTAGTCTCAGCGCTGTGTATACAAAAATGAAAATAAAAAGAGACTAAAAATTGTAGAACCGGTCCCTGCTATCGTGGCGCGGAGAGCCTCGGAGGAGTGACCTCAGTTGGCCTTGACAGCTGAGCTCGCTCCGAGAGTCTCTCGATCCAACCACCAATAACTCCACTACATTATAATGCCGATGCAACTATGCGTTACAATAATGTGTTACGTAGACTGAGGCTCGACTCGACACATTCATCCAGCGCGTTGTGCGAAGCGACGCGACCCTGTGTCATCTTGAAAACATGATTTGTCGATGCTCGTTTGTCTTCGTAAGAGTGCCTAAATAGAGCTTTTATGTCTTTGTTACTCGTTTGTTATGTTAAAGCTTCATGTACAATTTATAAAGGTTTTTATTTTTTTCGTTTTTGCCTTTTCCAAGATCAAAATAATAGTGTAGTGGATGAACGAGAGGTACCACACGGCGGCGCTGCGTTGTGATTTGTTTATGGGAATAATAAACAACAATTACGTGTTATGGCGTTTTCATAAAAAAATCACAATATATAAAATACTTATGTATTTACAAAAAGATTTAAGTATTCTAGTTCCCATATTACAAGCTATTCTTAGTTTGGGACTAGATCCGTGTAAATATAATGTCCTGTAATATTTATTACTTATTTATTTACTTACAAAATTAATTTAACGCGCTTTTAACATGATATAATGTCGCATGTCGATATAAAAACTTTACCATCAAGATACCCGATTTTCTTCTTCCAAGGTTGCCTGGAAGGAAACGTTTTAGCGATAAGGCCGCCCTTTGTTTTTATGCACTGTTTTGACAATGTTTGTAGTATTTGATGTATTTTTTGAGTACATTAAAGTTTTCATTATGCTTTCATTCATGAATTCTATTTATAAAAGGAAGGTGTTTTAATTTAAATGCGTAAAGAGTGGAAGCGTGCTTTTAACATGAAACGATGTAATGCTTGTTGATACAAAAACTTTACTATAAAGATACATTCGATTTTCAATTATTAGATAAGGATCTATTATTATTTTTCACTTTCTGATTTTCCTTCCAAGCCTGCCTGGAAGAAAACGCTTATAGCTATTTGCTTAATAAAAGGAAGTTGAGATGAGACCATTTGGTAATGAGTACTGAATTATACAATACCTGCAGCACAGTGCTATACTATCTATGCTTCGTTTCCGGGTTCCGTAGGAAATTGGTGAACTTCTTGAATATAATCAGTAACTTGAGATTATGTACACATATTATTGTTTTCCGCAGTCAGTCTCTTGGCCAATAAATTAGCTAAATTAGATAAATAGATGAACTGTTTATTGTACACCGACTGAACGAAAACACAAAAGCAGGACTGTACTGACACTAAAATAAGGTTGGTACTACTGGCGCACAGTGAGATTCTTACGCAAAAGTTTTTCATAGAAATTTAAAGTAAGTACCAACTTACCTATCTAGTAAGTAGGTACCTAGCCTACTTAGCAAGATGGTGAATAATCATTTTGTGTGCACTCATCGGGATATACGACCTAAAGTGGATTTTCAAGAAAATTTTGTCACTTCAACTTGTTAAGTACTGCGTATCCGACCTACTCGTTCACACGCGCGTGGTTCAGCCCTAAGTCAGTGTTTGTAGGTTAGGTATGGTAAATCATAAACCGGAAGATACGAGTTTTGTGTGCAATTAAGGTAACATTAAATGAAAAGGCACAATAAAAAGTAAACAAACAGACGTATCTACTGAACTCGATTGTATGAGTGTGAAGTGCTTGTAAATTGAAAGCACGCATATATGACGTACGCAGACGACCGTAGAATCCGTAGATATCGCCGTAATTGGATGCACTTGCTATAACTGGACCACGGAAGAACCAATAGTCTATCTTTGGAATAAACCGAACTAACGTGCCTATGTACAGGCAATTAATTGGTACTCTGCAATATGGATGTGAATATTATAAAAATTAACATTTCGTCATGTCATGACATTCTGTTCAGATTGAGTATTTAGTTTGATGTTTTATTTCTCTACTCTTCGTGCTACGAAGCAGGCTTGTCAAGTTTGTGAGCACTATGTTTCTATAAAAAAAGTGGTAATCTGTGGCAGACCTTAAATAGGTCTTAAAAATCATTTAAAGTTCTCTGTCCTTGTATAACCTACAGTATGATATTTAGGTTCATGAAACTTTGGTGTTTTAGAAACACGCGCGATGGGTGAAAATTTACTGGATGGATTAAAAAAAGATAAATATATGTTTGCCCTTATTTTCAAATGTGCTTAATTTATTTATGATTGCACACACAATTATACTTATAAGCATACAAGCATAGAGTTAAAAAAACCTTTCAAATGATAATCAAAAGTTTTATTTTTGTGATGAAATACCGCTCGTCCGTTTCAATCAGAAACATGTGAGAAAAAATACGACTGCATACAAAAGTTTGCGACTAACTGATTTCAGATTCACAATTCATTCAGTCGCATTAAATCAGCAACAATTACATTAAATGATTTATTCGGACACATTTCCAAAAATACGAGTATACCTTTCCAGACAATCTGAAAACTCTAAAAATATTATTTTATACGAAAACTCCATTAAAATACATATACCCGAGTTTACATTTGTGTATGTTTGCGGATATTTTCTCGGATACCTTCCGAGGACTTTCTGGCGGGGTTGCACCAGCCATGGTCACGGCCCAAAAATGCGATAAATTTGATTGTCTTTTATCATGTATTCTAATCGCGAAAGTTTAAAAAATACTATGGATACATATTGAATCTACAAGCTACAATATAAAGCTAATTTTACAATGAAAGCCTGTACAAAGTGGCAGAGTCTGGGACATCATATCGAGGGACAATGGGCATTCCAGCCGCCGCCGAGAGGGGAGGGGGCGAACCACCAACCCGTCCCATTGTGCAAGTCAACGCTGTCCCGAACAACAACTTATTAATTAAGTGCATTATGATAATAACAATATCTACGGGTTAAAAATAATAAGTCGTTTCTCTAATACAAAATATTTTATATAATACAATATCTGTAGTAGTAAATATATGTAGTTATATTAACCATATAATACTTATTCAAACAGTATGTACAATTAAACTATGTACATCGACCGCAATCTGGTTACTAGGCTTGGGCTCTTGGGCTCTTGGCCCAAAAACAAACGGTCTATAGGTAACTCAACGTTTTCTGACCAATACCAGAGGGAGGCTTGCCCGAGACAATAACTGCATTGCTACGCTGAATAGCTAGTTAATTCGCTGGCCTAAAAAAAGAGCTAGCCCTTAGGTCACGTGTCGTCTCAATCAAAAGCCCCGCAAGATTTTTGAGAACCCCAATATTATAGCAATATTCAAATAGCAAATGTCCACTAATGTTTTTGATTGATGATAATGATTATAACAATATTTAGTATAGAGATAAATGACTTCATATTGTCATCCTGCCACACGGCGTCAAAACCCTGCAAATGTCCACTGTAGTACATGAGCCTCCTTTTAGATTGGAGGATTTTACAGTTATTTCAACGTAAGCAAGTTAGAGATCGCATTAAAAGATCTAGTTTGAGGAGTATGCGGTTTCCAATCCAATATATTTTCAAATTCGTCAAGCAGTGTGTACAGTGCGTTTTCAAAATATATGTATGATGAGGCTTTTTTCATTATATTTAAGTAAAATGTAACCTGAATTTATAAAGAAACAATCGTTAATCGTCTTTACCTATCAGACAGGTATGTTTTTGGTTGTTCAATTCCATCTATCCCTGCCAGACAACTATCTGACATCGGATCAACAATCACTTTACATACGGCACAAAACATAGTACCTTCTAATATTATAGTGCATTGTTAATCTTACTCATTTTACGTAATATTTTTCATAGAATTATAAAAGGTGATAGAACAGCGTCATTATTTTTCCCTTTTCGAGACGGGTTGCCTACAGCGCTACAATATCATATTGAATGTTTACAAAAAAGGAACCGACCGCCTCGTGGTCTAGTGGTTTTCCCACCGGTGACAGATACAGAGATCCCGGGTTCGATCCCAAGGGTGGGGGGATTGTTGAGGATTCCGGGTGAAGTGCGCTTCCACCTTCGGCCTTATCATAATTTGAAAAACCAGGTGAGATGAAGGCGAAGTGATTACCTGTCGTACAATAAAAAAAAAACAAAAAAAAAACTAGCGTGGAACTAAGTCACGAATCTTCTGTAGATTGGTAAAACACTGGTTCACTCATCCATGTTTACTATGATCATGGCCAGACAGTATCTGTGCCATCTGTGGAAACAATCGAAAACAATTCCCCGTTTGAGTATGTTACTCTATTCTATCGATATCGCCCACAGAATTGTGTCAATAACTGGCCAACAACGATGTGAATACTGTGCTATGCTACGATTACTAAACTAGAATGTCACACAAATTCACAGAATGACTAGATCCCGAGGCTCATAAAACTATATGCGTTTATTCTTGGATTTTATTCTGCTATTTAGAATAAAATCTCAGATTTTGTTATATGGAAATGGTGGTTGCGTTAGTGCTAAAGGATAGAACAAAGGTTATTTGATTTACACAAGAATCTCAATTAGTCTAGTTTCTTTCAATTGATACAAAGTTTTTTTTTCAGAGACTTAAGAATCGATATGGTTGCAGGGATCTGGGGAAGGCCTCAGCCCAACAGCGAAACGATTTTTTATTTTTAGATTTGTAGCTCTTACAAGTACCGAGATTTATCTGTGTTTAAGACCTATTTTCCTACGAGCTTTTAATGGTTTTCAAAAACATCTCTGTAAGAGAGCATCTTGGTAAGAACAAAAGTACAAAATCAATTTGTATTTATAACTATTCTATTTATATTATGAAATGTTCCTTGTTTATACAAGGAACATTTCATTACTCCAATGTAAATTTTAGCGTATAGAGCACGGCAAAAACCGTTTTCCCCAGTTCAATCGATAAGAATATGCAGATGTTGGTAGGTGAGCGAGGCTTCAATGAGATTGCACGCTCGCCCCATTCATAAATAAATTGATTTTATAATTTACCTTTGCCTATTTCTTAATGGTATAGAAAATACAATAGAGATCAAATGTCTACAAAAATTATTGCTAGTTCGGCCAAAGCTACAATGCTTTTGTGCCAGATTTTATATTTTTTTAATGATGGGTTAGTTCTTGACCTAAAGGCTTGTCTAGCTCTAGGCCTAGATTGAGCGAGCCTTCCCAGAAGGCACTGGCTCTCCAGCGCCCTAACGTAACATGAGAAACTGTTTGGCACTGGACTTCGGTAAAAGTCAGCCGTAGCCGCTAGCTAAAGCCACCGATTCCGTTGGCCGAGGTATCATACCTAATCCT
Organism: Venusia cambrica; assembly: GCA_951394065.1. Lineage (NCBI taxonomy): Eukaryota > Metazoa > Arthropoda > Insecta > Lepidoptera > Geometridae > Venusia > Venusia cambrica. The sequence continues at coordinate 8,528,823 of OX596060.1, read as the reverse complement.
AAATCATCATCATGCATCATCATATAAAACAGCCCGTGACTGTCCATTATTGGATATGAGCTGAGAAGACAGGCGATTAGGACCGCTGCTAAAAGGGACCGCGGTCTCAATCACCTGATTTATTCATAGATCACATACATTTTATAACCTCATGCTTGGTAATATGGCTAGGAGATTACAAATGGTAAATATAAGCAACAGAAAACTCTACTGCCTACAAAACCTTAATCCTTCGTTTTTGACGAGCTGTACCTATAAATATATGCTGTTGGTACCAATACTAACTCTATATGCGTACCTATACCCAACAATAGAAAATGTATTAAGGAAATTAGTTCACACAATATTCATTTTGTATTTCAAGTGATTGCACTTGGTCACAATATAATGGTTATTTTGTAGGAACAAATTTGAAAAGTAGAACGTAAAATGATGGCTTGATTAGTAAAATACCAGTCATAAAGTATACATTAGTTTGTTGTAGACCCAGAACCGGTCTAAAGAGAAATTGTTAACTGTACTTAATGACTTCGTAACTAAACACATATAACAGAATATGGTATGAAGTTTGCTTATGCCTGTTTAAGTAATAACTTATATTGAATGGCTGTAGGTAAATATTGGTATCTCAAATAGGAGAGAAAAAATTATAGAAATGATAGAATCAATCGTTTTATAGTATATTTTTGATGCTCTACAATGTAAAAGATGAATTTTATGATTCAGAGGCATTCAGAGGTAAGATAGTTCCTTGGTCTGATGAGGATTCAGGGTGAAGTGTGCTTCTACATTTGGCCTTACCATATATTGACACTAGATGAAATGAAGGCCAAGCGCATATTCAATAAAAAAAGTATGTAGTTAATTGCAGTTTATACAATTTTAACATATATTTTTCTAGTAATCAATAAAAACAAATTGTAGTTCAAGGTTTCGTAGTATGGACACTTGAAAGAAAATGTATTATAAAGTTGGTTGAGTTTTTTTCTAAGCACTATTTGTGAGATTACCAATGTATTTTTTTTAAACTTATACATGAACTTTTCAACGGTAAGCCTCTTCAATTGTAAGCCCCTTTGTGCATAAAATCATCCTTTGGAAGGTGACCAATTGACGGCCAAACATTTAACACAAACAGTATTGTTATAATACATATAAACTATTGTATTTATTGACGATAAATAAATTTCCCGAAAGTGGAATTATTTGTGTGTAATAATGCTGGCAAGTGATTTAGTACAGGTTTTGCTCGCAAGGATCTATATTTCTTAGTTCGCATCGAGGGAAGACGTTATGACTGAAACTTGAAGCTGCGGAGATTGTGAGGACTACACATTTTTGAAACTAATTTAGATTTGCTTTTACTACACTAAATGATTATTGCCGCACGAAAGCGAGCTTAGTCCTAAAATAGCTCTTACAGTAAACCTTTAGTGAAAGGTAGAATGCCGTGGTGATTTTGGCAAATAATATTCGACTTTTCGGCTTTTTGGATGTTTATGTACTTACGTATTTGGCACATGCTCTGATGGTGAAGGTCACATCGTTAGGGAACCGGCATGTCACTATCCTCACAATCTCTACAGCTTTAAGTTTCAGTCATAACGTCTTCCCTCGATGCGAACTAATAAATATAGATCCTTGCGAGTAAAACCTGTACTAAATCACTTGCCAGCATTATTACACAAACATAATTCCACTTTCGGGAAATTATATCACGTGCCATTATATCCGAATGTCACATGTTAGTATTCTGCTAAACGGAAAAGAGCTCGGACCGTCAGTATTGAATACTAGCTACTTGCAAACCATAGACATGTGCCGAACGTAAGCTAGGACGTGCATCTGGTAGATGATCCTCATAAGATCCATGCCGTGAGTCTCTCACGTCTCTTTTCAACAATTTAGTAACAAGCTTTTTATTTTTTTACCGTCGCATGTAGCCTTTTAGGCTTGTAATAAAATAACTAGAAATTGTGCAGTACTATAATTATTCATCAATATATTTTCCCAGGATAATTAAATGCAAACTTTAAATATACAGTTATTGTAAAGCAAATAACTAAAATAAACTAAAAGTATGATAATTTCCCATAACAACAGTACATACATACCTACGTAAATAATGAGTCTGCGTAAAAGAGATATATGATGTTAGCAACACGAGGTTAAATTACCTTTGGAATAAGTTCTCAGTCGTTTGATATTAATATTTCATGAATCTCCCAAGGTTTCCCTGTTCTCTCAGCAAGAGTAGGTTTACCCACACTACGGGAAATCCAATTCGCCGTGTCGTACACACGAGCGCACACTTAGACACATGACTTGAGGGAAAAATAAAATTTCTTGCTAAGTTTATAATGGGAAAACTTTGAGAACCACTTAATTATGTTAATGTTTGAAACTAAATTTTAGAAGAGACGATTTAAACACGACAATTATTTGATTTGAAATAGTGAATCTATTTTTGTACGTTAGTTTATTACGCGGATAATTTTGCTTTAGGTGTTGTATTGTATGATTAGTATGTATTTATAAAAAAAAACATTATATCCGTAATCTAGTTCCCATATTACAAGCTTTGCCTAGTTTGGGACTAGATGGCGCTGTGTGATTTATTTGTGATAGTTATTGATTTATTGAAGTATTCGATACTTTTTGAGAACGGTACCGTAGCGCGAAAAAAAAACAAAAGTTTTTTTAATTTTGTCGTGTTTTTTTTTATTGTGCGACGAGTAAGCGTATGGCCTTCATTTCACCTGGTTACAAGTTGAGATAAGGCCGAAGGTGGAAGCGCAGTTCACCCGGAATCCTCAACATACTGAGGAATTGATTATCTACTATTATTTTATACTACTAGGAGACTCGACAAGCAAGTAGCGCACCTGGTGTTAAGTGTGCTCTTGCCTATGGCAAAGCCTCACTGCATAGGTTAAATTCACAAAGAATATAGCCTACAAGGCACTGCATTGCGCCCGTCAACTTGAGACATAAAGGTGTTAAGCCTCACGTACCCGTAACTTCACCGGCAACCATACCCTTCAAGCCGAAACACAGCAATGCTGCTTGGCGGCTGAAATAAGTATGGTGGTAGTAATTCTCCGGACGAGCCCTTTCACTAGAGACTTCTACTACTCTTATGTCTTATGTTATGGCGACAGAATTAGATAGATGGTGGCAACTAGCCAGGCGGACTTAAACAAATTCCTACCACCAACCAAAGTGTCGTTTGATCTGTCAATTTCATACTACTTGGGATATTTGAAAGTCATCAAAAAACTCTCCCATTCACTTCTTCGATTAACCCAATAAATAGCTATGTATCTATCTATATTTTGTTCGTCGGGTTGTCTATCCATCCAGTTCGTCTTTTCCCTATTTAGTTAGTCCCTGTGTCCTTTTTGTGCATAGCTACAAACTATTGTTGAATGGTGTATTCCATGAAGTACTACCATACCGATATCTTTAAAAAGTACCTTTTTAAGACTAAACGGCTACAGATCTATCTAAGAACCTAATTTCTCAGATAGATCTGTATAGTTTATGGCCATGGAGAACATCATTGACTTTTAATCCGGATACCCATGTAACACGCAGGTTAAGTCACGGATTAAAGCTATTTGGTAGGTAAGGTACACTATAAAAGTACAGTAGGTATACATAATTAAAAAACCGACTTGAATGAAGAATCTGATACAAATTCTGTTTACCTGGATGACGTATTTTTTCCAAATATTTTGATGACAGATGGACGAACCAACAGACAGACAGACAAACGCGTGATCCTATAAGGGGTCCGTTTTTTCTTCACTTTTGATATGCCTATAATTCATGAAGATTTCTCCAGTCTTTTTTCCTTACTTTTGAGGTTATACAACCTAAAATACGCAAATCACTTCAAGTGTGCCCATAATATTTGAAGAGTTAACTCGAATTCCCTCTAGGATCCCATCATCAGATCCTGATCTGATGACAATGGGACCACCTGTGACGTATAACCTTGAATACGAATAAATCATTTTCCAAATAGAGCTATCGGAGAACATATATAAAAAAAAAGATTCCGACGAATTAAGAAGCTCCTCCTGTTTTTGAAAGTCGGTTATAAATGGGTTTTATTCTGTTTCTATTTTTATTTTATGCACAATTTAACTAATTATATGCAAGGGAAACAGTTTCACATATATAATATGTGTGCCAATCGATCCGGTTGAACACCTCAATTAAAGACATGTTTAAGTTAGTTAGTCAGTTAGTTATGTGTAAGAAGATAATGATCAATTATTTATTCTATTTGATCTAGATAAGTTTGTAAAAAATAATGTATTTTGTATTTAATACCTTTCTCACGTCGTTTTACTGTGACGGAGAAAGAAAAAACATATAGGTACCTAGTGGATATTTATAACGTTGAAATTATAAACGCTATGCCTGTGTCATTCTATGAAATAACAACACTTTTTCGATTGAAAAATTACAAGAACCATTAATCAAACTTTGAAAAAGGAATAAAAAATATATTGCATGTCTGTGTCAGATGAATCTGTGATTTATGGCTTTAACTCAATGCCAGAAAAACCCATGCCTACTTCTAAACCTCGTTATAATGCAAAAATTCAGCGGAAAAAATACTTATCTGGAACTATCAGATACAATTGAAGGATTGGCAGTGCTTATAACTTTAAATTGAATAAAATAATTTATTTTCAACAGTATTTTCCAATCTGTAGTTATATTTTTATATCATCTAACGTTGCTATGGCATTATGGCCATAACAAAACTAAAGAATTTGTAGTAAAATAATGGTCATCAATATACAGGTGAGTTTTTTCCAGGGTTTTTTCCTTTATGAATTTAGTAAAGATTGTACGTGTAGTCTAAAATGCGTAAGCGAAGCTATTCAATCCTCTTTTACTGTTCGTGTAGAACTTTTGAAAATCAGAACGTCTTCAAAAAGCTTGGTATAAATAAAATACAACTTAAAAACAACAAAATAAAAACAGAATTCATAAATTTCAAAATTGTAAAAAAGTTGGTTTAATGTCATAGATTCGTCATTTCTGGATTCTCCAGTTTTGCACTATGGCAACTCCATTGTGCAAAACTGGAGAATAAGCAAAACAGAAAAATTTAAAGTTCATAAAAAATATAAATATGTATATATTCATACTGTAAATAATTCTTGCTTATCTGTACAGACAATGTTCAAAATTTTTAACCATTAGGGTATCTTGTCATTAGTTGCGTTAACACGAAAAGATAACTAAACTAAAATAAAATCCGACTACTGAGTCGGGTTTTATTTTTAGAGCTAACTTTTTATCTAAAATATTTTAAGGTTATTTATTTTGGGTAGGTTTAGAGAGAATAGAAAATATAAATTATTCCTATTTAACAGGTGCATGCAAGCAAAGTCACGCACAATAGCTAACATTACTTTATTTTTGAGGTGTGGTAATTAAGGCTCTTTCATTTGATACCCAACAAGGATTTTTTTAGTTATTGACTTTATGCCCCCCAGATTTTTTTCATTCGATACAATAAAATAATCCTTACAAGGGACTAAGTCAATTATCAGTAAGTAAGTAAGTTAAGTCAGTTTGATGCCAAACATTTTTTGACCAATTTCGTTAATTTTAAGGCGCTACTCACGCTTGACCAAAAATTGTTTAATGCTAAAATGTTTTTCTCTAACTTTTTAGAGAAAAATATTTTGGCTTGTGCAGATGATTTGAAATGAGCTGATGTTTCAAAAGAAACTGCACCTGTATCTCCTCAGGTAATGGGTGTCCCAGTTAACAAAACACTCTGTATATATAACTCGTAGCCTATACCTATACCTGTAACACAATCCAGACACTTCCAACGACATCTAATTTTATAAAATTCTATAAGTGGTTAAGAATGAGGGAACATATGAGCATAAATACATACCTACACACATACATATATACCGGTCAAAACATAACCCTCCTTTTTGCTTCGCCGTAGTGGAAAGAAACATCGTGATCTTGATTATCACAGGACGAAAGCGAACACTAATAGGCCTTGAGCCTGCCCCAAAAAGTGCAAGTTTACTCGTATTTACGAGGCTCATTTATTTTCACTGCGAGGTGAAGAGGAGAAGAGGCAAAGCTCAATTCTGTTTATTATCTAACTTTTACTACAATCCTTTCTATAATCCATCTGCCAAGCATGGTGATATGGAAAAGCCTTCCGTTTCTGATGGATGCTCGGTCCATTCGAAGAATGTTGATGTGATTTGATCACCAATAGAGAGCGACCAGCAAATCTCCCCTCATACATTGACATTGCAAACATTGTAAGACGTCATGTCCATCACGATCCTTGTCGAGCGACGTCGTTGGACATTTACGGTGTCTCTAAAACACGAGTCGCGTGACATTTTCTTAGTGACTACGTGAAGACGAGGCTTTAGTTCCCTTGATTTTTTGAATTGATTCTTCTTTAGCCGCGTTGAGATATTTTTGGTAGAAAAACTTATACGGACGCATCACCCTCATGCTAATGGTGACAGCGTCACCGCAGGATGAATGTGACGTATTGCGTTGGCTGGTGCGATAAACAGTAAATACTTTTCTAGTTGTCGCGGATTTAGACTTATAATATTTATAATTTCCCAAAATAAATTTTAGTATGATTTATGTAGGTATTCTATTATTTATTCTATTTTATATAATTCAATTTCACCATGAGAAATTAATTACTAAATATAATTAATGTATATTAATTAAGATAACAATAATTAATAAGTTAGTAATGTATTATGTAACGAAAAAAGACACAAGTCGCAGGATTTTTGTTCCTTAGTATCTGAGTAAATACGAGGTTTATATTTCCACGTGGCACCGTCTCTGTATCCAAAGACGTCGACATTGGCAACATCACAAGACATGCCTATCACGATCTTGTCGGACATTTACGATGTCTCTGGGACACGTGTCGCAGGATAGTTTGCCCTATAGTAACTTAGTGAACACGAGTCTTTTATTTTCTTATTTATCCAAAGATTTAAATCTATGTAAATAATAAACTACATCCTGGAAGCTCGATGTTATGACGAGTCTGGGGGATGGGAGATCAAATTTCATATTAAATATTCATCCAAAAGTGTTTTCAAATTTACATAGGTAGGTACCTGCTTAGATAGTGAAAATGAAAAGATTCATTAAACCACTATCTTGTGTCCGTAGTAGGTACGTATGGGCAATGTTTGGAGAGGCAATTCACTGTTCCGTGCACGGAGTGGGTCAAAGATTTTACACGTAAAGAGGGGCTAGTCCAAACATTTTAACAGTAGTACATTTCAACAATGACACATCTTTTACGTTTTGTTCTTTATTATTTATTACAGGTTCTAATTACGTAATGACTTTATAGTGAAATAAGAATTTTCTTGAAACTCGAGTAGTGTATTAAAGGTTATTAATTATTTCGTAAGTTAGCCGGCGAGAGTTAATAGGAGTCTTCTTAGAAGACTCATCATTGCCGCGTGTTCACAGACAGCCATGTGCAATTGGCTTGACAATGCGAATCGAGCTTGGGTTCAGAAGAGTCACAATATTGAGAAAGAAGTATATTCCAAATATGTATTTTTTTCTTATAAGAAGGTATATCCAAGTTTACATCCGTCATTTTGCATGGGCCAACGGTCGAGTGGAGGCAGCAGGGGTGCAAGGGAGTCGCGAGCGGGTGGAGCGGCGCCACCCCGCGACAGAACTCCCCCTCTCTACCCCCCCGCGGGATCGATACGTCATTTGAGTTGGTCGCCATGGAAACCGCGGACTGGCGGGGTGCGCCTTCCAATGCTGCACGGGGCACGACACGAGACTCCACGAATCCCGGGGCCCAAATGAAATGTGATACAACCTCATTTGCGACAGATCCTACCATAAAAATACGCAATTTATTTGCAGCCTTGAAAGTTTTCATTGGGAAAGTTTGTACTGCCAACTTTTTAAGATTTCAGTCATTCTTATAACCTACCCTACGACCCCAACTATCAGTTCCATTTTGTACGAATTATAAGATATAAACTTTTATAATCTTGCTACGCCGTCACGGACGTTATTCAATCCTTTTTAGAGGTCCATGGCCAAGGAGTGCCAACGGAACCCTATTAATAACTACGTTGTCAGTCTGTCCGACCTCTAATGTGCTAGTAACTTTTGAACTAGTAGAAAACCGGTTAAAATTTTCAGAGATTATAGGGTAGAATAGGTTAAATAATATAAATTTTACGATACATACGATACACAACGTCATCTATATTCGTTTTTATGGCAGTTAACTTTAATTTTAAAAACACCCCAAGCCCAAAAAAATATTTCTACATCTCTACAAGTATCTTGAGCAATACTTGTAGAGTGTAGAAATATTTTTTTGGGCTTGAGGTGTTTTTAAAATTTTAAATCATGACAACAGGACCCATCCTGTTGTCAAAACTGTGATTTATTCCGAAATCTTTAGCGGGATGCTTCAACATGGTCAGCAGACCTTAGAGATTCAAAGCCAGATCGTCAAACTTCAATGATTAGAGATTATAGAATAGTGTCAGAGCTACAAGACCCCAGACACACACAAACAGACACCATTACACTCACACGAACACATTTCACACATACATATTCAGCCTCAACATATTACACCCATATTACATATTATTATGAGTTGCAATCAGACTATTCGTGTATCATATGATAGTATAAATACAATAGAAATAAAAAAACGCAAGATCAACACGTGAGTAGCCCTAAAATGTACGCAGATGGCCACTTTCCATTAATGTTGACGTGATATGGGTACAACGTGGTTTATGGACTCGGAAATGGATATAATTCATGAATTTTATGTTAATTTGTTACTCTTTCGAGAAAATTGCTTTTAGATAGGATACTTTTCTCTATAATACTGTCCGTGTTTCCAAATAGGATCTATGTGGTGTTGAAACTTAAAAGAGAAGAACATACCATTTATTGATACACAAACTGAGCTAAGTTTATTTAGAGTTTTTGGGTTGGGTGGTAACTGTCTATTTTTGATTGTACGACGGGGAAGCGTTGGCCTTCATCTCACATGGTTTCAAGTTATGATGGTATTGAAGTAGATGCGCACTTCCCCGGAATCCTGAGGAACTGGCTATGTTACTTTAAAAGTCGGAACACAACAATTTAGAATTGTTGCTATGACGACAGACTGTATTAAGATGGTGGACTTAAACAAAGTCCTACCACTAACCAAACCAAGCACAATATTGTACCCCTAGGAATCGAATCTCATGACCACAGAGGCGGTATAAAAAAGTACATCTCTTTTTCTACTAACTAGCTATTTACTTCAACAACCCCTGGACAGAGCGTCTTCCAAATTTGGAGGGGTCTTGCCTTAATCATCACGCTGGGCTCACACAAGGATATGTTGCTGTTCTTCTTCGGATGAGATCTCTTGTCGGCTTTACGATAACTGCGGTCTGATGGGTCTGGGTCGATTCGTAAGCCGGAACCTGGGCAGCTTTTACTAGCGGCTAAATGTTCCCACCACTGGTGGTAGGGCTTATAAAGGTTCACCTGGCTAGTGACCCACAGAAGTCACATGCGATTCGCCTTGATCCGTCGATTCAAGGGAAACCCAGTGCGTTCTCTACAAGCTCGCATCATCGTAGACCTTACTCCTGACATGCCTGACCCTTATTTAAAATATTTTTTAGATCATTAATTTATTTTCCAAATTTATATACATAAATAAATTCAATGTACCGTAATACGAGTACTACGTACAAAGGAATCAGTCGGATTACCTAAAGACCGTTACAATCGGCCTATAGGTAAATCATTACTACACACATTAATAAGAAATCATATCTATTATTTTGCTATTAAAAATAATGATAATTTTAAATCTTAAATGATTGTTTTTTTTTAGAAACAGGATATACAAACAGTACCTATGATATATAAAAAAAGTCACTCTTAAATATATTTTCCAATAAAGAATCTGTTCATGTACATCACACAAGTTTTAGTTCTGAGAAACTGGGAATTAAAACCGTAACTTAAAACGCAAAACGTACCTAGAGCTAACTACCTACTGATAATAATGATTATAGATTTTTTCATCAGTAACTTTTGACTAATATAACCTAATAGAGGTATAATAATATATAATAATAAGAGGTATTGAAAACGTTTGGATCGCCAACAATGTTTGGCGGTCGCGGACAGTCATCGGAGAGAGTCATGGCTAACATACATTTTTGTAGCGACCTTTTAGTTCCCTCTCTTTTTTTGTAAGTTGCCCCCTTTATATTAATTCCTGTATACCAGTGTCGGTATCCTGCGCTACAGGGTTTTTCCCAGTAGCACTAGTAGCAGTACCATTGCTTATCACCTCTTGGTCATATATGATATCTTCTTCATATAAAGGTTTTGTGTTCGTACTTTTGGGACATTTGACCCGAATGGATAAAATCTGAACTTCTTGTTTGGTCGAATTTAATTCACACAGAGAACCACGTATTTTAAAATGTGATCTTTTTTTACGAAACAACATTTCACATTTAACATTTTGCCCATCTAATATATCCTAAAGACTTCTTATTGCTGTACAATGCAATCTACAAATACACAAACTTTCAAATATACGTGTATTTGCTTATACAAACAAGAAAGTTAGCGAACAATATAAAAGTAATGGGAAAGAACGAGACGGAAATCGTATAAGGACACCCGTTAGAGCGAGAGGAAGTTATTCAAATTGAGGGTACATATTTCTACATAGGTAACAAATAGCTTGTTGAGAAAAGTATGGATATTCCGGACGCGGAATTTAGGCTATGAATCATTTACAAGAAATTGGCACGTTTATCATCTCGCTATTAATTCCTAGGTAGGTACTTAGCACAATTCTATTTTGATTCTGTCTGTTTTGATTAAGTGGTAAGTACTTACATTTTATTGACGTTACACCTTAAAAATGTGAGTCAAAAGGTATTTTTTGGGAAGGCTTGATGCAACGTACCTTGCCCAGGCAAGTCTCAATGCCAAGAGCTGATCTATCACAAGTAAAAAAATAAAAAAACCTTCCAGGACTTTCTCTTAATTAATAAGGATACAATAGATTGTAAAAAAAGAGTAGGTTACATAGGTTTTTTTACAATCTACTTACAGTTTCTTAATAAGGTGACGCGGTCCATTCAGATGTGACTGTTAAGTATAATTTTTCAATAGAGTAGATAATTATATCGTTACAAACTTAAATGGAGAAAAAAATACAATACAAATACAAATACAAAATTTATTTATTAAGTAACAAGAAACATGGTCATCAAAACAAAATAACATACGAAGTAATAATTATAAATTTGCTTACATAATAGGATTAATATTATATTATTTTGTGGTACACTAGCCCCCACACTAGGATTCCCTGTGTCGCGGGCGGCTAGGTACTTCCGGGAGTGTTGAAAAACAAAATAGGATTGTAAGAAATAAAATGTCTAGGTACTTATATTATTTATTCAAATAATATGTGTCAGCATTATTTCTGAGCTCAAGTGTCGCCCCTTGGTATTTCCACATTATGATTTTATTTAACAAAAAGTAGAAAAGTTGAAGAGAGTTGCAAGAGCAACTTCAAGAACAGGTATTTACACTGCTTGAATTACGAGTATGTAGTTTGTGCCCGTTGAAAATAGGTTTATAGATTTTCTAAAATGAATACCTAAATAACATTGAGCCCATAAAAATGAAATATATTTTAAAAGGCACATGTAAGTTGCCGTAGTCAAACCATATAAGTACCTATGGTAATATATTTGAATTCTGTTCTTTTTTGTAATTTTCTTATTCTTATAGTAACTTTAAAGTATTTTTTACGGACCAGTAGATTGTGAAGGTACCATTTAATGCCTAAAATGAATTTTCAATACATTTTTGTCACCTACAAAATAAGATAAAAAAAAACAACTTTGTTATTTTTTATCGAAGTCTGGACATATTCCGGGTCTGGATATTTGACGGGGATTCGTTTTAAAACCCAATTTAAAATAATTTAGATTACTCCAATAATCGAGCAATAAATAATTCAATATTTCAATCAAGATAGAAATTGATTAATTTCCTTTGATTGCAATAGCAATGTATATTTTGATAGGCCTACCAAGATATTGTGCTATTTGATGGTTTATTGTTTCGGGTAGAGGACGACATCTATGATGCGCTACTTGAAACTCGTAACCAACAGAGCTCCCTTAACCCGTAATAGCTTGGTATTTTGCTGTGGGATTCTTCTTTAAAGTGTTAGGTTTGATTGTTGCATCTTGGTTAGATAATCGTGATTATGCAAGAACTCTTTTTCGGTTTTAATATAGGTGGAGTTAGTTATAGGCATGTAACTACAATTCAGTATCAGTATCTGCATTTGTAAGTAGGTACCTATATTCAATGTTCAAAACGTTTTTGAGACAGCTTGCGTTTGAGAACAACTGATAACTATGGCAATAGCTTAGGTTATGGTTTGGGTACCTAGATTGCCTATGTTGGATGCATGTGAGCTAAAATGTTGAGGATGATAATGTAGGTACCTACAGATATTCTTTTTTTATATGTTATGTAGGGATCTCTGGACCTTGTCTTGACTTGTCTGTTTCTAGGTCAGAATCAGTCTAACCTACAGCAAACCGTTTGTTGCTGGACATCGACAGGAGGGTGGTCGCTAGCCAGGTGGACATTTACACCATCAATACCAGTACAGCCTAGAGTACAGGATCGTGACTCCTTTGTTTTGTTTCTTGCAGTCTATTCAAGGCCTGTCTCCACCAGTTTCTATGTTGTGCATCATGGAGAACCATGCCGATCGGAATCTCCAGGTTGTCCGAGACCTTGACTGTCCAGCGCTTGGCGCTGCATTCACGAAGCCTTTATAGAGAAGCCATAGAGCCTTGTGATGTACCTAGCTATCAGAAGTACATAACGTTTTTAGCTCTAGTTTAGAGAATTTTAAACGAAACGTTCGCCTTTTAAATAAAGATGACAATCACTCGTGTTTGCTCTTATATTTACGGTGTAGGGGCTCGCTGGAAAGCATCCAATTTAGGTTACCTCTATAATATAATTTTGGCTTTAAGTAGATAGCTTTGACCTAATAGCAACTATATTGTCACGTCTTAAAATGAGGCCCGATTTCCTCAATGAATAAGTGATCTCGTTAAAATGGAGTCGACTTGCAATGAGCTAATTACCGCAGTTTGGCCTTGTTGCAGGTTCGATTCACACTTGGCCTGTTTTAAGTATTCGTTGTTAGACCTATGGTAAGATAAAAATAAAATAAATATAAAATATATATAAGGATAAAAGTACCTATTTATCGCACCAAGTTACGCACTCACTTGTTGCGCTAGAACAGTTAAAATTACGCTTTTCAGCGCATTACTGTCAGTCATTTTATACGATGGGCATTTGCTTGGCATGTAAAATACTTAGGTAAGATGGTGGTAGCTAGCCAGGCGCAATTAAACAAAGTCCTACCACCATACAAACCAAGCACAATATTGTACCCCCCTAATGGGGATCGAACCCCGGAACTCAGGATGTGACCCCACTAGGCCACAGAGGCGGTAAAAAACATTACCCGTGAATACCTCAATCAAACCAGCAATATGTCTGCCAAGCGTGGTAATTATGGCCAAACCTAACAGTTTTGGTTATGGGCTCTTGAGACGTGCGCAGTCAAACCCATGACTATTAAAAATTTTCTACACCATTGACTTCGCAACCCTATATTGAGTGAAAAACTAATTCATAAATATAAATTTCCATTTGTATAAGGAGACAAATACCCTCACGTCACTATCTTGAAAAACCTGATGATCATCAAAACCTGCTGTCTAAAAGCTGTCATTTGACATTTCAAGAGGCTTCAATCTTATCCTAAGGAACCCTTTGCAACTTTTTGTCAATACCAGGCTGGTTTCAGTAAATAAATAAACAAATTGTGTCTTCTGAAGTCAACCCCTCTACCTCTAAAGGTAAGTAGCCAGTTCCTTAATTTATTAAGGATTCCGGGTGAAGTGCGGGTCCACCTTCGGCCTTATCATACCTTGAAAAATCAAGTTACATGAAGGCCAAGCACATCCCCGTCGTACTATAATAAAAAAACCCCGTAAACATTATACAAAGCGTATTACCCTCTAACCTCGCCTCCATGTTACAAAAACCCCATGTTAAAAAGGTTTTTTTTTAATTATTCATTCGATACTTTTTCAAATTATATATACAATCTTGCGGGCTTTTGATTGAGGCGACACGTGACCCAAGTGCTGGCTCTTAATTAGGCCAGCGAATTAGCATAGTTATTCAGCGTGGCAATGCAGCCAGTGTCATGGGCACGCTACCGTCTGGTACTGGTCTGGAAAAGTTGAGTTACCTATAGACCGTTTGTAACGGTCCTTAGGTAATCTGACTGATTCCTTAGTATATAGTTAGTTTAATTGTACTTTTTATTAAATAACAACCCATAAAACAAAAATCTTCTAGTCACACTTTACACCCAAATTTTTCAAAAACTAGTTTCAATATATAATATTTTCACTGATTAATAAGCTCTGCAAAATAAAAATTTCAGATTCAAATCAACCATTTAAAATATATGGATGAATTATTGTAGTTCTTTCCACCCCAATTCGAATGTTATGTCGTCACAAACATTACCACTTATAGCATACATACTATAGTGCCGAATTTCCCAATTTTACTCGGATATTTTGTTCGATTCGCTCACTTAATTTAAAATTGAAACAGTATATCTATCCTTTGTCTTACTGTCTGTGAAAATTATAATATAAACATTAAATTGTACATGAGTCAGGTTAAAGGAGAAAAAAAAACAGATAAATCATTTGGAATATTTTATTGGAAAGTCATTTTCACGATTGTAAAGATAGCTAGTTAGCTAAATCGGTAATTAAACATAAATAATACGGCTTGACCTAATTTACAATTACCATTGCGATGCTGTTTTGTTTCGTCTAAAACATTTTATTACTTTGCTAAATTATTTTTCGGGGCACAGTAAACAAAATTCAAAATCAAACGTATTATTGCTATGCTAAGAAAGACGTTAAATAAATAAGATGGATTATAGCTACACCTACAACCTGTTTACACAGCAAAAGATTTGTACGAATTAATGCGATCGCTGGAATAATATCTAGATAGGTACTTAAATCCGCTACCTAAATCAAAAGCGATCACAAAGCTATATCTGCTTTCGTACCCATCTTAATCTGCTCTAATGTAAAATCTACCAGCACTTCAATATCAAAAGTTACAAAAAATCCTACAATATGTTGTATCAATATCATATCGTAAAAATTCTTTACAAAACGATTACATCGGCCACGAATCACTGATAAGTGCTAGATAGGTCTTCCACGAATTACAGAAAACAAGATTAGTCACTTTCTGTAAGACGTGTCAGAAGGAAAAGCGCCAGCCAAGGAGGCGTCGGGCAAGGGCGCACGCGTCGACTGCCGCTTTTCACTATAATGTAGAGGGCGTATTACTTCTAAAATTATAATAGTCACTGGTCTCAAAACATGGCTTAAGTACTATACACCTAAAATATATAAATTATTACAAATTAAGTAAGGCATTTACATCAGGGATCCTTAACTTTACTTTATACTTACACGATACTAGAAAACTTATTGTAACATCGTGTAATAATAAAGGAATTGACTAAACTTACATGGGTAAAACAAATAAGTTTACTTGTACAATGGTCAAGATTTCGGCGATATCGTCGTTGACCTCAAAGCTTGTGTGGTTTGTAAAATCATGAGCTCTATTCATGAAACTTTCTATTGGTCAATAATTTTGATTGGCAGAGAGAGATAAATTTTGAACCTCTTTATCAGTAAGGCATAGTCGTTTACAACTTAGCACTATCGTTTGGCACTTTAGACAAAGATAAATAATATAATAAATTAGCCTTATAACTGAAGACAAAATTCTCAAAAAATACATAATAATGCAGAAATCATTACCTTTTAAAACATTTGAATCACAGTCATGATTGATTTCTTATGGAGAGTGCGTGCCACGACACAGAAAGTCAATAACAATTAAATAAATCGATCACTACATACATAATTATGACACGAAATCTAAAACTATTCCATCGGGATAATTTGAGTTGAGCATTATTCTTGTGCATTTTATAGAAGATGGAAGTTATTCACACAGGTTGCAAACCTTGTGTTGACGTTCGTAACAAACTATGACTTATCGAAACGTTTTCATCTCCGACGCTTCGCTGAAACCGCGGCCGCTATCATCTGTCTCAGCATTGGCTCTGGAGTGCACTGTTTTGGATCGCATTTCATCTGACCGTCTCCTCCGCATCTGTTGCGATCAGAAATTAAAATATATTTTTTTTTTAGGAAACTAGTATAAGTAAACCGAGACAGTGAAACGCACAGACGAGGAAGCACCCATTTTGACGATATATGTAAAAAATGAAATCACATTATACATGTCAACTGTTGAATCGAGCAAAGGTCACCTAAGGTCCGTGATTTTGAAAGAATACGTAAATCAATATTGTTCTAGTAATACTATTCTCTGCA
Source organism: Venusia cambrica (assembly GCA_951394065.1). Lineage (NCBI taxonomy): Eukaryota > Metazoa > Arthropoda > Insecta > Lepidoptera > Geometridae > Venusia > Venusia cambrica. The sequence goes on along the minus strand of OX596060.1, from coordinate 8,512,177 downwards.
AGAACTGATTTTTTTAAATGGCACAAGTCATTTTAATTAAGATTTAATTGTACTTACGTGCAATGTAAACATGGTCCTGAAGATGCGCGTACAACTTCTCCAACTTTGTATGTGTGGCCCTTTATTAGACAACCTCGTTTTTGCGCCGATCCCTTGTAAGAGTGGACCGGGAAGTGAGGTGGCAGTGTGGTAGTGGTCGTAGTCGTTGTCGTTGTCACGTTGACGGTGGTCGCCATCGATACGGGACATTCATAACGAGGACAACAAAATCCTGAGATTGGTTCCTCGTGGCATCCGTGAATTGGTGGAGGACAGCTCTGTTGTAAGCAAATAATGTCACTTCTAAAGCAGAAACAGAAATCACATGGATCGTCTCTGGGTATCTGTTGAGCAGACACGTAGACTTTTCCACCATATCGACAAGTTCCAGGCCCGAATGTTTGATCTTCTTCGATATAATCTGGGTCTGTTCCGTATCCGGTTGACCCACTAGCTGGCATGGAAGGATCTTCGTCTTGACCGATATCGTCTGTAGGCTGATCTTCAGTAGGAATGGGTTTCGGTTGTTCAGTTGCAGGAATTTCGGGCTTATGTGGTTGCTTTGTGACTTTTTCAACTAAAGGAGATGCCGTGGAGATTTCTTCTGTTTTAACCGTTGCTGGTTGTTCTTCTGGTATAGATGTTTCGGGCAGTGGTTCAGGTTGGAATGGTTTTTGTGTTGTCTCGGCGACTTGTTCTGTTTGCCCGTCATCCTCAGGGGCTTTAGGCGTCGATGACTTTTCGTCATCAGATATGATAGTAGTTATTGATTGTGAATCATCAGATACATGCTGTGTTATTGAAGATAACGTAGTTTGTTCTGGTGTTGTGGATGCTTCGTTAATTTTTATCGGTGTTAATGTTGTGTTTTGTATCTCAAACGACGTCGTCGGGTACGTCTCAGGACTTCCTGTTTTACTTGTTATGAAATCTTCTTGTTCCGTTGTTGTCGATTCCATTGGAACCAATTGGGATTCGGTAACAATATTTACTGTCTGCTGATCAATATCAGTTATAGGTTTATCGGTCTCTACGGAGAGTTCGTCGCCATCCTCCATTTTAGCGCTTGTTGTGGTTTCAAGATGTTCTTGTTTAAACGTTGTTATTTGTTCAGAATCTTGATGCTTTTCAGTATATTTGCTTGGCTGACTTGTCACAATTTCAGAAAGCTTTGTACTTGTTTCAATGGAATTCTCAGTAGTGGTTGTTTTTGGAAGGCTGGTTGATATTTGATCATAATTTTTAGTAAAAACATCATCAACATTGACATAATTTTCTTGATCCTGTACCTTGGTTATTTGCTCCGCAGATTCAGTTGTAGTATCTGCTGAAGATGGTTCTAACTCTTCTGATTGAGAAGTTTTAACTATTTCAGGTTCTGTGAATGATTCACTTATTGTTTCTGTAACTGTAATAACAGGCTCTTTAGCTGATATATTTTCTTCTGTAGTTAATTTTGGCAATTCAGTTGCTATTTCCTTAACGTCCGTTATTGGCATTATGTCTTCTGATGTGCTAGTCTCCTGAATAGTAGATAGTTCAGGAGTTTCTGTATGAATTTCTACTTCTGTGCCATCTTTACTAGGACTAGATTCAATCTTGGTATGATCAGTAGTTTCAGGAATATTAGAAGATTCTTTTTGGGTGGCTTCAGTAGTAATATCGTCAATAAATCCAGTATATTCAGTTATTCCGAGGTTGTCAAATACAGTAGTTTCTGTAGCTGGCTTTGACAATTCTTTATCAGCTGTTGAGGTTGAGAGTTGAGTTGTAGAATCTTTGTTTACAGGTGTAGAAGACTCGGAATGAGTCACGTCTGTTGCATTAACCAGTTTTTCGGGGTTTTCAGATTCAGGTGCATTGGTGCTTATATCTGTAAACTGTGTTGTTTCATTTACAATTTCGATCGGTTTTTCTGTAGTTTTTTCTTCTTTTTCAGAAGTTTTTGTGATATCCGTACTATCAACTGGTGATCCCGTTACTAAATTATCCGCTGAAATAGATGTAATTTCAATTGAAGATTCAGTAGGAGATGGTGCACCTACAAGATCTGCAGTTGTTTGAGTTTCTTTTTCAAATTCTAAATCGACAGGCAGCTTTGTTTCAGCATGCTCCAGGGCTTGTTTTGTAGTTGTTTCTAAAATTGAAGGCTTTCCAGTAGTTATATCTAAAGTTTCTAAAGATTGCCCTTCATTTGAAGATGCAGTCGTTTCTTGTTGATCTGTTTTTGTGACGATTTCGTTTGAAGTATCATCATCTAATTTTGATGTTGTAATAATGAGTTCTGGAGCTTCTGTTCTAGGATCTTCTTGTAACTTACTAATATCTGAAGTACTAGTTAGTATAGGTTTCAGCGTTATATCATCTAACTGTTCTGGCTCATTAGTATCTTTTTCTTTGGGTGAGCCTGTGACTAAAGGTTCGACACTAATGTCGTTGATTCTGGTCGTTTCACCACCTGTGTTTGGTTTTTCAGTAGAACCAGTTAATTTGTGATGTGGTTCAGACTTTGTAACAAGATCTAAGCTGGCTTCTGTTGCAATGTCTTGATCTCTAGTTGATGTCACGATTTCTTCAATAGGAACAGAGGTAATCGATGACGTTGCTCTGATTATAGACTCAGTAGTGTACTCTGTGTCAATTTCTGTTGGTTGTGACTGTTCTTGGTTTTCTGTTACAATATCATCAATTATCGATTGATCAGTGTATGTTATCTTTGAATCTGGGTTTGGAACCGAAGAGGTAGATAATTCAGGTACTATATCAGGCTGTGAAGTTGAACTTTGTTCCGGCAATTGTGATTCAGAGGATGATGATTCGTGTTCAGATTCTTCAGGTTTGGTTGTTTCTTGTGGAATTTGGGTAACAGTTTGGGGATCTGTGGTCTCTATGTTAGTTTTTGTGGTAGCCTTTACCGTCGTTTTCTCGATATCATAAGAGTCTGAAGACTTTGTGTTACTTATTCTTTCAGAATCATCTAGCTTGGATGATTCAGTACCAGCTTCATCAATTAAATAACTTGTTGCTGTAGCTTCATCAATAATATTAGTAGTGGTAGCATATTTTTCAGTATCTGTTTGAGGTACAATTGTACTATGTAACAAAATTTCGGTTGAAGATTCGTCAAAAACTTGAGTGATAACCTTTACAGTAGATGTTGGAGACTTTGTAGTAGTTATTCTTAGAGATTCATCATGCTTGGGTAGTTCAGTACCGGCTTCATCGATGAAATAACTTGTGGTCGTATCTATTTGCGTATCTTTTTGAGGTCCGATTGTACTATGTTCATCATATTTAGAAGATTCGTCAAACACTTTTGTGGTTATTTCTTCAATAACTTCTGGAGACTCTGTATATTTTTCCGTATCTGTACTAGCTGATGGTTTCGTAACAATAGATGTTTGCGTAGTATCTTCACTTTCTGTACTGAGTGAGGGTTCTTGTACATCCTTTACGTGTAGTTCAGAATCCAGAACCTTAGTTGTTGATTCTATTACATCTGATTCTTTTGTGTATTGAGTATCTTCTTGTAAATCTGAGTCCAATGGTTTTGATATTTCAGTGTTCATTTCTTGAATTCCCGATGTTGTAATTGGTGATTCTGTGAAATCGCTTTCTTTAGGTAAATATGTTTCAGTAGTTGGTACTTCAACTGGTGATTGCTGAATAATTTCATTATCATCAATGCCTTCCGTTGATTTAGTATCTTGTAGATAATTTGTAGATTTTGATGTGGTTACTTCACTCAAATGTTCTTCTGTTCGTGTAGTTGTTTCACTGTCTTGAGGTATATCTGTCTCTGCTTCGACAACATTTACTGTCTGTGTAGTCATGCCCAAGCTGGAAATAATCACAGGTATATCAGTAGCTTCACTGACCCTCGTATTTCCTTCTGATATCTTTGTTGAGGCTTCTTCGTCTTTTTCAAGTAGTGGCAATTCAGTCACTTTGTTTGGTTTTGTTGTGACTTCTTCAGGTATTTTTGTAACATCAAGAGGTTCAGTATCGTGAATTATTGAAGAATATGTGCTGGTTTCTGTTTCTGTTGGTCTTGTAGAATCTGCTATCGAAGGTACAGTATTGGGTTCAGTACCTTCTGGAATACTAGTGGGTGTATTTCTAATAATTTCTGGTTCAGATGGTTTTGAATATTGTTGTTCTGTTGTTATGTCACTTTCACTTTCTTTATTTACAATTTCTGTTGTTTCACCCATACCTATGATTTCAGTTTGATTTTGGTCCGAAATTTCATTAGCAACGTCTTGTTTCTCTGTTACATCAGTATCAGGGAAATTTAAAGGTGTTTCAGTACCGATTTGATCAGTTATGACTTTGTCCAGTTTATCCGTAACAGGTTCGTGATCTATAACAATGTCATTTTTGTCAGATTCTATATGAGAATATGGTATTGATGTATCAGGTAGTATAGTTGTTAATTGTGGTTCAGAATCAGTATCAGATTGAACAGTCTCACGGTGACCAGGTTCTTGTGTTTCTGTTATTTCAATAGAAGGGCTTGTTTTGATATCAAACATTGTTGATGGTGACTCAGTTGATTTTTCAACCGTTTCTGTTGCATAATCTAGGCTGTTTGTGGACTGTGTTTTATGTTCTAGCTCTTTTTGTGTTGTTCCTGGATACGCGGATGTAGTTTGTTCAACATCGGAAGCCGATTGTGTACATTCGGTACCTGAGCACTTTTGAGGTGGTTGCTGTTCCGTTTTATGATCATCTTTTCTCTTGCAAGATTTTTCAGTACATTCTTTTTCAATGCTATCTTGTTCTTGTGGTAAAACACCGGGATCAGAACCACATTTCTCATCATTGCAGGTTGTGACAGGAAGATTGCAATCGTCACCGTTACATGTATGTGGTGGGATAACATCTGTAATTTTACATTCAGATCCTTCACATGGTTTAGCCGGGGTCGTTACACAGCCATTTTCCTTAGTGCATATTTGTTCAGAAGACCCAGAGGCTTTGCATTCGTTCCCAGTACATTTTTCATGGTGTGGTTCTACAATTGGCTGTTGTGGAACGTTTCCTGCTTGGATCTCACCTTGGGGACTACAACTGCCAGAATCACATAAAGGCTTATCATCTTCATTAAGTATACATTCATCACCGCTACATTTATTAGGAGATACTAATGTGTCAGTGCCTACAGCTTGTTCTGGAACGTTTCCAGCATGAGACATTTCATCTTCTGAAGTACAGCTGTCAGAATCGCATAAAGTTGGTTTATTATCTTTGATAATTGAACATTCATCACCGTTACATTTAATAGGAGATATTAATGGTGTATCATCAGGTTGTTTTGAATCTATTCCTACTTGCGAATTTTCATTCTCGAGATTACAGTTACCAGATTCACATACAGTAGGTTTATCTTCTTCACTAATTGCACACTCATCACCGTTGCATTTTGCAGGAGATACCAATGGTGTATCTGTGCCAGACATTTGGCTGTGTGGCTGAGGAGGCATTGTTTCTGTTCGTCTATGATCACAAACGTAGGTAGGACAGCAAGAATCTGGTGAATCGTATGTTGTTTCACAGTTGTCCATGTACTCTGGTGGAGGACTGCAAATGATTGGATCACATTTAATGATACTACTACTACACTTGCATCCCGATAGACATTTGTTAGAACTTGGTACAGCACTTTCATTTCTGTAAGTCACACCATTAAGAAGACAATCTCCTTCACCCGGAATTCTGGGTTCATTGCTAATTTGGATCTCATCGTTATCGGGTGTTGTAGATTCACTGATATATGGGGGAGAACTAGTCGTTATGGTTTCATGTTTTTCTGGAATGGAATCATCCAAATCTGAACTTGTTGAAGGTTCATAGCCAGATACTTCTGTAGAGTCAGCCGTTTGTTCTAAAATCGATGGTACAACAGAAGTAGATATTTCGTGGTATTCTGTCGTAGGAGATTTAGAGCTTGTTGAATAAACATACGTTGAAGTCGATATGTCGTCCTCAAAAATATCGGCTGGTACTGTTGTCTGTTCGGCGATGACATGTGTTTTTGTTGAAGCAATGCCCTCAACGTTTTCTTTCTCTGATGCCTCTGTAGTAAGAATAAATTGATCTTCTCGAGATACTAAAGTATCTGGCATTAAAGTTGTAAGTTTTTCTGTTTCTGCAACTATTTCCTTATGAACTGGAAGATTATCTTTAGTCTCTTTATCAGTTGTTGATTCAGGCTCGGGGGAATATTGTCCTATTTCTGGTGTTTCAGTAATTTCTTCATCCATGAATCCACTCGGAATAGTATTTAATCCCTTATCGGGTTCAGCAGTTGTTATTTTTCTATAGTCAGGGGTGGTTGTAATATCAGCTTCACTATGAACATATTCAGTAATAGTATTTGTGGTAGCATCTGATCCGGTAATTTCTTTGATTTTACTGTCAAAAGTAGCTGTAGTAGTTGGAAAATGAGGTCGAGCTTCGGAAGTTAATTCAAGCGTATCGTGTACTTGATCCTTTCGAATATCAGATGTAGCTATGGTGGTATCATCTAATAATGTTGTTATCTTGATTTCATCTTCAAATGAAGGAGCATTGGTTGTAAAGTCATATTGTTGTGGTTTTGAAATGTTTTCATTATCTTGTTCGTAGTCTATTTCAGGTATATTATCTGTAGAAGATTCTTTACTTTGATCTGGTAAAGTCGTTGTTGGGGCAGATTGATGTGGTTCTGAAATATCTTCAACTTCATTTTCCTGGATTTTTTGAGTAACAGTAATGAAATCTGATGATGTATGTTCATCTTCGATATAAGAAGCACTAGTTGTGGGATAATGTTTTAGTGGTTCTGAACTATCATCAACTAATTCAGGCTTAAAGGTACTTTCTGAGCTAGGTGTTTGCTTAATATCATCTTCAAATACAGAAGAAGTGGTAATAGAAGAGTGTTGTTGGGTTCCTGAACTAACTTCTTGAGATTTTTGAGGTTCATCAGTAGATAGTGTTGTTATTTTCTTGACTTCATCTACAAACACAGGAGCAAATGTGGCTGTAGCATAGTGCTCGGTCTGTGTACTGTCAATTTTATCGTTTTCTTGAGATTTTTCTGGGATATGAGTGGTGAAAGAATCTTTGGGTGTATTTTTCTTGGTATCGTCTTCAGGTTCTGGATTATATTCAAGATCTTGGTTTATTTGAGGTTCAACAGTGGTTATATCTTCATCTTCAGTGGTAAAAATAGTAGTAGGTATATTAGTTGATATTATTTCATCAATTATATCAGGTTTCAAACTGTCCTTTTCAACTGATTCTTCAATAGGAATTTTCGATGATTCCGTGATAGTTGTAAATTTATCTTCTGAATGAGTACTATGCATCGGTAAGTTTTCTATATCGGTATCCTTTTCTATTTCTTCTAAAAGTGGGGTACTTGCTGTCATAGTAGTGTGATGAGATGGATCAATATCAGAGCCATCTCCAAATTTATTACTCACAACATCTTGTGATTCTGTAGTAACAGCTTCATCGTCCAAATCAAAAGCATGAGTTGAAGTTTGCAAATGATTTTGTTCGTCAAATGTTTTTGTTGTTTCAGTTTCATTAGGGATAGTTGTCTCCTGTTTATCTAAACCAGTGGTTTTATCTACGTTTTCTTCAGAAATAGGAACACTGGTGGTTCTTAATGTATCAAACTCAGTTGTTAGACGTTTTTCATCAGAAATAGAAGTTGCTTTGACTCCTATGTCTTCATCATAATGATAGCGTGATTCAGTGGTTGTTTCACCCATTTCTTCTTCTGAGTGAGCTATCTTTTCTACTTCTTCTGCTGGTGCACTAGTCGTAGGCTCCAATAATATGCGTGTTGTTAAGCGATCCTCTTTATTAGAATCTGTGGTCGTAATACTTATTTCATCGCTAACCGTTGAAATACTTTCATCAATCGCAGGTAAAGATGATGTTGAAACAGTATCATGGGGTGTTATAATATCCTCTTCACCGGAACCAAATTCTTCCTCATGAGTTTTGGTTGTTGATAATTCATTTTGCTGTGAAATATAATCACTTGTTGTACTTGGTATATATTGCTGCAATTCATTTTCAAGATGCTCATCACTTTCAGTGGTAACACCATCATATTCTGGTGCTTTTGTTGAAATTGATTCGGTAATTTCATGAGATTTTTCCGTGTTTGTCGAAATTTCACTGATAGTTTCCACTTTGTGACTTTCTGGTAAATCTTCAGTTAGACCAGTTTTTATAGTAGTTTGTTCATCTCCACTTCCTTCTATATCAATGTCAGATGCTGGCGATGTTGAAGGAGTATAACCCGGTTCATGTCGGTACCCACTTCCCTCTGATCCGGCCCTTCTGGGTGGACTGAGGGTGGTAAGTGTTTCTTGTTCTAATTCAGTAGTATAATCTGATCCCCCATATATTCCTGTGGTAGGTTCATCACCTTCACAAATATAAGTATCTGGGCAGCAAACACCCTCACGAGGAGCTAAAGCAGTGCAGTTCTTTCCTTCATTTTCCATCGGAGTACCACATTCTTGTACAACACATACTATGTCTCCTTTCATGCAGTAGCAATGATCACAAGCTTTTTCAGTCTTTATCAGTGCACCGTCTGGAATTACTTGATTTTCGTAGATGCAATCTTGAGTCATCTGTGTGACAGGTGATAAAGTAGTTGTCGTCAGCAAAAAACCAGGCGTAGGTCGTACCGTCGTTGATAAATCATCCAGCAATGGCATTTCATCTTCCGGGTGATCTGGAATGTAAAAATATATACATAAATATGATTTTTGTCACTGGCAATTTTTTTTTTTTTAATATGTAATACGTATGTATTACATATTAAACGTATGTTTAATATTTTGTAATACGTACCACAAGAGTATCGGACCGGGCAACAAACATCTTTGTGGTAGATGGGCGTGCAGCCGTCGACGTGCAGAGTACATTCTTGCATCACGCAAGTCGTCATGTTTCGTATGCAGTAGCAGTGTTCGCAGGGTTTGTTCGGCGTCGGAGGTACTTTTGAGCCTTCCGGGAAGTATTTTCCATGGAGGCTGCAACCGTATTTGTCAAGTTTGCCTAGACCGGTAGACCCATACTCCGCTGGCGACGTTGTAGTCGACGTAAGCAGGTCAACTGGAACTGAAAACAATGTGTTATATTTTAATTCTGAAAACGTTCTTTGATATATTGTACCTCGTTACAGTAGTTTTAAATCTAAATGATTGGATTTTTTGTGAGTTTTTATTGCAAGTGTTTTGTCCTAAAATCCTTATGGCTACTGGAGTGATCTGGAAATTGATTGGAATCTACACCAAAAATTACCTGCCATAAGTTGGTTCTGGGTACACATTGTAAGCTGAATTATCACAGTATGTATTTTGGGCTGTATTATGTTTGTGTTCTTGGGTGTTAACTTCTTAATGACTGCATGTTGTGCTGTAATACTGGGCATTCAACGAGCTATTCTTATTGTAAATGGCTGTGGACTGGCCACTGGAAAAATGAAGAAGAAGAAGAAAAACTGCTAATAGATAGACTGAATAGGCAGTGACCTAGGCAAGCGTACTCTATCGGTGATATCTAGGCTGCATCATTATTGTTTGGCTGACCACCAGGCGAGATTACTGTTAAGCTCAAAATAAGTCACTCACCATCTGGACACGTAACGATTGGGCAGCATTGGTCTGCCCGTTTCTCGATAGTGCAGTCTTGACCGATGGGCTTGGTGAACGGGCAGACCCTCAGGTAGCACATGAGCATTCGATTGTGGCAGGTACAGTTCAGGCAGGGCTCATTAGTCATGATGCGGTCACTTTCGCCGTAATGCTGGAAGTTGTAATAACAGCCGTCCGGGGATCCTGAAATTTATGGAGATATATTAAAGAAGGAGATATATTAAAGAAGCAGATAAACAACTAGAGCCTCAGGGATGATACTCTGAGCTAATAACGCTTGCGATGGTTTTTGGTAAATTTTATCTTCAAAACACATCGTGGATTCAGAAAACATTCACTACATATGCCACACGTACCAAACAAATAAAACAGTACCTATTAATATACCATTATCATATATCGGATTAAACGAAAACGAAAAGAGTGCTCTGGGAAACCGATATAGAATAAACCGACCAAGCGCGAGTCAGACACGCACCTATGGGTTCTGACCCATATTTAAAAGCAATAATGCGGGTATATTTTTCATCTCGTTCTGGAGTATTCATGTAACTCACATTAATACTCAACTCACACTTGGCCAGTTATTTTTGTATTTGTTGTACTTTAGGTTAAGCACCAAGCAGTGTGGACACGAAATCGTAACCCTATTTTGACGCTCATACGCCTACCGTTTTTTTACTATATAGCTAAAATAAATAAACCTTAAAAGGTAATCCGCTATAACAAAACATATTATCTGGAAACTTCAACATGTTACATATTACTTGTCATAAGAAATACAGTCCTTTAAAGGTAGGACAGATAGACAGCGTAGGCTTAGCAATAGAGTTCTGTCAGCACCTTTGGTTACGGAACCCAAAAACCTGAACATTTAAAATAATCCATATTATAATAATTAGTTACCTGTATTAGTATTTCTAGAGGCAAATTTGTAGGCTTTTTTGTGTCCACGATGTGTTTCAAAGCCAGACAACCAAAAATTGTGATGTCCTTATCACAGAGGATATATCTTAAGGTTTAATTAATACCTAACAGTTTTAAAAAAGGATCGAGCAAAAAGGTAGTTTTCACTTGTATACAAGATACTGTGTTCATCGATCAAGTACTTAACATTTTTAATAAAACTTTCACTTAAACATCACACGACTCATTATATTTTCTCCTTCGAGGATTCACCTCTGATCACTACTTAAACCTTGGATCTTATGATGATCACCTATTAGGGGGTAGTCAGAGGCCCGTCCAAACTTACATTCGGCACATGCCCACGGTTTGCAAGTTGCTAGTGTTCAATACATGACAGGTTGCAATACTAGCCAGAGACGCATGCCATTCGGAATTTGGTCCTAGGAACATGGCGGTTTTCTTTCGATGTGACCTTCACCGTCGACTTCCGAAAAACCACGTACTTTGGTGCACGACGGGATTTGAACTCAAAACCTTCGGATAGGAAGGCGGGCTTCTACCCATTGGCCACACAGGTCTTTTAAGTTTTGAGAGAAGTGAAAATAATAAAATATACTGTTATTTAGCTTAAAACGTAAATATCATGCAACGAAATCAGATATTTTCATCAGACTTTTGTAGGTCATCCAATCGTTGGCAACCATATTGATTAAAGAAAGACACTCACCATCGTATAAATCTAAGGACGTGTGATTGCTTGCAGTAGGTGCTGAAAACAAAAAAATATTAATCAGTTCTCATGTAAAAATAAAAACAAAATAAGTCTATAAACCGTCTCAAAGGTTTGTTTTCATTATAGTAAGTAGATAATTACAAAAAAGTATGTGTTTTTTGAGGCTAGATCGCGCCGTGTGTATATATTTATGTTCTGTAATAATTCAATGTGGCTATCAAACTAGATCACCAGAATATTACCTACTTCTCAGTCTTCAAGATGTTTTATATGTTAACATGTAAGTGATGAGAGAAAAATATATTTTTGGTGAAAGATACGTTTAGGAAGAAAGGCTTTAGGTACGCTTAATTTGGTCTTTGGTAAAAACCATATCACGTGTGTACTTAACTTCGAGAAACCTGCAATGTAAGACCAACTGAATACCTACTGTTTCCGTTACATTTAAATAATGTCAAAAACCAAACACAATTGGTGGTGTTTTTGTTAAACGTTAACTGATCGATACAGCAATTTTTACTTTTAAATGATAAAACTGAACACAATAGAAATTGTTATCAGTTCTTGCGCTGAAACAACTCGTGTGCTAATCGTACATTAAGATCCGCCTGAATATTGTGTCTGAATATTTAACAAGCCTCGCAGCAAACTCTCAGTTGGTAGTAGCTCTGCCTTCTGCGCTGTAGGTTGTGGGTTCGATTCACACCCAGGACAAATATTTATGTGATGAATTTAGATGTTTGTTCTGTGTTTGGGTGTTGTATTGTATGATAAGTATGTATATACAAAAAAAAAGTATTTATGTATTCTATCCGTAATCTAGTTCCCATATTACAAGCTATGCTTATTTTGGGACTAGATGGCGCTGTGTGAAATTAATGTCCTGTAATATTTATTTATTTATTTATTGTTGCCGGATAATACAAAAAACATGCCTATGGAAACTTCTCTTCTTCGTGGGTAGGTATTATTCATTCGAGCACGTGAACGGTACACGTGCATAACATAATAAAGTGCAACACGGTTTAAGTCGTCGGGCGTCAAAATAAAAGTAGAGCCTTTCCTAAAACTGATCTCGATGTAAACTTGAGACGAGCGTTCCGAGAATTAAAATTAAAACAACGGTTTTATGGGCGAACTTATTAAGTCCGTCACAGCTGGCAGGATATTAGCTTCAAATCGCTCAAAACCGTGATCGGTCATCGTCTCAAGCCATTTCATATATCCGCTTTACTGCATATAATTACTGAAGCAGCGGCGACGCGACAAAGCCGTAATTAAACTAACGGAGCGCGTCGTTAACATCGAAACCGCAGCTTTACTGCGATTCTGCGCTCAGGGCAAAAGTCATAACTTGAAGAAACTGCTTATATTCAGGTAATGTAATCGATTGACGGATATAAACCACCTCTCTCGAGTACCGTTCCCGCGTTAACTGCAGCGAACTGCCGTTGATTGTCTTCACGAACTCAAAATGATAGTAATTATAATTAACTTACGACATGAGCGCAGTTACATTCCGAAAATGTTTTCCATTATAAGAGCCCACTACCTACAAATGCAAGTACCAATTAATAGCAGTTCTGTTATCTGTACTCATACTTGAGAGATGATTGCATCTAATAAAGTTAAAGTTATTTCCTTTGATGATGCACAGACAGTGTCATGCATGCATTTCGAACACGAGCTTACTGTAGATCGTGATAAGTTATTTACTAAGCAATTACAGCGTTTGGATAAAATTAAATGAATCGAAGAATGAATGATGAAGTGGCTAGGTCAGTATTGCATCAGATAGAGTGAAGCCGGCAAAGTAGGATTGCGTGTGCCAAAAGCTCGTGTCGTGAAATCTTTGAGGTGGTTGGGGCTTATCGTAGCAACGCAGCGTCGGCTGCAGCACCGTTAGGGAGCAGCGAGCGCCTGTATATGGCGGGGGCTGAGTGGAACACGGCCGAGAGTGGCGCCGTCGCCGCCGCGCCACAGATCGTCCACCTAACGGTCGCCAGGAATGTCGTTAGCATCCAGTTTTTGCTAACCTTCATTTCAATTATAATACAATTCACTCTCACGATTGTAGTCGCCAAACCAAAGTCACTCCATCGTCTGTCGTGCTTCTGACACGATACCAATAAAACTACGAGGCAAAACGTTTCAAATCAGAAAATTGGTTAAATCAGGCTACTCTCACGCGCTTGCTGTGCAACGACAAAGTATTTAAATTCCAAAATTCCTAAGTGAATAACAATCACCGATCATACCCATGGCTTACGTCCGTAGCATCTCTAATTCCCCCGGTGGCTAATGAATCGCTTTACGTATAAGTGTGACGTTATAGATGGCTTTGCACGAACAAAAAACCCACTTAATGCAAGATCGTGCGCTTAGGAACACGGGCCTGGCCAATCGAAACGAGGAGACAGCATGAATTTAAAATTTGCACTACATTAATATGGATCGTTGTTTCAATGAATGAATGTCGCCGTGGTCGCCATGCGTGATGAAGTTCACACGGGTAGACCTAAACATTGTAGGTCTCATTTGAATATACTTCCTATGTATAACATAAATACTTCAAGTGGAATTCTTTGAAGGAGCCGTGATATGGATACTAAATCTGTAGATACAAAAATAGCATCATCTAATAACATGCATCGCGAAAGTTACACGCACACAGTTGTGCAGGTAGGGTACAGTTAGAGGAGGGAGCGACGGACATCGCGAGGACAGACCGGCTCGGCAGCCACTTCACTTCCTCCACACGACTCCTCTCCGAGTACATACGTTCCGAATGACAGCTGACAAATGAGACCAACCTCCCTCATCACTCATCTGGAATTATGATGTTATATTATGCAAATCATTTGAGAGATTATTTAAGCACTAAAATAAGTAGCACCTGATTCATCTAATGGAATTCCCCTCCGTCTAGCTAATCTCACTTTTAATGAAGCCGGTTTTTCTGAACCACTTCCTGTCACACAAAAACTTTAACGGATTGTGATGAAAAATGTATGAAACGAATAATTTGATTTATGCATTACTTTATTGTGTAGATCAATAACCTTAGAACAGGTTTTTTTATTTGCATGAAAACGTCATTCCTAAAGCAAATCATGAATCTGGGATAAGCATTTAAGCTACGTCATGCGTTCATATCTAACGCAAATAGAATTTATACAGGGCTTCCTAACAAAATTAAACCTGTTTGAGTTTTTGGCCGTTTTCTCGTGGTTTTAATTTAAAATTGTGTAATTGTCATAATTATGACCACGAGGATATACATTAATAGCCTCGTCGTGATACTGCAACATAGTTTCTTCCTAGGGCAGGTTATTCCTCTCCCTATGGAGGAATATATTAACACAGCTATTTATAATTATTTATTAGGATTAACCTTCCCATAGAATAAATAAATAAATTTCTTTGTCACTTTTTTTTTTTTTAAGTTTTTCGTGTAAAATTAACGACGGGTAAAATGTTAAATTTTGACGTTGATATTGACAGTTAAATTAAATTTAAACAATTGCTAAACAAGATACGAAAATGGAATGTAATTTAACTTTATTTGTTTGTCTCCTATCTTCTCCTTTGTGATAGCAATCGTCTCAGTCTTTCGACTTTTTGCTAAAATCTATACTAATAGGCTGATTTTTTACTGATTAAATTTCGATTTGAAATGATTATGAAACTGATTTTGACGTTGAACATATTCCAAAAGCCTGCATGTAAAGTGAAATTGGTGAAATGGGCCTAGTTGGTGCAGTATTAGCTAAACTAGCCGCGTTCGCCGATTACCGAACTAAAATCTATACTAATAGGCTGATTTTTTACTGATTAAATTTCGATTTGAAATGATTATGAAACTGATTTTGACGTTGAACATATTCCAAAAGCCTGCATGCATGTAAAGTGAAATTGGTGAAATGGGCCTAGTTGGTGCAGTATTAGCTAAACTAGCCGCGTTCGCCGATTACCGAGCTAACAAAGGTACCTACGGAGTATCATGCGCGGAAATCTTCTCACGAGCATACGTATTCCGGGTCACGAAACGACACAACGGTAGATAGCTACCCGTCCCTCGTTTCCAAGCGATCACAATAAATAAGAATCGTTCTGATACCGATATAATTCCCATTTACATATTATAGCGCCTGCTATAATCTTTCATATTATTACCCCGTTACTCTTTGTTGTTACGAAAATGTTTTATATCTACGCGTTTCTTATAATATTTATAACTGAGAAAAGTTATTTATTAGTAGCTGCCCACGTCCGTATTCTGATGAATTTGATAGCCGTGGTAATCGGAAATCGAGGTTATTTTATTGATAAGCTCCCTAATGTTACGGCGATTATGAACGAAATTATAAAGATTATATTTCAAAGCAATTGTAAAGTTTTATGATGATATTTTTTTTATTTACAGATTTTAACGTTATTAAATGATCTCAAAAATAGTTTGGATGCAGTGTTATATCGATAATCTACGCGTGATGGCTGGTACAGTCGATGGGCAGGATGGCCACTATCTAGTAAAGACAGGAAAAGACGAAACATCGTTCTAAGGTTGTCTGGAAGAGATCGCTTTTAAGCGATAAGATCTCCCATTGTACTGTTAATATTAGTTTTAAAATTGACAATTTTCCTATATGTTTTTGGTGAACAAAAAATAATTTTCATTCATTCATTCTAGTTATTTTGCACTCCATTGACGAAATCCGAACTGCAGAAGCTAATTCAGTGAAGCTTTTATTATAGTTATAGTATAAGCACTGCTGACAACCACCCAATGTGTTTCTCGTCTCATCACGTCATTACACAACTATTTTCGCGCCTTCCTAAATTCAAATTAAAAGATACGTTCCCTACGATAACCCCTTAGTCAATGATAATTAATGATTGAAGCAGCTACTCGTATTACCACTAACCTACTTATTTTATTATGGATCCACTGAAATCATTGTGTTAATTAATGGACGAAGATAGTCACACTTCAAGAATGATTTGATTTACCACTTTGATATGGTTTTATTACAGCAGTACTAAAGTTTTCATGCGGTTTACTCAGTTTTTTATATATCTGTGAATCGTGTTTCTAATGTTAAGTCTATTTACTTTAGAGGTACATATATAAAATCATGGCGTATGTAGTTATAGTAGGTAACGTAGCTGACTGACAACACAGCCCAAACTAGAAGACTTAGAGACTTGACATTTTCAGTGTAGCTTCCATTTGTATTACCTATAGAGGTAGTAGTAGGCGTAGCACTAAAAAAAATGTTGGTTTTAGATATTATAACGATATGACAAAACGAATGTTCCGGGTGGATTACTAATAATAAAATAACAATACTGTTTTATTATGCGTTTCGAGATGCTCAGACTATCGTTAATTCAAAAATAACAGTATCACTTTGAACCGTCGAAAAATAAATTGACAATTTGCAAATGGTACCAGGGTACAAGAATAAGGACAAAAAACTCTGTTACCAGTATTTATACCTAAATTCATATTTAAAAGCAATGGTTTTAGTGGTTTGCTAATTTGAGCCTTCTGGTCGAGACCTCGAGACTGCGGGGTGCCTATGCCCTCCGAATTTTCGAAAAACTTGCGGGGCTTTTGATAGAGTGACGCGTGACCCAAGGGCTGTCTCATATTTAGGCCAGCGAATTAGCATAGCGATTCAGTGTGGCAATGCAGCCAGTGTCTTGGGCACGCATCCGTCTGGTTACTGGTCTAGAACAGTTGAGTTACCTATAGACCATTTGTAACGGTCCTTAGGTAACCTGACTGCATCCTTTGTTGGTAAATAGTTATTTTAAATGTACATATTATTTTTAATTGTTAGTAAGTAAATAAAAAAATATCTGAGATCTCAGCAATACGCCCCAGTACCTATGTAGGTACGTACTGTAAGTGTTGACAAACATTGTTATAGGAAAGAGATGCACTTCACACCAGGTGGGCTACTTGCTTGTCCCGCCTCCTAGTTGTATAAAAAAAAAACTCAGCAGTAAGTCCAAGTACGTATGTATGTACTTTGGTTGTGTGTTATGGGCAGTAATTGACGTACCCGCAGCCGCGTACGCGACACACGCGGCTAGCGCGAGCAGGGCCCCCGCCGCGCGCCGCCGATCCATCTGACCCCGTCCTTCTGCAACAATAAAACACAATCAATTATGGTACATCTATCTCGGGCCGACCCACCCGCGCCCTGCCTGTCACTTCAATAACCCCCGCTATTTATATTCGATTTCGTCGCATGCCAATTTCAATTTGGCGAAGTGAGTCATATTGGATTTCTTTGGACTGGCAAGATTTTAGAAGATTTTATAAAAATGCGTCAACTCTTAGTAGAACGCATTAACACGTAGCAATGTTCTACGCTACGCGAAACAAAAGATTTCAACGCGCACGCAGCTTTTGGCTGTAATCGATAAAAACAATTACTTATATACCCTATTGTAGGCAGCAAAGTGATTTTCGCGTCATGGTATATCAAAAAGAGCAATTTTTACGCCTCATAAGTTTTAGAATAGATGCGTTTACCCACCAATAAGGCTTGAACAGTCGGTGCAAAGACGTGAACATAATGATGCGTTCAAAACCAATTATTTAATCTCCATAACACGACAATTAAATACAACGAATGGTGAAAGATATATTGGCGTTATAACTTCATATGATATTCTTTATTTTTTGCAAATACATCGCAGTCAAAACATGAGCCAAAGTTCAGTAACCGACACGGTTTATTCTTTAAGAAACAAAGAGGCTCCAAGCACCTTCAAGTTTGTAATGAATTAGTATTTATTTCCTCCTTGAGAGCCGGTATCTGCTACCCTGCATCCCGCGTGATCCCGTGGGGAGCAATAGGGGCAATATACTGAGATGGCACGTAACTGTGTCGCGGGTGTAAGTACCCACGCGTGCCTGAGTGGAGGTGACACTGGGATCGAGGAAGTGTGCTTAACCTCAGTTGAGGTGTCGATATAGTTAGCTATATCGACAGCTCAAATGAGGTTATGTACTAGAACAAGCTTGTATCGGACGTTTCCTACAAGTTTCTGAGCATTGATGTAAAATTTCTGATTTTAGCTGAAATTTTGTTAAAAAAAACAACTATAATTTTAGCACTTAGCCCCGAATAGCTTCCCAATAAATAAATAAATGTATAAATCATCCACCTTTAAATAAAAAAATACAGTCTCAAAAGTCTAAAAAGTCTATTTGTATCAAGAACATAGAAACTCATTGGATGGTATTCATTAATTTATCCCTTTGAAATGTGTCAACGATGTCACATAACCCACAATTTGCTTACCGCGGTTATCAGCCCCAGTTGCAACGATGCATAGTGGAACGCGGAAACGTGAGGTTCGAGCAAAAATGTGGCCGTTTTGCTTTGAGTGAATACAGAGTTTAACTGTCCATTCAACGAACAGACTCCAAACAATGTTGGTGCTCGTTGGGAGAAGGATTCACATTGGTTCACAGGCACATGGTAAGCAGTCAAGCTATTACAATGAAAGCTGTATAAACGTACATTATATACTCGTATATACTTTACTTATTTACATCGTATATCGGTTTTCTTTTTAAATTTCAATAATAAAATTGCTATAAGAAATAAGAATATTGCTATAAGAATGCCTAAAAATAATAAGTGGATTCTGGGTGCCTAGATCCTGTATCTACTATTCAAATGACGGACTCGAGTGCTCTTGATTGACTTGTCTGTAATCGGTATTCTATGTGTCAAGGAACGTATTTCAATAATGTCAAGTCATAAACAGCAAAAAACTACTAAACTTACTGAACAAAAAAATACGCGTATAGCGCAATATATATGTATGTATATATTTACGCTTTATATTATACGCGGAAGGAAATTTATGAAAAACACCGAGTTAATATTTGTTAACCTTACGCCTAACATTATTTCATATGATTATCGGTTGAAAGAGATCTTTTCAACCGATTAAATTCTGTGATTGGTTCTCTTTATTTTTCAAGATAGACAAGATGAATTAAAACCATCTCGAGATAGGAAGTAACTGAAGGAAGTAATTATATGCATTAAAGAACAGCATTGACAAATTTTGGTTTGACCCAGAACGTATCGGCAGTAATTTGCAAATATGAAATGTAATATTCATAATATTCAAAGTAAAACACTAACTTGGGATATCGGGCGATCTCTTGAGGAAAGTTCGTGCTATTTAAATATAGAAACAACTTTATTCTGATAGAGCCAATATAAACGAAGATATTATCGTATTTCTCGATTCTACAGCTGAACTCGTGTATTATCGTGGGAACGCATTTGCTTGTGCCCGTTTATTTATGCCGCCTCAACTATGAAAGAGAGCCTGCGGTGTCCCTCTTTACACATTACAACCACGCACTACCTCTTGAAAAGCCACCCCTAGCCACTACGAGAGTTTTCAGATGAAAACATTATTTGTCTCCATTTTCTCGGCATCTGGCTGTATGATGAGTGTTATTACAAATTACCCGTTTTCAAAAGAAAGTTGCAATACCATATTATCTTTGTACCAAAGTTTATTTGCTTGAGATAGTAGATAAATCGTGAGGAAAACGTCTCAGAATTGCACAAATATCATTAAAACCTGTCAGTGATATAGTTATGTAAGTATCTTCAGGGGCCCTCTGTCTAGACGCTCTCTGCAAGTCACCTCGCGGGAGGGTGAGGGTGCAGGCAATTCACCACTATCTATATTTGCTTTACTAAAATACCACGTGTGCCAGACATCGAGAGTTTTAGCGATTGAGAGTAATGTTATTGTCAATTTTCTTCTTTTTCACAACTTACTTAAACACAATTGTATTCCTACTTATATAGTAAAAAGCGATAACAAACCTACAATAGAAAGTCGTTTTAAAAGTTAGAATTGGGATCAGATTTTTTCATTGTAAACAATGAGAACCCAATTCTCAGGCTTAATTTGGCATACCGTTTGCTCCAGCGGTGTGTAACATAACATGAGTACCTAACAGTTATTTCGATTAAATATGCTAAAGCACTTTAAAACGCCAACTGCAATGCTCCTAAGTACGAGGTATATAACGACAGAATATTTATAAGACATTTCAATTTGCACAAATGGCTCTAAAGTGCTACGACGCTACGAGACAGTATCTGTTCGTGATAAATGAGTTTCGGGGAGCATTTCTCTCGAAACAAATTTCAAGTAAGTTGGTGTATTATTAGGTTGCGATAGATAAAGTGATTCGATCCGATCGGAAGGGCGTTATTGGGTAGTGTAGTGGGCGACGGCGGTGCGGTGGGTCGGTGTCCGCCTGACGTAGCGGCATATTTGCCCGACTGCGATGTTGCCCAACACATAATTTCGGAACACTGCAACCGCAGCGATCATTGACACCAATTTCATGAACATTGGACAACTGTTCCGATTCCAAGATCGGCCATTATAATGCGTCTACGTTATGTTCAACTTTATATGCGCTTTTTCATCTAGATCGGTAATCGTATTTTTTTATAAAGATTTTTTTTTCTTGAACAATAATAATCCAGAGTTTGACCACCAGCTCACTAACAGTAACAGGTAAGGTATATGGCCTGAAATGGATAACGCTTGCCTAAAAGGATCTGTTCACAGCTTAGGATATTCCGCAAATCTATCAAACTTGGTTTTACTTCGCCTTTTAAGGAACCCGTTGCGAAAAGACCACCCATTTCACTCTATGTATAATATGTTGCATATTTGGTCTTAGCAAAAGCGTAGGCACCCATATTTTTTTATCATACCTGACATCATAAAATAGTTGTCATAAAAGTGCCCTGCCGGGATAAGTGGTTATGCTAAAATATAGATAAATATACATAGATGCGAGACACGATGACCCTTAGGTCACCCTGCAGGAGGGCACAGCTCCCGCCTACTTCACAAGCTCTACGTGTGTTCCGACACTTATATTCTAATCGTAGATTGTGATCGGAGTTATGCATATGAAATCGTGTTAATGCACCGATTAGTGATTCTCATGGGAAGGTAAGAGACGAAGAAATTCGCTTGTCGAGGTCTCGGAGGCAACAATGCGCGCGCGCCGTTCGCAATGCGCTCACGTACGCGTGTCGCGATTATCGGCCGTCGTAAATTACCCGTGATTTGCATAGAGTCGTGGACACACCGACGCCTGACTCGTTAGATTCGGCTACACGGTGACACTACATCGTTATTAGGTGATAATTGTCGGTGAAGTGTAGCGGTCGATTAACGGCAGACTCGGACAGTCACGTACTTACATATTAAGCAGCCGGCTCATGTGCGACGTGCTCACCGCTTAAGCTACATAAGGTTTTAGTTCTCATTTTAAATTTCGCTTGAAGAACTAGATTTCACAAGAAAAAAGTCTAATAAATAATACTAGTTTCAAATTGAAACAATAATATATTAATATCATGGATACGTTTTGGTACTGGTCTGGATCAGTTGAGTTTACCTGAAGACCGTTTGCAACGGCCTGCTTCCTTTGTAAATTGTCTATTTGTATACCTATCTACATTGTTTGTGTATTTATGTCTCAAATAAGCACCCATAAAATTATGATCACCACTGTCACTATCACTTACTGTTAAATTAGAGGTTTACTCGCCAGTATCCACTTACTTTGTTATGTAAACCTACTAAGTAACTTTAGTAGGTAACTAGTACCTACTAAAGTAAAGGTACCTATACTGATATCACGGCATATAAGTGGAACCATCTTAGTCGCGCGGAAATAACGCGAGGTGGCAGGGTTTGTGCCCCTCAAGGGAATACGTAGGAAGATAGCAAATATTAGTTTCCTA
The DNA here is from genome assembly GCA_951394065.1 of Venusia cambrica. Taxonomy (NCBI): domain Eukaryota; kingdom Metazoa; phylum Arthropoda; class Insecta; order Lepidoptera; family Geometridae; genus Venusia; species Venusia cambrica. The sequence continues at coordinate 8,489,984 of OX596060.1, read as the reverse complement.
CATGAGGCTGGATCTCGCGGTTCAATGACCCGCGCAATTTGTGTGCCAGAACATTCAGATGGAGGAAATCTTCGTTTTATCAAAACATTTTTTTTTATTGGAACACAAAATGATACTCATCAAGTTGACTTAAATATGGTATATATAGGGTATGGTATTGTGGAAAATTGGAGGTAATGGTCTGTTTCAATGCGTGTCAAATATGCAGTATAAATGCGATTGAGACTCTGCTTAATTGATCTATGTCAAATATTGTTTGATCGAGTTGAAAAGTAATACGTGAAAATAATTTATGTATGAGCGGCAGTTAGAGTTAGATACGAATGTGATGGGATCATATGCAACGGTCCGCAATCTTCAACGAAGTCAGAATTCCGAATAATTCAGGCAGATCCGTGCTAGACATCTTCGCCACCGTTATTTCATGTTAGCATTCTGTTCGAGCAATCCTACGAATGATCTTATTTCCATGGCATTTCGTGATTTCGATTCGATCTACACTTACAACTACACTTATTTTTGGGTTTTTTCTTACCAATCATTAAAATTTCAAACGCATACCCGTCTACATTCCATCTATTGAAAGTAGGTGCGATGCAAATTACAAACGTGCTTTAAAAAATTGCAAGTTTAGGTACTTTTCATAGCTTTATGAGAAAAGCAGGCTGTAATGGTTAGAGTCCGTCAAAAGCCCGGATCGTGAGTGCATTGTATGTCTGTGTTCGAAGAAAGCCACCGTTAGTGTGAGTGGCTGTTGCTAGGCATACGTTGAATTCGCGATTGTTGGTCCGCGGGCGCGGCGCTCACACGATGAGCGTTGCCCCCGCGCCACCGCCGCGCCACCGTCTCTCCACCCGTAGCTACGAGTATAGCTGTGCCCGCGTCGCCGTGCCTCCTGCCCTGCGAACCTGCGATCCGCTCCAGGGTTGCCGTTTACTCGCAACTCCCACGTTTTCATGTGCATTGTTTGTTTTATTGCCTTCTACTTTTTGCACTTATTAGGCGCTATTGCTATTGATGTGCAGCTTCGAAAATTTTTAGCAATAGATTTTAAAGTCTGATATTATTAATCTAGGTACTTGCGGAACTTTTACATTATTTGAACAGGCTTGTACATGTTACCTATAGACCGTTTGTAATGGTCCTAAGCACCCGACTGCTTCCCTTGTACGTATTTGTTTAATTGTACGTACATGTTTTTTGATATTTTTGTGAATAAATTCACTAGAAGTTAAATTCATTAGTAGGTACGTTATTGCTACGCGGACAATTGCCAATTGGGAAGTTACGATAAGTAGATGAACCATTAGTGATGTTTCGCGCCCCCGCCCTAGCTCGCAGCAATGTCTATTAGGGCGAGCGCTGACCCGTGCCACTCACACGCCACCCCTTGCACACAGGCCAACCCGGGTGTCCACCGCGGCCACTAAATCAGTGACCTTTGAGCCCTGTACCCTTTGAATGCGAAATCTAATTACATTATATCGTAGAGCTTTTGTTATCGCTGAGACGTGAATGTATGGGTTCTATTACTTCCATGTTGTTTCCAGGAAGTGAAGGCTTTGGCAAGATGTCTATTGAGTTGCATTCACAGCTCCGTTGGAATGCTTCGAGTCGAACAGTGTTTACGAGCGTCTGGCCGATAGCTGGTCGACCAGTCATTACGAGCCATATCTCTACGTGGAGAATGAATGGCAAGTGCTTACAAACGAACATCACAGCTTAGCTCCAAACGAGCGGGCGCAAGCACGTATAGGTAGTAACGCTCAACTCTATGGGAATATTCCGTTACCCATTTCACTCGTGTTTGCATAGCTTCAGAAAAGTTACCAGATAATGAAGTCCTAACAGTTGTAAACAAGGGATGTTTGCACTCTAAAAAGTAATGAAATTGTTGGTGGATGCCAACTTATACGAACCACCTCCAACGAAAAGTTTTCAAAAAAATAAAACTATACGAGTACTCATCTTGCTTATTATAAAAACCGGAAATAGATTGAATTGCTAGAAATGAACTTGCAAACAGGAATAACAATAATGGCAAAGGCTCCTGTTGGCGCTGTGTGACTGGCTGGTAGGGAACTGGTTATAGCGCAAAAACGATAATAAAGAGCCCTAGACATGAAATATTTATACATCGCATTATCATATTACAAGGGAATCGTGGTCATTGCTTAGAAAATTATGCTATTCGTTTTCACTTGGAAACCACCGTCAGAGGAAAAAAGGGTTCACGTTTTTTAGATAAAGTTGCTCGCAAGGGGAATGCGATCCCTCCGCCGTATCCTGCCTGCTTAGAAATTATAATTATGGTGTACTAGCGAGCCAGCAATTGAGACGTAGCAATTATAATCACATGATGACTTAACGATGTATCTGAAAACATAATTATCTAGATGGGCTTAGGTTTAGTATTATTTAGTGCCATAAACCATGAGCCATAAAATAAAGTTTTTAATCAACTGTCTATTATTCATGGCGCTGTTAAACATCCTGTATGTATTTCCGATGATCCTATACTCACTACTTATTGTGGGTGTAGCTATGTGCACTGCTATCTTAGCTCGTAAACCCAAGAGTTATAGCTCATTACGCTCGGTACCAAAGGATTATTTCCCCGAGATGTAATGCTTCACTAATATTACTTTCAAGACAAACCTGAACAAGAAATTTTCCAGCTACAGAACGTTGATCACTTGGAACTTGTTTTTCTATGCTTTATATATGCCTTTTAAATATCAGAAATACCGATCTTGTTTTAAATGAAGTTTCTATTTTTAAAGAAGTTTTACGGTTCTATTTTTACCAAAATTTACCGAAGTTAACGTGTCATTTTAAAGCTCTTTACTGACTAATATTTCAGAAATTTTTAGATGTCAGACAAAATTGTTTATACCTTCACAAACTTTGAAATAAAATGTGACCACGATTGGTACCATAATCGATTCCATAATTTATTTTGTGAAAACAATAGCTGTGAAAAATAGATGATCTGGTTTAATGCAGTGAGAAGTTCCATTGAAGAACTAAGCAGACAGGTTCATGAAGGTATTCGCGAGGGAAAGTTTTTTCGAGTGTCCGTTCCGGGTCGACTGCGCGTGGCGGGTGGCGGGCTCAGCCGCACAAGCAGCATCAAAGCTATTGAGATCGAGCAACGAGCATCGATTTGAATGAATTACCCTTCAGCAGAGCACGGTCGGGGTCAGTCTGTGCGTGCAACACCGACCCACATTCGAAGGATTACAAGTAGCTGCCGAGAAAATTTACCGCTAACATTGCCATATAAGCTGTATGAATTTTAGGTCGCTACAAGCATAGCATGCTCTTGTGCCGACATCTGCGCAAATATTGATTTAGTAAGTAGGAGTCACAATGGCGGCTGGGCCGCGCCCGCGCTCCGGCTCGCGACTCGACCAACACATCAACATCACCATTCTTCCACTTACCCATAACCAATATAATCGATTGCAGGCAAATAACCTGTCAACTATTTTCTCACGGTATAGGGTATTCGATTCGAGAACTCATTATTTCAGTGACCTTAATAAGCAGTGTGAATGCTCTACTAAGAGCAATTGACAAAGGAAACTGTTCAATTATTATCACGTCAAAATACTCCTCTGTAGTCTAGTTGTTCACCCTCCGGTGTCAGATCTAGAGTACCCGGGTTCGATCCCCAGGGTGTACAATACTGTGCTTGGTTTGGTTGGTCGTATAAATTTGATTAAATCCGCCAGGCTAGCTACCATCTTACCTACGCAATAACAACAAGTCTAAAATTGTAGTATAGCATTTATAGGTAAGATAGGCAGCTTTTTAGTCTATTGAGGATTCCGGGTGAAGTGCGCGTCCACTTTCAGCCGTATCATAGCTTGGAACCAGATGAGATGAAGGCCAAGCGCTTGCCCGTCGTACAATAAAGAAACTCGTTTAAAGCAATGAAAGCATTATAATTCCTGGAAGCAAATGTTGCTATGTCCATTGAAGCAAGTCACTGCAAGTGTCTACAAATTGTTGTCAACAAAATGAAATCTTTGATATCCAATATACAATAGTCATTATACCCCGTAGAGCTCACTAATTTCGCGGACAAGGAGTTAAGTTTGGCCGTATATCTGCTCGAGTGTATACAGTTTAATATCCAGTAATCATGAAAAGATAACCTACAGCAGGAAATTAACTTGTTTCGCTTATTTGTTATGTAATGCATACTGAGTTGATGGCGTTTTAGTGCCGTTACGTTCAATGCTGCAATTTTTAAACAACCACTTAGGTAAATGATGCTCATTTACGTGCTATAATAAGAGGGCATTATTTTACGGATGCATTTGCAACAGATTGCTATAAACAAAACATTGCCAATGCCTTTAGAAGTATACTTTTTACCGTTACATTTAAAATTTTACTTATTTTTAGCAATGACATGCAATATTTGGTAGATCTTGTGGTCTTTTTTTGCAAAAGATCAACAGCGGCGTCGTGGTTTATATCTAACAATTGCTTAGCAATGAAAGCGTAGAGGTAGATTTTTATCATGGTAATACGATTTGGCTTCCCTTATCGCTCCAACTGTCTATCTGAGTTGTGATTCAACGATATGCTGACCCCTTGACATCTTCACAATCAAAAACCACATATCTAATCATCTTGTATTTTTTGCTATTTCTTTATTTGAATAGGTTTATATGTAGATTAAAATACTTAACAATAAATACAATTCTAAATTTAAACTAAGTAAACATTTTCAAATATATACTAATATAATATATACCAGAATATTACTGTATGCATTATTATTTACCTAACAGATAAATAAGTTGTAAAATTATATTAACATGCCATAGCTTTATAAGTTGTGCCGCATAAAATTATATCACAAAATCACCAAATCATTTTAGCGGCTCATTTACAAGTATTGGAACAGAATAAATAATAATAAGTATCGGTACTAAATGCCAAGACAATACATTAATATTAATTTAATACACTCATATACGGTAACCACAAAGTGCGTATTTGAAAGAAATTATGTAATTAGGTATATGTTTTTGCAAAAACATTTTAATAACAAAATCTCATCATGAAATCAAAGAGGAAGTAAAATATTACGTCAGTTCTATACTTGGTTATCTAAGTCGCAGCAAAGCACTTTTTGAAGTGTTATAAGAACAGAAACATTCGTGATTAGCTTAAGCATCAAGATATTGAATGAATACTTATAAAAATTATCATTATTGATGTGGAAAAAATAGACGATGAAAAAATTGCCTACCTATGTTCTCTCAAGGTGAAGATGTCGGCGCACGAACGGCTAAAAGATTCAGAGATGCTGCGAATCAGGAAGTAGGTAACGTACTGTAATAGGTTCGGTAACGAGCGTTTAAACTATCGGGAGCTCTGAAATTATATACCCTAAGTTGGTTCAATAGCAGAGACACGAAACTCTAAAAGCTACGTAGAAATTTAAAACAGGCCCCGGCTGCGAAGTTTGGCACTTTGTTATAAGTTTATGCAGCATAACTTATAAAGCTATGGCATGTTTATTTACAACTTCATTAACTGTTGGGTAAATAACTTTTTAAATAGGTAGGCAACAATTCTTAATTTGTTGTGTTCCGACATTCAGAGGTAAGATAGCTAGTTCCTCAGTTTGTTGAGGATTCCGGGTGAAGTGCGCCTCCACTTTCAGCCTTATCTTAACTTTTTACCAGGTGAGATAAAGAGCAAGCGCTTCCCCGTATAGTACAATAAAAAAAGGTACTAGAATTCGTTTTAATATAACCCTGGAAATTATGGTAGCGCTATTAAGTTTAAGTGGCATAAATTAACATTCTGGAAAATATTATATTTGCAAGCAGCTAGCAAGGATAATGTCTAAGATGGAGCGCTTTCCCAGGAGCAGTATTGTGATCATCCTGCCGTAACTGCCTCTGTGATCTAGTGGTTCACCGGTATCAGATACAGAGGTCCGAGGTTCTATCCCCAGCGTAGTTCAATATTGTGCTTCATTTGGTTGGTGCTAGGCGTCCGCCATAACAGCAAGTCTAAATTGCTGTGTTCCGGCATTTCGGGGTAAGATAGCCAGTTCCTCCAGCTCTTCAGTCTTTTAAGGATTCCGGGCGAAGTGCGCTTTCAACTTCGGTCTTATCTTCCAATAACTTGAAACCAAGAGAAATGAAGGCCACAAGCGCTTCCCCGTCGTACAATAAAAAAACCGCTAGCAAAAGCCAGAGATTCCGTTACCCGGGGTAGGCTACTAGGATCCTTCTCACCTAGGGGTGAGAATAATAGGGTAGGCTGATATAGATTTCGCAGTCGTACGTAGCGGCCCCTTAAAATATTCTTGGCCCCTCCTAAGCCTTTCGTAGATGTCGTAAAAGGCGATTATTTCAGCAGCATTATTAATCATACATAAATAATTAACAAAAATACCGACAAATCCACTTGCCAAGAGTGATAACGGCAAAACCCTCTAGTGTTCTTTTCCGGGCTGAGATAATGATGATGATTTCTAATTGTATTTCACACAAATGTTCATTATATTTCTTCTAATATTCTTTTAAAAACATAAATAATAATTCTTCTGATAAATAAATATAAAAATGTTGAACATAGGCATTATAGATTTTTTTTAATTCAAGAAAGCATCGATCATTTTGAGATATGATAAAAAAAAATATTAGAGTGAACAAAAGGTTTTCCTTTGCAGCGTTAATCAGTTTACGTTTTGTTACGTTTTCATGCTCATTTCCTTTGGGTATTCCAAGTGTGCATGAATAATTCATGTAGGGATTCAGTTGACATATTACTTCCAAATAGACCCTTCTTTCAAGATTAAAGGAAAACAAAGAATATAAGATCGGCTCGGTACGCAGGGTAGGGGAGAACTTTGTCTAAGTGTGTTTGTGAACATTTTTAATTATGTATAGCTCCTTTAACAGGTAACAAGGCGGCCTAAACCTACAACCATTTTGTTTTAGGGGCCATCGTTTGAACTTTATAAGAACCTAGCTAACTATAACACCGACAAACTGACTTAAATAATATTGTTATTCGCTTTTATAACAAGATAGATTCTACATTTTATTCAATAAAAAGTACAATTAAACTAACTATGTACAAAGGAATCAGTCAGATTACCTAAGGACCGTTACAAACGGCCTATAGGTAACTCAACTGTTCCAGACCAGTACCAGATGGAAGCGTGCCCAAGACACTGGCTGCTTTGCCACGCTGAATAGCTATGCTAATTCGCTGGCCTAAATAAGAGCCAGCCCTTGGGTCACGTGTCGCGTCAATCAAAAGCCCCGCAAGATTTTTGAAAACCCAGAGGGCACCGGCTCCCCACGGTCCCAAGGTCGCTTTTATTATTTTGAACCTCAAAACGGACCGAAGCATGATCTTTTAGTGAAAACTTTCAGCGCGTTATTTCGCATAAAGATTAGAGATCAAAAGTGCGAGACGTTTTCAGTGGCAGCGGAGCGCAGAGCAACGCATGACGCGGCGCAGAGAAGGCAGTAGTGGGTTTGTACCGGCCACTTGTAGGACAATGACATCGCACGTTCCGCACGATAAAACAACCTGGACATTATGGTCTGTTACCGACTCTTATTCGCACATAAACCTAGACAAACTAACAAATAATAGCGTCGGTAACCGTTGTAGCTAACGTGCTTCGCGAACACTGAACTGCTTAAAGCGTTCACTGGAACGCGATGCGATACGATGCCCAATGACACACGCGCAATAAAATACCCGAAATCTGGTTTCTCGGTCACGAAAGGAGGTAAAGGTTCTGCTTAATGCCAGAAATGTCGATTTGTATTTTAAACAGCGATCGGGTGGGACACTAAAACATTTTCCTTTGTTTGTCATGGATATTGTACAATCGCAAGGATCCTAAAATGATTTTAACGAATGCGTATACCACATAAAGGCTCGAAAGTGCTAGTATTTGAACACAAACAATGGGTTGTTAGTAGTTAGGCAGAGTCCTTATTCTCTCACACTTCACGTTCAACCCAGGAGGGTGTCGGGCGCTACTCAAAGTGCGCTGAGTGCTACAGACAAACCTCAACTGACTCAAACGTCATACATATCGGTACAAATACTAATTGGTAAAAGACCTATTCAAACATAACATGAGAATTTTTACTTGGTAAATGGTAAAGTGGACATGTCTATTTGTCTTGTTGTTTAGAGTGTGGGTGCTATGAGCGTGGGCACTGAGCCAGGCTCTTTAGGGAGGTAGCGGACGCATCTCTTCACGCGACGGCCAATCGCAACCGGATTTATAATCAAAATATCGAATCGGTCTTAAATATTGCAAGTCAACCGAGGAAGCTGATATTTATTATCTGTTTTGTTTACCATACACGTGATTTATTTTTACTCTGATATTTTATTACAGTTTTTGCTTTTGTTTTGAATTTGTGGCATTGGCTACATCCAATGTCAAATATCGTTTTTAACGGTCCGTAGGTAGCCCCACTGCTTCCATAATACAAAGTTTAATTGTACGTATTGTTTTTTATTGTTTATAAATATATTATATTTTTTTTAACAAACCTAATTCTTCCAGACAACTAGGCTGGCTAAGGCTCTCCACTCAAACAACTTGTTGTTCAATCAAATAATACCATTATTTATCGTAAAGAAACATAAAATATATTTGTATTGACGCTTAAAACAAATTTAATACTGTAGCATATTACAAAAATGACATAAATTATAAATTTTTACTATATTAGGTATTTTTTCTGCACTAAAACGGTGAAGCACTTGGTCTTCATCTCACCTGGTGTCAAGTTACGATAAGGCTGATAGTGGAAACGCTCTAAGCCCGGAATACTCAACAGATTGAGGAACTGGCTACCTTACCACTGAAAAACCGGAATACAACAATTAGAATTGTTGTAATGGCGTCATATTAAGGTAAGATGGTGGAAAGCTAGCCAGGCGGTCTAAAACCTAGCCCTATACCAACCCAGCCAAGGCCAATTTTGTATCCCCTGGATATTAAACCCGCGACCTCCTGTTCTGCTACCGGTGGGCAAATCACAAGACCACAAAGGCGGTTACAAAGGTGAGTAACCTTAATGAAATTAAAAGCCCAAAAAAATATCAGTGGGTAATCATTACTCATAGTACCGAGAATAACTGAAGTATAAATTACTCAGAATTCAAAAAATACATATATTGCAGTATATCTGTGTTAAAGCGGTTTGTAAGTTCTAAGGATTCACAAAAAGGTGTATGAAAGCAGTGGGAAATAAAGGCGTTGGTCAGTCAGTGGGCATTGATATGATCCTCATTGTTAGTCTCTGCACTTGGCGTACCTCACAAAGCGAACAGATTTATGGAGGCTTCAGGCTCTTTATGTGCTGTAAATCAAGCCTGGCGAGGATCTCATGGCAGGTATTATTTCAATGAATTTTAATCCTATCAGACTCTTAAAATACCTCTCATTATTATCTATTCTATAGATTTAAAACGCACCCCGTAAGCGTTCTTGCTTTGCATTGAGCCTCAATAAAACAAACATGAGATCTTAGAAAATAAAATACGGTGCCCTCCCGGTTTTAAAATTTTCGTGCGTGGCTTTTGATTGAGGCAACACGTAACCCAAGAGCTGGCTCTTATTTAGGCCAGCGAATGAGCAAAGCTATTCAATGGCAATGCAGCCAGTGCCTTGGGCGCGCCTCCATCTGGTTAAATGATCTGGAAAAGTTTTTTTTTATAAATATATAAATAAATATTATAGGACAGTAATTTCACACAGCGCCATCAAGTCCCAAACTAAGCATAGCTTGTAATACGGGAATGAGATTACGGATAGAATACTCAAATACTTAAGTTGAGTTATCTAAATACCGTTTGTAACGATCTTTACCCAACCTCGACGAAAGGGAAGCAGTCGAATTGCTTCCCTTGCATATTACTTAGTTACTTTAATTGTACATATTGTTTTTGTGAATATCAGAGAAATAAATACATAAAATAAAAATGTACATAGGTGACACTGTTCTTGCGCAGGTACACTCTCGGTAAGAATGGCGCTCGTCGTTATAAAGCTTGCTATCAAGAGACTCGACGTCGGAGAACTCATACCCAAAAGTTGAATCGTAGTCGACATGCCAGTAATCAGGCGGCGCTCTGCGTTAAATGACTCGACGTAGCAAGAATCGACTTAAAAGGAGTCTGAATGATAGGAACCATTCCTCGGTAACACCCATAAGTGAAGCAAATACCATTTGGCCTGATGACGACACTACTTTCTCACCTTATACGTATCTGACGGACGTGAAAGGAGATATCAGCTCGCTATTGTGTCTTATAAAAACTTAGACCGGCAAAAACTCGAGCTAAATAACATCATAACCTACATTCCATTTAGTGGCACCGAGCACCTAAAGCCACACCTTTGAATGTGAATTTTAAAGAGAGTCCACGTAGGGTCATATTCGTATGTATCTGTTTATCGGTCATTTGTGGCCGGCGTCGCAGCTTGGCTATATTCTGATATTGATATTCAGGAGGCGACCTGTGTCGAGGTTTCTTACATGCTTACTACCACACCTATGTTCTGTACACCATTAACCATCATCTGGTAGGTAGAGAAACAAAAAAAAACAATTATCGTATCTTAGCGAGTTTTCAGTAGTTTCGTCCATTTTTCAATTTACATGAAATTGGGCAAACTCAGTTTGCTGTAATGTTATTATTTATTTTAGATAAGTAGAATTCAGAGGTTTGTTATTAGCATTTTCTTACTTGCTCTTACCGCAAGCTGTTAGCTATTATAGTGTTATGAAAGTTACATCGAAAATGAAACGAGATAGGAAGTGATACAGAAACGGTCTACGAGCTTTTTTGCGACATTTTTGTGGTCCAGTAACGGTTTCGGCGCCTACAACCGGTGCAGTCCCAGAGAGGGCCAACGTCGCTGGTTGGCTAGACCGCATTGCATTCGCACCATCGAGATATGATTAATCTTAATTCATCTTTCAGATAAGCAGAACTTTAAAACGACGGACAGCGCAAAAGACAGAATAAATCGTGTTAGTACTAAAACATTCAAGAGAAACCTTTCATCGCGCTTTGTTATGCCTGTTAGTTCGATTCACCACAGTCGTCATTAAAACCATTGGCCGTTCCACCCCATTGTGGCTTTCGATTCTTACGAGTCTATAAACCTATATATCTCAGGTATGTGGGTAAATATGAAATGTGAATGGCAACACATGTGCGTGGAGTATGGCAGGTTGCGCGGGTCAATGGCACCTGCGAGGCCCAGATTCAGTTCCCCATAAGTTGCTATTTTCTCAGGAAGCAGTGGACGCGACGGCGCGGCGGTGGCGCGGGCGCGTGGCGGTGTCGGCTACGGACACATTCTGTCACGCCGGGACTTGCGCGCGCATATTCACGTGCGAACGCATTAATGCGGACTCGCCGCGCCAGCGCAGCGCCTCCTTGCGACCGCAGAAGGTCCTCGCTTGTAATGTGATCGTTTCATAGCTTTCATATCTTCACAATCTTTGGTTCAGCATGATGGGAACATTACCGTACGTTTATACCACTGCCTTACATTCGTGACTGTCGACTTTCCGTTGGGAATCTACACCGGCTATGATTGTAGTTATTTTTTGCGAGTCAAGACCGAGTGTCAAACATTTGCATTGTTATGTTTTTTGTGGCAGTAAGTCTCGTGGTCGTGAGGTGTGAAGGAAGATCGTCATCCAGCCACTTAGCTCCCGTCGCCTAACAACCGTATTTCCTCGCTGCGAGCGATTCGCTTTAAACAAAAGAGTCGGAAGCAAGTCGACCTTGCTGAATCCATCAACGGTGATTATGTAATCAAACTTATTTTTATTATCATGAATCATTTGAAAAACATAATCAAACCTAATAATTATCAGTCTCAATCGATTTCCATTGTTAATTTATTGACTGCCACGTTTGAAGAAAGGATGTCGCACATCCCTTTATTCATTATCAGGATGGCGCTGTCATCAATAAGTTTGGTGAACATTTACTGGGCTATTTTGTCTGTGAGTTATTAAAATATTTGACATATCTTCTGTATTGAAAATAACATGGTTATATATAGTTTTTGCTTTCGACTTGAGGTTCAATTTTTATTTTCTACATCATGTTTACATATTATTGTCATTAAAATAAAGTTAATTGACGATTCGACAAATATCATGAACCCTAAATGATCAAAATTTACGAAAATGTTTTCCTGGTTTTACATCCAATCTAGTCTGATGATACGTTTAACCTCAGGTACCTATGATAAAATAATTTAGTGTTGTGTCCCTTAGAGGTAGAATCATACAGTATGGATATTCTCATTCCATATTTCATAAAAATCAAGACGATAATCATCAGTTACCACAAAATTTTCTTCAATAGTAGGGTGTTTCACAAATTGGCGTCAAACTCTCACTAAACACCAGTGACCCGTTCTCTTCAATAAAGCATGTACTATAACAAGCCCTCAGCTCAGTTGGTATTATTCTGCTTTCTGTGCTGTGGGTTGTTTGATTCCAACTCAGGACAAACATTTGTATATTAAATATATATGTATGTTCTGTGCTTGGGTGTTGTATTGTATGATAAGTACTATTCATATTCAAAAATAGTAAGTAAATAAGTTCGCCATTCACCATCTTACCTAATTCTGTCACCATAATAACAATTCTTAAAAAAAATGTTGTGTTTCGGCATTCAAAGGTAAGATAGCCAGTTCCTCAGTTTGTTGAGGATTCCGGGTGAAGTGCGTCTCCATCTACGGCCTTATCTCGACTTGTTACCAGGTTTGAGATGAAGGCCAAGCGCTTCCTCGTCGTACAATAAAAAAAATATATAACAAAAAAAGGCTCCTATATTACAAGTTTTGCTTAGTTTGTGGCTAGATGGCGCTGTGTGAAATTAATTTCATGTGACATTTATTATTATTTATAGAAATCGTTCTTTCCCTATGTGTTCCGGCAAATACCTAGAAATTAATTAAAAAAAGAAATTAATGCTTATTTGCTTTTGATTTGCAAATGACTAAAATATAAGGTGTTATTACCTAGAGGTAATCTGCGAGTAAGCCGCTTGCTGCGGTAACCGAAGCCTTCACCCTGGACTTGAACTCGGAGCTTTGCGTAATCAACCGCGCAGCGCCTGCGCACCGGCGCACTCGTAATGTCTTCACACTATTTAGCGCTTCTCATCACGCCGAATAAATTTCGCGCAATCAACGCGCTTGCGAATTAATTCGGCATCACCTTGATTCTCTATCATTGATAACTACTATACATTTATAGTTTTATAGAAAGACGCCTTTTGATGGACCGACGAAATTATAGCGGCCACTAAAAATCTAATGGAGGCGGCTCATATCGAACCTAGTGGCATATTTAAGGGAAGCTTATGCAGTTGTACCTAATCGAAATGATGATGGTGATGGTGATGATGATGACAACCGGCAACATTGGATTCTCAAAGAATTACCCTGGTCTTATAGAGGTAAATAATGATTATCAATCTTTGTGGAGGTACTTGTTTCGCTTTTCCCTATAGTTTAGACTGTGAGCAAAGATTTTTTCTATGTTAATAAATCTATCTTAGAACATACAAGGCGTGAATGGCTTTGATGTAGATAATAGCTTAGTATTAAACCTTCACCCAGGATTTGAATTTAAGCTTTGTTCAATAAACCTCGAATCTGGTTTTATTGTCATCGCATTGTTATCCTATGTATATATATCAATATTATATAATTTTATTAGTGTGTCAAATATCAAATAAATAAAACGGCCTAAGTGCGGACACACACACCGAGATTTCCGAACCACATTTAAAGTTTGTAAGTTTGTAAGTATTCGTTATTTATTTATTGTTATTATTTTTGGTATAGCGGCAATAGAAATAAACAGTCTGTGAAAATTTCAACTGTCTACCTATTACGATTCATGAGTTACAGTCCACAGACAGACTGTACACAATGTGCCGAGCAGCGTAGGTTTCGAAATAAGTTGGCATCCACTGGATGCGAAATCCAAAAAACGTACTGGCTAATTATGAAGACATTATAATTTATCTCTTAAAAATACGGCTTCTATTTACTTTTGCGTATAAAATAATAACAAGGTCGTAGCTATCCATATTCAAATTCGTTATGTAAAAAAGACAATTATTATCCCAAAAAAACGCGGCCTCATAATATTTAAAATCTTAAACAAAGAAAAACAAGAGGCGTCAGATTCAGTATCTCACAAACTGCCTTCGTTAACTTAGCGGAAGGGAAACAACAAAAACAAGATGGCACAGGCGAAACTCGGGAAAAGTTATAGCCAGGTGAATAAAAGCCGATCGCCGGCGTTGAGGGGAGAGCTGTGTTCGGCTCGAATGGGGATCCAAATCGTCTAGGTACATTCATTTTGCAGTTTGTTATAACCTTGACACGCTCAATCGACATAAGACAAATTACTCCGGAAATTCATGACACTTACATAATATTCGTAATCGTGGCTTCGGGACCTGGCGACAAAAACTTAAAGATGTATGATCGTACGTACCTATTAAAGTATATTCACAGAGAGTAATGCATTTGGAACAATGACGGTTAAAAAATTTGGTTATGGACGAACAGATCATAAAAAACGCATAGAAACTTTCATATTGAACTAGTGTTCGGAGAAAATGGCGTTGGTGCTGTTTATTTAGATTGAATAAATAAACGTCAGATACAGTTAAAGTATCTGACACCCAAGAGTTTGTTCGCTTGACACTGAAGAGTACGTGCGCTCACGTAGACGTGCACTGTCGAGCTCCAACAAATATCTTTTCGGATAAAAAGCCTTTCAATTCAATTAAATAGATTGGCGCATAACACTTTGTATCGCCTCGAATCGTTGTGGAGAAATTGTGTCGAACAGATAGTACAAAAAATTATGTTGAATGATTTAGGACACAACATTTATCTAGACACGGATATTTACTTTACTTATAAATAAAAGAGTTGACCTGTTGAATTATTGGAAATATTATTAAAATGCAAATTTATCTAAAATGTTCATCCCATCTACCAATTTTATTTTAATCTGTCCATCATATCAAGTAAATATGATTTTTAATAACACCGTTTATTGACTGCCTTCCCAGAATAGTCTGACCCCATCCCCCGTATTTGATAAAAATAAGTCTAACGTTTTGATTACCATGATTTTGTGAACGATGAATTAAACCAAACTGTATTATGCGTCAGGTAAAATATGCCATATTTTTTACTGCATAATTACATGTTATATATTAAATAATTAACATTTATATGATGTTCATAAGAAGTAACAAATAAAACAATCACTACGTCAAAATAAAGTATTATCAGTCTTTTGACACTGTCAAATTGATACGCTATCGTATCTGGAAGTTGAGTTACCTGTAGACTGTTGTAACGGTCTTTAACCCGACAGTACGACACGAATTGTACTATAGTTTTTTTTTGACAAATTGATAATTATGTATTATACCTAAAGAAAATAGATTTTTGTTGTTAATCAACTAGCACGAAAAGTATAATCGTGAATGATTAGCAGTGGTGAGTGTGGCGTATTGGATCCGCTACACTCGGTTTAGAGGCACGCGTCTTTATCGGATTCACTCAAACTTTATTCATATTTTTTTAATTTGTATCCAATATTATTTATTATGAATAAATTTACTTTTATTTATAGAACATAGGTACTAGTAGGACGGAGGAGATGATGTTTACGTGATACCGATCGAATTCCCAAAAATCCTTTCTTAGTATTCCCGTAGGTACAGCTTAGAAGGCCATCTTCCAAATTTCAAGTCGGTGGCCTAACGGCTTAGGCTGAGTGTAGTTCATACTCTTACAAACTTTTTTATATAGTAATAGGATAAGATTACGATGATGACTTGGTAAAACTTTCACAAAACATTAAAGTCTGAATTACCTTGATGATTACCTTGTTTCATAAATGTATCAAATGCAAATTACCTGGTTTGTAGTTTCTTACATCAATAACACCAGGAAGGATAAAAAATAATTCTTACTATCAATTTAAAAAACATATTATCGATAAAATTATTCTGAAGGTTTTCTTTGAAACAAGTATTCATTAGTTAGGTACATTGTCAACCTTCGAATTCATTGGTATGCAAGTATTTTTTTTAATTTTGATCACAAAAAATGTTTTTTTTTTTCATCGATAATATTTTATTATTTTCGGATAATATCTATTAATTGTGATAGCAAGACAGTCAAGCCCATAATTCCTGTTTAATAACAAATATACCGATAATTGTAACTCAATTTCCCGTGTAAGGTGCAACAGCGGAAAAGCTCGCTGACCGGCTTTTTCAGACGCAGCGCTCATGTGCGACTCGCGCCTCTTCTAATTTTCGTTATTATAACACAAATCCTTAATATTTTTCATCTCTCTCGCAAAGAAATGCAGCTGGAGAACCAATATTGCCGTATTTTCTAAGAAAAGTAACCAATTACCGTGAAAAATTGGGAATGTTTTCGCAACACACGCTTGATAACAGAAAATCATGAAATGTTTTTACTTACCAGTTCTGCACAGTGAATATATTCTCGATCACTTGTAGTGGCGATAGTGTAGAATGCAAATAGTCGATACAATGTGAGTGTCCAGTGTCCAGAGGGTTCTTGTTCGTATATAGCCGGAGCGTGGTGCTTACGGCGCGGCCGGGCCGGCACTGACGCGAGGCGGGCGCTCGCGCGATGCCCCGCTGACTCCTCGCGGAGGCTTCGTAAGCTTTCAGCGACACTGGAACCCGCACGCACTTGCACACTGCACTCGCCCTCGTCTACCCGCACGCGTTGCTATTGCGATTCTCTCGACCGTCTACTGTTCCGAGCGCCCGACGCACGTTTGAACTCTTTGCGGCGTCCGCTTTAGCGTATAAATATGAAGTCCGGTGGCGGGGGCCGCCGTAGGACCCCGGCGCATCCACCGAGGCATAAATTCCACATGCAGCCGGTGTCCTACCCATTGATTTTATTGCTTATCTATGAGATACAGCCAATTAGCAAAATTCTCACCTAAGGGCTACGCTGTTCGTGACTCTTCCCGTAATACATGCGCATGTTACGAATAATTATAAGATAACTATTATGTAGGCACCATTATTCCATGCTCCGGAGTAATGATCGTTGTCGAATTCATTATCGCTATATAATGTTATGGATGCTATAATAACTTTATTATAGTCTCTCTACGGTTGAGTAGAGAAAAAACGACAACATTTTAGCAACGAGAAATGATTTAATAAAACGCACTTAATAGGCATAACAAGTTTTACTGATATAAAAGAACTAAATCTTACTAAAGGTTCACTTCACTTATCTTTTCAAAACAGTATGGCGTATTTTATCTTTTTTTACCACCACGGTCCTATACCATTTAACCGCCTGTGGTCTAGTGGTTAGACTGCCGGTGTGAGAGCCAGAGGTCCCGGGTTCGTTCCCTAGTACAATATTGTTCTTGGTTTGATTGGTGGTAGGACTTTGTTTAAGTCTGCCTGGCTAGCTACCACCACCTTACCTATAATTCTGTCGCCATAACAACAATTCTGAAATTGTTGTGTTTTCACTTCAACTTACACTTTTACTCTCTATTTAGCGGTAAAATGGCCAGTTCCTCAGACCAATGAGGATTTCGGGTAAGCACTTCCACCTTCGGCCTTATCATAACTTATAAACCAGGTGAGATGAAGGCAAGCTCTTCCCCGTCGTTCAATAAAATAAATTAAAAAACCGCACTTATAATGTTTTATATATATCCAGTCTATCCCAAGACTGTCTGGAAGAGGGCGCTCGTACTGATAAGGCCGCCAATGTGTGTGTGCCTGTCTGTTATTATTATTGTAATGTGACTATTTGCGCATGATTACCTTTGGGTGTGTAATAATAAAAACGGCCAAGTGCCAGTCGGACTCGCGCACCGAGTGTTCAGCACAAACCTGGAGGTATATAAGTAAAAGTTATAGGATTTTTATTGCTAAATGAAATCCATAACCTTACAATGTCGAAAGCTGGAGAAGTATTAATTTAAGACACAGGTATCTTTATCGTTTCTAATTACCTATTAAAAAAATAAATATTATGTGATGTAACTAGAAATGTAAGGTTTTCGGATTTTTTCCTTTACGTGTGCTATAAAACGTTGCTTCATGACAAATTTCAAGATTCTAGGTCGACTGAAAGTATCCTTTAGGTTTTGATTCCCCTGCGAGTAGTTGCGAGTTTCAAAATATTTGTTGTTTCTTTTGATTGCGTTGACATAGAAGTTTGATTTTGTAACAGCTTAAAGGTTTTATAGACTGAGTATTTGATATGAATTTCAATATAAAAACCACTACGCGTTCATGAGAAAAGGGGTAGTAAGTTTAAAATTTTAATAAAAATATTTTTATTATATGATATAACTAAAAATGTATGCTTTTCGCAATTTTTTCTTTATTTGTGCTATAAGGCGTTGCTTCAAATTTCAAGATTCTGAGTTCACGGGAAGTACCCTGTAGGTTTTGATTATCTTGCGAGTGTCGAAAATTTGCGGCATAAACGGCTGTATCTTTTAATTGCGTTGGCTTAGAAATTGGATTATTTCACAGCTCTAAGGGACAATAGACATAACATTTGATATGAATTTCAGCTTGACTCTTTCTTAACATTTTCTCAGGCAGACGGACAACAAAGTAATCCTATAAGGGTTCTCTATTTCTTATAATAAATATTTTAGTCTAGTTTTTCCTTTTGAGGTACGGAACAACCCTAAAAAGTAGCAAACTCACGACTTTTTCGAGTATTCACCAGATCAGAGAGAATAAGGAGTAAATTTCTTAAAAGCTCTAAAACATCATCCCTCACGGGAGCATGAGTAATAATGGCAAAAAGAGGAAGATATTGCTGCAGAGTCCGCACGCCTTGCGACCGATGTGCTTATCCCACATGCAATACTTCATAATTCGTTACGGCATGAACACATCACTTACCGATTACTTTTTACTTCTTCTTGTAATATCACGGAGGAATCCTGTTTCAGGTAGAGTAGCTACGCAGGTTTAATTTATCTTCATAAGAATATATTTTTATTATTGTCTGAGTAATGTGATGTGATATGACGCGGGGGAAGGTAAATAAGTACCAATCAGAACTATACAGTGAGTATATGATTAGGTGGACCATCTACACAGAATTAAAAAATATGTGACATTTATTAGGATTTATTTATTATTGCATTTATTATCTGAAGGCATCATAATTTATACTCTACAACCTAGTTTGTTTTCATATGAATATACCTGACAAAGGTAACACGATCAGCAGATTTTTTAAGCTTCATTACTATATAAAAATGTACAAGGGTGCACATAGCAAATTTACACCTAATAGTAATCGATAGTGACCAGGTACTTTGGTTCATCGACGGTGACCCAAATATTTGTTAGTGTCTGCGGACAAAGCAGTGAATGAATTATTGTTAGTTCAAGTGGTTTTGCCATTGTCTCGTTTTCAGCGCGAAATCAGTATATCTACGTCAACAATAGATTATGTACTATTGTGCCATTCTTGTACAAATCAGCAACAGCTGGTGCTCAAGTTCTAGGCTAACGAATACCAACCTATTGATAGCCTTTATTAAGCGATTCATTTTTTATCATAGGGGACATTTTAAATCCGTCTTGATGTATTGAAAAAAAAAATTGTGTCAAGAGTGTGTTTTATGTTACGGGAAAACGTTCAAAGGCGGCTCTTAAGTTTTGGAGACCCTAATTCACCGATTTCAGATATTATTGAACATTTTTCAGTCAGTTATTGCTAATATGGAAATGAGCACTCTTTTGATGCCAATCGATGTAGTAGGTACTAGGATATATGTATTTAAAGAGACCAACTGAGCTTTGAGTACATACTTCAGAAGTAAAAAATCGCAAAACCTTTCTCGATACGTGAATGTTAATAATAATCGTAAGTAAAATTGATAGTATATATGTTAGTTATCGATTTTATGTATCTTTTCATGAGTATTAGACACTTTCGTACACATTTAATTAAATTTTATTATGTTTGTTTAATACGTTTTCAAAATTTGACTTGACTTCCCATTCCCAGCCTGGTCCAAAAGTAATGAGAGCTCTTTAATATTCAATTTTAATGTTTTTACCTCAACAACGGTACACCAAAATTACCCAAACCACCGTTAAACTTAAAGCAGCTCCTTTTTGCCAATTATATTTTCCGGAAGGACGCTGTAAATAATTGATTAGTCCGAGCACTGATTAAACATCAGTGCCTACTTGATCAACTGGTTTGTTGTCAGTATTATTTCTTTCAAATGTTTTATTATTCCAGTATTTGAAATTCGTGAATGCAATCACGATTTTTGTAAATAGCCAGTTAGTTTGCTTCATTAATCGGACGCATCTTCAGTTCCATGTAATTCACTTATATTCGATTTAATTTACGTAAACACCATGTGCTGTATAGTAGTAAACTTCATTTAATTGAAATTATTTGTCAAAAAAAAATGTCGCTCTTAATGGTGTGCTATACTTAATAATGGTTTCGAACAGCTTATATGATTATAGTCTTACCATCGTTGTCATCTTTTTCAATAAATAAATCTTATCTTATCTTATCTTGTCTTATCTCATCTAATCTTCTTATTTGAGGAAGTCGCACACTAACATTAACGTTAACTCTTTGGTACATACGTTCAGAATTAAATATACAGAAATAGGTATCATTTACCAAGTTCTAAGCTTAACATTAAGCTCCATGAGCAATTCCAATTTGAATAAGTACTTAAAAATAACATTACAATTAATTTGTATGATTTTTGTATTTCAAGAAATACAATATTATATAATTGCACAACATTTACAATGACACAAAAATTCACAACCTTTTCCAGTTTAAGGAAAATATGCGAGTTCGAGTCCCGTCATGTGTTGTGAATTTTTGTGTAAATATCACATGTACAACTAAACCATGTACAAGGACAGCAGTCGGGTTGCGTAAGGACCGTTACAAACGGTCTATCTAGCTCAACTGTTGCAGACCAATACCAGACGGAAGCTAATTATATATAATTGATCGAGTGAGCGAAGCGAACGAGATCTTCGAGTTAAGTTGGGACATGGCACTGAATGTATGTATTTATGTAATATGTGGCAATGTTTGTGACGGCATAACTGTCGAACGGTTGATCCGATTTTGATGAATTAAATATGTAATAAGATAACATAAATAGAAATTGATGATGGCGGGGGAAGTTTTTGAGATATTGGGGCGGAAAGAAATACAAATGTCAATCTTTTGAATGGTTAATGTAATCAATTCAAAATTTTCTATATTTATATAAATTAAGACTCATCAATCGGAATAATGATTTTTGACACTAGGGTAGTGCTTGAGAAATAGGGGTGCTAAGTGTGACAAGAAGATTTCCGGCTTGTGCCAAAATGCTTGTGTTGCATATTTAAAAAATATATTTTATATATATTAAAAAATATATTTTATATATATAAAAATATATTTTACTTTTTAATGGGGGTGGTTTTGTAACATAGGGGCGCGTTAAGATGGTAAAACGCTTTGTATGTCTTGTAAGATATACTGTTAAAAGGGGTTGTCTTCACAACTAACTTTTATTTGCTGAAACCAGCCCTATGTAATGCAACGGGGTTAAATAAAATCGGAGGATTTGAAAATTTGTGAAAATGTGAAATATCGTACGGTTTTGGACTGCAGATTTCAAAATAGGTTTATTTTTGCCCTTAGGGGTGGTTTTTAAGATAAAGGGGCAAAGATGATCATCAGGTCTTGCAAAATGAGAGAGGGTTTTCGGAATACCATTAAAACTGGTATATTTATTTTTTGTTATTCACTCAATATGGTTGCCAAACCTGCTCATAGTTAAGTTTTGTTTACACACAGAAAAAGCTACTGCCGTTTTGGTGAAGCCCCTTGGTTGACTTTACGACATCCGTAGGCTGGAGGGTTTTTCAAATAGTCATCAATCTTATTTTAGTAAGGTTACATTAGTCATTTTTTAAGGGGTGCTTTATTCACTTATTTTATTCTGCCCACCCACAATGACGTACGGTCGGTGCTTTATTCTCATTCTGGTTTTGCATAGAATGAGAGAACAAACACTCAAGTGAATAAAGAGAGATTGAGAAAGGTGAGGTAAGTAAGGTGTAATGAAAGCACACTTTTATAATTAGATAACTACATTATTTTTGAGAAAGAATTCCGTGGTTAAATATCTAATACAAACGAGACATCACGAGATCTCAGTTCGGGGGGAACTACTAGTCTATCTTACTGCATCCTTCACTATCTTTTTACTTTGTATGTAATTGCGGCTTATTAATTTGCCAAGAACTGATTTAAATTACAATTGTATACACTTTGATGACACTTTAATAATATAAAAGTGGAATAGCGAGACATAGTCGCAGCTTAGGGTGCGATTGTAGCTTCCAAACATACTTGCATGACTCAAGAGTTGACAGGATAGTTTGCGTTTTATTTGTAACTAGCTTACGTGGTAGTTTAGGTGTAAGAATCTTAGATTCGTCATTTATTTTCCATTAATTATATGCTATATAGGGGCAATATTTACCTATGTTGAATCATGCTTTCTAGAAATACTTTGAACGTACTTGGGAAACTATACGTTTACGGAAATTAGACGCCACTGTTGGAGAGTACTACTCTTTCTCTACTCGTAGGTACTTATCGTTATCAGTGGCTCAACTTGTGCTTTTCGAGAACTCCACTTGAGTTTTGAGTTTTGGTCTCCGTCACGTGCACATAGTTTTTGGTACCTACCGCCTCTGTGGTCTAGTGGTTCAACCCACCGATTTTAGATCCAGAGGTCCCGGGTTCGATCCCCATGGGGAGTACAATATGTTGTGCTTGGTTTGGTTGGTGGTCGGATTTTGGTTAGCTACCACCATCCTACCTAATTCTGTCGCCATAATAACAATTCTAAAAAAAAATGTTGTGTTCCGGCATTCAGAGGTAAGATAGCCAGTTCCTCAGTTCGTTGAGGATTCCGGGCGCCTCCATCTTCGGCCTTATCTCAATTTGTTACCAGGTGAAATGAAGGCCAAGCGCTTCCTCGTCGTACAATAAAAAAAAACCTTTCCTACAATATAACTTCAAAAATATTGTGAACCATTAACAACAATAGTTCTTGAACCTTCCAATCGTGGACCGGTAGATAGGTAACATGATTGTATATTCATACGCTGTTTTGGCTGGTGGAACAAACAGTAGATGACTTCAGTCTATCATCCAGTACCAACTAACATACTTATACTAGTACCTACCTTTGACGCGCGTTCTCAATGTCAAAATAAGACAGACTTGAAAATTAAATAGTTCCAACCATATCCCTGTATTACACTCCAGACTAAAAAATAAAAATACAATTTTTGCAGCTCTGTGAATGCGCCCCAACCCAGTAGGTACGCTAAGATGCAATCATAAGTAACCATGTTTGTATTCAAGTTTATCATTCCAATAACACTGAGTCAATAAAGTACTTACCAGCAGCTATGAAGTGGGGTTTAATAAACAGCCTTAGTAATATTGTACGTGATCTTATCGGAGGGATAGCGGTTGAGTAGCTGCAAGCTAAACGAGGGTCATCATATACATTTCCGGATCAATAAATTAGTTGAAAGCACATCTGTCAGAACCAAAGAAGCCGACGATGCTGAAAGTAAAATACTTACCTACTTACCTGTACGTACATCATAAAATCCTAAACTTTACAGTGCGATTTTTAGTTACAAACTATATAAACCGGTCAAAAGCTATATAAGTAGTGGTATGCTTGGTTCACATCATGATGAAGAAATTGTTAAAGTATCCAAAGTACTCGTAATATCAAAATAGAAAAACATCTAATATTTCCAAGTAAAATTTGTGCTCTTTTGTTTTGAGGCGGACATATAGACAGGCATATTATTTTAATTTATTATTGGATTTTAACAAATTACTTTGTTAACCCAAAAATACACAACCTACCAACGAAAAGTTCATTGAATTCGGTTCAGTACACTAGACACTTCTTAATTTCGCTCCTATGCTAAAGCAAAACGTTGATGACGAGTTTGTAAAATAATCCTTGAAGATTTGAATTTTAACTTTACATACCTTTTTTTATACTACTTTGAGGTGGAACATGCAAACAGCCCACCTGATGTTTAGTGCATCTCTTGCCAGGTCACATCTACAAAGAACATGACCTACATAAACATATAACATAACATAATATTACAGGAATAAATAAATATTACAGGACATTAATTTCACACATCGTTATCTAGTCCCAAACTGAGCATAGCTTGAAATATGGGAACTAGATTACGGATAGAATACTTAAACACAGAACAAACATCTATATTCATCACACAAATGTTTGTCCTGGGTGGGAATCGAACCCACCGCCTACAGCATTGCATTGCGCCCGTCAACTTAAGACATAAAAGTGTTTAATCTCGCGTGCCCGTTACTTCACCGGCATCATACCCTTTAAACCGGAACACAGCAATGCTGCTTGGTGGCCGAAATAAGTATGGTGGTCGTACTTCCTCGGACGAGCCCTTTCACAGGGAGCTCTACTACTTTGCGAACATAAAAAAGGCAGAGTTGCTGTGTATTGCTGTATATAGGACTTGACTATGGAGCATCACGGTACTTCCTTCTGAGAGGTATATAGCAGTAGGTGGACAAACAAACTGAAGAACTGGCTATCTTACCTCTAAATGCCGGAACACAAAATTTAAGAATTGTTATTATGGCGACAGAATTAGGTGAGATGGTGGTAGCTAGCCTTACTTAAACAAAGTCCTACCGCCAACCAAAATCAAAATCAGCGTGTTGGTTCAACAAGAAATGGCCAGGTTCACGCGATTTTTCGTCCAATTTAGTTTAACTAATGAGCTGCACGAGAAACATACACGAGGCACTTGGCTCGTTAAAAATATTTACTGACCTGCATCATCAGTAAAATTATTATGAAGTGTGAAATAGGGCACTACTAACACAGTTTCATGGTCTGCTTTGTTTTACAAAAATATTAGATTAATGTTAAAGAAATGGAGCTATGTTTAACTTTAGCTAATCTCAATAGTAAGGTACTGCAACCGCACGAGACTGCTGACGTGAGGCCTTGACGAATTTAAAGCAATTCGCTTTCCTCATTGTGCCTGTGTACCTACTCTTCTTATCAGCGTTACGTCCACATTGTTGTGACTCAGGTACGTACAATGTCCTCATGGAACATGCATCTCCAGTGCACCTTTGAAAAAACGTTATATATCGAACAAACTATTTTAACTTATTGTCATCTACCTTATATCTACTTCAATAGATTCATTGTGTAGCTGATTGGTACGTACAATGTCCTCATGGAACATGCATCTCCAGTGCACCTTTGAAAAAACGTTCTATATCGAACAAACTATTTTAACTTATTGTCATCTACCTTATATCTACTTCAATAGATTCATTGTGTAGCTGATTGGTACGTACAATGTCCTCATGGAACATGCATCTCCAGTGCACCTTTGAAACAAACGTTCTATATCGAACAAACTATTTTAACTTATTGTCATCTACCTTATATCTACTTCAATAGATTCATTGTGTAGCTGATTGGCTACAGACTAACTAACAATATGCGTACTGAGCGTACGAAAATACCTATGCATACATTTTGTAATGCTTTTGAGGAATTCCTATGATATTATATCATTAAAGAAAAAAATCCGGGTATTAGATATTAGATCTTTTTTTTATTTTTATTTTTTATTAATACCTTACTGCAATGCCTACACGGTACTGCATTGCGCCCGTTAACTTGAGGAATAAGTGCCCGTAATTTTACCGGCATTTTTTTTTGCAGGATTTTTTTTGTATTCTTATCTATTTCTATCTGTAATTAAGTCCTTACTGAACTATTACCATACCCGTACGTACGTACGTAGCCCAAAACGGTGTTTTTTAAAGAGTGAAACTTTTTTATACCATTGAGGTGGCAAACAGGCATCGGTCGTATGCATGTTGATGACGGTCTGATGGAAAGTGGTTACTGTCGCATATGGAAGCTCGCATCACTTGCGCGTTGCTGACCCATAGTATTCTAGTTCTTATTTAAAAAACCGTGACGTGCTTATCGTGCACGGTTTCAGAACATACATTCAAATCGTTTCGTGCAAAATCCACAAATGAAATAAGCAAAACTCATATCTCAGGCCATTTTTTTTTTTGGTAGGCAATGTGGGTAAGGAAGGAGCACGAGGAATAACTATCCTTCGTGGTCCTGTTGCATTTTTTTTAAATTAATGTTTCTTTGAGCTTTGTCACCAATGAATATAGGCCCGCTTTCTGATCCGGAGAATGTGATTTTAAATCCAGTCTGGCATGATGGCACCGAATGGCATGTATCTCTAGCCCGTACTGAGCTAAGCGGCGCGCCGATGGGCTTGCAACCTGTCACGTTTTGAATACTAGCAACTTGCAAACAGTGGTACCGAACGTAAGTTTGGACGTGCCACTGACTATCCTCTAGTAGGTGATCCTCATAAGA
Source organism: Venusia cambrica (assembly GCA_951394065.1). Classification (NCBI taxonomy): domain Eukaryota; kingdom Metazoa; phylum Arthropoda; class Insecta; order Lepidoptera; family Geometridae; genus Venusia; species Venusia cambrica. The sequence continues at coordinate 8,463,324 of OX596060.1, read as the reverse complement.
TCTACGCTCTGATCAGTGATCAGAGGTGAATCCTCGAAAGTCGTGAATTAGTTTCTAATAAAAAAATCGGTATACGTGTACTATGACACGATTTTGGGAAACTTCCGTGATAATTGTAAGCCACTGGATTACAAAATCCCTGGAATTCATTAATCAAAAACTGTTTGATATAGATGAGGTAGTTTATCAATAGATTGCTAAATTGTAAGTAGGTAACTTATGTTGTAATTTTTCAAGTTTGAACAGCAGGAGGAGAGCTGTCACTGGTAATTATAACATAATTCTTCATGACCTCGGTGCCAGAGTGAGATATTTATCCTGCGAAGCCAAAGGCCAGTGACACCGACAAGCGCCGCTTTTTACATTAATTAAAGCGGACTCAATCCTAATATAACGGCCTCAAGCATTACTATGCTAATTTATTATTAGGGTATTTTCTCAGCATCCGCAATGTGACATACATTTTGAGACTTAACTGTAGCAGAAATATGATTGATAGTTGACCGTTTAAGTATGCTTCAGTTATCCGTGTCTCGCATGGCGCTTTCGGTGCAAATCTTAATCTGCGTTCCACATCGTGAGTGGGTAGTTTATGGCTGGTGCGTCCAAAATATGTATTATCAAATCGCTTCTAATTGTTTTTTTTCAGCCGACTGAATGTTGCAAACTTTCAAAACTTGAAGTAATGATGTAGGTTTATAATCCACCTAAAGATAGCGGGCAACGGTAATGTGTGTCATCGTAATAAACTGCGATCATTAAAGCATTCCCTAGGTATACATAAATTAACTAAGAGACATAATAAGTTTTATAACTAAGTATACTTAAGGAAATGTACGTCGAAATATGTATATGTTTGTTGTATCAAATCGTCGGTAGATTTGCTATTTCTAGAATCGATTCAAGGGAACTATCGCTACATACATCGTAAAAAAACCGACTCTAACAAGAAACCGTTTTCCAAAAATACTCTCAGTTCTATAAGTTGTTATATATTGCTATTTAAGTGACCGCGTAATAGAATTTCCGTCCAACCCTCCGCATAAAGTTCATCGTAGACACCACCTGTTCCGAAGATAATTTCGCATGTTCCGGGGTGGGGTACGTACGGCGGATAAAGAATCGCGATGTGTGCGGATTCCTCGGCTGTGTTGGTAGCTATTCGTAGCGACTATTGATTTTGCCCACCCCGAACCGCACACCGCCAAACTGCATCGAGCTTTCCGCCTATGGTCGCATTCACACATAGAGCTGGGCTTACCTATTTAAAATAAGCTATAAAGGCTAACCTTTAGATTTAGATCTTTTGATATATTTTATTTCCTTGCCTTTCTTGTGTGCTGGTGTCGCGACCAGCACAATAATCGTTTCAAAATTATCCTAAAAAAATCCCTGTGCGTTTTTCCTTGACTTTGACTTTGTTTGTTAATTTTCAAACTACTGTAATGGAAGAGCGAGACATCCTAACACAGGTATCTTTTTGCTTAAAAGGAGGTCTCAATCACATGTAATATATTGTATAGATTAAGTTAAAGAAATAAACATTTGTATTGTATTGTATTGTATTGTTTGTTTATGACATACATAGTATTACATTAAATTTACCCAATGCTAAACTTCCTTCCAAATAATTATTTACTGGGTTATATATTTGACTGGAAAGTCTCGAATGCCCATTTCAAAATCTCGATATATCCTTGGTTGGCTAGACAGAATTCAAAACTATGAATAATGTTGTATTCCTACGATATTAAAATAACTTCAAAAAGTATCCACAACAGAAATAAAATTATTTTTCGTATGATGCCGTTAAAAACTTTCATATAAAAAATACCTTAATAAAATTATCGGTAAACGGGGTAAAAGCATCCTTACTGTTATACCCAGTATATTAATATTAATGTATTGACTCCCCAAAGTATTTGCAGCTAACAACGATCAAATTACGATCTCTGTGGATGATATAGAAAGTATTGTTTTACTACTTTTTGCTGTTTTTGAGCAAGACATTGTTTAACTGAACGATGCGGGACGTATTATTAGAATCCGTTTAAAAAACAGCTAAGTATTTAAAGCTGTGCTGTAGTTTGTAACAGTGAAATGCATTTATTTTATAGTACGACGGGGAAGCGCTTGGCCTTCATCACACCTGGTTACAAGTTAGATAAGGCCGAAGGTGGAGGCAGCCAGCCAGGCGGACTTAAACAAAGTCCAACCACTAAGCAAACCAAGCACAATATTGTATTCCCCTGTCCCCCTGGGGATCGAACTCGGGAAATCTGGATCAAACACCGGAAGGTGAACCACTAGACCACAGAGCCGGTTAAATAACAGGAATAATTTGTAACAATCCGAGATGTTTTCAAGAAAGGCCAGGTTAGAAGTATCCTGAACCGACGAACATGCATGATGAACGAAGATAAGATGAGTGTGAATGACTTAAAAGAAAGAGTAAATGTAATGAGTTAAATGAAGTTTCAGTGGAAATCCGTTTTCTCTTCCTCCTTTCCATGATGTCTCAAACTGCACCTTAATCAAAGACAGAATTAGTCTTTTTATGTCTCTTTTCTAGTATTTTTTTAATTAGTACAGCTCACAGAATCAGTAGCACTCTATAAGGGCTATTGCAAACGTGATGCAAGCGTAATAAAATGAAATGAGATGATGGCAGGATTATACAATCGAGAATGTCGTAAAAGGAGACCAGGAGATGAGTAGTACCTATCTAGGAACTTAAGGATATCACTACGACCAACCACCCGCCTTTCTAGCATGCTAATTATGGCAAACAATTCTTGGGCACGCTACTGTCTGGTACTGGTCTGGAACAGTTGAGTTACCTATAGGTCGTTTGTAACGGTCCTTAGGTAATCTGACTGATTCCTTTGTACATAGTTAGTTTAATTGTACTTTTTATTGAATAAATGTATTTAACAATTCAATAATCACAAATACAATATTGAGGCAACAGGAAGTAGAAAAAAAAATTACAGTAAACAGGGAAAATATAATAAATATAAGGATCCAAAAGTTTTAACCGAATCCGATCGAGCCTTCCACGAATTTTCGATTATAAAACCGGCCAAAAAAAAAAAACAAAAAACCGCAAATTTGACAATGTAAACTGGCCAAGTAAACTGGCCACACCGAGAGTTCCGACCCACATTTCAAGGCATAACTAATTTATAAAAATCAAATTTTTCCCCTTAAAGGATTTACTTGATCGCTACTCAAGACTCTTTTGAGGGTCACTTACAAGGGGGTAGTCAGATGCAAGTCCAAACGTAGGTTTGGCACATGGCCAAAGCTTGAAAGTGCTAACAAACAGACAGACGGACGGACAGACGAATGAGCGGAGGCATTGCAATAAGTTCCCGTTGGCACCATCTGGGTACAGAACCCTAAAAAGTAAAATGTGCTAAATAACGCAGAACTTCATCAATGTCATAATATCCTGAGCTTTTATATATATATTATATACATATCCTGTTCCAGAATGTAAGCGTAAAATTATCTCCCGCTGCCGCTGGCTTATCATCACATCGTCGAAAAAAATACTATGCGATTTCAAAAATGGTAAAAATAAATCCCGGATCGCGCAGTTTTGACTTACTATTTCTATCTCCATCTAAACTGCTTGGAATATATACATAATGAATCAGTCATATATAGAGAATGACTACGCCTTTATTTGGATAGTAGGATTTTTCTTAGCTTGGTCTGGATTTCGTGTAATTCAAGAAATGATTATTTTTGTGATATTTCGTGCGCATTCATTTCATTCACTCATGCTCGGATTTACATCGCGCTGTCCCTCACGAATGGCCTATGCAAGCGCCATGATACATATCACTGCTGGATAGTGACATGATTAAGTTTACTTGTCGTCTCTAGACAAACATTAGGCTACAAATAGTCTATAACATACAAGCAAAATCAATTTATACAATTTGTGTTCCGTGGGAAAGCGTGGTGTTTATTCTAAAACCTCTGCGTGGACGTACTAAGTGGGTACACACGAACTACTTTGGGGGCAATGCATTGCGTTTGTGTACCGTTTCGTGCAAAATTACATTTGGTTTCTTCTACTGAATATGTCTGTCTAATTTCGGGTTCGGATCTCTACCGAGATTCGTTGTTTCTTGGAAAACTAAGACCTAGCAGGTGATCCTAAACGATCTACGCTCTAAATAGTAATCAGGGAATCCTCAAAGGGAAAATCGTTGTGACAATATTTTTTTCTTATCTACCTATCCATTTAACTTACCTTATCTTATCAATATTAACAATACGAATGTGATGTCGAATGAATTTATCGATACCAAGCCAAAAATCTTAATAATTAAAAGAATAGCGAGTTCATATTTTTTTTTGCAAACACGTAGTATAAATTTTTGCGATTCTTGGGAAATCCCTTTAGATAAGTAACATCGATGGTAGATACGCTACGCATCGACTGATCTGGAGCTCACGATACAGTCGTATCGTGCTATGAGTATTTTTATGGTTGTCTTCACTGAGCCTATCCATTTTGCAGACTATGCCCGGTAACACAACATTGTCTTCAGCCGCGTCTACCAACGAGCGACTATTTACCCATATAAGTCAAATCTGACATACATTTTTACCACAGTCATAATGCCTATATCAAAAAAGACAAAGATTTGATATAGGTAGGCATTATGACTGTGGTAAGAATGTACCCACCTTGAATCTCAAAATTTTAGTAATATTCGAATTCAGCACATTTTAATAAGTAGAAAATCATGCCCATATTTTACAGTTCTTATGATAATTATCTAAATTAATTTCATTACGTTTCATTTATGTATTCATAATTACATTTCAAATTAGTTAACTAAGTAGCCTAGTCCTATCTAATAATACATAATTAATTCATAACAATAATAATATGTTTTAAAACATTCACAACACAAATGAATCTGATAAATTTTAGAAGCTCTAAAAGATCTAAGAGATTTCTATGAACCATTCTTTTAGTTTGCGTTTGAAAGATTGCGTTGATGGCGCGTTAGTGACATGTCCGGGTAGCCAGTTGTAGACCGCGGGCTGCTTTACGTGCACCAGCTTCGACAGAAAACTGCTCTCTTTTGCATTCTGAACACTCGCTCCCAGTCGGTAGCTCTGCCGCATAACTCAACGCCGTACTGGAGTAGTGAGTGAACAGAAGCGAAGTAGCAACTTCTAGCCATGCTAGTTTCCAATGTCCCACTTCAGCCCTTCGTCCACGTGTAATCCCAGAAAGTTTGCAGTTCTGACTTGGCTTTTGGAACTGCCCCCCAAGTACACGTTTAGAGTGTGCACAATAATGGCCCGATAGGTTTATGTGCATGAAGTTGGTCTTATTCACGTTGGGCAGAACTCAATTTTGCCGAAACCAATTATGGAGCCTCTCAGAATGTGATATAATATCACCTGGCGAGTATCATGCCCCAGGAATAACATATATACACGCAACTATTTACCTGGGTACCACGTGGGCGAGCCACAAGCAAAAGCTAGTGATATTAGGTATACATTTTTATATGAGATTTTTGTCGCCATAATAACAATTCTAAAATTGTTAAGTTCTGGCATTTAGAGGTAAGGTAGCCAGGAACTGGCTTTGTTTGCTTAGGATTCCGGGTGAAGTGCATCTCCATCTTCGACCTTATCTTGAAGGCCAAGCGCTTCCCCGTCCGACATCAAAAAATACATAAAGGTATATATGAAAATTCACAGCAATTTAGGTACAAATAATCTCGTGACAAAAATTTACTAATAGCGGGAAAATGGTTTAACTCATGACTTCCTTCCTAATTAGCATTTAATATCCTTATGCCGTTAGCTATAAAAAAAAACCTATTAGAGTTGTAGTTGAGTATACTGTCCTAAACTAAAGTGTCAAAGTGAGGCCCAGTAGCGTAGTTATATATATATAGTAGTCCATCCGTGACCGTAAGAGGTAATAAACGTTTCTGCAATCACCAACCCACCTGCCAACGTTGTTGTAAAAATAATCAGTCTAGCACCCATATGGAGACCCATGTCTTACCGAAGTGGACTTTTCACGCTATAATCATAATGAGGGTGGGTAATTAAGTGCGAAAGTTGTATTTTAGTTATAGATATTTTGGGTATCCGCGATACCTACTTTTTTTTTAAATCATAGATTGGTATACTGAGCAAGATAACACGATGATAATGAAATAACGAGAAATGTAGGTACATAGGTACGATACGGTACTCTGGTATCGTACTTGTTTTATTTGCTTAATCAAATTTGGTACCACACGACACTAATATCTCGTAAATATTAGCTGAAGGATATTATTACTTGAGGCGCTCTCAGCACTGAGATTGCTCCTTATATATCTAATAACCAATTACGGAGAAGCTTGCATTCCACAAGGCCTTTCATTTTATGGGGGCAATCCTAATATAACTTCCTGGAGCAGCTATCGAGTAGGTATCTGCGTTTAATAATAATAAACACAATATGAAAAGTAACAGAATGTTGATTTTACGACTACCGATAACCAATTTGATACCATAAAATTAACAAAACTATTTTTTAAATTTATTAAAGGCCAACTCTTGACCTCGGAACCTGCACAGGCAAGGATGAGGTCTACGATGAAGGGAGCCTACGGAGATGGTGCCTATAAACTCTCTTCTTGAAGACATACATTAGTAGTATTAGTAGACATACTTAGTCAAGTTTTATTTTAGGGTTACGCGCAAAAAAAATAGTACACTTTTTTTAGAGTATCTTGCGTATGTGGTATAGTTTTTGGAAATTTGCACGTGATGAACGTGACAAATACAATGTCTCGGGTGTTCCGCTTGTATAAATTATATAATATAGTTTTCCAATAAAAATTCTAAATTATAGTCAAAAATGTTCAGCTCTCTGTAGCAGACCGCGTCAGATGGAAATTCATACTTACTCAGACTGCCAAAATATACATATTGCTTAGATATGCAGAAAAGGCTCAATTCGACTATAATCCATTAAATAAATCCATCAGTGGATCTTTTTCTACTCTAATCCATCAATGTATCTAAAGGTACCCTTAGATATACCATTAAACATTTTTAAGCATTTTGCTCAGCCAAGTACCTACGCTATGAGAGAGAATTTGTTTTTCTAAAAGACATAAAAGCTTCATTAAACCCAGCCTCCCAAGAACATCGTGTAATGCAGGCAATCAATTTATGCTTACGTGATTCCAGGCACGTCCGATAAAAAGAGGGTGGCTCTACCTAAAGTTCCACGGTCCTACAACCCTTTAATTAGCAATACATATCTGCTTTTTTTCCCGTTATCGTCTTTTTTCTGATCGGTTTTGGGTTTTTCCCGCATCAAAACTTACGGTAAAATGTGTAGACAAAGAATTAAAACCAGCTTTCGAATAAGAGTGCATGTCTGTGCAAATAATATAATAATTGCATTGCATACTCTGCCGCTATGATCACCTATTATGAAATGCAAAGATGTTGGTGTCGCCAGCAGGCGCCGCTTGGCGGCCGGCGATCGAGGCGCGGCGCCAGCGACGATTCTCGTTTGCGCGATGGCTATCAGAAGCGCAATCCTCTATTCCTCGCAGTGCTAATCAATGAATAATTACTCTGTTTAAGGGGCACCTCTATAAATAGCCGGCTGGAGCGCTGACCTGGAGCGACGGGTTAGTCCGGCCCGACAGCCGCGGACACTCGTAGCAGCCTCACTCCTCCCCCTCTGCTACCCTCCGCACCACCGCCTCCGCCATTCCTCCAGGGCTGCCATTCCTGTAGGCCTTGTATCAAAATAGCCCACGGTATCCTACCCGGAGGCCGTTTTCGCATTACTTAGGCACTTTGAGTCATTGCCCCTCTCGTTGAGAGACCAGCTTTTCGGTAAAGAGCAAGACCTTACTATTTATGGGTCGATGTAAATTTGATTCCATTTCATTTGGATAATCGCGTAATGAAGCAACACCAATGTAAGTAATACCGTCTTCCACTAAACGGCAATGGCACAGCATGCAAAGTGACTGTTGCCTTTCCGTTGTTCCACGGATTTGATACAAAAAGCACCTCCACCTGATCTGCTAGTAAGTATACTTATTTAAAAAGATTCGTTCTGCAGATTTTCGACCTTAAAATGAAAACAGATTTCTCAAATTAAATAAAACAGGGTGTGTCGTAAAAACACACGCTACAACTGAAATTTTTGTATTGCAGGGAAACATTTAACTATCTCCCACTCTACCCGACACAGTGCCCCACCACTATTCATCACACAAAAGGGTTGCGGATCAGAATTTCAAATAAACCCATAAAAAGTTTCACTTCAAAAACTTGTCATCATAAGCAAAAATCCGTATAACCCTGATATCTATGAGCTTCTCTGACAGCCCTATAATCACAAGCACTCGACACGCCTTCGACTCTGCATCCTGCCATTTTTGCTAAATTAACTACCTACCTACAAAGGAAGAAGCAAGAAAAAAAAACATAATATATCCAATCGAACTGCCTCCTAAAAAGACTTTTAAACTGACTATAAAACGTCTTCCAAACTAACCAAAGCATGCCTTTAGGTACTGAACGTTAAATGAGGGCATCGATATAATATTTGAAAAGTGGTTAGCGCTCAGGTACAATGCTATGAGGATTGCGCGTGTGATTTTACAAGTAACGGCAGTTCTAACTGAAGCTATCGGGCGAAGTACCTTCGGTGCCAAGGGTTATCTGCTATCGAACCGTCTATACAGATACATTCATACCGCATAACGATTCCTGAGTTCGTAAATGGATTTAACAGTTGTGAGAAATCGCAAAATAGAATCACCTCTTGATAAAATATGCCACACAAACATATTAAGCCCAGTAAAACAAATGGATCCAGGACCTCGTGACCAATCAGAAAATTGAATCAGTAAATTACCTAAATAGCTCGTGTGTTGTTTTATTTCGTGGACCAATTACCGAGAAACGTGCGACAACGACAAAGACATTGGTCAGGAGCCACAAGGCTGAATGTGGCGCGATCTGCGACCGACGACCGGGACTCGGCGGCGGCGGCGGCGGCGGCGGCGGTGTGGAACAAATGCGGAGACGACGCCAATTTGCCACTCAACATGACGGACACTCGCCACTTTATTTGTATAACGTTAACATGCTCCACTTGATTTTACATATTTGTTTCTTAGCACTATACAATACAAATATTTTCTGGTCGCCATATTTTCCGACACATTCTCCTGAAACAGGCACATCACAAGTGCCAGTGTCAATGCTGATTAAAAACTACGTCAAGAAAACTACTTTTCCTTTTCTGTATGCGTTTTATCTGCCCTGTCTTAATTATACTTAGGTGCCTCCCCACAGAGCCACAAAGACTAATAAATTCTATTTTGAGACCCTTGAATGTGTCCTTGATCGATTTAATCGTATCATAATCTATATGCGAAGTCTGACGGTAATTAATGTCGTCGATGTGGCCTTGTGCGAGCCATCATAGAACCAGTACAGAAAAAAATGATAAAAATGACTTCACAGCGATTAAGCTTGTTATTATGAATTACGGCATTGCAAGGACGCAGTAAAGTTGAATATTGCATCAGAAGGTTGCGAGACTTGCGAATGAGGGAGGCAACGATCGCGCGGAATGTCGGCGGGCGACGCGGGATGAGTCGCCCGCAGCCGAGCTCGGCGCAAGCGCAGCCTGCGCGCGTCCTTGATCCGCTCCCCGCATTCGCTTATCACTCTCGCCACAATATCGCTCCCTACAATTCCTCCAAAAACATTGAATTGAATCGGAAACTGTAAATTCCTCTTTATGCTTTCATAAAAATATGCAACTCTCTTTCCAAGGACACAAGTAACTCAAGATATCTCTAGCTAATGAACCATGACGCATTCATACTCATATATTGGGGAAGTACGTGGCGTGGTGGCTGGTAATTTCTCGCTGGTAATTTCTCGACGTCACATGACCGCTTTGACGTCGGTGTAGATTTAACGGAGATCAATTACGATTTGAAATTCTTCCTCCAGTGAATCATCTTAAACAAAGGTTTCCTTTCTTTGGGTCTCGATTAAGTCTAAAGGGGCCACTGACACTATGAAACTCCAAACCCATGTTAAGAGAGATCAATCCGCCTGGCTGGGTTATTATATAATATAAGTACTTTATGTTTACATCTGTATAAGCGCAAGTACCTACTTAATATGTCTAATCAAGAAGCGAGCGCAGGTACTTTGCTCACATGTCACGTGTCAGAATCGAATCCACGCATTTTCCAATGTTAATCAAAGAAGTTTACGGGGCAGGCAGCCTGGAGTAAAGTGATTGGAATTATTTATAGGCAACGAACGGTTGCTAAAATACCTATGAAATTGATTAAATGTATGCCCAGAAATCTCCTTATTTAGTCATGAAGGCACCGTAGGTGTAAAACAATATATGTAATATTCCTTAAGTACCTTTATAACAACGCGCCCCACCTGGTAGGTAGGACACCAATAATAGGTAACCAATAATAAAATAATAATGTCTACGGAGAACTGAACCTTTAGTCTCGTCTAGTACGCTAGTAAGCGTAGTAACAAACATTGACTTACTTGTGACAAGCGGGCCAGTTATTCTGCTATTACTACATCCATGCATCGATACATTTTTACATATCCAAGTAGCCGAACCTTTCTTATTGTCTAGTTTTTAGATAAAAACTAGAGTTACTAGATAGCAACTCTTGTTACATAGTTTAGTTATTTATCAATTCGGAGAGTAGTTGGTCATAGATCTTAATGTTTGTGTACAAAAAACTTTGATGTTTTATCTCCAATCTGGTTTCTTAGAAACACGACTAGTAAACTTTTACTCCATATAAAAAAAAAACTTAGTAATGGGTAACCAATAATAATGTCTACGGTGAACTGAACCTTTAGTCTCGCCTAGTACGCTAGTAAACTTTTACTCCGTATCAAAAAAAAAACTTATAAATAAAAAAAAATATTGAACTTTTATATAGCTTTTGCTATACAATTCTGCACATCCGTATCACTGAAATACGTTCAGAACGTTATGGAGCCGTCCCTTTCATTATGTGCACGGTGTCCTCTTAATAATTTGCGTTATTTAGCTTTAAATATTTGGTGGTAGCTTTTCTTGTATTTTCTTGCAGCTTGAGACTTGTGAAGCCTGTTAACCTAACCACAACGTCTTATAGCGTTCTCATTTTGATAAAACATTACTTTTGTCGCTTTTTTTCTACACTGGATAGAAGTGACCAGAGTAAAGTAATATCAAAACATATGCTCTAGAAGGTTGTGGTACCGCCCCCGATTCATCTTCATGACCTTTTAAGAAGATCAGTTCTACGATAGAGCGAGCTTTTTCAGAAGAAGCGTATTAACTCTCCACTTACAGATGATGGTTTCTTAAGTAACTAGAAAAACTGAAGTTTCGTGTTTGTCGGTTTGTACAGGTGACGGTGAGTTCCCAGGAGCATCACGGCCTTATTCCACCTTCACCATTCTTCATTTTTCAGACGCATGTTAACACTCATCATCACCTGGCTAATATTCCATTAATTAAAATTAAAGTTTAGGGCATACAGTTTGATTTTTATTTTGACTTCAAAAATAAACTCTATGTTACTATAAGTAGCTTAAAATGCTTTGAAAAAATAGCTTCGTATATACATACGGGTACGGGCTTGCAAAGATACTACGTCCTGAGCCTGAATATGGAAGTCTAAAACTAAAGCATAAAATCCAGTAAGCTGTATCCAGCTGACACGCGTGTAAACTGTTTTATTTATTTCAGCTAATAATTCTCAGGTGGAAGCCAATAAGATTACAGTTTAACGTCGTAACTGTTTCCTGAGTCTTTGTGCATGCTGTACCAGAGTGTATTATTCAGGTATTGTATTATTATGTTTATATGATGTAGAAATCAAAAGAAATTCTCATATTTCACTAAAACCTTCTTTCTTTTCGTTTTTTTTAATTACGCTTACTGTAATCTTGGAGCTTTTTCACGGGTGTTTAGATATTTTGGAATGAGGAATCACCGAGAAAGGTGTTTTTTACTACGACGGGGGAGCGTTTGGCCTATCTCACCTGGTTACCAGTTAAGATAAGGCCGAAAGTGGAGGCGCACTTCATCCAGAATCCTCAGCATACTGAGGAACTGGCTATCTTACTTCTAAATGCCGGAACACAACAATTTTAGAATTGTTACGGCGATAGAATTAGGTAAGATGGTGGTAGCTAGCCAGGCGGACTTAAACAAAGTCCTACGATTACGTAGACAGTCGTCAAATACTTGTTTATCCATATCCTTTATAAGTCATAAGCTCACCAACCAAATCAAGCACAATATTGTACTCTCCCTGGGAATCGAAACCCGGGACCTCTGGATCTGAAATAGGTGATGGGTTGAACCACTAGACCACAGAGGCGGTTAAAAGTGAAACGGAAATGACGCTAACCAAGACGAAAATTATTGAAATCACATATCGTAAAACGGATGTCAAACAAGTCTACTATTTTTGGATGTCAACATTACTAAATACAAAGATACTACCTGTTTAACATTATCTAACATCCATTTTAAATCCAATCCAATGTAAAATGGTTCGCTAATCTCGGATGTACCACATCAATACATTATTCAAAAGTTTATGCTTTGCAAAATTACATGTCGTTTGTGTCTGTCATAACTGACCCTTTAAACCTATAGTACCAATGTTAAGTGATAATGTTCAAGTGTAGTGCAGTGCGTAGGTGCAGCTTGACTTTATACTTACCATAGAACCACATCGCCAATATGAAATTGGTCGCAAAATAATATCGATTTGATGGCGCGGCAGATGGCCGGCTTTGGACTGTCCGTTTCTGCCCCACCCCGCTGCACCACCGCCCCCTCGCCCGATTGAGATTTATCCTCCCAAAGCATCCCCAACAAACGGATTATTCGATTTATATTAAGTTTCCGCAATTTTCATTCGGAGGGATCCCAAATAGAGGTAAACATTGGCGCGGCGATCTGCGCTTTGTAATACGGCGAAGGGCATGTCGTCGAGCGGCCGTCATTAATAATGACAATGCGTAATATTAGACAGCTAATTTTCTATCGATGCGGCCATCTGTTGCATTATAGGTTCATTCTCACAATTCGCATTCGCCGTTGTTATGTATGCGTCTCGATTTATTCAAGCTCACAGCCATTCCATTCGTTTACAGTTATGGCGACAACCAAAACGACGCTCAGGAAAGGATACTCTGTTTTTATTCGACATAGAAATGCAAACGTCGGCGCAGAGCAAACAAGGGCGCTTCAATAAGATAGTCAACATAAATCTCGGTGAAATCACGTGATTAAATAAAACGAGAGCTAATATCCAAGGCGCGCAATGCAAATTTGCCGCGGCGTAGAGGGACGTGAAAAACGGATGAGTATATATTCCATTTTACATAATCTCTGTCTAGACGGAAGCTGACCGCTGCTACGGTTGGAGTTCTGTATTGAGCGGAGGTGCACCGGCCACCGGCTCTCACCCACGAATTGGACTCCTACACATGTGTTTGTGAATACGGATGAATTACGGTCTGTTTCCACAACTTTATAGGTGCTCAAACCTATATGTGCTCGCCACTATTCACTTTTTAATCCAGCTTTCTGTGCATAGGTACATGTATTTGCATCTCTCTAGGTGGGATAGGGCGATTTATATTTATTAATCGAGAGCCGAGATTTGTGTTTTTTGTAAAGCTTCTCTTGAGCTTCGAAGTAATGAGCGTAAAAAGAACAAACGCCCGATTGGTGGCGGTTTCGCTGTATCATGTTTCGCAGTGTCATCGGACACCTTTCTGCTTGATTCTCGTTAACTCTACAGATTAAGTGTTAGAATTGTACGTTTTTTGTCGTAACAATCAAATCTATTTCGATCCGGGCATAAATCTCCTGAAATAATTCCTGTCAGTTACATAAGGAAACCCGTTTTTTTAAGGACAGAGTTTTAAAATATAAGTAAGATTAATTTAAATAAACAGGGTCATGTGCAATTTTTCTATTCTGCAATTGAACATTATATTTTACCCCTGAGACTAAGTGCGACTGTATACAGTGCCGAACATGTGGCCCACACATGGAATTGGTTAGAGCTTCCGTCATTTCTTATACTTTTTGGTCTGTCCTCATGTTCTCGCTTCGAGTTCAGCGAATTAATTTGGCCATCGGGCACCATCAACAACCCTCATGTCCAATTTGCAACGGGCGTGTCACATGTCAATGACATTTTTGGTACAGATTCATAGAATTTGTTTACTCCATAAACTTGAGTTAGATGAGTCAATTCCTTGATTGATATTATTAAAATAAATTGTTGATTGAAAAATGTATTCATCGAAGATGTATAGTAAAAAAAATATAATAGCGCCATTGCATTTTTTACTGATAACGATTTGAGACTTGAGTCTAGTTGTGATGTCATCATAAAACCCGTTGAAGATTTCATGATCCGATCAATTTGAAGGTTCCGTGACAAAGTGAAAATGGAAACGTTATCGTGACTCTCAAGTTGTGAAAAAGTACCTACTTTTAGAGTACGCTCAGAAGAATTCAAGCAACACTATTGATATTTTTTTTAGGTGTTACAGTTATTAACACAAATCTATCTACACTATTATCATAAAGATTTGTATTTTGTATGTTGGTACTGGTATTGTTTTGGCTTCAGAATCGATATTCGTGTTTCCTTCAATTAACATATTCAAATCAGGATTACGTTTTTTAATGTCCCCTCCACCCCTCGGGAAGGTCGAAAAGGGGTAAAAAAATGGTATTTAACTTTCTACTGGAAAGGATTTGGAACACGATAATATTCTTTAAGGTAAACGATAGCATCATCAATTTCTTGAAAATCTACCCCGTTGGAGTTCTACAGGATTGCAAAGAATTTTTACTGTATTGAATATATTGACGAATTGACTTGAAAATCGCAACTATAAATACTTTATTACTCTTCAAAAAAGTCGCGGATGGACGCTAGTCAAATTCAACATTGTAGGATTCAACATGCTGCGAATTCAACTTTTTGCAA
The DNA here is from genome assembly GCA_951394065.1 of Venusia cambrica. Classification (NCBI taxonomy): domain Eukaryota; kingdom Metazoa; phylum Arthropoda; class Insecta; order Lepidoptera; family Geometridae; genus Venusia; species Venusia cambrica. Next base: position 8,448,226 of record OX596060.1, on the reverse strand, counting down.
ACTAAACATTTTAGGAATTCAACTTTCTGATCCTAAAGGAAATAAACCAATCTATAAGAGAAATCAAACTAACATGAGCTCTCAGTTCCATAGAGTTTTTTACTACGCGCGACGGGTTACTGGACTGGCTGCTCTTTCCATACATATAATTCAATTCAATTACAAGTACCCCCTAAAGGGTTGACTTGAAATATATAATTTGAATTTAGGAAAACCCCAGTTGTAACTTTTTTTTTTAAGTAGCACTTTAAAAAAAAGTAATACCTATGATTCAGTGACGAGAAAAAAAAATATTTTTTTATTTTGAGCTAACCCATTTCATTGTGTGAACTATTGAATAGGGTATAACATTCGCCAAAAATACAACATTTCGCAGACGAATTAGCCGCGGTCTCAGCCCTGGATCTCGAGGCTTGCTGGGCAATAATGAGATCTTCATTGGAGCAAGCCTCCCGAGAAAATGCTTTGTTCAGCAGTGGTCTTATATGGCCCGAAATGATAGTGATGAACTTAGAACCTGGGCGCAAGTGTAACTGAGTAGTGCCAGCATATTATATGCAATTGCCTGAGTTAAAAAGTCGCCAAATCTTGTAAAAAGATCCAAAAGGTGGTCTGAGCTACGCAATTGTCTTAATTAACTTAGGTACAGTTGTAACCGTCATTCAGTCGGACTAAAGATTCAAATTTGCTGAATACTAAATTGGAACCTGTAAACTCAAGTAAGGGGATTCTTATTTATATTTTAAAGCGTCTAGGCTTTACGTTTGGTGACTACAAATGTTGTGTATGTAACTGTACCGCCGAAGAGCCCGGCCTGACGCCGAGATTAAACGGTATGCTCTGTGAACTGAACATACTCGTAGCTGCTTTTGAAAGCAGTTTACATCCTTGAACACTTTGATATCAGATAGACTCACACTTTTATATTCACCAACTCATCTTGCTGGACACATTATTACTCACATTCGAAGAAACTATAAGAAAACCATAAAATAAAGCTGACAAGTGTTTTTTTAAACCGACCCAGAAAACACAAAAGAAGTAGTAAATGCAAGTAATAACGACTCTAGGGAATGTACACGGCAAATCTAGGAAGTACCGTAAGCGACTATGGGTCATTGGCTCAGGAAGATCTCAGGTAAGCAATGAAATTCATTTCAAAGACAGCATCATCTTAACAATATTATAAGGCGATGTAGCGATGAATATGGCTAGCTGCTGCCTAGTGGACGAGTGGATGGTGTGGACCAGCGATGAGCAGTAGCGAGCCGGAGTCAGGCATGGAAGCGCTGCCACGAATGTAGTACCGCAACGCGCCACAAAAGTGACTTGACCTCCCAAGCAGACTGACCTTTTACTATAAATCGTCCTCACTCTTCCTGAACACTTTACTGTCTATCTCCCCGGAATCTTTCTATGGGTGCTTGCCTGTTTGTATCTCTGGAAATTATCTGTGTCAATAACGGGCTTTGGAAATCGTTAAGTAAATCCTTGGCACATCTTGCGAGTGCAAGAGGAATCTTCTTTCGGCACCAAGAAGTCTTGTATAATAAGAAACAATTTCATGTTTCACAACTTTCATAAAATATTGTTTTTCAAATTAGTGAATTAAAAATTGAGGTGACTTGTTTCATCGATTCATTAACCCTGTTAACAGCTGGAGTTAAAATGAATTATAATTATAACCTCATCGCTAACTTGTTAATGCTTATGGGACTTAGGTCTCAATGAACGGTTGGGTATAGTTTAGTTTTTTTTTAATGGGTAAGTTTTTGACCTGGATGCTCGCCTGGCCCAGGGTCAGGATTAGGAGAGCACTATGAAGGAAGCTATCCTAGAAGCCACCTTTTAAAGGCACTGCCACTACCACGCACCGACCGAACACAGCAAACTGCTTGGCTCCGGACTTCGGCAGTCGCAAGCCAGACAGACCTTTACAAATCCTGCCTCAAGTGTTTGACTACAGGAAAAGGATTCTGTTTCCCGAAGTAGACTTTTAAGAATTAGATCTCACCCATATCATAACATATCGTATTAAGATTTGCTGTGGTAGAGAGGTTAGCTAATTTAAACATGCTCATTGGACCATAATGTTGTAAATTAACATTCATGAGTACATATTGTATACAGTGTAGGTATACCTAATATGACCTGTGTTCTACCATAAATTAATAGGGGCAATAGCTCTGCCTCTTTTTACCGATATATCTAGAGTTGGTCACGCGTGATAACTTTGTTTGAATAAATCATAAGCAAAAAAAGCGGGAAGATCGAGGAATCGATCCGTTTACAAGGCCTTGTATTCCTCTAAGCAGCGATGGGATTGAAAAACTGTCTGTGAATACTAGCTAATGTATGTCATGTGCCGAATGTAAGTTTGGACATGCCTCGTGACTAATCCATAGTAGGTAATCCTCATAAGAACCATGGTCTGAGTAGCGATCAGAGGTGGATCGGAAGGGAAAATATCGTGACCATTACTTACAGGACATGCCTCTGTTTTTATTATTGGCCAATCGGTTCACTACCATCTTACTTGAAAAACAAGTAAATAAGTGGCCTAAGATGGAGCACGCTTCTCTAAAAGGAACCTGTTCACTCTGGACAAGACTTCACGATAGTAAGTAATCGTGCGTAAAACCATTACCAGTGGTCGACCAAGTCAGAATTTTGGTGGTAAAGTGACAAGTCAGGTTTCAAATTTCATAAATGAAGTCGGTGTTGATTTACCAGTTGACTCTTCGTTGCACTGTGCTCTTCGAGAACCTTGAAAGAGAGCACGACTAATAGAAAGATACTTGCAAAAATCACAACTGTAATCGTCGACTAAAAAGAAGAATATTATTGATTTACTTTCATATTTATGTGTTTCTCTAGGCGAGATTCGGTTATTCGATGATTCACAGTCAGTCAATCAACTTAACAACCACTTCCTATATCCAGATGATAAAGTCAGTTCCCTTATTATTAGTTTTCACATAAACTAAAATATTAAACAGGCACTCCGCAGAGTTCACATGAGTAACCTAACGAGTTCCATTAGAAAGAAAAGCACATAGCTTTTATTGGTGGCTGTAGTAGTGTGCTGTCCGTAGGGCGTATGTACCTACGGGTGATTTATTGCCAGGCACCGACTGGCCCATTACCGTGTCACAATCAATAACCACCAGACTAGCGACTGATGAATTCTGCCTTCAGCCGCACCGCAATGCCATCACACACGCCGCACTTGCTGAGCTACCGCCGCAGACAATCCATGGAAATCGATTTTTTACTACTATCTAACTAAACTTTTGTATTTTGAGCCGTAGCGCCCGACAAAAACAGGCTCTTCCTTCCTGTAGAATTCGTAAAATGAGACCAACGGATTGTTACTGGAAATGTGCTGCCCATTTCCAGTATCAATCCTGTGGTCAGTTCTCTATCTGCGTCACGATCCACCTGAATATTTCACTTGTGCAGTGAACTTTTGGGCTGCGAAGAATAAAAAGAAGATTTTGAATAATAAAATAATTGGTTACAGCGCCCAACTCCTATCACTTAACTGCGAGACCAAACTTGTTCCCATCACATGAAAATGGGTATTTATGGACTCTTAATGCCCAGATTGCACTCAATATTACAACTGTAACTGAATCTATTCAAACTAGTTCTAATAAACAATGAAGCGCAATGTACGCCATAATAATGTAGGTAACAATATTTTGAAGCCTCTCGGAATTGAATAAATTGAACGCAGTGGTTGGTTAAACAGTAAGGAAATTGGAACTTGCTGTTCATATTTTCACAGTATCTACCCAACAATCAAATTTTAAACCTAAGACCCGTGGTTCTGTTACTGTTTTTCCAAGCGGGGCTGTTACAGTTTTTCCTTCTTTTCGAAATTGACCTACTCCAAACTTGCACTCAATTGAAACATTTATTTTTCAATTCGTCATTAACAGCATGAAAAAATTAAAACAAATGAAACTCTGAAAACTGATTTAAAAAATCAGTTTCCAGAGCTTCATTTGTTCTTGCTTATTTTCAATTCGTCGTTACATTGTCCACTAATTACATATTATGGTAATCTGATATCTCCGATTTAATAATATTCAATCTTTCTTGATTTTAATAGTACCAAGTAACTGTATTATGATTAATGATCGTGCAGAATAGATTAGTCCTTATCCGCTATGCTTCTCAATCGAATGTAGGTAAGTCATTCATAAAAGTTCGCGGTCATTCAATATTTCCGTAAAACATTTAGCTCCTCGGCGGATGACATACAGTTAGAAAATTAAGGTACTTACAAGCTTACAAGAATTCCGTATTTACCTTATGTGATTATTTACATAGAAGTTCTCAGGAGGCTTGCGGTCGTTGGTAGGTACCTAACTACACTCGTATATGGTCAAGTGAACGGAGGTCCGTCTTAGCCGCCGGAACGTCTATTTGTCTTAACGCAATACCTGTCAATACCCGTCCTAAGTTCATTGGCACTCCCACTTTAGCGCACCATCGCGTAGATTTGTGCAGTGCAAGCGCACATCACCATTTGTTCAGACCCACCAAACTGGTATCCATTCTGGTAACGTGATCTCTGGTATGCCATTAGCTTGTTTACACACTCAATACTAAGCTATTGTGCTCAACAAGAGCTTAACAACGTTCAGTTTGTTAAACGCTTAAATGACAGGGGAGCAGCTTCCAATATTCTCGACCACGACGCCAAGTACCTAAACTACAACTTTTTCTGTAGCATTCCCTAAAAGTATGTTTTCATTTTGTGAGACAAGGTTCCCTTCAACGCCTCTAAAACGTGTACTTTTTCCAATACTACAGGACATTAATTTCGCACAGCGCCATCTAGCCCCAAACTAAGCATAGCTTGTAATATGGAAACTAGATAACGGATATAATACTTAAATACTTTTTATAAATACATACTTATCATACAATACAACACCCAAACACAACAAACATATCATCACACAAATGTTTGTCCTGGGTGGGAATCGAACCCACAGCCTACAACGCAGAAGGCAGAGTTACTATCAACTGAGCTGTGAGGCTTGTTATTATGATACTCCGTAGTCTGGCAAATGAAATGGGTCCCATTACCGCTTCATTTGTTTTTTGGTACAGAGAAACAACTAATGTTTTGTTTATTTCAAATTAACTGCAAAAGAGAATGTCCATGACAAAATTTAACTTTTGTCTTCCAAAATTATAAAATTGACCGGTATCACCATTGGCTTAGGATTGTCGTTTCTAAATGAAGCAACAGCAAAAATGGTAAAGGATTGCTACATTGCTATTGCTGATCAATTTGAGTTTAAAAAAATAACACCAATATCATCTAGCCCACAAGTGAACCGTTAGACAAATATTATAAGAGCCAGATTTCGAAGCAAACATCCAGTATCGTTTAGGATAAATATCGTTTCCTCCTAACTGTGCTTTATAGTGATCGTAAAACGACAATCATAAAATGTGTTCGTATGAGCTGGTGACCAGCTTGTGTAGTATCCTGCCCTGTCATGTCTTGGTTATCCATTAAGTCTGTGTGAATTTTCTAGTTTCGTAACCTCTTTTTCATGGTGTTTGTGAAACTAATTTTGCTGGCACTTTGTCATATCGAATTGTAGTGTTGGTGTTAAATAAAACGGTGTTCAATATTTTGTAACAAAACAAGGAATACAAAGAGCGTTACACTCCCTATGTAAACATTGAGGAAAATAGTCCAGGAGTCAATGATCTTTTAGCTTTCGGACTAAGAACCGTATTTTTATAGAAGTTAGAAACTAGAAGTTAGAAGAACTATTTTGATATTTTAAATAAGAGTACCTATACCTACTCTATATCCACTTGTTCCTTCTCCAATTTGTATAATAATTCAAATAAATAACGGACTCAAAATAGCCTGCTTTCTTAAGCCGTGGCCCCACTAGGCGAACTATGAGCGGCTGACTGTAAGTTAGCTGACTCTGAGCGGTGGCCTGTCGGTCGCTAACTCAGTGTCGAGTGAGCAACAAACTGTAGCGTACTAACCTCAAAGCGATTGTGAACTCTTGGGTGAGAAGGTACGGTTCTGTGTAATTTTCTTTGTATCGAATAGGCTCAAAAACTACTGGACCGACTTTAAAACTATTTCGTCAATAGAATGTTACAGTATCACGGAATAACAGAGGCTATATTTTGTATCAGGTTTTATTAGGGATCCTAACGAAAACTCATAAATGTAAGGTAATATAAACACCAACAGTTTGAGTTGGAGACTGAACGCATAACGCCGCGCGGCGCGGGCGTTAGCTGCGACTTGATCGCTGACTGCAAGTCGGCAAGCGAAACGTTGCAAACTGCGTACAGTAGGTACGCGTTGTATGGACACTATTGAAAATATATAGGGAGGCGAACTAGCGGCAAACCGTTGCTCACAGTTCGCCCAATGTGGCCACGGCATTATAATCCAAAAGTTGTTGTGTTTCAGTACCTCTGAGGGATTCAAGTACCTACCCAATGTCATTTTTTTATCGGATCTACTGGGATGGTCTCTACAGAGACATACAAACGCTGTAAATGTTTCTAAACTATTTCAAAAGTTTCGCAAATTCAGCACCGCTGGCTCCTCGTCTACAATAAGTGCGACCAAAACTAGACGCGTGTCGTCACTTGCCAACACGTTAGTCGCACCTATCATCAAATTATCACAATCACCAACACAAAAGAACTAGAGAACGCGTTAACAACCTGGTAATAGATCGTACAAACATTGACAAATTAATTGGAATCATGGAAAATTGACTAGTTAACGTCAAATAAGTACGTGAATATATATATTTTTTTAAGTTCTATGGTTTCGTTATGAGGTTGTTAGGGTCAATTGATCATAAGGAGATAGTTACTGCAAAAACCATAGTGTAATTGAGCCACCGTTTTGCTGTGGTACAGCGAAATAAAATCTAGTGTAAATGCCGAAGCAAAAGTAAACTGTGTTCTTATAAGGAAAAGAGAAGATACAATAATACAACTGAACAAAGAGTAAAACATATATCCCTCGTTAGTATATAAATAATGTTTTAACATCTTGGTTCCGATAATATACAAGGTATTTATAATAAACATGTAGAAATAGTTATATATAGTATATAGTAGTGATACTAACTTCCACAGAAATATATCCTGAAAGTGAGTTTCTGTGTTTCCTGCTTTGCGTTATTTTTCAATCAGTGCCGCATTAGTGAAGTTATATTTTATAGTCCACGGTAAACTATTTTGAATTTAATCAGTTTCCCTTAGTTATTTTGGACATAGATGTTTTTTTTTATTTTTATTTATTACACATATCTCATTCGTAAATAACGACATAATGTTAATAAATAAACTCCATGATAAATCAATGATTCAAAATAAAGCTGCAACACAATGTCATTAAACATTACAACAGTTATTGTAACGGTGAAAAGGTGTAATGTTTTGGTAGATTAGGAATTAACATTTTCCCACGTATACGCTAATGTTCAACCTGCCGGGCCATTGGTATACCCAGGTATGTCAGTGCATACCTAGTTATACCTACTGATGCCTTGTTTGTTATTTTTCTTATAAGTGAAATCCCTTTCACAAAATAACTAACATATTTCATAGTTTTGAGTAGGAGCTCAAAAAATGTGTAAATCTAACTCAGAAATGCAGTCATGTTATAAGCACAGATAGCGTGCGGCTATAATAGGAATAAAAACACCTACCTACCAAGGACCTATACCTTGGTAGGTAGGAGTTTTTATTCCAAGAACAAAGACCATCGTATGATGGAAGTCAAATCGCATCTTCTTGTAGGAAAACAATAGTTTTAGGCCTTTAAAAGAAATTTTGGTCTGGGTGCTTAGATAATTAGCCATATTAATTAAGGTCACAAATATAAGCCGTAAAACATTTAAGTTGTTATGAACGGATATGCTAACGGGGGTTTTAAAAACATAATTGACCACTACGATTATCCTTTTCAAAGAAGGAATGTGTGCTGACAGTATATTATAAACATAAAGTATTTTATAATATACTGGTTCTATGGTAATTTTTGTGTTATTTTTTTTGTACGACGGGGAAGCGCTTGGCCAATTCGCCTTCATCTCACCTGGTTTACAAGTAATAATAAGGATAATAAGGCCGAGGTGGAAGCGCACTTCACCCGGAATCCTCAACTGTCTGAGGAACTGACTATCTTACCTATAAATGCCGGATCGCAACATTTTGGAATTGCTGATATGGCAGACTTAGGTAAGATGGTGGTCTGACACAAAGACCTACCACCAACCAAACCCAGGACTTCTGGATCTGACACCGGTGGGCGAACCACTAGACCACAGAGGCGGTTAATTACAATTTGATGGATTTTGTATGTTATTTACAATTACAGGACATTAATTTCACACAGCGCCATCTAGTCCTAAACTAAGCATAGCTTGTAATATGGGAACTAGATTACGGATAGAATACATAAATACTTTTTTTTTTTGTAAATACATACTTATCATACAATACAACACCCAAACACAGAACAAACATCTATATTCATCACACAAATGTTTGTCCTGGGTGGGAATCGAACCCACAGCCTACAACAGCGCAGAAGGCAGAGCTACTACCAACTGAGCTGTGAGGCTTGTTGGATTCAAATAATTTCTAAATAGGCATACAAAAATTACCACACTTATCACATATAATACAAATATGTCAAACAAACTTTTTTTGCGAATGGTTTCCTAGCTTTCTATTATATTTCCATGATTCATTGGTTTTGTGGTTTGTTAGTATATGTTAGAATAATGTATTTGAAATAGTATCAAATAAATAAATATATTACAGGACATTAATTTCACAGTTTACAAAGCTTGTAATATGGGAACTAGATTACTCAGATACTTTTTTTGTAAATACATACTTATCATACAACACACAAACACAGAACAAAAAATAATATTAATGACACATTTTTTTGTCCTGGGTGGGAATCGAACCCACCTACAGCGCAGACGGCATAGCTACTACCAAGCTTGTAATAAATAAAGCAATGCAAATTATTTATTGTACACCAAGGTAAAAAAAACCTAAAACATTCAAGATGATCTTATCGCTAAAGAGCAATATCTAAATAAACAACCTATGGATGTTTTTAATCGTATTACTATTTTATATTTTTAAATAAGTTAGTTAGCTAATTCGAACTGCGTATATACTATCGCGTGTAGGACGTATAATGATTTAAGTTTGGTTTTGTTATAGGTACATTGATTTTAAGCCGATAACATGGTAACTCAAAGCGCATCGCGTTTATGACGAACAATGACCAGGACTTACAAATAGTATCGAAGACAAATGAATACAAACATGCATTTTGAATAAACCGTTCTCGTCAAGTCTATCCGCAGCTGATCGCTGTTTTAGTCGTCATAGGAGTCGAAGATCTGTCGCGACTGACACTTTTGTAGGCGGTATAGTGCGTGATATCCTTTAATATCTAATAAACCTGTTTACGAACTTATTCTATGCCTAAATCCCCCAATTTATGTTGCATGTGACGAATGGTCGATCATCGAAAATTTTGGCGTAATTAACTCCGATACGCAATGTGCTAAGAACGAATTGCCCGTATAGACAAAACGATCCGTTTTATAATATTGACCGCCTCTGTGGTCTAGTGGGTCAGGCCGGTATCAGATTCAGAGGTCCCAGGTCCGATACCCACGGGGGTGCAAATGTGTGCAGAAGTCTGTCACCATAACAACAATTCTAGCTGTTGTGCTTCATCATTTAGAGTTTTAGAGGTAAGATAGGCAGTTCCTCAGTGTGTTGAGAGAAGTTGAAAGCCAAGCGTTTCCCGGCGAGAATAAAATATATATATTTGGAATTCGAATAATGTCTATAACAATAATTATATAGCATGTCATATGAAAACTGATCGAAATGAAAAATCCTTTCAAGGCGATAAACCCAAAAAGTTCTAGATCGTAAGGCGGGTATCAAATCAATTGGCCATACAGATTTCTAAAAGGACATGTTTTATTCATTATATATTTTGTTTCATATATTAAATCTTCAACCTGCATATTACTTTTCATCACCCAAAACTTTAATCGATCAATTATGACAATCAACTTTGATCTCCCGAAATTTATTAAAATGCAAAGGTATATAAAATATCTGTCTAATTCTCAAAATGAAATACCTTTAAACCCCTAAAATTATGTGGAAAATTGCAATGCGGATGTAGACCGCAAGATAATTGGAATACAGGCCAGGTAGCGCCCAGAGCTTGGGAAGGCATCATTTGGGCAGTTGAGTGTGACGAAGCGCTCATCGGCGGTCAACGATCGGCGCCCACAATTCGGAAGGTCGCTACACGGCCTTCTTTCGACTAAACTTACATACACTAATGTACCTGCGCTGACGGACACCCTGTATTTATCATCATACACTAACAGTTATGAATGCTCTCGCATGTGTTCATGTAGGTTACGTTTCTGTGTCGACTCCAATTCAGGTTCAATTATGATTTTAATAAAAATAGCTTTGAAATAGCATTTTAGATTAAAAACGAGATGTCTGTAATTGCAGGAGGGTTGGCGTGTCAAATCTAACGTATCTATATTGTTGCAGGTCATTCTGCCTTTGGATCTCACGGTGACATTATCATAATGGCATAATAACTCTTTCCTGCGAATGCCTTTGTGAGAACGTCAGCGCCAGGGCTGAGTCAGTAAACACGCATTATGCGCGGATCTTTTATAATTTTTACCACATATTTACGTGAATATTGTATTCATTAGAAGGTGCATTGAATTTGTGTTGTGAAAATATGTTTAATCATAAAGTTATGAGGTGAAGGTGGCAATGCGGATGAGGTCAGCTGAAGATGCGACGTCCGATTCTATTCAGTTTACAACTGCGCCCTTGACAGTAAATAAGATTTCTCAATAGTTTAATTTTGAATTTATCAGTAGCTATGTATGTAATTATTGCTTATTCAAATGACGATCCTAGTTATTTGTGAGGAACTTTATTGATAAAAACATATTCTGAATTTTCTCAATGCATATTATAAAATAGATATGCCTGTATTCTAGAACTAGACTCAAGCCGAATCAACACGGAATTAATAAGGCTATGACTAGGTACATGACTGTTTTTTTTGGCAATTTTGGTTTCAAAACTGTCAATTTTAAATCTTGTGTCATGGTTTACGCTTGATCGTATTAGTTCTGGAATACGGCCTTTGGTGGCCTAGAAATGAAAACCAAGCAGCAGTGTTGCCCGTTATAATAACGAGGTCATTTATCAACTCTGTATATTTGTTTGTGTCCGTATATATTAAGAAAGCGATTAAATTATGGAGTTCATGGCAAATTTGGTCTTTTCTTACTGAGAACGTAATGAGGTGGCATATTATCGCTTCGTGGTTTCCATGGTAATTTCGTATTTACATTCGGGTAGAACATTTTGGTATCATTATTTTTGTTTACAGACAGATAACTTTCTAGCATATCCACATATCCACATCATCATCACAACAGCACCGACCAGAGCACTGACTGTGGGACAGAACCTGTCACAAACATTTAATTGCATTTTTGCGTTCATTCGTATGACCACTTCGCTTGACAGGCGGGATGGTGATTGTAGTAATTTAACCCATTTTTAGTGCACTGGTGGATACTGCGGCCATTCTCTTAGTCGTCTCTCCTCTTCGCACATTTAAGTATTTAAATTAGTTAAGTCATAGCGGAGTTACAGACGCTGGAAGCTAAAACCAAGTTTTTTTAGTTTTTAGAAAACCCATATAAATGGATTATTAATCAGTTGGAGAGTCACATCAAGCATTATGAAATTCAAAATACTTTGCCGCGTCTTTATATAACAGCGAGACGCACGTGTACATTGACAGAACATTTGCTACAAAAACTTTCCTTTGTTACTACTTACTACTATGTTGATACACACAATGAAAACCTAAACAAAATAAGTGTTTATTAGTTACTGATTACAAAACAGTGAAGAAAATTGTTTTTACGTAGCTGGTTACGAATCAGTTAGTTACCAAAGTGGCTGAAGGGAACAAGATAGACATTTTTTTATAATATATTAATTGAAACTTATATAGAGAACAGACGAAATCATTGAAGTAATGGTTTAATAACCAAAGGCTTAAATCTACTGGCTTATCGAATCCTAAAGTAAGTACTAGTGGTTACTAGTTAGGTATTTTTTATTATAATGTATAAAATCATGTTAAAGGTGTGAATACTGGTCACAAACACCAAAAGTCGAGCTCAAACGGTGTAATGAGAGAAATTTCCATGCAATTAAATTTAAATTCAAGTTAGCACGATTATATTCCATTCAAAAATTAATCAACCGTTAAATATTACTTTCACTGACATGTTTTGTGCGGCATGATTGAAAGTAAGTATCAATTGTAGCATGTATGTTACCAGCCGAAGAAGAAAGTGCCTTGTCGATTTTTTGTTAGCTTTTTTGCAGTCTGTACCCAAATGAATTGCGAATGTACTACTGTTCTAAATTAAAGTACTGATATAAAAATATATTGGCCTTCATAGACTGTCATATTATAATTCCAAATGAGGGGAGAAATGTTCTGCACTGACGTCCCGTACTGAGGTGTATTGCGCATCGCCCCCTGCTATCCTGAACCCAGCTAATCCAATTCCTTCAGGTAACGGAGAAAGCCCATGGGATCCTAAAATCCTAAGATCCGCGGTGTGATTAAAAGAGGGTTTAGTTACCTCACTTTTAATGACCTAAAAAAATTACACAGCAGCACAGATTGCGCTACACAATTCACTGGCCTGAGCATGACACGCGAGTCCCCAGTAGGCTGCTTCCGGCAGGAACTTCTACATGTTCCAGCTCCTAGGGTTGAGGGAAGGATCCGTGGGCTCGTCACGTCAGCAGCAGTAAGGTGTGACAGCAGCCGTGTCGGTAGCAACCACGAGCTCGTCAGGTAGATAGGGCAACCGAGAATTTGGATCCCTCCAACTCCCATACTGGATCCTGGAATAAGGAGAGCATTGCTTCAGAGTATTTGAGGTTGATGTCTTGAGTTTGATGACTTACCTGCTGATGAAAAGACTCAAGGTGGCTCAAGTAGCTTTTGTAGACCAGATTTCACTGGCTTCCCTTGTGGCGGTGCAGTAAACAACCACGTGCTTCACCGTTTCTTCCTCTTGAAAACATCCGCGACGTAAGCCACTGTCTGTGGCAAATGCCTTGACAAGATGGTTGAGTTGAGTTCACAATGTCCTGTGACAATGCTGACCATCACCGTGCGTAGATCTTCACGTCCCATTTTTATCATGTTATTTGTTGTCTTTCTATAACCTTTCCCACCACTTCAGATGTTTTTTTTCTATGTAAATTTTCAGCCTGTTCTTTATTTCCGCTGACGAAGGACTAGATTAGTCAGATGTCATCAGGAGCTGGTTGGTATCTGGCCTGCAGAGAGCATTTATGAATGATGCGCTTTCAGCTATGAATCCCCTAAACCTACTTGGCCAGTCTATTCTAAGGAGTTGATCAAACGATCGATCGATCGTCCCGGACGCTCTACATCATACAAATGCAATACAACAAGATTATTATATGTGACTGACACCTACTTTTAAGTAAAAATATATATTTGGTAGGAGGTCCTCACTCCTTCATTATATTCTTTCATATAAGGTATAAAACAAACATGTTTGAGTGTTTTTATGTTTCATTTTGTGTACAGTGGTGTATGTTTAAGTGTGCTATGCTAGAGAGCGTAGTGTGAAACTCCCAAGAAAACGTTTAATGTTGAATTTAGACCAATGTGTAAGGACTCTTTGATATGTTCATGATTTTCAAGCACTTAAGCGCAATATATTATAATCAACGTGTGAGCCTGTCTGCAGCAACTATTACGCTATAATAAATCTGCCACTGAATAATAATGCTAAGTAGATAATTGTCAATTTATGTATCTACTTGTAAAACAAATTTGTTATTGTTATTATGACTATCACATTTTCATTCTAGCGGGACCAAAGTATTGCGTAACTATACGATAAGTAATTATATTACCAAAAACTTTGTCCTCGTCACTGGTTCTTAGTAGGTAATGCGTGATATATTAAAATCGATACCGCGAAATGAAACCCAGCCACTCACAGTTTTCCTCCTCAAACTTTGGAAAAAAAACCTTTCAGACATCAAAGGCCTACAACTTGAAGTGACTTCGAAGAAAAATCTCGCAAAGTGCGCCATAAAGTTCAAAAATGATTCCAGTGCTGTGATCAAGGCAGTAAATGGGCTGTTGAGGAAAATAGGGATTCAGGTAGAAATTTCAGATTAGCTGTGGCCAGGTGAGAGGGGAGATTTAGAAGGGGAGTGAAACGGATTCGACGGCTCATAGCGCAGATGAGTATCGACCCACAAATTGCTTTTTTAACAAGTTTAGTTTGATTCCCACTCAATTATAATCAACAAAGTCAGCGCTTAATTTGAGACTACAATCAAATGTCGAGAATTATAAATGACGGGCAAACTTTTTGTTAAAATGCTCTTGATCTCGAGGCTTGCCTGGGCAATTATAGGACTACGATAAAGCTAGCTTTCCCTAGCTATATTTGAAGGTGTTCGGTTCGATAGATACTCGGATCTTGGCAGTGAAAAAGTGGCAGTAAAACTGGCTAAGTTTGATTGTACGCACACCAAGGGTCCAAACCAAAATATATTATCACGTTTCTTGTATTCCCCTATTTTTTTTTATTTTATTTTTAGTAAAATATGCTAAAGCGGATCTATTATTCACAAATACACACTCTGTGAAAAAAAATCTAGGTGTATATTCGCACCTGCTTCCGCCCTAGCGTGCGCCCATAGACGATTCGTGATGAACTAGGTTTATTACGTTGATAACCCAGACATGAGGAAGTAACCTTTAATTCGCTGAAGCTGTTTGAACTACACGCGTACCTATCTATCTATTGGTTTCAACTTCGATACGCACGATTTTTATTAAAAGACGCTTCATTATTTACTTTGATTATTTGCCTAAATTACCGTAGATAATGACCATAAACAATATTTAAGCTAATGAACTTGAATCGAATGCTGATTGGAATACTTCCGGTTGTTACAGGATATTGAAATTAAACCTACGCAAATAACGGTGGTACAATCGAATTTTGACGTTTTCATATCAATATCTAGAGAGAGATACCGTAGAGTAGGTATTTATACCTACTCCTACGGTACGCATAAAATATATCCTTTTACAAATTAAATATTTGGTACACTCTAAACATATAATTCCCTCGGATTAGAGAATTACCACCGGTACCACACACAACAAAAATACTGTCGAACTAAGTTTCATATACTTACAAAAATTGAAAGCTTCTTGAAAATCAACGCACAGCTCAAATCAACTTGAAATTTTCAGATTAGATTATTTTTGTAGTGTAGGTACTACTTTTTGTAGTGCGCTTAAAAAGGAATTGAAGAAATCGTTTTCACTAATGTTTAAATAAATCAAAAAGTAGTGCTTGGCTTAAGAGCAGAGTGTAGCATAATCGTTATTCAATTAGGCCTGGCAATAATAAACGACTTGTGTAATGAAATGTCGCTCCCGAGCGGTGGCGGCGGTTACAGGCCGACAACGGATAGCGCGGCGCGGAGACAAGGGCGGCCAACGCGCGTCGTCAATTATCAACTCAGTCGCAGTATTACCACTACAAGCTTTTCGTTTACTGTTATTGTTACTCACCCTTACAAAACTAGAAATACTGTATATATCTGTTTTCTTTTGTAGTGATTTATATTGTGCCAACGTTTTTCATTTTACATCACTAACTTCTACTAACTTACTCCTCTGGCTCGGCGAGCCGTCTTTGAAATTTGCAGCGGCTGCACGGTACTAGATAATAGGTAGGTTTCTCGTCCATGGTCGGTTCTCTCAGTATTTGCTCAATGTTAAGTAAGTGTGTATAAGGGCATCTGTATGTCCTAGTATTTAAAAAAAATAATTTTCAAATTATTTGAATTTGGCAACATCGATCATATCTAGAAAACAAGGCTTCTTAAGTAAAAGCTCCAAGCTCAAAATGAGAGAACATTCCGCGGATGGCTGGCATGATTGATGTTGGGCGCAGTGAAAGCATTTAAGTACGGATGTGGTGTAGGTACTACCAACTGTAGCGGTAATAATAATAACCCACAAACATGCGTTACAATTTTTCTTCCACATTGCACAATACGAATTTGTTAACGGGAACCGGTCATCTACATTCGTCTTTTTTGTTTGTACGGTCAGTATAAATTGATAATGTGGGTAATTTGGTGCCCGTGAGTGCCGTTGCCCGCTACACTAATGAGTTTATAATGGATACATTATTATACCTTGATAATATATTTTCAGAATCAATGTCTAGGTCGAGTGTTGCCAGTCCCATGTCGGAGACTGATTCCAGACTGATTTACTACCTCGTGACCAAAAAATATGGTATCTACGAAAAGTGTTCTTACTGTAGACATTTGTATTGGTTGACTTCCTGCAACAATTTTGTCTGAAAATATTTTTGTGAGGCTCTACCGACTTACACTACCGTTCATCTTCAACGAGCTGTGAGTGAAATTCAAAAAGATAAAGAATCGTGCGGATAATGACACAAATCTCAATTCTCACAAGCTCCTAACATCTTAATGACTAAAACTGTAAAGTAGAACAATGGATAGAGGTGCTCTGCTCACGCCACGCTTGACGCCGCCAGAGCGATGTGTAAATTGTCGAGACCACGCTAAATCGGAACATCTAATTACGTTACGGAGAAAATTTGGAATATTGCTTCATTGCCGCTCATCGTAGAAAAAACCAGTAAACCAGTACCCCGAAGTACTTACAGATGTACAAAATTATCACGTCCGACTTCTGCGTGAGGCGCTAGCAAGAAAACTTGATCTTGGAACAAAAAACAACCACTAATTGCGCACTTTGGTTACAGGAAATGTTTTGAACAAACTCAAATTAGATGGTCGCAGCTGAACTAAGTTCTCTACAATTTCATAGATCTGCAAGTTTATACAAAAAAAAATTGTTTAGTATGAGGAATCTTAGTACTTAGTTACTCAGTAACGGGAAATGTGGGCAGAGGTTTCTCACACAGCGTAGCCGGTGGTGTTCTGGAAATAGAAGACTCATGACAAAGGCATTTCTTTTCATACTTACTCGCTAATAACATGCTTAAGAAGGCGCAGAAGTCTCATTTTCCCAGACAAACGTAGTTCCATTTTCATTTCGAAATGGCAAGTCTGATTCAAAAGATTTTTGCAGGTATAATCGGATAGGGTTAAAAAACTAAAAAAACGAATGCGAATAAAAATATATAAGGATAAGAGTTTTTCCATACAAACACTCTTTTCCATATATTTTCATTGTTATTGCGTTTCAGGAAAAAGTAGCGCACCACAGACCCATCATGATTATATCTTTCCGGTTACACCTGCAAAATTTAATGGATCGGACTTGCCACTTCGAAACGAAAAAGGAACTACGTTTGTACTGGAGAGCGAAAATCAGCGGTACTCCGGGGCACTCTTAAGAAACGTTCATCCTTAAATAAAAAAACTAACGCATACTTTGAGGTGATTCACTTGCAAAACAAACAAAATGTTAGTGTAGGCGATACCACCTAAGTACCTACAGTAACTCCTGAGTTCGTAAATTACCTACCGAAATAATGTTTATGTAAGTGCAAATGCATCAATGATCATTCTTTATTTCCGCTGTTTTTACATACTTATCAATAAACAGTAAGTATTCAAGGAAAAAACCTAAAAGAAGAAACATTAAATAACAGAGGGTTACACAAACATGCTTACTTATTTTTTTAAATTGAAATGGGTAGGTAAGCTCTTGACCTGACGAGCTTTCCCAGAAGCTAGCCTATTAGCCTATTAAAGGAACTGGTACTCCCGCGCACCGACAGAACACATCGATTTGCTTGGCGCCGGACTTCGGCAGATACAAAATAAAATTAAATAAATAAATATTACAGGACATTAATTTTACACAGCGCCATCTAGCCCCAAACTAAGCATAGCTTGTAATATGGAAACTAGATTACGGATAGAATACTTAAATAGTTTTGTAAATACATACATACTATATGATACACCCCAATTTCCTATAGTTGTTGACTTTTGGTACGAGTAGATGGTGTCAGTGAACGAAAGTTTGCAAACTCTCGTGAGTTTATCAGAGTTTTATAGCATAAGTATAAAACGTTAACCTTTGTGTTGTCAACAAGCAGTGTGTTTAAAAAAATTAAATGTAAAAAAAAATATATGGATAATTTAGGTAATTAAAATTAAATTTAAGTAAACTAAAAAAGTTAATCATTTAAACATTTGTAAATTTATAAAAAAAATATGTTTTTTTTTTTATTAGGTACTGGATAAAAAAAGCAACTAAATATTGCTTTGTCATCAAGCTCTGGGCTATCTGTGAAGTTTCAGGGCTCGAGCTCATCGGGAACTTACCCGAAAACATCTGTTGCTCTGATCACTACTACCTGTGTCACAACCTAACTTCACATGATCGCCCGTTGGATTAATTTGAAGATATTCAGAAAATATCGTCAAAAACGGTCCAGCCGTTTTGGAGTACACACATCGACTTTAATATATTATAGATTGTATGAACAATTTTGAATTATTTAAGAAATGTTTTTCGAGCTACAGTTTCAGAATTATGTCTGTGTCTTTTTGTTCCATACTAACTTCATTTTAGTTCGATGACATACTCATAAATATTGAGTTAACTTTCACCTAATTGGTAATAAAGTAAAAACTGTAGAGGTTTCACGGCAACAAACCTTTTATTCATAATTTCTTTGATGATAAACGCATCACCTTTTTCAAATTTTCTATGTAATTTTTCAAATTTAACCGAAGTAAATACGTAACAAAAGAAACATCGAAAATCCGAATTGTTGTCAATGAGTACAATATTTTTGTAGGATAAAAAAACTATTTGTCCTTGAGCTTTAAATGGCATTTTACCCTTGGCTACAATGACATACTCTAAGAGTACTTAGAGTAGTGTGGATATAGCAAGATTTGAACCCCTTAAAGAAGTTAATATTTAAAAAAAAATTGACTTGAACTCTAATTCGCGCCTTATCTCATGCCATCAATTGACAACTTGTGAATAATAGATAAAAGTAAAAGCAAATAATAAATTAATTGAAAGTGAAAAACGGAGTCAATGGCAATCGTCGAGACGACACGGCGCAGCGAGGCAACTGGATTTGCTACTTAGGTAATCGGTGATAATATGATTTTATTAATGGTTTATTATGTGTTGTAGTGATAAATGGCAAAACGTGAGGAGGTCGGTGGCAGCGCCAGTGATGACGGCATGGCTTCCAGATCTTCCTTGTACTCTGACTCATCATCGAATCGTGTTCATGACCCGGTTCACGGATTTTATTTATTAACCCTGACTTCCTATGATGTTTGTGTATTTTTATACATAAAAGATATGTAGGCAACTACTCATTCCATTGAGAACTGCTTACAAATCATTTACTTATTTGTATAATTTCTTAGAAGATTGCTAAGTGCTTAAGCTGTTTTAATTGCTGAGAAAAGTCCACTTTTTGCTCGCGGGTATTTACTTTGATTCGATTGAAAATAAATATAGGTAGGTACAATGGCTATACGTATATGACTAATAAGCATAAGAACAGATTTGACTCATATATTTTTATTCCGTGATTATTTCTTTAGATCAGCAATTTCTTAGAATTTATCATTTCTGACGTAGGTAGTAGTGCATACAGGTAAGGTAACCTTATCGTTAATGTTGCTTATGACTAAACCTTCTAAAGCTACTTTAGTAGTGCACAATATAAAAAAGCACTAAAACGTATCTCCAAATCCTGTGTCATCATCTTCCGGTCCTTGTCTGTGTACACATAATCCACGTGTAATGTGTATACTAATGGTAATAATGGCTCTACTACTCTTTTAACCCTGCTTATAAACTGTCTAAACTTTCTCAAAGTCTATTAGTATTTTTCCAAATATTTTGCCACTTATTACTACCGTAACGTCGCTGATTTAAATTAGCTTAGATTCGAGGGCATTTTTAGATCTTTTATGTTTTTTATGACATGTTAAGCATTCTATTATAATTATGTTCTGAATATTAAAATGTCGTTAATGTGCTGTAGCTTTTAACATAAGAAGCTACGTCGTTTTAATTGTGCTATTATAACGTTATTTTTTTATATATTTTCGTTCGTTTTGCAAACACTCGTTCGTGTTAGCGGTGAATGTAATTTACGACCATCATAAGTTCCAATGGTTTACGTCTTCTATTGTTTTGTTTTGCCCAAAGTCGAGGATCATGTTTATTTGACTTTGTAATTAGGCACAAAAGCCCGTATCTACTTCCTGTATACAAATTTTGTTCAAGTTACAATAATATGTGCCGTTATAGTAAATTTCGTGAGAATGAGATACATTCAGGATAATAAAAACACGAGTGTAAAGTGTCAAATTGCAACAATGACGCGATAAAGAGTTAACATCTTGATATTAAGCAATTAATACATGATAGACACATCATTGCTAAGCTAACAGCACGTCCATATCACACCTCATCCAACCCACAACACAAGCATGCGAAAATTCCGATTCTTGTGTTCAGTTGCGATTGATTCACACACATTTGGCAGTCGATAACGGTGATAGCATCACTTGTCTGCACGATCAGGCACGCTAGTTTACAGAAACAGATTGGATAGATGCGATGCGAAAGGCTTTGCGGAAAGTCCAGATGTAGAGCGTAGTGTGTGCCACTTTCGGTATCGCTTTTTTAATTATCTACGGCGAAGTGTGATGCAGCTATCACACGATCTACGACTCCACATTTAAATTTGACATAATGCAATTATTTTTTAAACATACTATGAGTAAGGCCATGACTTCAAGGCGAAACCTAGACAAGCTTGAGGTCTGCAATAAAGCAGGGCTTCCCTGAAAATGCCTTTTAACACTTACTAACTTTTCAAATTCTAAGTATTACTGAGCGCAAATTCAAATGTTCGAAGAATTTATTGATCATTACTACGAGGTTCTTTCTCAATGTTCTTTGTCAAAATTAATTTGAGTTTTTCAACAAGTTCCGCGGCGCAGGGAGTCTAGAAGCACATAATGTTTAAAACGTATTTTTTTTTGCGAAATTCCCTCGAAGTTACAGAGACGAAGTCCTTGACATTTACAAGTATTTTGGAACATGGTAAATCTTGGAGCGTAGCCTCATAAATTATAAAAGTATCATTTACATATGCTGCAAAACGAGAGCATCTTTAGTGTGCATTCTGAGTAGCAATCTTGCGATGTGGCCCAGTGGCGAATGCAATCGGATCGTGTTAGGTAACGGCATCTAACTAATTAACTATTAAGGCAACAATAGTCTCACGTCGGCGCCGGCGCAGGGCAGCCCGACGTCGTGTCGCACGCACCATTCCGCTTCTTGTCATGCAAAGATATCCCATTACTTGGTAAGTTGCGGAAGTGGTCTTTCATACCATGGTTCTGAATAACTAGTTAACCTTTTATGAAAGATTACACACATCATTGTTTATTGATTCATAGATAGCCTACCCATATGGTTCCTTTATAAAGGTTAGAGGTATTTGAATATTTATCAATGCTTTGCCCGACTGCCTCAAAAGAGGGTTCTTTTTCGGTGATTTTCGAGAGTATGTTTGTCTATGTCTTTGGACGCTCTGTAGGCTTACAGATGTTTATAAATTCAAATTAAATTTATTTCATATTTACAATTCTCACGCGATGAAGCGAACGAAGTCCTGTGCGTTTCAAGGGTTATTTCAATAGTTTGCAGTCGGTTTAAACTTTTTAGGGTTCCGGACCCAAAGGGCGCCAACGGGGCCCTATTCTTGGCATTCGCTGTCTTTCCGTCCGTTCGTCTATCTGTCAGCGGGCAATATCTCAAACTGAACCGTAATATAGGTTGTAATATGGTTGACCGTAATATAGTTAACATTTTCACACTAAAATAATTAAAAAAAGTATGACTTACTATGTAACTTCATTATGTAAATAATCTGCCTGGACATGGCAATATGCTATCAGATAAAATAAACTATGGTGAATTAGATAGCTAGCTTACCCATTGTACATTCAGAACTAGAAAACCCCCTGGACTTCGTTTCCGTCGTCCCTTGGGAATTTCCCAAAATCCTTTCTTGTTGCATACCTACACCACGAAAGGAAGCTACTCGAAAAAATGTAGTACACTCGTATACCTAGTTATATTGAATTTCATGGGTATAATTTTATTTCGGCGGAACTCTAATTATTTTAATAAGTAAAAGTTACCACCTTACAACATCAGCTATCTGTCAGTGAAATTCCCGTCAAAATCAGTCCAGCTGTTTCGGAGATTAACCGGAACAGACTGACAGACAAGGATTTTAAAATGCTTTTTTGATAAAAGTACCGTATAATCTTTCCAATGCATACAGTAAAAAGCTGTTATATTGACATTAAAGCAAGCTTCTCAGCTTATTTACAGGACAAATATTACAGGATATTATTTTCACACAGAGCCATCTAGCGACAAACTAAGCTATTTCACATATGTGAATATAGGTTTAAAACGCGAAACGGAGTGTGTGAAGACCCCCCACTCGATGGACCGACGACATTGCGGCTGTTGTGGGGAGTCGATGGATGGAGGCGGCTCAGGTCGCTATCTGTGGCGTCGATTGGGGGAGGCCTATGTTCAGCAGTTGACATATGTGGGCCGAAATGATGATGATGATGATGATGAATATAGGTACATGATGTATATGTTTGTTCTGTGTTTGGGTGTTGTATTATATAGTACGTATGTATTAAAAAAAATTATGTATGTATTATTTCCGTAATTAAGTTCCCATATTACAAGATTTACTTAGTTTGGGGCTAGATGGCGCATGTGAAATTAATGACCTGTAATATTATAGATGCAAATCGAACTGTCTACGGTTATAGCACAGCTCCATTCGTAGTTGCAAAGCGTACTTGTTAAAAATGCTAAGGATTTTCCCTCGCAAATGAGAGCAGTATCTGAGCTATTCCCAGGCTGCCATGCGATGTGGATGTGATACGAATTCAGCTCACACGGCCGCGCCGGTCGCCGCCGGCGTCAACTATCGAGGCGTCGCGGACCTTTGCACACTGAACTTATTACCTACACATAATACTAATTTTCATTTGATATAAAACTTTTTGCAATATACTGCTAAATCAAAAGTTGAAGTAAGTTACTGACCGCCATGCCCTTCATGGCATGGAATTGACGGCAAGCCTCAGCTATTCCATATGCACAGTAGTTTGTGGGTTCGAGTCCCACCCGCAATTTGCGCGCTACACTCGATGGAGGTGCCAAAGCTGAGACCGACTAGCCGTCAATGCCATGCCATGAAGGGCAAGGCGGTCAGCAACTTTAACAGATGTAGGTACCATGAAAGGTAGAGCCAGTTCAAATTGATGCTTTTTCGTCGAAAAGAGGCATGCCTGAGTTTTGCAGGTATTGAAACAGTTTAACGTTTCCCTATTGAGAAACAAGACTGATTGTCTGCTTAACCACCTCTCTCAGAAAAAGCACCCACAGAAAGGTTGATCGCGCGCCAGATATATATCTCTCTTTAACAGTACTGTCATCTGCATACCCAAAAATACCTAGCTGAAGCAAACAATGTGCAGCAGTAGGTAATAGTGTTGCAGAGAGAACTGTCCCACACAAACAGGGAACAACGGCGTTGATGGCAATATAGTCCGAGGAGCAGCCACCAATTACCTTTCTGATGTACCGTTCATTCAACAAGTCGAATAATCAATCACAAAATTCAGTAGGTAAACCGTAAGCAGGAAGCATTCAGCAGGCTCGCGTGATAAACTCCGGCAAATGTCTTTGTGTAAACCATGTAAACTATGTTCTTAGAAAACCATGAAACTTCGTGGGTACACAGCCTCAACTAAGTATAAGTGTATACCTACATATTTATAATCGGAATGTTATTTCATTTGATACCCCATATTATATTTGGAAAATATTTGATTGGATACTTATTTATTGTACTAATAAAACGCTACAAGGGGAAGAAAAGCTAAAAAAGTGGCCTTTTATTTTTTATTAACATTAAAGTTATATATAACACTCCCATAATTTAGAGGAACCAAATGACACCTCTTTTATCAAAATCAATTTAATTTAAGCTTTAAGTTTTATTTACATTTAAATATCTTATTAATAAAATCAAATAAAGAGGTCAAGCTCACATACGTCCTACACAATCGGCTTAAATTTGTACCTACTTACTAATATGATATTAAATCACATTTATCATTCATATGTGATTTTAATTCATTATATAATTACCGTTACATAAGCGCTATATTATACATAGTGAATATTTACTCTATCCGATAGAAGGTTTATATCCCACGTGAGGTAGGCATCTCTGCAGATATGGAGTGGTCAGATTCAGGCGCTGGCTAACGGTATCCCGCTGGCGGCTCCGCACACAAATTAATGGTTGCTGCTCAAGGCCGCCTACAAGCAATCGACATAGATACATCGGTCTGTCGACTATGAGAACACGGCGCCTTCCGAGTCTCGGTCAAAAATGAGGCCGAGAAAGCGGCCCTGAGCCTCAAGCATCAGGCGCTCTCCACTGCCGTCGCAGTCGCCGCCGGCTCGCGCCCAAAACACCCATCAATAAACGCTAATTAGTCTCACCATAAATCGTTATTGACGAACTGGAATGTTTGCCAATTCATCAAAAAATAAACGCACCTAGAGCGCTGGTTCTCATTGTCAATTTAATCAAAATAAACACAATGAATGAAGGTATCGCTAATGAAATCCTGTCCATTGACTCAAGTTATACAGAACGCGGTACGTCTTCCATTCACTACCGAAGCTATTAGATCGGATGTCGAGCACAAAGGTAAGCGTTCGTTTGTTAGGCTCTCTGGGTGCCCGTTTTTGCCCCGTTCGTGAGTGTACTGTTACTGTTAGCCGACTTTCGGCCCACCGGCGGCACGCCGCGCGCCGCCTCTAACCTTGATACTTTTAGTTACGTCGACTAGAGTCTATTTCGCACTTCTCTTGTTACCGCTGTCATCTTATTGTGACCGAGTTAACTGACAAAAAATATCAATCAAAATTCTAGCACAAAAGCCCGAGGCACTCGCGCTGTCTCTTGCTCAACGGATGGACAAGAACTTCAATGCGTTTATAATATCACAACTTTGCTTGACTTGTTTTTATGAAAGGTGTACAACAAATCAATCGATGTAGGCAGGCACGGGATAATATCACAAGCAAAAACTGCTTGATTAAAATAATGGTAGAGTTGTAAAGCAACACATCGGTAGGTTTTTATCTCATGCTTTTATTGACAGATTTATCTGTGGAAATAATAATATTTGTTGGTCATTGAGTAATGTCAACTATCAGTGTAAGTTTTCTATGTCAATTCATATTGCTTTGCTGAGCAATTCATTTTCTAAAAACAGCGTGCTAGTTAGTACCTTGGCAAAAATAGACAATTACAATGCAGGCTATTTCTATGTAAAACCAAGAAACTCAATCACATAATGCTTTCTATATTCCTCATAATTTATAGCGATGTTACCTTAAAACCGTCTAAGTCTTGCCTGCAAATTCCCATCTCCAAGTGTAATAATAATAACAGCATCTCACAAAGAATGATTTTACAATCACAAGAACTATGAAGTAAGGAGCGAGTTGTAGCATGCGACGTGCAAGTTCAGTGACACTGCCTTCCCTTCGGGATTGGCAAGAAGCTGCATACACGTCCCGAACCTGTTTGCGTATCCCAATACCTCACTTGCGGGGATTTCGGACGCCAATTAAGTGCAGTTGCCGGTAGAGCGAGGAAAATTGGCATGTATCATATGATTTGGGAGCGATGCACGTAACTTTTCTCTGTTACATAACAATTAGCGAACGAGCTGGTCCGAGACGCGGCGGGCGCCTGCACGTGGGGTCATTGGCAAGGCGGCCGAGAGCTGCCACTTTAGGTTCAAGGGTACCTACCTACGGTGGGGTTACATGCCGCCGCGCCATCGTGCACCGGCTGCGGAAATTGTCTAGGGCGCTGTGAACGCTATCATTCATGAAAGTTGAAGTGACAGTTTCAGCTGATACCCCTTTTACTCTTTAACTTTTTGTGGTGTTCTTGTATGCACAGCATATTTATTAACTATAAATACATTTTAAATAAAAAACGGAATTTACCTTTCAAGCCAAAAATATTACGATATATACTATACAATAATACTACACAGAAGGCAATATCTATGATAAAAAGCTATTCTAAAATGTTTGCAAGAGTTTTGATATCAATAAATGAATGAATATAAATTAAATTGAACTTTAGTTGTCCAAGAAAAGACAGCGCTTCGCGATTTAGCGGCAT
Organism: Venusia cambrica; assembly: GCA_951394065.1. Lineage (NCBI taxonomy): Eukaryota > Metazoa > Arthropoda > Insecta > Lepidoptera > Geometridae > Venusia > Venusia cambrica. The sequence goes on along the minus strand of OX596060.1, from coordinate 8,421,677 downwards.
GTAAGCCGACGTTAATTTTGCTGTTCTTTGTCATTAGCGTTCTCTCACGTCTAGTGCATTAGCTAATTTGCCATCATGGGTGCGCTTGCGCTTCGCTAATCGATTTTACATAACACTCGGCTTTTTGTCGCGTTTCTTACGGAGGCTATCAATTACTAATCTGCTCTCTGGAATTGACTCTACCGGTTTTTCAGTCGGTTGACTAATGTTACGAGAAGTTAAGCGGCTACTCAGTACATACCTACCTTCCATTGAATGGCTCTATTATGTAATGTATCCTATGAAATCATTGCTTCTATCTGTGTAATATGTGGCCTATGCTGCTGAAATACCGCAAAGTTATTAAAGCGTACATAAGAGCCTTTCAAGGTAATAAACGCGATGCAATATCATTTGAACAATTTCCTGAAACTGAAGTAACGTTGGACATAAATTTAATGATACCTCGTTGGCTAAAGGATTAAAGGTTTTATTCCTACATTTCTTTATTTCCTATTTCCTATTCAGCGATACTATTTTCTAGTAGGAAATAGTATTGACGAAAATAGGCGTATGTGGACATACATGAACATAGACTTATTTTATGTTATTATCAATTAATGTGATCTGAAATTATGATGATTTTTTTGTTATTGAAAAATCGTATTTAACTTTTGGTTAGTGGTAGGACTTTGTTTAAGTCCGCCTGGCCTGAAACAAAGTCCTACCCCATCTTACATATGTCTTTAACTATTACAACAATTCTAATGAGTCATTTCCAGCATTTAGAGGTAAGATAGCCAGTTCCTCAGTCTGTAAACGATTCCGAGAGAAGTACGCTAGCTTACACCTTCGGCCTACACTTGACACCAGGTGCGATGAAGGCCAAGCGCTTCCCCGTCGGACAATAAAAAAACTATTTTGAAAGTATTTATCTCAAACGGATAAGAGGGTATTTCCATCTCTGTTATAAATGAATATCAGTCCAGTACAAAAATGTCAGAATCACGTGTTACTTGTCTTAGTAAATTTAATACGTACTTTAGTATGCAATTAAAAATAAGGCGGTCAAGATGAATACCAGAGCACTTAAAATAACCGTTGTCATTTTCGCTAATTAAGCCGACCGTTCTCTTTGATTGATAGTCTATAAAATCTGAAATAACGCAAACGGTAAACAATATGCAAATCGTACCAATTTCCTAGACTCAGTATTCTGTTATTCGCTAATAGAAAGTGTCTTCTCTAAAAAAAATCGTGTGTATGTACCCATGTACGCACGTAAGAAGTTATACTTCTTTAGCGTAACCAAACAAGCAATAACTTAATGGTAATTGTTTTATTAAAAATACATAGGTACCTAACCAACAATTAACCACAAATCTATAAGCCCGCTAAAAACGTTTGTAATATAGTAAACTACTTTTATCACGAATACCCACGTTAAATTATCATTCACCACCATATATATTTAAAATCACACATATGTATTTATGTATGCCATTGATATAATCGATATCAATGGCACACGGATTCGGAGATTTGGTCATAGGTACCTATTGCATGAGAGTGAAAGCAGGTTTCCTGATAAGATAACATTATATTTTAGTAGGGTTGCCGATAATAATGCTTGATTTTTTTATGAAGCATTTTCCATTTTCCCGAGCACCCGAATTATGAAATTATAAAGAGTGATTAGGGCAATAGCTGTATGGTGGCCTTATTTTTTTGTATTATCGCTGCAATATTAACAAATATATAATTTAAATATTACCAGATATTTCACTCAATGCCATCTAGCTTTAGACTTTTGTTTTATCCGTGAGCTAAATTTGAAGGTTTGATTCTAAGCCGAAACCGCCACGGCAATTCATAAAATATACTTCCTTGTTTACTTTTATATTATTTATTCCCTACATGTCGCTCTGCAGGCCACACGCTACTATAATAATTTTGAGTGACTGTACGAAAATACTATGATAAACAATTGTATCACTAACTGCAATAATGTTTAAAACAAAAAACACGATCGTAAAGAACAGTAACCATATACGTTCATTCATCAAATCGAATAAAGTATACCTACTATAATTTCTAATGTACACGTAAAATAGCGTCGGCGTTCAAAGGAACCCTATAATTATAACAAAATATGAAGTGCAGAGACCGTTATCTTTATCGACAGACCCATCGGATAGATCGTTAACTGCGTCGATTTTAATTAATATCTTTGGAGAAACCAGAGATGATATATCCGCTTCTCCGACTATGGATGAGTCCGTTAAGCATATAGGTACAAGTTACATCACCCACAAAGTATTTCGCAAAACGAAGACCCTTGTGTACGTATCACTGGTAAGTAATTCTTAGGGAATGATGGCACGAAACGAACACGAGGATGACGCATTGTCTTCGGACGTCCATCACGAACTGAGTATTGCCATTCCTCTGTTTTGCCTATAAATAACTATTAATAGACGCCGACCACGAAAAGCAATCTCGCTGGATGGCAGTTAAGAGCCCTCAGGTTATTTTATAACTAAGCTCATTAATGAGTGGTTGGACGTGACTGGGGAAAATGCGTTGAGCCCTCTGAACAACAGAGCCTCAATTCTACTGCGTACGCGCATAAAGATTCCGCAACAATGTATTATTATAATTATAACATAATCCTGTGCTAATCTATTCTGCACAAAAACCATAAGTAAGTAGATTTAAGCAAGTAGGTATGAGTAGATTTTAATAAATTTCTAGTATGTTAATTGTTCGCCGATCTTTTTAAAGCCAAATTTTTGCATTACTTTTGAAGTAAACAAAAAATGATGAATATAGTTAAATATTCAAATAAAATAAGAAGGAAAAAGCAGCATACACGCAGTTGTTACAGTGCTTTATTTGTAATGAAGCATGATACACACTTTAATAGGCATGGCGGCGCAACGCAACGCGTTCAAGTCTAATGTACGGATTGAGCACGCGCGTAGCACTTGTGCTACGCTGGACGCTGCTGCGTCTACGCCTACGGCTATGATTCCCTAGTACTCGCGTAGATTAAACTTTGTCACTCAATGAAATGGTTTGTTTCATTATTTTATTTTTAACCGACCTTCAAAAAAAGGAGGAGGTTCTCAATTCGTAGGAAACTTTTTTTTTAATGTATGTTCCCCGATTACTCAAAGACGCCAAGACTAGACCGATTTGGAAAAATATTTTTTTGTTTGAAAGGGTTTGTTGATATCAGGTCCATTGATATCAGGTCAGGATCTGGTGATGGGATCCTGGAGAAATCGAGGGAACTTTTCAAATATTATAGGCACACTTGAAGTGATTTAGGTATTTTAGGGTGTATTATCTCAAAAGTAAAGAAAATACGGACCCCTTATAGGATCACGCGTCTGTCTGTCGGTTCGTCTATCAGTCATCAAAAAAATACGTCATCCAGGTAAACGAAATTGTATCATAATCTTCATTGAAGTCGGTTTTCTTTTAAGTTTTTAAAAAGTAATAATTAAAACTAAACTTAACAAGTAAAATTACATTTTATATTCTACAGTACAATACAAAGTAGTTCGTACTTTGGTACATTATAAAATGACTTAGGTAAGTAATAACAATCACATCAATAGCCACTTCATGTCAACTGTTGGCAAATTAATGGGCCTTCTTCTCATGACCAGGCTTGGCAGGCGGATTCGTGATCGAAATGAGTCATGTAAGACACAGAAGCGAGCTGTTGCCTTGGTGAGATCCCTTTGTCGCTTTTAACGACATCCACGGGCTGAATTAGAGGAGGTCAACTCTTAATAGCAGATAACAACAATAATAAATAATCTTGTGAACCCTCTGTATATATTTAATATAGAACTTTACTACTGTAGGCTAGTTTTTGTCTGTTATTTTGCATTTTGTCCACTTCCTTTCCTTTGTAGTAATTAAAAGTGGAAACTTTGTTGGATTAGGAATGATTATTAATGTTTTTATATATTGTATGTTTCCCGAATTCAATAAAATTAAATTTAATAAATATTTCAAAGCCGCATAATAGGCCAAATAGTAAATCAGCCTTTGCGCTTTATTTTATTGCTTTGCTGCAAACACAAAATAGCTTAACAAAATATTAGCACTACCTACTCGGAGCAGGAAGGTCTAGGATGTTTGAGAAAAGCAAGAAGAGCTCATGTCGTCATTTGTTTTTTTCGAGATCGTGTCGATAAAGACCTTCCGCGCACGGTTTGGTCACAAAAAGCACCAAAATGCTTGGTGGATGAGCTAACCCGCCCAGTCCTAGCGCACGACTCATTGCTTTGATTACCTTGTAAAAAACTCAATCATCGGCTAAAATTAATAATACAGGACTATCAAATTCTATCATTCCAAATCTATGAGGTGTGCCTAAACATCGGAAATCATCAATGTAACAATGCTACGCAACTTTGTAGTCGTCTCTACCCAAACGACCTAACCTTACTCTGCCGAGCTATAGTTTTAATTAATATTAGGTCGAAGGCCCTTGGCCTTCATCTCAGGATACCTACTACGAAAAACGAAACATGACGTATCCGAAGAAGAATTGCACGTTTTTCAATACAGTGACATAAGTTCTTTCGGATCCGATGACGTTCTATTTTCGTAGAGCCTCAGGACAGGGTTTATTCTGTATGACCAAATGTATTTCAAACTACGATTACGGCAGATCTGTATTGTCAATAATTGCAAACCAGGGGCCCTACCGCCGACGGCGAAGCCGATCTCCATTGGCTTAAAATTAGCTTCATGAGAACTAGAAACGATTTTTACTACCGGGTATGTGTCATATCCAAAATGGCGTTTCCCATCTTAAAAGTGTACACATGTTATGAAACCTATCCGTTCAGTACATTTGACGGTAAAAATCGTTTCTAGTTCTCATGAAGCTAATTTTAAGCCAATGGAGATCGGCTTCGCCGTCGGCGGTAGGGCCCCAGGGTGGAAACTGCTGCTTCAGGACAACGCTAGACCACACACCGAACAACAGGCGGTCGCTAAATTAGAATAGATGCGATTGGAATGTATCCGACACCCATCGTACTCTCTGGGCCTTGCTCCAACAGATTACCACTTATTCCATAATGCTGGACAATTTCTTGCAAGGAAAAAAACAATTATGATGAGGCAATCAAAAACGCCTTCAAAGATTTTTTTTCAGCAAAGGAATCAACGAACGAAAATCGCAAGGCATAGTTAACAATGTTACATACCTTGGTTGATTACTTCTTTTCATAAAAAAATATGTTTTGCTCTTTCCATTTAAAATGCCAATTTCACAAATAGGTACATTATAAGTATCAATATTTGCAGAGCTTCTTTGAAACTGACTTCATAAACAATATTTTAAATAAGTATAGCTAATTTTGCTTGATCAAATAAATAATGAGAAGATTTTTTGTAAGAAACACTACCGCTTATCTTCAAGCGGAAGTTAAAGTAAAAAAAATGTATACACAGGACTAAGAACACAGAAATGAAAACATTGTTCTAATGGTTTACTAGTATTAATATAGTAACCGCAAGATAGTACTAGCCGCGATCACCGGAATGACCCGACAATACACCTCAACGGTTTGACATTATTGACAAGCAATAGGTACCTACAGTAGATAATAAATTTAGGTATGAAGGTTTGGCATTGAGCTGAGGGTCAGTGGTCAGCACCATTAGGTGATCTGTAGCTAAAGTATAGATTGGACCTTACGTGAATGAAGCGATGATTCATGGATCTATCGCGGGACCATCGTGCAGACGAACCGGATACTATTCGCATTATGTTCCATGCTGATGTCAACACGATGACGTCCTCCAGACGTTCAGTTCAGCCTTATCGCACGAAGTACTTATGAATATTACTCCTTATGTGAGTAACTTGATACGTTTCTTCAGAATTTATTTATTTTATAATTAATTTCTGCTTGCGGCTTCGCTCGTACCCGGATTGTAAAATTTGCGTATATGTTTTCCTCATCCAGAACAAAATCTACACAATTTTTCTTCAAAATCTGTTTTGTAGTATTTGTGTGAAGGAGCAACACAGGACAAATCCGTTTTGTATCCGTTTTGCCATGTTTGACATCTCATTCTCACCGCTCACTCACACGAACAGGATTTTTGGGAACATTTATGGGATATAAATTAGTATATTTGTTATTGCTGGTTTAGAAAAACATGTGTTCAAAGTTTCAGGTCAATCCATTCCAAAGTTTTGGCGTGAAGAATAAACAAACTTTCGCTTTTATAACAAACTTCAGCTATCCTAAACCAGATTTCATCCAAATTCATTGAGCCGTTTAAGTCTAATTGAGTCACAAACATATTAGAATTATTTGGTCATCCCACGGGTACACTCATGATAAAAAATTGCTCAGGTGTTAATCGAGGGTATGTTTTTTCGAATCCATAATAAAATACATCCCATTTGCATTACATTTGTTCATTTTCGACGTTTGACGTTTTGTATTTAATTTGAATTTGATTTTTTTATTAATTTTGACATCACAATGTTACTAATTTGTTATACCTCCCCAATTGTTGTGTTCTGTAACTTGTTTTAACTTGACTGTAACTTGATTTAAAATGAATGATTTGAATTGAATTGAATTACGATCCGGCCAAGTGGTAGGCTAATGAGTAAAACTGACCTAGATTTATATATCGAGTTGATCCAGGGTATAAAATATGTTGGTGCAAAATTTTTGTTCCGTTCCGTAGTTTATTTGTAAAAGAGCAAGAAAGAGCCAGTTAGGTTTGTATGGCAAGTTTGACATCAAAGTACCATCCCACGGGAACTGATTCATGGGATGGAAAGTAACTTATGTGTTTTTCCCAGTTTGGAGCAATAAAGTGTAAAGTTTCTGCTCAATCCATTCTGTAGTTAGGTATTACGTAAAAGAGATGTTTGAAATCCATCCCACTGACTTCCGTCCCACGGGAACAGATTCCTGGGATAAAAAATAGCCTTCGTGTTAATTCAAGGTATAAGCTATCTTTGTAGCGTACCAAATTTCATCCAAATTCGTTCAGCCGTTTCTTCTTGAAGGACCTATAAACATACATACACACAAACTTTCACCTTTATACTATTAGTGTGAATTGTGATGTGACTAGTGGAACACCCGGGACTTGTTTCCGTTATCCCGAAATATTTTCTTACTGCATCCATGCACAACAAATAAAAACTACCTTGAAATATTTTGTTTCTAGAACTTCTGGTTTGGGCTGTGTAGATTGTCAGTCACTCAATCAGCTACGGTGTTATGTGTTGATTTGTACTCACGTATGAAAATTTTGCTACATACCTGCTTCGGTTTATTTAATGTTACCTACATGCACACTGAGTAGAGAAACTTGTTGGTAGAATAGGTAGGTACACATCTTTTGATAACATAGCCAAGAATAGTTTGTTGACATTATCTTTGAGTCTATTGACACACAATCACCACACCGTCTATGCTATGGCGACTGTAAGATTACGCACATTTGCCTTTAGTATACATTAGCTGACATCATTGTCAAAAAAACAGCAAAATCCAGTGCAATATCTTATCTATCTCTTGCGATATAGGTAAATTAGCAATAGAGCATTGTAAAACTAAAGCCAGGATAAATGAACACATCACATTACCTACAGATTCAGTCAAGAGACTCTCAGCAGAATAGTTATTATGAATTCATGAGTGGGGTAATTTTCTATACAGAATGCTATTGAATACCTATATCGAGAAATAGAGGGGTAAATTCTAAGACGCGAAATCGCACATCTCGCTTTTCCTTTGCATTAGCTGGTGATAAATCGCGAGTCGTGATTGAAGCTGTAACATTTTATTGCATAAACTTAATAATACCGGAAGGCGAATAGAAGGCTTCGAGTAGGAATCCTTTTAAAACAGTAAAATATAACAGTAGGTAAGAAGTACACACCGCTCGTAAATACTATAAAATATTGTTGTTTACAAATTTAGTCATCTTGTTATACGATAACTATGGTAAGGGTTAGTACAATGTACGTCGAGCGAGACCGTTTATGGATATTTGTCTTTTGTTTTTAGCTTTGAAAAATACATAAAACGCGAATCTTAATATTGATCAACATTCTCTAAGTCTTCAGTAGCCCTAATCTGCAATCCGTCGATCGACGTAACTACGTATCAACCGAATTTAAATTTATTGACAAGTAAATAAAAATACTCGATAAAAAGGTATATTACGTAAAATTCGAAATCCTAGTAAACTAGATTTATTTTGTACCATCCTTAATGTGCGACGGCCATAACACGAAATTCACTTTCATTCACACGATATTATCTCTATGTGGCATCTGGTAAAGAATAATAGTAACCCCTACCACCAACAGGTAATGTACAAATCAATTTATGTTATAGGCAGACCTTTTTAGGGAAAAAAAGCAGCAGTTTTCAGGTATTTTATTTTCAATATTGTGATCTCTTACCCACCAGCCTAAGATCTACGCTTAGGCGTAGATTTCAGCAAAACCCTCCAGCGAAAGTGCCACAGGTCTGCAACACACGACGGTTACGTTATACATATATGCACAGCAAAGACTTATACTATACATACTAAAAAAAATATCAGAAAAAAATACCTACTAAGTTAAGTACGCTTTCGCTCGTACCTAGCCGACCTAACAAAACTAAAAACGTTATTATCTCTAAGCAAAATGGTAAACAAAGTGCTGTCACAATTAAGACGACATGCGGAAAATGCCGGAATGAAATAAACTAATTAAACTCCAATAAGGAAATTCAAGTTTATGTTCAATTTGTTTTCTTTAGAGCCAAATGTCTCTGTGGTGGGTCTTTGCATTGCATTTAATTATACTTTCGGACACTTGACTAGACTTTCATAGCAAATCAGCTAAGTTTATAGGTAGTTTATGGAGGTATGTCGTGGATAGGCTTACCCAAAATCTGCATTCGCTCCTTCGCAGCAACGGCCAATTTCTCCCAAATTCCAGGTGAAGTGCGCTTCTACCTTCGGCCTTGTCGTAACTTGACACCAGGTGAGATGAAAAAAAAGCGCTTCCCAATAGTATAATACAAACAAATAAAACTTATTTATAGAGTTGTCATATTTAAGTGCGAATAGTGTTTATTGATTCAGAAGTTTTTAGTGTACAACTAACTGTAGGTATTTTAGAGCAATTAGTTTACTTCTGAATTAACGCGTCTTCTTTTGAGTACTTAGTAATCCAATGCTTTTAATTTTACCGAACCCCAGCTCGTAACAGTTTCCTGTGTACATGTTTCCTCGGTTTCGGTTTCGTGTCCCAACTATTTTGTAACTAAGTACACTAATGGGACCAAGAGGGTTTTTAAGAGCTCAAGTTTCCACTGCCCACTATTCACTCCTAATACCTACTTAGATAACGGCTGGGGACCACATAAATCAAAGAATCGATATACCCGACTGTATATGTTGGTGTACGAGGGCCAGGGGCCCTACCGCCGACGGCGAAGCCGATCTCCATTGGCTTAAAATTAGCTTCATGAGAACTAGAAACGATTTTTACCGTCAAATGTACTGAACGGATAGGTTTCATAACATGTGTACACTTTTAAGATGGGAAACGCCATTTTGGATATGACACATACCCGGTAGTAAAAATCGTTTCTAGTTCTCATGAAGCTAATTTTAAGCCAATGGAGATCGGCTTCGCCGTCGGCGGTAGGGCCCCTGTTCCTGCTTTGTCTACATAATTGATAGTCAGTGAATCGGTGACCTTTCTTTTTAAGATGGGGATGTGCTAGGCCTTCTTCCTACCTGATTTTTCAAGTTATGATAAGACCGAAGGTGGAAGCGCACTTCACCCGGAATCCTCAACAAACTGAGGAACTGGCTATCTTACCTCTGAATGCTGGAACACAACAATTTAAGAATTGTTGTTATGGCGACAGAATAAGGTAAGATGGTGGTACCTAGCCAGGCGGACTTAAGCAAAGTCCTACCAAACAATATTATATTGTACTCCCCGGGACCTCTCGATCTGACACCAGTGGGCGGACCACTAGACCACAGAGGCGGTTAAATTCTATTATGATTCCGGCTGTATGTTCCCAGCCCAAAATTAAATACCTACACTAGCTCCGCTCGACGCACTTGTATTATAGTGGTTTCAGTTACCTCATCACTGTTTTGGAAGTTTTTTGTTTTGGATATTTATGTGCGCACTTGACACATGCTCTTATTAAGATCACATCGTGTGAGTAGCCGGCATGTCCCTAGGACAAAAAATCCGAACGGTATGTGTCACTGGTATTCTAATCTACGTGGTAAAATCGCTAAGCGGCGATCGGCTCGCAACCTGTCACGTATTGGATTCTAGCTAATTGCAAACCGTTGGCATGGGCCGAACGTAAGTTTGGACGTGGCTCAGACAACTCTACCCTAGTAGGTGATCATCATAAGATCCACGTAAGGGAAAAAAGTCGTGAGTCTGGTTAATCACTGTTAAACATATTCGAATGTTAAATTTGTTAACTGATTGCAATTATCTTTTCCGGGTTTCTTTTAAGACCTTTTTAGCAGATTGATATGAGTTAAGTGCTATACTTCCGTATAATGTTTACCTAAAAAAAAGGTATTGCGCCAAGGTTTTGGCAATTTAAGCCAAATGTAGATGAAAATATTAAAAGAGTTATACTCGCTACGTCCTTTTCCGCTATGTCTTTCCGCGCCTGTAAACACTTACATCCTACCGTTGTGTACTTAGCCCGTATCTGTCTATGAACAACACGTGTGTATAATATAGCACTTAATAACGAGATAAACCGTTTCTAACGATATAGGTACGAATCGGTGGTATATCAAAATATTATGAAAAGTGATCGGATTAAAATTTCTATAAGGCTTAAAGTAACTGGCCCTCTCCTCCCTTTTGTAGCCATAGAATAACTAAACGGCTGAGCAGATTTTGATGAAATTTGGCACGGTTAAAGTATCACATACACCACAGTGAAAAACCCAGAAGACGTAGGCTACTTTTTCCAGGGCGAAATCGCGGGGTGCAGTTAGTAACGTTATCTTTTTATCAATACCCTAATACGAATCTACGGACCTTTTTTTAACAATATTCCGCCACGAAAGATATAGCATAATACTTACCTATACATTATATTTTAACTATGCCGCATAGTAAAAAGTATGTATTTTACGGTCTTATTTTGACCACTGCGTGGCGTCTAGTAGATACATTTATAACCACATGGGTATCTCGAACATTTGTAGATATCTCCCAAACCTTATATAAAGTAAAGTTAATGCTGGTAAGCGCCTAAAGCAAGATGCGCAAGGTAAATACGTAGGTATAACGGTACTTTTACAACCGCGCACCTCACAGAGCGCCTAGCCCGCTTCGGAACCTTGCCAATTCCCATTGCTCAAGACCAGCATTGGAATTTCTCACTTGTACAGTACTGAATAGATTTACTACATTCATTTCTAACGCATTCACATCGACCGCTCATCCCTGCCAGTCTAACCTTTGGTTCATTGCCAAGTGCGGATTAGCCGACTAATACCTGATTACTCGCTTCTTATAATCAAGTAACTTTTCATTGTATCCAGTTTTGTTGATACAAGGCTGATCCGGCCTTTATTATTATACTTGTGAGCATAAATACTTGTATTACACAGCAATTAATTATAAATTACCTAGTATGTTATTTTGTATCGGCGCGGCGTGACCGGTAAAACGTCTCAATTCTGCCGACCCAGCAATGTATGGTTCCCTTACCTTCAATCTAACTATTTTGTATGATGTTGCAATCTTGTCAGATCTATTTGTATACCGATTGATGCAACTTAGTTAAAATCAATTTGATATGTTATTTATTCGTGATTGCAACCAGTAAGCACAATCAAAACAACAATCGTCTATACGACAATTCTGAAGGTTTTAGCTTGATGGATGCTATAAAACACTCATGGTATGTTTTACATGGAGAGCGGGACACGCAGCACCCAATGAGTTAAAGTGCCGCGCCGTCGAGATCGAATTAAGAAAAGCTGAGCCCTTATTCTGTATGACCAATCGTGTCTTAAAGCACCCACGTTACGATTTCTGCGTGGAATCATCGTATTGACATATCGTAACGCGGACGCGTTAGACTAGATTGGTCATACAGAATAAGGGGGCTGGTGTGAAATTGTTTGAAATAAAATGCTTCATTTAATTCAAATAGTTCAATGTTTATTCAAAACGTCATGATTAAAAGTAACAGCGTCAAATTTGTTTCAAAAAATGAAAAAAAAAAGTTATATACTATTAGTAATTAATAATTTGTTTTTATACAATACTTTTTATATCTACAAAAAAGTTGATTCAGAAACCATAGCCCTTAAGAATTAAGGTGATTACCTTGATTCTACTATTTATTCGAAAGCAAAAAGAGAGCTAACGTAATATTCGAATGGGACCATGATCTCATAATCACCCTTTGAAACCTAATTGTTTGATTAATTTTAACAAATCGTCATAACTATATGAAATAATGATAAAGCTTAAAATAACGTTAGGACTATTCTATGCAGTATCAAATAGGTGGTTAACTTCGACAATACAAAATATAGTATACGATCTATTTCTTCCAAGCGATTGAAACAAGATCGCAGTTAAGTCCCACATTTATTTTCAAGACTAAAATTCAAATTATTTAGACGAATCGATAAACATGACATGAACATAGTTTATAAGCTTCCAATAAAAACATTTCATTATAATCTGTGTTTTAAATTCAACCCCAGCATATCGATGCCGGTTATAAAATATTACTGTGAATCTTTGTAAAGTGATATCTATAAGTTATACAATCTGTGTTGATACATAACAATAAATGTCAATTACTTTGTACTACGTTTCTTTACCAAACAATGTGTAAATTCAGTTTTAATTTGATTAAAGACAGCAAGTTCATAAAGTTAATAGGCATTGTATTCAAGACTAATCTAAAATAAAAGCTAGCGTCTAGCAATCTCCGCACATTACTACTTCAGCAAATGGCACGAGCGTGTTCTCTCTCGCTCTCACACACACACACACACACCCTCACACACTTTACCTCACACGCAAAATGTACTTCTGAAAGAAAATCCTAGTGTGTAAAAGATAAGAATCATCAAATAGTGCAACATTATTAAAACATTACACAAAGTAGTCAATATGTAAAGTGTAAATGAATTGAGACCATGCAACCTGTACTTGACTAATAGATTCGTAATTACACTTTGATTACTTTACCCTAGCTACAAAAATAACAGATAACCTATACTTAGAATGTACATTACAAAAAAGTAAATAAAAATAAAAGCTCAGCAACACTGACTCATTGATTTAACCTAAACTAAAATAAAACCGAAAATACATATAAAATATCAATTTTGTTATATCAGGAACACAGAGGTGGAATCCTGGATCTCTTAACGAAATATTCCAACCTATTGGTGTAGTTTTACTTAGCCTATTCAATTCCTATGCTATAATGAGGTGCATTCGTGAACGATTCCGGTAAGTAATTAATTAATTCATTCTAAAACCGGAATGCGCTTTATTAATTCAAGCACTTTCAGAAAAATGAAGCCGCGTCCAAACTTGTATCACATGCGCAATGTTAAAATCGTAATAAAATTACGCTTATTTTACTAAAGATTGGAATCAGCTTTATGTCGCATCGCACGATGAATGAAGTGTATGAGCGCTATTACTTTCCTCGTCCTACCCTGACTATCACTGGCAGATGGAGACATCTGTCGCTGGGGTTTTTATTTCTGTAACAAAACATTGTAGGAATGCGAATTATTATTACGAAACTTGTCATTTTTTATCATTATAAAATCTACAACCTGTTCAGCCAAATTCGTTTCCCAATATTATGAACTATTGACAAATCCATCGGACACTTATTTATCACGTAAGAGCTCACATATTCAAATCTCTGAATATAAAAACAATTTTAAAATGAAAGCTCCTCCACAGCGCTCACATGCAAATAAGGTGTATCACAGGTGTAACACATAAATATGCTTTGTCATTAGTTGTTAGTCACCATTGGTTACCATCCAACCAGTGACTGGACAACCAATGACAAAGCGTATTTATATGTATTGCGTCTATGCACTTTCTTTGCTTGTGCTGAGCGAAACCGCTGTGAAAGCGTTCGGATTTAGAGTGTTTTATCGATACCAATGTATTTATTTTACCCTTTACACAACAACATCTATCCCCAAACTAAGCAAAACTTGTTTATATAGGAACTGGATTACGAAGAATGCTGTAAATAAATACTTAAAACACAATATAACAGTCACGATAATACATAAAATCCCTGTCCCGACATGTAGGTATTCCAATTAAATTGAAGAAACATGCAGGCACCGTGTAATTTCATTTGATTGACCATAAACGTGTATGAGCGCGTAGTAAAGACTCACCTATGTGGCGTGGTCACGAGCTAGGCCTGCCCACAGTACGAAGGAGGGCAGGTCACGCGTCGGCAGCTCGGCCGCCAGCGCCTTGACGCGCAAGTTGCGGTCGTCCGTCAATAACACCACTTCGCGCTTCGATCTCTCGCTGCCTTCATCGCGGCTCTCTGCAAATAACATTACTTGAGCAAAAAGAAAGCACTTTATTTAACTAAGATCTTTTAAAGATCACCTGGAGGGCTTTGCAATACTGACCAAGATAGACATATGGAAGAAGGCCTGGAACGGGTACACATTTTGACGATAAGACTTAAATTTTGTTTATACAAAGATTAAGGTAATAAAAAAAATCGAAAATATAACTATTTATCGACACATGCGGTATCACCAGAAAAATAATACTGCTGATTGGCTGATGAACTCCCGGCCGACGTGATTTTCTTTTTTTTTTAATAACTTAAATACAGGATATTTTATTTTTACAGTAGGGTTGATACCTCAAACTGAGAATAGCGTGTACAATGGTACTGATAGAATATTTATATACCTTTTTTTTTGTCTGTACATACGTATGATAAAATATATCATTACTTGACTTTTGGGGGTTTTAGAGTTTAAGAAGAAAATTTATGAAAAATACCAGAATTATGATTTGTTAACCTTACGCCTTACGTAATGTCATCCGATTAAATAAATATTTACCCGGTCACCGGGAGAGCTCAGACTAGTTTTCCTCAGGATGCCTCGTAAACACGTATCGATATAATTTTTTTGTGTTATAAAACGTTGGTATTGTAGAGTGCAAAAATAATGGCTGCAATCTATGCGACGAAAAAAAATTAAATAGTAGTCCCGAACGAGGCCTTTCACAGGGAGACTCTTAATTTTATATGGTTCCTTTCGTAAAGAAAACGTCTAGGCAGACTTCTTTGAGATCATAGCATACATGCTTCGATTACCACTCAAAACTCGAAAGCCTAGTTCATTATTGTTAAAAGCACAAAATCATCTCGTATAAAGTGGATAAAGCTTCATTATAAATCATCTACAAATACCATAAATGCTCATATTTTAAGAGCTAACTGATAATTTCATGCTTTACAAAATTTTAATGTGATTTCATATGGAAATCGCTGTAAATCACGAAGTTTAATTTTGACAGAATACTTGACAGTAAATCAAACCGTCGCAAACCAGTAACATTATTTACGGAAAATTGTTGCGCAATAACTACGTAAGTTTCGAGTAGTCATCGTTACTCATTTAAGTAGTAGTAAAACGTCACGCATCTCGATTATTTCTTGGTACCTATCTGAGGTTAAAAGTTTTTAACCTTCACTTAATGTGAAGATTTATACATTTTATAATTGCACAAAAATAAACAACCCGCGACTAGGAACCAACATCTTTTCTTCAAGCCGGAAACGCTCTAACCAATTGAGTAACGATTTTTTGTGCCATATCCAAACTTAGCTTGAGCGCTGATCAACGCCATCTAGCAGAGATTCACTAAACTATGTGATCTGTCCTAGTGTAGAAATTTAATGCGAAATCACTAGCGAGAAATGGCGTTTTTTGATTTTTTATCATATTTTTGTTTTGCTAGTGATTCACTAGGTCACAACATGACATGAATCTTTGCTAGATGGCGTTGATCAGCGCTCAAGCTGAGTTTGGATATGATACAAAAATCGGAATCTGCGTCAGGACCCTCGATGCTCAATTGGTTAGAGCGTTTCCAGCTTTGAGGAAAAAATGCGGGTTCGAGTCCCGTCGTTGTGATTTTTTTTTGTGTCATTATAGCATTTGTAAATGTTGCTACCAAGTGCAATCACTAGAAATACAAAAATTGTATGATTTATGTTTGGTTTTCAGACACATCAAAACCGAATTCAATCGAGCAGCGAGGCATCGGGCGTGTTCCTTCTCGTCGGTGAAGGCGCGCGACGCGAGCAGCGCGCCGAGCGACGTGACGAGACGAACGTTCAACAATCTCACCTGAGTCTACGTTGGTGAGGTTCGCGTGTAGATTCAAGGCAGTCGCGAGCACTTTATCATCGTTGGTGGATCGGGCGTGTTCCTTCTCGTCGGTGAAGGCGCGCGACGCGAGCAGCGAGCCGAGCGACGTGACGAGACGAACGTTCAACAATCTCACCTGAGTCTACGTTGGTGAGGTTCGCGTGTAGATTCAAGGCAGTCGCGAGCACTTTATCATCGTTGGTGGATCGGGCGTGTTCCTTCTCGTCGGTGAAGGCGCGCGACGCGAGCAGCGAGCCGAGCGACGTGACGAGACGAACGTTCAACAATCTCACCTGAGTCTACGTTGGTGAGGTTCGCGTGTAGATTCAAGGCAGTCGCGAGCACTTTATCATCGTTGGTGGATCGGGCGTGTTCCTTCTCGTCGGTGAAGGCGCGCGACGCGAGCAGCGAGCCGAGCGACGTGACGAGACGAACGCCCGCTCCGGCGGCCGACACCCATGACAAGGCGGCGGTCGCGTGGCCACCGACTCGAGTGCACTTTTGTAATCCTTCCAATTCCGTCATCACTGCAAACCAATCACGATATTAACCAGTGTACTTCACATTTCACGTCTACATGGAATTTTGCTGCTTGTGTACTTCCGTATAGACATTCATAGTCAAGCCTTTGACCACCAGCATTTTTTAATTTTAATTGGTTTACAAGTTGAGATAAGGCCGAAGGTGAAGGCGCACTTCACCTGGAATCCTCAACAAACTGAAGAACTGGCTATCATATTTCTTAATGCCGGAACACAGCCATTTTAGAATTGTTATTATGGCGACAGAATTAGGTAAGATGGTGGTAGCTAGCTAGGCAGACTAGAATTCCTACCACCAACCAAACCAATACAACATACGTATAGAAATTCAAAAGTTTTTTTTTTATTGGTGACAGTCAAGCCTTTGACCACCAGCTGACATGTAAAACAGGTAAAGATGTGGCCTAAAATGGAGCACGCTTGCTTAAAAAGAACTTATTTACTCAGGACTTTAGAAGCTATGTTCGGCCAAGACAAAACGGCATCAATCAGTTACTATGGTGATGTCTCACCGACTAGAGGCACCGCGAACAGGTAGGGCTGGTCCGGCGCAGAGGCGATGCCCTGCAGTAGTGGCAGGTGGTCGATGAAGCAGTTGGTGTCGGGCACCAGCCAACGCGGGCGCACCTCCACCTCAACGCCCTCTCCGCTGCGAAGTATCTCCTGTAAACACATACCACCACAACTGAAAAATCTCACTTGAACACCTCGTTACTAATACACAAAAGTTACTGAATGGGTTGATAGACAATTAAAGCAGTTGCGTTGATTGTTGGTTTGGTTAGACAAAAATCGATATTAAATAAAACTTCTGTTGTAAATC
Source organism: Venusia cambrica (assembly GCA_951394065.1). Taxonomy (NCBI): domain Eukaryota; kingdom Metazoa; phylum Arthropoda; class Insecta; order Lepidoptera; family Geometridae; genus Venusia; species Venusia cambrica. The sequence continues at coordinate 8,403,848 of OX596060.1, read as the reverse complement.
ACACTCACTTCCAAGGTTGCATTATTTATCTTATATTGATATAAAATATATTAATTGTAGTAACATCGATTTTATTTACGACGGGGAAGCGCTTGGCCTTCATCATCTCACTTGGTTTCAAGTTATGATAAGGCCGAAGGAAGCGCACTTACCCGGAATCCTCATCAGACTGAGGAACTGGCTATCTCACCTCTAAATACCGGTACACGACAAGTAATAATTGTTGGTTTCCATTTTAGTCCTACCACCAACCAACAAAACAACAAAAAACCAGCAAATCAATACTGATAACGGCCATTGGGCCAGAGGAAATTACACCCTATTTACCTGCACTCTCTCCCGCTGTCGTTCAAAGTTCGCCTTCCTAGTCTCGAGCTGTTCCTTCCTCCGCAGCAGTTTTCTCGTGGCCGCGTCAGCGTCGACGGCGCCGTCCGTGAGACTGGTCGGCCCGCTCGCGCAAGCACTGGCGCTGTCATCGTCTTCTAGATCTTCAGTCTGGAAAACAGAATTGAGATCACTAAGAATATATATATAAATATTATACAGGACATAAATTTCACACAGCCCATCTAGCCCCAAACTAAGCATGGCTTGTAATATGGGAACTAAGATTACGGATAGAATACTGACATACTTTTTTTTTGTAAATACATACTTATCGTACAACACCCAAACACAGAACAAACATCTATATTCATCACACAAATGTTGGTCCTGGGTGGGAATCGAACCCACAACCTACAGCGCAGAAGGCAGAGCTACTACCAACTGAGCTATGAATGGCTTACCATTCCTGGAGATAGAGAAAAGTTTTAGCGCCAGGCAGCAGCAGACTGTCGTCAAGGTTAGAGACTGTTCAAAAAGAGAAACTTCGTAGCCAAAAAGGGAACTAAAATAATTGCCATACAATTTTAAGGCGCCTGTGTGAAAAGAGTACATGAGCCCAATATCTACGTAGTTCATTTTTTGAACAGACCGATGTCCGAGTAACCATGTAGTAACCGGCAGAGATGATAACACCAACTCAGTCCAACCAGTAACAGGCGTCGTGTAAGGAGACTGATGTATTCTCGGACAGAGCGTTTAAAGTTATGTTATTTCTCACTCTCGCTATTACTCGCGACGATGTGCGGCGACAAATTCTTTTTTTACAGGACATTAATTTCATACAGCGCCACCTAGTCCCAAACTAAGCAAAGTTTGATTGATATATTAAAATATCTGTTGAAAATTGTTTATTTTTTACCAAAGAGGGTAGGTAACTTACCAAGTTCTGTAGCGGTGGATGGTCGGGCTGCGCTCTTTGCACCGCGCTGACGTATCGAGGCGCCGCGTTCGCCGGGTATTCGAGCCGCAACACAGGCGGGTCTACTCCTACTAAATACCTGAAATACAAACGGACAATTACAAACCTGTCCCGGCTCTGTGAATTTTAGAGCGACTAAAGTCTTAATAACAAGCAAAAAGGTATGGTGTAATTGTTTATACTGTAATATTTTGCTAGCATTCGTTTGGTTCGCTTTCCAAAACTAGCTAATTAGGAATCTGATAATGAGTCTTTAACAGTGATAAGATTTTAGAACAGAGATATGCTTTCATACTTTGAATGATAGCATAATATTACAAAATTAGACGATTACAACGTCGCAAAGTTACTGTAACTGGCAAAAAAAAAGGACGAATTGGTCGCAAAAGAAGCCTATGGAGCGTTTTTTTTAATACCGCCTCTGTGGTCTAGTGGTTTAACACACCGATTTCAGATCCAGAGGTCCCGGGTTCGATCCCCATGTGAAGTACAATATATTGTGCTTGGTTTGGTTGGTGGTAGGACTTTGTTTAAGTCCGCCTGGCTGGCTACCACCATCTTACCTAATTCTGTCGCCATAATAACAATTCTTCCAAAACAAATGTTGTGTTCCGGCATTCAGAGGTAAGATAGCCAGTGCCTCAGTTTGTTGATGATTCCGGGTGAAGTACGCCTCCACCTTCGGCCTTATTTCAACTTGTTACCAGGTGAGATGAAGGCCAAGCGCTTCCCCGTCATACATTAAAAATAAAAATAACCTATTGTTTTAGCTATTGCTTCGAATGGAACATCTCCAGTCCAATCTATGATTGTCATAACGACACCATAAACGCGAAGATTATGTGGAGATCACCTCATACATACATAGCTTGGACAGTTTTCTCTAAAAATCTGGACGACGCTACTATAATCTGCATGCAAGCAGGTTTGAGAACCTTTACCTTAGCCGCCTTCTACGGCATCGATGGGCTGAGTTGGAGTTTATATTTCTTAGGTTAAGACCATCACGGTTAAAGAGGGCACCAGTTCGTCAGTCCAGTATGGCGACTGCAAGGCACCGCCATACTGAATTTTCTAACATGGCGACTGCACGGCTGCCATTTTTTTTTTTTTGCACCACGTGCATTGTGCGTGCTCTGCCACGTGACCTGTGACGCTTACTACGACACCAGACGGTATCAACAAGGCGATATCGAACTTCTAATCTAAGGTATAGGTAGTACTCACTCGGTACCAAAGAACAGCAGCTTCTGCGACCGTAGGGCGTGCTCGGCCGCGTGGTAGGGCACGGCGGGCTCGACACGCACCCACGCCACGCCCGGCTCCATGTACATGAGCGGCGTAAACCCGCCTAACGTCGCGTCTTCCGGTAACCGGACGCATATACAACCTGTATCACATTTTCCATTCAATTTACAAAACTGCGTATTTCTAGTCCAACCTACGCTCGAGCTAACGAGAGACCTAGAGTTGGCACTATGCAAACATGTAACATATTCTACAACAAAACCATTAGTCTTTTTTATGCTTTCGCGATAAGAACACATTATTTTAATTCGAGAAACGGGTAAAATAAACTCGTTTCTCGAATTAAAATAACAAAACCATTTCATTCAACATTAATAACCACCTCTTTGGTCTTGTGGTTCGCCTACCGGTGTCAGATCCAGAGGGCCCGGGTTCGATCCCCAGAGGGAATACAATATTGTGCTCGGTTTGGTTGGTGGTATGACTTTGCTTAAGTCCGCCTGACTAGCTACCACCATGCTGTCGCCATAACAACAATTCTAAAATGTCGTGTTCCGGCATTTAAGAGGTAAGATTGCCTGTTCCTCAGTTTATTGAGGATTCCAGGTAAAGTGAGCTTCCTTCTGCCTTATCATAACTTGAAAATCAGGTGAGATGAAGAGAAGACCAAGCATTAATTTCCTAGCTATAAAGCAATTGTATAAATATTTGATTGACAGGACATTTTATTCAATAACAGTTTCCAACTTTAGGTAATCCAAGTGTATTACCTAAAGCTCTATCAAAACGCGGATATAAGGACATGGATATATGCTTTTTGATAATATGCTCAATTTATATAATTAATTTAGTTCTCATCTCTACATAATCTTGGGTTAGTGTCTTTATTAATTTGAATATTAAACACCCAATAAGGCAGAACACATTGCAATTTTAACCTTACAATGTCTTCGTTCAACCCAGAATTTAAGATTTTTATTTGAACTCGTAGCTATGACCGGGACAATAATAAAAAAAAATGATGCTTATTGGACTCAAATGAAGCTAAGTTGAAACCAGTCTGCGTCCTTGCGGCGACAGTCAACAGCAGAGAACACGTTTGTTTTATTGTAGCTGTTTGAGTAATTGTTTGATGCGTTTGAACTTACTTCCAGAATGCAAGTAGAATTAAGATCACAGTGAAAACAAGATCAAGAAATGGACCAGGACTTTATGGCATATTCCCAGCCGTCTCCTACAGAGGTTGCCGCTATTTGCACACGCAGCACACGGCCGTGGTTAATCACGAGATTAGCACATTCGTGACTTGGCTTCGATGTTCGAACGGTACTCACAATCACAAATTCCCGACAACCCATACATACTATTTGGTAAGCTATGGTCGATGCATCGTACAAACTATCGTGTAAGCTGTCGAGTCAATTCAACCACCCCATGGTTATTCAGGCCATGCCCTAGCAGTTAGACGTACGTCCTAAATGCCAGGAGCTTCCGTTCCTCACTATCAATAACGGACCTGGTACTATGCCAAAAGAAACATTCAGGACACAAATAGTTGCCTACTTCTCTATACATCACACTGGCAAACGTAATGTTCGAACCATTCGAATAAAAATAAAAAAGCATAGAGTGGCACCCATGGGAAAACTGATTCTAACTTGTTTATTTACAAAGCGGTTTTCATATGTATGGTTATGTGTAAAAATAAATTCTAATGTACGAGTAAAACGGTTAAAGTCAAATCTATGCGCAATCACATGACCACTTTGCAAGAGTAGCGACAAAAAAGAAGAAGAATATCATATGCTAATTTTAATCAAATTAATTAATGTAATTATTATAGCTTCTCTTACCTTACCCAACAAGCAATTGATTCAGGTAGCCAACATTTTTTTCTCTCCATCTATTTCTATGGAAATGTTACTCATCATTTTACCATCGGAGTTTTTATCCGTGTGCGAGGTTTTTTCCTCAAAAAACTACATGAGTCATGAAAGACGATTACTTAAAGGTAGAGACACAACTCAATCGGATCGACATCGCATTGAATTTGTATGAGCCAGCCGTTTGCGGTAATGCGTTTAGTTGGTCTATAATTTCTTTGTATTATACTCGCCGCGCGACCCTCACAGACATTACAGCGAACTAATTAGCTAACTAAATTAGTACGGACCGCGTTTAGTTGACGCAAACATAACTCACCTTCTTTGGATTTGCTTTCTAATTTTATTGTCTTGCCGTCCAAAGCTTCCAGGATGTTCATAAGCTTCGCAAGCCAATCCCATGGGTCGTTTTCCGAGCTAAAAAAGCACGAAATATTATAAAAGACAGCTACATTCTATTTTTTCTAAAACAACCTAGCAAGCATTCAAATAAAGATATAGTTTGTGAGAAAAAAAATGTAAAACATATCTCAGGTAGAATTATACGCATTATATACTACAAAAACAAAAGCTTCAGGCACTTACTCAATTTCGAAGTGTACAAGAGATGGCGGTGGATTCCATACGCTGCTGTGGCAGAGCATCCAGTCAGACCACACCTGCAATAAAAATATATTTGTATAATTCAATTCGATTGAATGCCGACGCGATAAATAATTCATACAAATATATGATTACGGCTCGCAAATATATCGAACAAGCCGTGAGGTATGTAGCACGTCTTTTTGTGTGCATTGTTGGGTGTTGTTATAGAGGAGCTTGCAAATCGTTGTCTACAAAAACTGAGGTAGGTACTAAAGATGTTTAACGACTTTGTGTTTTGCCACAGTTTATAAGGCAATTTTCAGATAATTGTATTATTCTTTGAATACATTATTATATTGCTAGATTCGAATAGTTTTTGATCTGGTTCAAAGTCAAAGCTAAAATGTTTTTATGCAGTAAGTTTTTTTTGTATCATTTTGAAATGTCAAATCTAATCGTTCGTTAAATGTTGTAAATCTGTTCGTTAAATATCATTCAATCACTCGCCTACACGGCTATTTGACTTGTAAGTGTTATAAGAGCATCACAGTTCTTTCAAATCGCTGGCTAAAACATGACCGTATTCTTACCTTTATAGCTGGCAAGAGTAGAAGGGCATCCGAGTGTTGTTGCGTATCTGTTGGTTCTGGCAAGAGGGCACAACATCTTTCAAGAAGCGCACCGAACATCAGTAGAGAAACGCCTAAAGCACATTCCAGCCACGCAGAACGCTCGCTGTTGCTTTTATCTGCAAAAAGTTACCCAATACTGTCATCATATCGTTGAAGTCCTCATCCTCAGGTACAACTTTGTTTCGTCCTATATTTTCTCCTACAGACTTCATTTCAGCAGTCAATCCTCACATGCATATATGAAAACTCATATTTCGAATCAACGTGAATTGAGATGGTTCTGATTCTGGGCACATTCTTCTGTGTTAACCCATACATTATGCATGAACTTTCTGCAAGTGCTAAATCGCAAATCAGACGGTACAAATTATAATGAGCTAACAAAGGAGACTTTTACGTCTAATATTTACGAGTACAAGCAAATATTAATTGCAAACAATCGCCCGTCCTGTCCACACAAATCAGTTTGCTTTAATCGCCAAACAGGAATAACCGGAACGCTACTGTTTAGTCAACACTTGCGATGGGAAATGCATACAATGCATTTATAATTAACGTTCACTGACTCTTGTCTGCGACTTCAACGGTGGTGAGGTGACTTAAGAATTTGAGATCCTTTTTGGTTGTTAGAATATAAATAGTTTTAATATATAGCTGTTTAGCTTTTTGTGAATTAAATCGTTGAATGCCCACCTTCAACCACACACATGTGTGTGACTCAACATTTAACCCGCTAACAGTGATAGATAGTTTATTTTTACACATACCACTTGGAGACTAGAAAAGTATTAGAACTTTCTGTACACCTGTGTTTCGGACAAATAAAGTATTTGTATTTGTATTTGGAGACGGAACAAGCAACCACCTGATGTTAAGTGCATCAAAGCCTTACTGCGTAGGTCACATCCACAAAGAACTTGGCCTACACCGCACTGCATTGCGCCCGTCACTTGAGGCATAAAGATGTTAAGCCTCGCATGCCCTTCAAACCGGAACATAGCAATGCTGCTTGGCGACCGAAAATACCTATTGAGGTAGTAATTCTCCGGACGAGCCCTTTCACAGGGGCTTCTACTATTAAAATAACATTTTTTTAATATAATATCATACATAACATAGATAGTTTGCACAATAACATGTAGCACCAAAATTACTATGCTAATATGTTAATGGTATATCATCTCAACAAATGTTTAAGATATCAAAATACGTCCATTACCATTACGCCGATAAGCGGAAGCATACAAGTTACTGCCCATTACATAAATTACAGCGAGTATGTGAATAAATAAACGTTGAAACTGGATAGAGTCCCTAAGGCTCAGAAGATGATAGTGATATTATAGACACGTCGCTCAGTTGTCGGATCATACATGGGTGGGTAGCTACCGGTCTCACGATCCAGTCTTTTATAAATAGATTCATTCTAAAAATAGATAGCACAGATTGCACCTGCAAACATCTACGTGCAATGTTCACAAGAACAATAAAAAAAAGACACCTTAAGCTACGCAACATTTTTTTTACAAGACACTGGCACCATCAAATTATCCTGTCATAGAACAAATAAAGTTGACTATACTTTACGTGAAAATTATACATGAGAGTGTTTTTACGGCGTCTATTAAATTCTTGAAGCGATAATAACAGTTTCATTTTTGAAAATTGAATCCACGCTCCGTCTCGCTTTAAACTGGTGAATTACGGCACAACTCTTTAAACACAAAATATGCAAGAAAGCGACGCATACAAAACATTATTACTACATATAAATTTCGAATATATTTCCCGGAAAGGTAGCGTAACATTTTTGCTGCAGGGTATCGCCTTGCCAAATGCCGTAATTAAGGGTCTCGTGAGTCGTAATTTTTCTATAATAATTCAAAACATCATTACAAGTAATGGCGTAAAAGTGCGGTCGCCACTCCGTTGTCTCAGTTTGTTGAACCTGTCTCCATCAAATGTGTGCATTCGTGAGGCGCGGGCGCAGCGCGCTGCCCGGCCGGGCGGGGAAGGGCCTCGGCCGGTGCATCAACCTCCGATAACTTGTAATTTGTAATTACAAACCTTCACTGCGCCGGACTGAGCCACAGGAAATAGCCACACTTACAGGCGCAAGTAATGTATTCATTTTGTAAATTGAATGTGTGCGAGCTACATATTATTAAGATTCAATTGCTAATTAAATTGCACCTACTTGTTTCTGTAAAAATAAGCATCATCGACAGGCGAAAAAACCTCTATTAGATATTATAAGTATCCGCCATTACTGTAGATGTAATGTGTGATTACTGTAGTGTGATGTATATATTTTACGCAGCAATAAAACGTAATGACGAGGGAGCTTACAGGATGGTATGGCTGTAAAACATTTCTAATTTAAACTAAGCTTTGCATTCCTGGTAGCGTGAATGAACCCAATATCGGATGAGTCGATAACGCGTCGTCGGAAGATAAGTTCTTTTGCCAGAATAAAGAAATAAATACTTTTTTTTATCATTAAAGTAAGATAAAATAACGTCGATTGTAGTGAAGATGATTACATTTTTTATGTGATATAAGTCTATGATAACTATACATTATAATTAAGTTTTATGATAATTGTTGAACGAATCTTCATTCCCGAGAATATAAGGCTGGTTTTATTACAATTTTTAATTAAAAACCTGTAAAAAAATTAATTAAGGCTTTTAACATTCACAATTATTAAGCCTATTAAGGCTAAATACCTTTTTGTCCACTTATTTTCCTTTGGCATAGTCATTTAGGCAACAAAAGTAACTTCATTCTATAGAAGTTTATAGCTGCACATGAAATATAATTTACCGATGTGCCAGTAAATAGACTAATAAATTACCCTCATTTATAGCCTACGAAATGGATTGGTGTATTTCAAACTCAAATTGTTAACTGTAAAGGTGCAGACAAACCTACGCGACTACAACGAGGTGAAGCCATTGGGCTCATTTCTTTAAGGGTCAGTACACGAGTCAATTAGAATTCTGAAATTTAATGTCTATTATTATCCAAAAGTCCGAATGGCATGTGTTACTAGCTAGTATTCCGTTAAGCGGCAATGGGCTTGCAACCTGTCACGCATTAATTGCTGCTTGCAAGCCGTGGGCATATGACAAACGTAAGTTAAGACGTGCCTCTGACTACCCCCTAGTAGGTGATTCTCATATCATCTACGCTCTGAGTAGTGACCAGAGGTGAATCCTTGAAGGGGAAAAAGTGAATAAAAGTTATTTCATATTATTTTCTAGACGACTTACAACTTAAAGGGTACTGTTAGTATCATCTATAGGTGGGATCGGCGCATCATGTCATATCAAGCCCACGTTGGAAGAGTTTTGGCTGAAATATAAGACACGCCTCCCTGACTTCAACACTCCATGGGAATACTCGGTTGTGTGGAATGAGGGGAAAAGGAAATAAATTAAGTGGATAAGGGGGAATGCGGATATGGATAAGGGTATTGATCCCGGCAAGGATACTAACTATTAGCTACTAGTAAAATGACTTGTCAGCGATTAAACATCAGGCGACAATTATTAGGTGGACAGCAAAAAATACAAAATACATGTATTTACATGTATAAATACTGTAAAAACCACAAATAACTTGTGCGCCCACTGTAACACTATAGCCGCGAACGCGCACGTATAAAATTATAAACCATGGTTTATATATCGACCCCTCCAGACCACAGATGTAGTAAAAGTCGGCCAAAGGGTTTCTCGAAAAAGGTAGCACCTTCCTTCTGTCTATAAACAAAACTTTAATTGCTTACACCAATCTGTCTGCCAAGCGTGGTAATTATGACCATACCTTACCGTTTTGGAGGAGGCTCTGTCAAACATATAGCATTAATGAGCTGTTGTATGCAGTCAAATCCATTACATGACATCTCAAAGGCTCTAGATAACTTAGTCATTGAAAAACAATTTAGTTAGTAAATAGACCAGATTACGAAGTCATATCGCAGCGTTGTTGGGTTTCAGTTACCGGTGAAATTACGGGCACACGGGGCTTAACATCTTTATGCAACAAGTTGACGGGCGAAATGCAGTGCAGCGTAGGTCATGATCTTTGTGGATATGACCTCATGTGTCACTTAAAATCAGGTGGGCTACTTGCTTGTTCTGTCTGCCTGTCAATCTAAAAAAAACTTACAAGACCTGATCATCAGCACCTCAAAAACCACCCCTATTAAAGACACTACTTTAGAAATCTGCTGTCAAAACTTTGTCATATATAATTCCAAGACTTCTTATTGGTACATAAGTAATAAGTTTTGAAAACCCTAACCCATACAGAAATGGTTTCAGTAAATATAAACTGTGAATTCAAAATCCTGTAAAATTACATTCTGAAAGATAAGCGTTCGTTCGAGCCCACTCGTTTTAAAAAGTAAATCTTTCATTTGACTTTACATCCCCATTTCTCAAAAACTACCCAAGTTTAAAAAAAACCCTTACACCACCAAATAATACATACTACACCAAAATGTTGTATTGATTGGATCAATCATTCAAAACACGGGCGAAAAAAATTAGTTCTTTCCTACATCTTGATCGATACCAGTAACAGCTGCTACTTTTTACTATACTCTACAGGATACTCTTAATACTCTATTAATGATACAATACCAAATTTACTTCACTTCGTCGCCGCGTTAAATACATGCTTTATTTATTAGCTCCTCAAATTTCGTAGACCTCGAGAAATATTCGTTTGGGACTGGATAGCGTTGTGTTGTGTCTAATGTCTACGAGTGTTTATTTATTATTAGCTTTGAGCACAAAAAGTTCGATTCTCTATAGAATTCCAACAGTCTTAATGCATTATAAGTATAAAATTAGCGGTGTCAGCTTTGTTGCACAAACTCGTGCGGTTTTTTAACATGTCCAGTGGCGGTCCCGCGTGTTGATCGCTCTGGTTGTGCCGCGACGTATCATATATAATGCCCTACATATTGCACGTTTTGACTGATACCGTTATTCTTTTTATGCGCCATAAAATGCATAGTTCCCCATAATTGCCATCTAACTGTCAATTTATTCGAACTTATTTAATTTTACTGTGTATGGGAACAGGAGAGATATGATAAAGCATATCAATAAATAACTTGCAGCCATAAACACTGCTACTGGATTCAACATTGTGCTCGTATTTTGAATCTGACACTCAAATCAGGAAATAGTAGTCAGACTTGTTTTGCCACAGAATAAATAATACTAATACGTAGGTTTGTATTGTATAATTATGTATTTCGAAAGTGCTAGTTTAAACATTTAAATTAAACCTAGGTTGAAAATTGAGACTAACAACTACGCACGTTATGTTATTCACAGAAAACACGTTTTGGAAATGGTTTTGAACCCTTGTACATTTACGTGCATACACGCATGTCATAAATTAAACGTATTTAGCACACGAAGCCAGGGAAAACCAATTACAGACAATAATGACTTGGACCTTGTTACTTTAGGTCTACCCCTTTAGGCATTTAGTTAAACAAATGGTTTTGAGTGTTTTTTTTTATTTTATTGTACTATACGGGGAAGCGCTTGGTCTTCATCTAATCTGGTTACAAGGTAGGATAAGGCCGAAGGTAGAGGTGCACTTCAGCCGGAATCCTCAACAAACTGAGGAACAGGCTATCTTATCTCTAAATGCCGGAACATAACAATTTTAAGAATTATACTTATCATAAAAATATAATTATACTCAGCTTGAGCGCTGATCAACGCCATCTAGCAGAGATTCACTAAACTGTGACCTGTGATCAAGCTGAGTATGGATATGATACAAAACTTCGGAATCTGCGTCAGGACCCAATTTTTTGCAAATTTTTCGCGTTTCCGGCTTAGGGTAAAGATGCTGATTCGAGTCCCGTCGCGTGTTGTGGATTTTTGTGTCATTATAACATTTGTAAATGAAAACTTGAAATACAGAAATATGATGAAAAGGCAAAAACGCCATTTCTCAATAGTTATTTTGAATGTAATGGCGTTGATCAGCGTTAAAAGACGAGAATTCCATTACGATATAATGCTGTATTATTTATTATTCTTGTCCTTTTTTCCTACTAGTCCTACTGGCAGTATCTAACAAAGATATTGATTCGAATGTTATTAATAAATAAATACACATAATCATATAAATATGATTATATCGCATTTTACATAATACAAATTTTTAAAATCTATTTTTTGGGTCATCTGTATTATGTCTTTCTAGCATTCTTTTAATTTATTTACTGGGATTATTGGTAAGTTTTCTGCTAATCTCGCCATTTACCTATTAGGCCTTTTGCGAATGACGCTGAGGCCATAATATCAGGTCTCTTACGAAAAATAATCTGGTAATTTTCGTTTAGATCTTTTGCGTAACCAGTAATATGCGTCTCTGGCATATTACGCATACGCGTCGTCGCAAACTCAACATTTTAGGAATTCAACTTTCTGTTCCTGAACCTTTCCTACTCCTATTCGTTTAAAGATAAAACTTCTAAGAACCAGTTTAATACTAGTTTCATATTGACTCGTCAAAAATGAGAGAAACTCTAAATGTGACCATCTGACTTATAAAGCAAGCGCCTTCAGTTAATTTTCATTACTACCGTACGTTACCTAGGTAACACTACGACTCCTAGTTTTATCGAAGATATAAATACCCTGGTCATAACTACTATACACCTACTTATGTAAGCACTAGATTCCATTTTAGTCTTACTTTATCTAGAATACCTTTTAACGCAATAAAAACTTTCAAAGGAGTAAATTAACACAAGGCCATAAAAGAACAACTTTGTAATTGTTGCCGTTATCGCCTCTATAGAAACGTGGGAAGATCCCAGGGACGTTTATGTGTTCATGTGCAGATTATAAGTGCTTGAAATAAAAGCTATAAATATTTTAAAAACTGGACAAGTGTGAGTCTGACTCGCGCACCGAAGGTGTTGTACAAACGTGTATATTGATAAACAAACTTAGCTTTTATGTTGTACTAGCTTTTGCTCGCGGCTTCGCTCACGTTAAGAAGTATTATTATTAATTAGGTATGGTTTTTGCGGCTTTACTTTTGTTTAGCGTGTGTAAAAAATTAGGGCCTACAAAACTTAAAAACGACAGTACATTCTTCAACTTCTCCAGTAACGTTCAGATTTTCTTTAGCCATTTTAAAAATGTCTAACCGACAAAACCTATACTTTCTTAGCGGATGCCTACGTCATAACATCTACCTGCACTGCATGCCAAATTTCAGCCCGATCCGTCCAGTGGTTTGGGCTGTGCGTTGATAGATCACTATGTCAGTCAGTCAGTCACCTTTGAGTTATATATATTTAGATAGGCAGGGTCGCCTTCGAAGTACCTAGTTGACAGGGTTGCTATATAATGTTGAAGTTATGTCTATCTGGGGTCTAGTAGAGTGATACATGATAGAATTCATGATAAATTTGATTACTCGGAGGTTATTGTATTTGAAATATGGATTTCCGCAAAATAACGCCTGAATCAATTAGCTATGTTATTGTATTCGTTAGGGATACATACTATTAATGTATGCTACGGTTGTGGTAGGGCGTAATAGCTGTTATGCGACACCACTACCTAAGTTCCATACCTAAAGGGGTCAACTAGACCCTATTACCTACGAAAACTTTCATGTCCGTCCGTTGAATGTACTCTATCATTTGAACTGTAATAGGTAGCCAGTTAACATTTTTAGAGAATATGTGTTATTATGTCGGATCACCTAATAAATATATAATTACATTTAAAAAAATAAAAAGAAAATCGACTTTAATGAAGAATATGATACGATTTCATTTCCTGGATAACGTATTTTTCATTAATTTTTTATTTGTAAACCAAACTTCTGAACCGATTTTGATGAAATTTCTATGAGACCAATTTCAAAGTACATATATTCTTTCAAGTAAAAAGTAATTTCGTCCATTCATTAAACTCGCGTTTTGTGGCTTCCGTACATTAGGTTTATACGCACAAATAAGCAACGAAAATTTTCTGTTACTTAAAATACCATCACTTACAAAGGTATCTCAGTTTTCTTATAATCGTTACATAAAAGTTGTATAAGTGTTGGTAAATAACTATTTACTGTATTTTTAAATTACGTTACACGTCCGTGTTTGGGTCACCGACTTTCATATGTATACTAAATTTCAACTAAGTCGGTTTCGCAGTACATTGGCTGTGACAGATGGACAGACAGACAGACAGACACACGCATAATCCTATTGTATGTGTGCCTATAATATTTGAAGAGTTCCCTCGATTTCTCTAGGGCCCATCGTCATAGGTTAGGATCTGATGTCCACTTGGGAAGTATATACATAGCCTTTCAAACAAAAAATATTTTTCCAAATCGGTCCAGGGGTCTTCAAGTAATCGGGGAACAAATAAAAAAAAAAACTCGACGAATTGAAAACCTTTTTTTGAAGTCGGTTAAAAATAGGAATTTATTTAGCGATGTAAAAAACATGCTTGCTCTTCGCGACCTTGGGGTGACCACAACCTCTTAAAGCATTATTTTTCTAGATTACTTTACTTTTGTCACTTTCTGTCCAGAGTAGAAAAAAACGAGACATAAGTAATGCAAGATCAACAACGAGAATGCTGAAAGAGTTTGTGGTTAGGCCCCTGAGTGGTACATAGGATAGTTTTTCGTTTTTCATATCAGCTAGGTGGCTGATATTAAAAAATACAGACATCAGAATAAATTTTTGATTTTCTATTGTTAACAACCAAGCGTTTGATCGCCAGCTCACTTGAAAAAGTAAAATTTCATAATAGGATCTGCGGAAATGCGTGCTGGTCTCCTTAGATAACTTTTTGCCTACTAGAAACTATGCCAAAACACGCATTTTTTGCTTAGAAATGTTGTCAGATGGTCGGAACTCTATGGACAAAATGCGAATTCACAGCGACCTAAATTCAAATCGCTTTTCTTCACACATAATTTTTACGCTTTTTGAACTATAGGTGAAAAAACTTCTCAAACATTTAGGATAAGTCTCGACGCGCCGCGGATTGGTGTTTACACGCTTGGTTCAATTTGAAAAAGTTTTAGAGTCAGGGGGTACCACAACCTTTTATAGCATTCTTGTTTTGAAATTACTTTATATTAACAGGACATTAATTTCACATAGTGCCTTCTAGCCCCAAACAAAGCATAGCTTGTAATACGGGAACTAGATTACGGATAGAATACTTAAATACTTTTGTAAACACATACGTACTATATGATACAACACCCACTATATGAAAAAACACAGAACAAATATCTATATTCACCACACAAATGTTTGTGTGTTGGTGGGAATCGAACCCACAACCTACAGCGCAGTAGGCAGAGTTACCACCAACTGAGCTATGAGGTTTGTCTCTTTCACTTTACTTTTGTCACTTTCTGTCAAGTGTAGAAAAAACGAAACAAAAATAATGTAAGATCAATACGAGAATGATATAAGACGTTGTGGTTAGGCCCCTGAACCAAATAATATCATATTTAATGGGTGTCAGCCCTGATCAATCCATTGGCTCAAAAAATATTTTACGTAAATTAATTAATTTGTTATTTTTAAGATTTTTTTGTTCACGATATGTTATTTTTATATTTATATTTATTATTTTTAATGACATTAATTATGAATGAATTGACTAATTAATTAACTATTTTTAAGCAATTGCTTTGATTTTGATGATATAACTATTTAAATTATGTAAATGTATTGGTAACCCATGTTGACTGAAAAAATAAATAAATTATTATTATTATTATCAGGTTTCGTGTGGACAAAGTGTGTACATACCCTTGAGCGAGGCTGCGCTCTCTACGCCGAACATGTTGAGTGCTGTGAGCTGCAGGAGACGCGCCGACGGCGTCGGTAGCGGCTTGCGATGCAACAACGCACGGAATTGACGCAACATTTGACTTGCGCACTCGTGAAATGTCTCCATTCTGTTGGGAAAAAAACAATTACAAGCTAATTTTACCACCTCTGTGGTCTAGTGGGTGTCAGATCCAGGGAGTACAATATTGTGCTTGGTTTGATTGGTGGTAGGACTTTATTTAAGTCCGTCTAGCACCATCTTACCTAATTATGTCGCCATAACAAAAATTCTTAAATTGTGTGTTCCGGTATCTAGAGGTAAGAAAGCCAGTTCCTCAGTTTTTTAAGGATTCCGGGTGAAGTGTGCTTCCACCGCCGTCGAAGATCGTAGAAGTCACGAACAAATGAAAAAACAAACTAGGGTTGATTATGTTAAAACCCTATAGTCATACTTTTATGAGGTACCTTTGGGTACTGACATGGTTCATGTTACGACCACTACCCATAGTCAGGTCCCGAGTCGACGGCTTAGCAAACCCTCGGAAGCACTCAATCATATTACTAATTTTACAGTGATGAAGTGATTATAGCATGCAATAAGCGCAACAAACCGGGAAATCTAACTAAACTTTTTGAGTTTAACAATTAGGTAAGATGGTGGTAGCTAGCCAGGCGGACTTAAACAAAGTCCTACCTCTAACCAAACCAAGCACAATATATTGTACTCCCCTGGAGCTGAAATCGGTGGGCTGAACCATTAGACCACAGAGCCGGTTCTCTACACAGATATTAATTGTATGCGTTACATACCCAATTTTCGTGACGAGTTTTCCGTGTACGTGTAAGTAGCTTGTGATGAAGGTTTTGTTTAACTGCAACAAAAATAAGTGTATTTCAAATTTTTGGTTTTGAAATTACAATGGGCAACTTGGGAGTCTTCAAGTCCAGTTTCCTTTTAGACAAGCTCCATCTAAGGCCACATCTTTACTTGCTTTTCAAGTCAGTTGGTGATGAAATGCTTGGCTATCATTAATAAAAGGCCATCGGTATTTTGTTGCGCATTTTTCAGCCTTTCTGGGGACTCAACTAACCTTTGTCATGGTTATTGATTTTGACTTTACATCTATGCTAATTACATATATTAATCATAAATCCAAAGTGTCTCTGTTTGTCACTTTTACACCACTATTTGGAATGGGCATTGCATGGATATAGTGAAAGCCATGGGGAAGAACATAGGCTACTCTATACCTGGGAAACACGCGGAAGAAGCCGCGGGCATATGCAAGTTAAGAATAAAGTAATAAATACTTGAATGACTTTGATAAATCTTTATGTAAACTTCTTACTTCTTACCTCTACAGACGTCATAGCGGCCAGTTGCTTACCTCTACAGACGTCATAGCGGCCAGTTGCTCCCCCTCGTGATCTATTCTCGCAGTGGTCATGGTTCGATCTCCACTTGGCCGTACCCACACTTCCCTGCGATTCCCTTGCACTTTACTTTTCACATCTGCTGCTTCGCTTGTTTCACTTTCAGACACTTTGCTTTCTATCGCTGCCCGTCGCTTTCTTTCTGCTGCTTCATACTGTAAGCAAGCAAAGTTTATTTTTTTTATATGAATGTTAAATAAGTTTTGTTTCAGGCCAGTCTATGAACCCATTTTCCGCATAACTTGCATTCAGAATATGCGTAATTTACCTTTTTCCTGTTTTCTTCGAATAGTGATAATAAACTTTCTCGCGCTGAATGAAAGGGATTCGATGACATTAGACTTCTCATGTAAAAATATACAGCATCTAATTTTCTTCTCTGCAAAAAAAACAATGTTTCTTTACGATGACCTGGGTATTTTGGTTGCTAAAATATCTGTTTCAAAAATGTGTACTCACTGCATAAATAGCTAGTATTGCTAATTGATTGTACGGTCGTCCATTCTTCGGATTGATTTGTTGAGCTTTTGTGTACCAAAATTTACTCTTAGCATAATTTGAAGTATCATTTACTTGCTCCTTATACCTCGCTAAGTCTCCCAAAAATATGTATATTTTCTGCACTGAGATTAAGGCGAGGCCTAAAAAGCCTAGACCTTTTGGTGGTAAAATATGATTGTCATTTATGTAATCATCTATGTTGAACTTGTATGATTTTTCCAATGTATGCACTAATCCCTTGAAATAAGTATTCCCTTCCTCAATAATAGTATTGATTAGTTGCACTACAGTTGTTTTATCTTCTGCGGATATTTGCGTAAAACTTTTTCTCAGAACTTCAATGAAATTGTAGTATAAGATTTTCCAAAAGTGTTGTTCAATATTATCTGCCTGGCAATATTTGAGATCTGACATTAGAAGTTTCTCGAGTGCACCTTGTAAAAATAACCTGTAAATCATTCAAAAAAAATGTATTATGCATCTGAACGTCAAAAAAATATATTTATCATCATAAATCCTACCATTGGATACCGAAATGGATGGATAAATTGATTGTCTAAATTCCCTCTTTACTTATATGGAACAGCTCTTGGCCTTGATCCTTGGGTAGGCAAAGATGTCCTGTCCAACGAAACCACAGTCAGCGGCGCGGATATAAGATAATCAATAGGAGAACAAGACCATTGTGTTAATATGCTTTGCAAATATTTGACCTGTTTGGTGTGGCAACAAATTTGAGCTCTACCATACCATGGTTTCCTCACCGCATACATACTCTTTAATCAACCAATTCCTATTAGCACCGTGGTTGTACGTTAGTTCCTTTTCTGGCCACCATAACGGGATATTTACACGATTTGATGGGAGAATTCTCCGATATTTGTTATTTATAGTTTGTTACTACCAACTGAGCTATGAAGCTTGTATTCGAGGCGCATTACCTGGTTTTAGTGACGTCATTCCAATGAGCGGCGAGAGAGAGCGGTCCGCGCATGGTATGAGTCTGCAGGATGACGTCAGCGCGATCAACTTCCTGAAGCAACGTGCGGTGCCGCGCCGCGCGCGCCTCGTCATTCGCCTCGTATCCTCCGCAGCGAGACGACGTTTCCTTTACCACTACAATAAATAAAAACAAATAGATATTGAAGGAAATTTTTAACCATCATGCCCTAAGCAAAGCATGTATCATGAGAACTTGATCACTAATAGAATAAATACACTATTTGTATTCAGTACAACTACAGAAAGAGGCACGAGATAAATAAATAAATATTACAGGACATTAATTTCACACAGCGCCATTTAGCCTGTGATATGGGAACTAAATTACGGATAGAATACTTAAATACTTTTTTTTGTAAATACATAATTATCATACAATACAACACCCAAACACAGAACAAACATCAATCTACTTTAACCACACAAATGTTTCAGATCGAGATTGTCTTCGTAACAGCGTCTTGAACTTGTACTTGTAACAGCTTAAACTGAGCTGTGTTCAGCTGTGGGCAGCTAATGGGAAACTAGGGCACTACTAGGTCTCGTGCAGCCAGTAGGTAAGTAGATACGAGTACTTATATGTTATATATGAGAATTTAAACATACTATATCAAATTAGATGGGCAACAAACCGACCCAGTAAACGTCGTATTTAATTTAAAATAAAACAATTAAAATATAGGTTCTGATTTTTACAAATTTATAAAATCATTATCAAAAATGTTAATTGAAACCTTTTGAAAACCAGGCTTTACATTTTTTCCACACATGTCTGAAATATAAGTAGGTACGTAAAATGTTTACCAGATATTTTTATGTTAGTTATGGTCGAGACCTAGGTAGGTCTCAACTTAATCTAGATAATGTGTTCGTCGCGGCTGCGGCGGCGGCAAATGTGCCTGTACCAAGTGACAATGCGACGCCCCGGTACTATGTGACGATAACGAGACAACCACGTATTGGGCTCCTGGGGCCGTACCGTACCATAAAGTCTTATTGCGATTTAATTGACGACCTAAACTGAGCTGAATTATTACTTCGCAACACGACGTCGCATAATCGTGTCTTCAGTTCTAAACGAGCGACTCAGCTGAGAGTTGAATCGCAAGCAATGAGTTCATTCCTTCATTCTCTATACTATAAAAAAATATATAACTGCTGATTGAATTTCAGAACGTAGTCTTCAAAAATGTAAACAGACCAGAGACAAAATGTAGTTCTATTTTATGACGGGATTATTCACTTGGCCTTCATCTCACCTGGTAACAAGTTGAGGTAAGGCCGAAGGTGGAGGCGCACTTCACCAGGAATCCTCAACAGACTGAGGAACTGGCTATCTTACCTCTGAATGCCGCAACACAACATTTATTTATTTTTTTAGAATTGTCATTATGGCGACATAATTAGGTAAGATGGTGGTAGCTAGACAGGCGGACTTAAACAAAGTCCTTCATTCCATTCAACGATTCAAACGCTAACCGCTGTATAGACGTCATGGTACCAAATTCAGCGATCCAGTTTAGCACCCTACACTGAACTACATCGGAAATGAGTGGCGTCTAATTATGTGATGGTAGGCCACCTGACCATTTCTTGATGCAGGTAACAATATTTACTAACCATGTTCCATTCTCATGTCAACTTTTGAGCGATTTGTTTGCACAATGATTGGTTTGGACGGATTGTGGTGGTCATAGAGTGTCTTCTGCTCACTGTTTTCTCGTCTGAAAAAAAAACACCGATTGAAGACTTTTACCTACAAATAAAAAATAAAAAGTATTACATTAATTTTACACATTTAGCACCAAACTAAGCATAGCTTGTAATATGGGAACTAGATTACGGATAGAATACTTTAATACTTTTGTAAATACATACATACTATATGATACAACACCCATAACATAATACAGAGATATTTCACGACAAAATATGGAAAAACAGTAATAAGTAAGTGAACATTAAAGGCTGATTAGGCTAACTTTCCCTATATTTTAGCTCACCCTAGGTCTTTTTGCAAATGGTTGACGGAACTTTGAGGCAGCATTATAATCCCGGGATGCGAAGTAGCAGATTCAGGGTTGGACTTTTCTGATACAGCGCTGTTCAGTCGGTTGCGCTGATGATGCGGTTCATGTCTGTAAAAATGTTTTACCAAGTTTGTTTCAGAAATAGTTCCGCCATAAGGGCCCGGAATTATTTCCAAAGTGAATAGGAAGCGCTTGGCCTTCATGTCATGATAAAGCCGAAGGTGAAAGCGTACTTCATCCGGAATCCTCGAAAAGTACTTAAATATTCATTGCATAATACGTACACTAATGTATCAACAACCAGTAATCTGTTGGACTTGTGCCTATTTCAATACTGGAGAAATTTATCTGTAATCTTCTTACTTTCTTACTTTATTTTCAAAAAAAATATTTGATTTCACTACCCAGTGGTATTGTTATACTGAGAAACACGCAGCTTTTAACTTTAAACTTTAAATGATATAACAATTTGAACTATTTTTAACTTTAAATGACAATACTATTTTTTTCTAAAGAGTACGAAATTATTTGAACAGGCTTATAACACAACGCCAGTCAGACAAAGCTAGTCGTAGGACTACTAATATTTTAAATGCGAAAGCAGATATGTTAGGAAAATTGGCACAGAAACTGTTATACCAGCTATAGCATGTAGTCTACTTTTACCCAGTTACTCGAATACTCTCCAAGCAAAGGAACTAATCACAACATAGGTATTATTTGCATGAACATTATAAAAAAATTGACACAGAAACTGTTCTAGACCAGCGATAACATGTAGCCTACTTTTACCCTGTAACTCTAATACTCTCCAAGCAAATGAACTAATCACAACATAGGTATTATTAATGTATATCAACGATTTACTTGTCATGTGAGCCTTTGGTAGCGAGGATTTCTTCACGCCAGTTCATAGGAGCCGAGAAGGTCGATGTGGAGGTGTGTTGTGGCGGCGGCGCATGCACAGGGGCAGGCGGCGGCGGCGCGGCGGTATGGGTCTGAGTGTCCGAGGCGCGCGACCGCCGCCGCCCGCTGCGCCGCTTCGACTTGCGCGATCCACCCGGCTCTGTGGACGCCACGCTCGGCGCTGGCGACTGCCGGCCAGGCTCCGAGCTACCGGCTCGCCCGTTTGACCACGATCCATTGTTTTTTCTCTAAAACATATGAATCATGAATCAACACGCTTTGCTACGTACGGGCAATTAATTGCATACAATATAATTATCCGAAAAATCTTATGTTTATTGGTGAGAATGGATTGATGATAGACAGCAGGTAAGAATATTACATTGTTCACCGAGGGGAGAAAGCGATTACCAACAAGGTTGTAGTTTGAGGCCCGAGGTAACAGTAATGACATTCTGCCTCTTTTTTATATAATGAGGCACTTTCCGAGCAGATATAGTATAAATAGAATTTACTAACATGCGAGCGGGAACAATGTATGGAAACCATTGATAGGCGCTGCGCGGGCATAAAAAGTTTAGTGACAATTAATTGTTAAATGTGTTTTTTTTTGTATACATCAGTAAAAACATAAATGTATAGTGCTTAAAAACAAAAGTTATAGTTATTAGTTCTTCAAAATGATACTGGTTACATGCTTTTTCTGAATATTAATTTATATAAATGAATAACTATTAGTTATCAATTTTAATGTAAATTTAAATTATAGATTTTGTCTTTTATTTTCCTCATAGGTTTATATAAGGCACAATGTATCCCTCGGAAGAAAGTGCCATTTCCTACTCGTTTGTAATGAGGTTATTTGTAGTCTCGAAACCACACACTGGTTGGTAATCGGTCACCTTCTCCAGTTAGTGAATACTGTACTTTAGTAGTTAAATATTAACCTACTTTAGATAATGCTTCATACTATGTTATGTTGACATAGATAATGCAAAGTTATTCTTTTGGTGACATGGTGAAATCTCAATTCTCGCATTTAAATTCAGGCAACAAATTATTTCTTTATTGCTATTGCTTAACGTAACACATAGGTAATAGTATTTCGCTCCGAACTGAGAACTCGTGATGTCTGGTTTGTTTTAGGTATTTAACCTGGGTGGGCTGAAAACAATAAGTGAATAAGTCACCCTTTCCTAACATGAAAAGTTATTTTTGAAAAGTGCTCTAAAAACCGTTGCCTAAGTAGTCATGGTTTAAAAATCCCTCCAGCCCACGGATGTCGTAAAGTAAATATTACAGAATATTCATTTCACACAGCGCCATCTAGCCCCAAACTAAGCATAGCTTGTAATATGGGTACTAAATTACGAATAGAATACTTTTTGTTTTTAAATACATACGTACCAGGGAGTACAATCTCGGTATTCCGAGTTCTCGAAATACCGAGATCTTGCACAAAATTTGCAAGATTAATCTAGCACCCTAAATCGCGCGCGATCTCGCAAGATTTGCAAGATTGCAATTTTGGGACAAATCCGAATCATGGTTTATATTTATTATGAATATTCCGCTTTGTCAGACTCAGAACTGGACTAGATTCCGCCGAACATATGCGTTGTTCTATTTGAGAGTCCCTGCCCTTTACGATGTAGATTTTGAATCCCCGATTAACGATAACACCATCAATTCGCCACCAAAAAATAAGGTCAAGAGGCAGAACGGGCCTTTTCTACTGCTGGGTATTTGGCACATTTTGACACATCCGAAGCCAGTTGGCTGAAGACACTCTAGATATGTTTGTGTTTTCAAAGGAGATTTTTTCAAAGTAATCCGTAGTTTTCTAATAAATCATTCAGTATTTGTGTACAAGTAAGTATATTATTTAATAATTTCGCCCCTAGAATAATGACTTTACCAAGTTTCAATATAATTCCTATAAAAAATCGTAGATTTGCGAGACCTCTTAAATCTTGCAAATACCGAGATTGTAGATTTTGCTGCAAAATTGCACTCCTAATACGTACTATATTATGCAACACCCAAACACAAAACAAACATCTATATTCATCACACAAATGTTTGCCCTGGGTGGGATTCGAACCCACAACTAACAGCGCAGAAGTCATAATTACGACCAACTGAGCTGTGAGGCTTGTTATATCAACCAAGGGGCTCCACCAAAAAGGCAGCATCTTTTTTCTGTGTGTTAACAAAACTTTAACTGTGAGCATCAATCTGTCTGCCAAGCGTAGTGACCGTACGGTCAAACAGTTTTGAAGGAAGTTCTTTCCACATTGTGTTGAACACTTATGTGCTGTTGATGCCCTAGGCCCTAGCATGATATCCCAAAAGAAATTCTTGTATTTTATTGACACCCTTGATTTGGCAACATGTTGAGTGAATAACAAAACATAAATAGACCAGTTTTAATGAGATTCCTCATCTTAAAAACCACCCCTAACAAGGGCAAAAGTGAACAATTTTGAAATCTGCAGTCCATACCCCAGTTACATACGATATTTCATATTTACACAAATTTTCAAGACTTCGATTTTATTTACCCTTTATCTATATCCCACAAGACATACCAAGCGGTTTACCCTCTAACACACCCTTTTGTTACAAAAACCACCCTAATTAAATAAAATAAAAATAAATATTTTTTGGATTCCATCAATCAAATATAACAACAAATTCAATTCACCCGACTTAACCTAAACAAATAATTAATGTCAAATAAAATTAATGTAATTGAAAAAAACATGAAATAAAGAATTAGTACTTATTATAATGCTTACAAAATGTGTGTATGTGGTGTGAGTATTGTATGTGTGTGTTGTTTAAAAGTGTTTATGATTATTGTGTGTACAAGCAAGCAATATTCTATATATATTTATATATATACTAGAATATATTAATCAAAACGATTCATTAAAAATAACATATTTTTAATTAATAGTTCTAATTATAATATTCAATTATATTCAAAAGTGAAATTTTTCAATTTCTTTTTAATATGCTGCCTGTTTCAAATGACACACCACAAGTCAAAATTCTTCTTGTTACACTTAACACACCTATTTCTCAAAAACTACCTTAGTGTCAAAAAAATCCTTGTACCAATTGATGATATTCATTATATTCGCTGCATATTCGAAATTTCTATTTTATGTTACATTTTATTCTTACAGTTTCAATTTAAGTTAGACAGCTATGCCGCCTCTGTGGCCTAGTGGTTCAACGCACCGATTACGGATCCAGAGATCCCGGGTTCGATCCCCAGGGGAGTACAATATTATACTTGGTAAGATTTTGTTTAAGCCTGGCCAGCTACCACCATCTTACCTAATTCTGTCGCCATAGCAACAATTCTTAAATTGTTGTTTTCCGGCATTTAGAGGTAAGATAGCCAGTTCCTCAGTTTGTTAAGGATTCCGGGTGAAGTGCGCTTCTATCTTCGGCCTTATCTTAACTTGTAACCAGGTCAGATTAAGGCCAACGCTTCCCCGTCGTATAATAAAAAAAAGCTGTCACAACCATTGCCACATACATACATACAGTGCCGGATTTCACAACTTAACTCGTTTGTTTCGCTCACTCGCTCAATTATTTAGGAGTTCTTACGGTAGTGCGGGCAAAACTCGAGTTCAAGAGATGACAATAAAAGTAAAAAATAACTTTAAAATATACCTGATTACTAGTTGCGGTTGATTTGTTGACTGCCAGGGGTACTCTGAATCCTTCTTGGTCTCTGGGACTTGGAGCGCGGTTTTTGGAACCATCACGACTGTTGCATTGAGATACTATTCTCCTGAAACATAAATTATTTGTTTTTAAAAAGATGGAACCAACTTGGAAACAATTCTATGGGTAAAGTTCATATATACTTGAAGTTGGAGCTGACTTACTAACACGATCATTATCGTAAGGTATTTTCATGACATAATGATAAGCATTGCCTTCCAAAATATTTAAAAAATAATTATGGGAGAACCTCATCCTTTTTTGGTAAGTTGTATAAAAACAACAAAAGATTCCAGATTATAAATTAATACTGATAAAAGTTGTTAATTTTAAAGTGAAAACAAAGGTGAAGTCTGAATGAAGGGCAACCTTTTATTTTACAACATGGAGATGGAACAAGAAAGCAGTCCACTTGATGTTAACTGCAAATCTTGTCTATAAAAAAGCCCTCCTGCAAATACTTCCATACAAAAAGCAGTTCCTACCCTTCAGTACTTTGCTCTCGGCTGTAAGATCTTAGCGAACGCCAGCGATCCAAGTCATCTCTGCTGTTTCCTAATGTAGAAGAGCGATTACTTCTGTGACTGTCCCTTCGCTCCCGACTTCTGATGTTTGGTAAAGACTCATATGGAATGCTAGCATTGCTGTCCTTCCTGATTAACTCGTGTTCATTGTGGCTGTTTGTACTGTCCTTTCTATTTCTCTCGGGTTTTTTTTCACTGGTCTTCAGACTTCTGCTTGAACTCCTATATAGGGAGAAGGTTTTTATTATTTGATATTTTTTCATTAAAAGAAGGCTCTTTACCCTTTGGTTAACCGACTTTACAAGCCTCCACCATCGTTGTCTGACATAGGTCTTTTAAGGCTATTACCCCACGAGTTCCCCATCCTAGAATCAAATCAAGGACATAAGGATCTAAGCCCTGACGATCAATAACCAAAAGTAAATATTATTTATTATACAGTAATCCTTAAGTAGTTATAACTTGATTATATAGGTGGTTGGCCAAATTTATTCTAGTGATTAATGTTGTGCAACTCTTATCCTAATCTGACCATTTTGTATGTTAACCTGGTTTTAAGGAATAAAACTTTTTAAGTTGAACATTACATGTATGTGTGAACAATACAATGCATGCATGTACATTGCACATTCATCAATTATAGTAAAACTATAGTATTATACCTTCTATCTTTACGACGACATCTGTTACTTTTTTTAGCTTCTCTAGGCTCAGCAAGTTTTAAATCTTCTGCTTTAGAAGGTATTACATTTTGAGTGAAACTTTTTGAAACAGGTTCATCTTCTAATTTAATGTTTTTTTCCACTTCTTCCGTCCAGTCCTGAAATAAATATTTTTATGGTGATCTTGAAATAATAGAATGAAAATTTTTGCTGTTAGGGTGTTCTACTAACCAGATTTGTCACATCAAAAAGAGTAGATGATATCTGAGAAGTAGTTTCACTGTCATGTTCATTATCAGATTCCTGCTTTTGAAAATCCGCCTGAGTCCCCGATGCTGTATTTGACTGTATGCTTATTCCATTGAGAGAAGCTGAAAAAATATTTAGATTTAAAGTTTAGTTTTAGTGTAAATTTTTTTGGATGGAACAGTGATATAATTTCCTTACTTACCACTCTCGCTTATATCTTTCTGGCTGCCCACACTATTATCAATTACATCTGAGCTTTCATTGATGTGCAAGTTATTCACACCATGAACATCATATAAATTGGCATATGATCCACTAGGGGTTGATTTTCTTGAATGTTCCAGTTCATGATGCCTTAAATAGTTATTCATAAACTTCTCTCGATCAAAGCTTTCACTATCTCGAAGCCTGCCTCTACCTCTGGATGGTAAAGTCTGAGACCAATTTGGTCCCTGATTGTGAAAGTGGTTAAGAGATGAAGGTGGAATAGGATTCGAAATCTGCTTGTCTCTGTGTATCTGATCTACACTCTTAGAACTATAATGGCCTGCTTGCTCTAGGTACTTCTTTCTAAATCTTGGAGGTATATTATCTAAATTTACCATGTACTTGGGCCTAGGTATGTCTGACACATACCCAGCAGAGTTACGTCTACCTGAGGGTGGCTTAGCACCGGCATTTGCTGATGATTGCCTTCCACCTGAAGTTTCCATACTTCTACTGTCTCTGTGCCGGTCCAGTGCATTTTGGTCTTTTGCGAAGTGAGTAGGAGATACAGACCTAGTTTCAGATGTTTGTCGAAATGAACGACTGTAAATTAAATCTTTTTGTCCTTTTACTGAATCATTTTCATATTTTCTGTCACTCCTAGGTCCCCCTCTTGGTTTCCCTGTGTTACTATTATATGATTTGTCAGAATCATTGGGAACTCTTCTACTATTGTATTGACTATTACCTGTATCACCCCTCATTGATCCTCTGGACTGTCTTTCAGAATCATTTAAATAATCACTTGACCTGGCTACATAGAGCTGTTGTTCAGGCTTTTTTTGACGCAAGCTAGCAGCATACTGGTCTTTATTTACCAAACTTACATCATTCACCGAATTTTGAGATCCGTAGTGATTTTGATATTTTTCTCGGGTAATATCACTATTGTATGTATCCATTTTTGTAGCAAAACCATAACAAGATCGCCTCAGAGGTCCACTTCCAGGTTTGTACAATCTTTGTTGTGGTTTGTTGCGTTTGTACTCCCTAGAATCATCATCCATAGCAAATCAGCGAATCAAATCATGGATTACTGCGACGAAGGAAAACATTAGCTCGCAAAGACACACAATGTTAGAAGGTTAGTTTTCTTACTTGTAATTAGCTCACGAACTACTGCAATAGAAGTATATCATAAGATATATATTATAATATTAGGATAAAATACGATTTCATAGTTATACATTTATTAAGTAGCTTATTTCTGAGATTTGCGTGGTATTGCAGCGTAAAATATTTTTATTTTGTCGTTTCGGGGATTTTTTTAGGATTATCTATTACTGAATTACTGTACAGCTACAGACTGTTGTGACATCACAGATCCATCAATGGGTACTGTTGTACTCTTTGTGGATTATAGCTTGTGAATAGCAATAATATATACTCTTTGTTAGCGAGATGTTTTCATTCTATGGGTAATAAAAAAAAATACTATGGTTAGAGTTTAACGACGATTATGTTAAACCACTGTTAAAGTTAAACCACAACTTAACTTAAGCTATCGTAAAGTTAACTTTTAGTTAAATCACTGATTAGGTTAAACCGTACTTAAAATTTTGCCATAGGTAATTTAAATTTTTAGGCTATTTAATTTAAACCAAAGATAATGTTAATCCACAGTCATAGTTAAACCTGAGTCTAGGTCAGTTAAAGTTAAACTTAAAAGTTAAAGTGAAGTAAGGTTAAGGTTAAACTACAGCTAAAGTTAATTAATTACAGTTGATTTTATTTATTAACCATGTATGTTTACTTAATCAAAACTAATATGGATGTAAGTGTCTGAATTTAAAACTAAGTTTTTTCTCTAAATTTAAATTGTTTATTAATTAACGTATTTAATACAATCAACCATTTAAATTAAACTAATCAAGTTAAACTACTGTTCAAGTTATTATACAGTTAAAGTTAAACTACAATTAAAATTTTACTAATCAAGTTAAACTATGGTTCAAGTTGAATTACGGTTAAAGTCAAGCTACAGTTAAGTTAAAACTAAAGTGAAACACTAGGCTTAATCGATACTTTCAACTGAATTACTTAACCACCTAACTTTAGTGAAAATAATGTGGCTATGTCCTACAAAGCGATTTTATAATCTTTGCTAATGTTTGGCGATGGCGTCACACTTCTCAAAAAAAACCCATAAGTCGCAAAATCTCCGACATATTTAATTTAAAATCACACACAAACACACAAGTATATTTATGTCTGAATATTTTTTAAATCCACGGATTTAAAACACGTATTGTAGATTCATATCATTATCATTATTAAAGTCAAAGTCAAAGTATTTTTTTTATTCAATAAGATTTTTAGGATCATTTTGAAACGTCAAATCTACCACATTTTCGGAATCGCGACCACCACACAAGGAGAAAAGCAAGAAATTCGGGCTGGGTATTTTTATTTTAAGCTACCTCGTTATACAACTCAGACCACATTAATAAAAAGTCATTTCACTATAGCTAAACATTACTGTTATACTCTTTAAACCACCTTGAATATTTTACCTAAGTATATTTTGAACTGATGAACTGTTGACCCACGAAAACGTGAGAGACAATTAATAACCAAGTTCATGGTGTTGCTTTAAGGTGTCGGTGTGCGCGCGCATTGTAAATAAAATAGTTATTATATGTGTTTCTCAAAAACACAATATACTAAGATGAAGAAAGCTGTTCTGTAAAATTTGTACATATTCATATGTTCTATTCTATATCTACATTCTTGTATCTGTCTGTCGACGTCTTTCACCACAGACTGCGACAGTCCCGACTAGGTCCTCTGGCTTAGCAGCGCACGGTCTTACGTCATAGCGTTTTGTAATTTTAACGGTTAAACATTCAATCCAATTTTTGAATAATAAAATTGAAATATTACAAAGATTTTCGCCACGCTTGATGGAGATTCGATCGCTACTTCTGAAGTAGTGCGGTCAGCTCGGAATCAGAACTAAATCAAGGCGAGAGAATAAACCTCGCTCTGAACCAAAGACTAGGCACCTATAAATACTTCCTCCAGATAGACAAGCAAGTCAGGTTAAGTCGAAGACTATATATTATCATAGTAACAAAACAGTCCCTGCAAAGAAAATAGCAGTATGAGGAATTACCATTGCTGCAAAGGCAGGCGTGCCTATCGCGTTGTATCTACTACCTACCTACTCTTTGTGTCGTACGCGTGTACGTACTAATATGGTGTATCTATCACTGGCTCTGGCAGCAAATTCTAGAGATTTACAATATTGGTTTTCGTGAGACACCTCCATGATGTAGTGGAAGGGTGTGTAGCTCCTGATCCGGAATCTGGAGTTCCTGGTCTCAATATGATGTGATATTTGAGTTTGGTAAGGACAATGCAGGCTTGAACCACCTAATGTCCAATAAGTTAATTTTTGATCCAGAGCAATACACCAGTACACAGCATGTGTCGGACACATACACACATCAACATTGCCTAGGGATATTCAACATTTTGTTGATTTTTACAAAAACTGAAAATAATTTCTTTACAAAACTAGGTATGGAAAGAATCTTTATTTTGTGTTGTTTATTAATAATAATAAAAACAACAGTTTTATATAATGATTTAATAAACATTAAAGTAGGAACAAAATCTCGAAAAATCAGAAAATTTACAAGGTTCGGTAAATTGTGTTAAAACTATTTTTACGTTGCCATGACTTTATAAAATTACCTTTTTACAATTTAATAATCGGTGTTGCCTCCCCTGACGTTGATAACACATCTGCACCGGTTATTCATACTCAAAATTAGGGTGTCAAAGTCTCGCTGGGGTATGCGATCCCATGTTCTTTTTAAATGGCAAAAAAGTTGGTCTTCTGTGGTCAAATTATTTGATGGCAAATTGCTGAAAGCCCTTCGCTGTAACATGTCCCAAGCGTGTTCAATTGGGTTTAAGTCAGGTGTCTGTGCAGGCCAGTCCAAAACCGCGACATCATGTTCCTGAAGGGCAGCTGACACCAAACGCGCCGTGTGTGGAGGGGCATTATCATGCATGAGCTGAAGTTCCTGGCCAATTTGAACTCTGTGAGGGATGATCACAGGTTCTATGACCTCGTTCCGGTATTTTAGTGCAGTCATGCTGCCTCTGATCCAAATGAGCTCGGTTCGCGCGCCAATTCGAATTCCCGCCCAAACCATGATTGTCCCACCTCGGTACGAATGGACCTCTTGTGGCTGCTGGAGGCGACTTTCTCTGCCTGGAACTCTCCAAACACGTGTTCTTCGTGAATCGGGGTGGAATCCAAACCGAGACTCATCAGTAAAGAGAACCATTGTCCATTGGCCATTCTTCCATAACAAATGTTCTTGAGCCCAAAGAAGTCGCCTTCCGCGATTGCCTCGTCGTAGAGCTGGCACACGAAGCGGCCTACGAGAATGAAGATCGACTTCATGTAGCCTTCTTCTGACGGTTTGGTCGCTGACTGACAGCTGATGGTCTGACTGAAGCCTTTGCACTAGATGCTTTGCTGTGAGATTGGGTTCCCTCCTGGCGGAATTTTGGAGATAACGATCTTGTCTAGGGGTGGTTACTCGTTTTTTTCCAGTGTGGCGCTCTCTTACATCCCCAGTAATACGATAACGTGACCACAATCGAGAAATTACGTTTTGATTGGTGTTTAGGGTATTGGCAACCACGCGTTGGATAGCACCGGCTTGTAACATGCAAAGTCAAAGTCAAATATATTTATTCAGTAAGATTTTTTTTGGATCATTTTGAAACGTCAAATCTACCGCCTGTTCGGAATCGCGACCAGCACACAAGGAGAAGGCAAGAACCTCGGGCTAGTTTTTTTTTTTCATGATCCATTACAATAGCTTAAAATTATCTAATACTAATTACAATTTATTCACTGGAGCAAATTCATTTTTTTTAATGCCAGGCTTTCTTATCTTCTAGGTAATCTGAAATTTTATAATAAGCTTTCCTGGATAGCTTTAACAAAAATTTTGAATTTATTATTTGACAAGCTTAGCACATCACTTGGAAATTTATTATAAAGGCGTACAGTTTGCCCTATGAACGATTTATTAACCTTATGGAGGCTAGTTGTGGGAACAGCGAGATTATTCTTATTTCTAGTATTATAATTATGTTTATCACAGTTTTTGTCAAATAAGCTTATGTTTTTACGCGCGTACATAATATTTTCATAAATATATTGGCAGGGCATGGTCAATGCTTTTGGACTGAGTTTAAGTGTTAAGTAGGGCGATTACATCTGAAATACTAAGCTTCCTACCTTTGTCACTCTCCTGAAGAGCGCAACCATTGGATAGTAATGAGGTTGGGACATTAGAAATTTTATGGTGGGCTTCATGATCATAGCCTCTGGCTATTTTGGGGGGAGAACGTGGTTTTTGGAAAACCGTTTTCTGGTATGATGATGTTGATGCAATTTGATGAGAACGACGTTTGCTGGTTTGAGTTGGAGAATTTGGATATTTTGATGTTGCTAAGATTTCAGCAAATGAACGTGCGAGAGGTGGATGCATCCTAGATGCTTCAACATAAGAGATGCACTTATCGGCCATTGATGTCTTAATTTTTTGTTGCCTTGTGTATTCTATGTATGTCTTGCTAATGGCATGATGGATCCCCCCGCATGAACAGCAGGATACATCCTCCTCATCCACATTGCAGGTATCACCTGAGAGTTCTTGTCCACATTTGTAACATTTCGGTTTTGACCTGCATTGAAGTTTTGTGTGTCCAAAACGACAGCAGTTGTAACATTGAATGTTTGGATATGTATATAGTTATAGGACTGTTAATGATGTGTAACATATATATATATATATGATTGGGTAATGTTTGGCCATCAAATGTTACCACCACTGTCTGTGTAGGTTTCCAAACTAGTGCTCCATTGATAATTTCCTTATAATTTATTCGCCTAAATTTAAGAATACGACCACATCCACTAGGGACTGTGGTGCACTCGGTCATCTCTTCTTCAGACATATCTACAGGAACCCCACGAACAACACCCATGCGGGACACATTGTATGTTGGTATGAAAGCTTTAAAATTATTTTCAGTCAGACTATTCAATTGCAAACAGGTATTGGCATCCTTAGAACCGTTGAATGCTATGGATACTCTGTTTCTTCCAATACGTTTAATACTGCCATTAACTTTTATGTCTATTTAGGAATTTACCAAAGATTATCGGGTGGAGGGTGGAGCCATTTGGTAATTCTACATTTTTTTGCACATGAACTGCAAACGGGCCACTATCGTTCGAATCATATTCTTCTCTTCCGACCTTCGGAGGAGGCGTCCGGGGAGGTGGAGGCGGATCTGATCTATTGATTGGTGCAGGTGTGACTGTAACTGTTACAGGTTCTGGGGTCTGAGTATTTTGACTCAGATTAAAGTCAACATCAATAGGGCATGGGATTGAAGAAACTTCATCACAATGGCAGCCTTTAATTGCTGTACCATCCTCATCATGATGTCTTTTCCTCTTACTAATGCTTACTATCTTACGGCGTTTAGATTTCAGTATATTTGAACCTTTAGACGAATTGTCCGTGTCCATAGATTCAGTTAATTTTTCAAAATTATTGGATACGGTAACGTAGCTCGCTACCGTATCCACTTGCAATGGATCACCTCCCGGATCGGGAGGATCCGGTGGGTTGTCCATCAACAAATATAAAAAAAAAACTTACCAGATATGAATAGGCTATGTACACAACTAACTTAATACAAAAAATAATGATACTAAACCCTACTGATCAATATTAAACAAAAAACTTCAAATTTTGTGGGAAAATCGCGTCCGCCCTGTTCGAAGCTTCCCGCCTTTTTTTCTCTAAGCAAGATTCTTGCTGGTGTTTTGAAGAGAGAGACTATGACGTAAGACCGTGCGCCGCTAAGCCAGAGGACCTAGTCGGGACTGTCGCAGTCTGTGGCGAAAGACTTCTACAGACACATACAAGAATGTAGATATAGAATAGAACATATGAATGTGTCCAAATTTTACAAAACAGCTTTCTTCATCTAAATATATTGTGTATTCGAGAAACACGCATAATAACCGTTTTGTTTTAATGCAAAACGGTCTTATTTTGTTTGTGGTGGTGGCAGCACGTAGGAATTATAAGTCCCTAGCAGAGGCAGTGGTTGACAACACAATGTATAATTACAGACTCACTTGCTACGCGTGGCTCATGTTCTGCGGTAATACTTTTTTAGTCAATAGGATGATGATGATGATGCTTACGTTTACTTAAAATCGTTTTCATATTTATAAACTTCAATTACCTATCTTTAGTAAGTATTCTCAGTGGCAACACTACACTTTCAAACGCAAGGAATCATAAGTAGAAGATTCCAAAAAAGTTACTTAACCTATGACCTAGATTCTAGGTCATAGGTTAAGTAACTTTTTTTTCAAGGTCCTAGAAAATAGAAAATAAAATGGAGGGCCAAACGGGTAAGCAGAAGAGATCTCTAACTGCTAATGCAAGCTAAGGTCAGATTTTTTCATTTAAGAATGCAAGGTTTCTAGATTACGGTGGTTTCCCCGCGAATAATATGTCTCTAATAATTGCTCGTAAAAATCAATAGATTTGGTTAAGGAATTTCACCAGGAGATGGACAGCAGCTCTCATCTATCTCTCACGTGTCTTTTTTTATCTCCTTGTTATCAATAGTAACCAATTATTTTCTTCGAAATATAATTAAATCAGGCTCAAACAATGGTTGGTGGTAGGACTTTGTTTAAGTCCGCCTGGCTTGCTGCCACCATCGTCCCTAATTCAGTCGCCATAACAATTTCTTATTCTAAAATTGTTGCGTTCCGGCATTAGAGTTAAGATAGCCAGTTCCTCAGATTGTTGAGTATTCCGGGTGAAGTGAGTTTCCACCTTCAGCATTTTCATAACTTGAAAAAATCAGGTAAGACGAAGGCCAGCAGCTATGCGGAGTTGGCTATTTAGTATCAATGCCGGAACACAACAATTTAGTTTTTTTTAAGGCTAAATATGCATGTGAAAAGAATGCAACCTGAGGAAACTACGGGCCATTCATATTTACTAAACATTTATCAAAGTGAGTGTCTCACGATGATTCAATCTGCCTTGATGAGGATGAGGGCGCACCTCTGTTTCCTCATCAATTCCACAGAATCTAACAATACTCAATGGCGTAGGATGTATGAATAACGTTCAGTAAAGATGGCGTAATCGCATATAGTCTGTGGCAATGGCCACAAATATGTGTCAAATTGACAATTTTAGAAAGTGGTCAACTACGATCTATTAGTTTTGATACTAGGAAGTGCAGAGTTTTCCTTTGATTTGACCTCCCTAGAAGATCATGATTATTTGAACTTGTTTCTTTCTTGTAATGTTTTCAACTTGAAAAGCAATGGGTTCGTAACCCGTGTGACGTTTATTAATTTTATTTATTTTATGGCATAGAAATTGTACAGTTTAAAGTAGTTTTAAGTGTAAAATCTGTGTATATTCTAATCAATATCCTTTAAAAATTGTTCATGACTAAGTAATAATGTCATTCGAATACCTAGCCGTGGCTGAAGATGAAAACGAGGAACCCATAGAACTACCAGTCGAAGAAGATGGAACGTTGATGCTGACGACTGTGTCCGCACAGTTCCCTGGCTGCTGCGGACTTAAATATCGACACCCCGAAACAAAATCAATACGGGGTATCAGGCTAAGAGATGGCAGATTGTATCCTCCCCCTGAAGGATGGGGTAATCAGCTGTACTTAGGTAGCTTTCCAAAAGAAAGTAAACGCAAGAGTGGAGAGAATTCTGATGTTTCTAGCTCCAAAAACAAACGAAACGACAATCTTTGCTCAGACCTAATTGTACTAGGTTTGCCATGGAAAGCTACAGAACAAACGGTGCGAGAGTATTTCGAGAAATTTGGCGAAGTATTGATGGCGCAACTTAAGCGCGATCCAAAAACGGGTATGTCAAAAGGATTTGCTTTCATACGATTTGCCTCTTATACCTCTCAGATGAGGGTGCTTGCTCAGAGGCATATGATTGATGGAAGGTGGTGTGATGTGAGGATACCTAACTCTAAAGAAGGCTCAGTTGCATCAATGCCTTGTAAAGTTTTCGTCGGACGCTGTACTGAAGAGTTGTCAGCTAATGATCTAAGAGAATATTTTTCACAGTTTGGTGAAGTAACTGATGTTTTCATACCAAAACCATTCAGAGCTTTCAGTTTTATTACATTTTTGGATCCGGAAATAGCTCAGAGCCTGTGTGGCCAAGATCATATAATAAAAGGTGTATCTGTGAATGTTTCGAATGCCTCACCTAAGCAAAATAAAGGAGCAGCAAACCAGCGTAACATGTCTAACAGGAATTATGAAGAAGGCCACCCTCACTCTGCTTCCAATAACAATTCCTGGAGCAGCCGCAACATGGACATGGTGAATATGCAAGCCTTGAGTATGTCAGGTCAACATGGACAGACTGCAGTGGCTGGAGGTGGTGGTCAAGGTCAGGGAGGTAGTATGCCTCTTGGAATGAGTGGAATGCCTGTAAACCAAGCGTTGATGGCGGCTGCATTAAACCAAGTAGGTGGTTGGGGTCTAATCAACAACTTACCATCAGGAGCTTCTGAACAAGGGGCATTTGCAGGCCCAACATCATCAGCTCCACCAGCGCCTCCCAACTTCCTCTCTTGGATGCAACAAGGTAACTCTGCTCAGGGACCCTCTAGTCAATGGGGACAGCGACACCAGTCCCAAGGGCACTCAGTTTGATGTTATTATCTGATGCAACAAGCTCACAATAATCTCTGTGATTGTAGCAACAACTAGATAATTTTATCCTGTGTTTATCTACTATCCAAATGGGTTGTTCTGTTGGTGAAGAGTTATTTCATACTATGGTACATAAGTTATTTATTTGTTGTGGAATTGCTTGTGTTATTTGTTCTTGATACCTTTTTAAAGTTATTATCTGATCAGCCATAATTTTATTTAAACAGTTTTAGTATTATTGCTATGCTTTCACTTGTCGATTTGTTTAACATATACATATAAAAAATATATATAATTTTTGAATTTTGAAATACAAATAAATAAATAACTAAACATTGCAATGTTTAGTTATTTATTTTAGCCATCTCATAAATAGATGGGAAAAAAGTAAAAGTGGATGTACTTTACTTTGGCCCATAATTAATTGTACTTGTAGCTCTAAATATGTTTCACTGTAGTCCAGTTTGGAATCTTTACAAAAAAAGTCTATTAAAACTTGTTTTTAAAGAGAATAGGATATATTGACTGGAACATAACCATAATTCATAGATAGATCCCAAATAATTATATCATTTTCTTATGTCTCAATATCAGTTGTAATTGTAATAGGACTTGCCTAGAAAAAAAATTGGCATTATTATTATAGAGTGTTACAAAACTGAGCTTTTATTTTAGTTGGAAAACAAACATCTTCAGCAAATCAGCCAAATAATAAGGACTAGGTATACTCCTTTTACAAAAAAAAATCAATCAAATTTGCTTAATCTATTATGTTAAGTTTACAATTACAATCAAGTTAGCATTACAATATACACTACTAGTTCAGTTTGTGATTGAAGGCTAATCTTGCTGATCAAGCTAATGTAAAATTAAATGTATACTTACCTACAAAAAAAATGTTTAAAAAGGACCTTAAAAGCAAACTGAGTTCAATCATAAAGATCTTGCGATGTCCCACAATATGTTTTTATGTAGGTATATATCATGTCATTGACAAAACAAAACATAATATTGCTGCAAAGTAGGAAAAAATCTTAATTGTAACTTCTTTGTCACAATTGCAACAAAGCCATTTTTAATGCGTCTGTAAAAATGTAGAAGTTTATGTAGACTTTACCCAATTTTTAAATATTCTGACTGGACTACCTTATTTAGAATGGCCAGTTCATAGTAGGTATGCATTAAGTGTGTGATGGTTTTAAATAAATTGTAGCTTCAAAACACACTTTATTACAGTATGGTACTCATGAAAGTTGAATTCACAACATTTTATTTGTTTTAT
Organism: Venusia cambrica; assembly: GCA_951394065.1. NCBI lineage: Eukaryota > Metazoa > Arthropoda > Insecta > Lepidoptera > Geometridae > Venusia > Venusia cambrica. The sequence continues at coordinate 8,365,942 of OX596060.1, read as the reverse complement.
TTGGAAAACAAACAGTTGTATAAGTAAGCTAAATACATATTAAACTGGTATACTAATAATCAGTAAAAAGTTCTTGCATGAAATTAAACAATGTACCTATTCACTGATAACTTCAACTTCTTTGTTTTATGGCAATTAGTGATGGGGGTCACTTTTCTGCCAGTGTCTATGTCATGATAGCTTCATATACAAATTAAGGGGAGTATGTCTAATATTATGGCCGTTTTATAAAATGGGATCACCAAAATGATTTTCTAAAACATGATTCACTGATAAGCTTTAAACATAGTAGAAAAAAATAACAACAAAAATAAATTGCACTTACAACTATAAAAGAAGAAAATAATGACAAGCAACAAAAAAAGAAACATTACACTTACAACTATTAAATCGCATCAAACCAGATATTTGTTAGGATATTTTTTTTTGTATTTCAAGTGATTGCACTTGGTCACAACATTTACAAATGTTATAATGACGAAAAAAAAAATACAATTCCTCATGGCTCAGTTGGTTAGAGAGTTTCCGGTTTTAGGAAAAGATGCGGGTTCGAGTCCTGTCGCGGTTTGTGAATTTTTATTGTATTTGTTAGGATGTTTTTGATTTATATGAAATTTGAATTTTGGAACACAACCAATTTAGAATTTTTGTTATGGCGACGGAATTAGATAAGATGGTGATGTAGCTAGCCAGGTGAAACCAAAGTCACAGAACTGACTGAACTGCTCTCTTAAGTTGGTTTCGGAACCCTCGGAAAATATGTGTACCTAAGTGTTTTACCCAGAAATTCAATTTCAACATGTCTATTGAATTTCACTTTCATAAATATCTAATTGATATCTTTTGAAGCTACAATTTACGATTGTAATTAAAAAATATGTGAGATATCTCACGCATATCTATCTGCCATGGACCACCTTAATCAAGAGCTACCTACCAATTTTATTAAATTAAAAAATCAAGAAAATATTGTTTGGGGTTAGAGTTTGTTTGTGTGTTTGCTACCATTTAAGTTTCGTCAAAACAGCTTTCTTTTATTATTCTAAGAATTTATTTAACATATTTAAACTTATGTTAAAGGGCACCACAATTGATGGATGAAGATTGTGTAAAAAATATATAAGTACTTGGTAGGGTTGTTAGAAGTCATCACAAATAATTATGTAATAATTATATCTAACTAAGATTGTAAATGTGTATTTTTCATTTTGAATGTATGTATTGCAGTCAGTAATGTAATTACTACTCTATCTTAGCTAAAATAAGATCTTGATGTGATTTCTTATAATTTTATTGTTTGATGAAATCACTTAGATATTTCTTAGATTATTTTACATTTGTTCAAAATACATAAAATTAGCAAATGAATATAGATTGCAAATACAGACTGTTATAAAATTTAACCATTATACTAATATATAAATCTATCGATTGTTATAATTGTTTAACAAAATATTGTTATTATGCTGTTGAATAATATATTTACTTACTTAAAATTATATTGTGTGTTTCTCCAGGCGGATGTGGGTATGAAAATTTAGTCAAATGTCTATTTTTCACGAAATAACTATATATAACTGAAATATACATATTTTTGTTACCATGTGATATGGGATTGTTTACTTGAATTGAAAGGGTATTTATATAGCTATAGTGCAATGATAATGCCATTGTAAATACATAAAAGTAAAATCAGAAGTATAGTTATACAAATTGCTAGACTGTTTGATTACTGAGCATTAAACTTAAAAATTCGATACCTACCTTGAATATGGTGAGTAATCAGGTCTAGGTCTCTGTTTTGAATTAATTTGTTAGTTAATTGCAAAGGTAATGTATTGGGCTTCTTAACTGTGACATCTTATATAACGTTAATTTGTAGCATTTTTTTTTTCAGAAAACTATCTTGTTCTGTGAAGTGTAAAGATATCTACGTATAGGTTCTTACTATCATATACCTAGGTACCAATATTTATAAAATGTGCAGTAAGAGTGAAGCACTTAGTAGTTGAAAATGTGCAGTCTGACACAGTGTCTGTATCAAAGTGATATCAGGAAAAATACATTAAACATCACTGAAGATTCAATATTTTTTTAACAGCTAAAACATGGTATGAGTGTAATACCATTGTATGTAGATAGTGTAATCGTTACCCGAAATATGAAGTACAAAACAAACCACAAGTGTATATTCATGTACATTAGTTGTTGAAAATGTGTATGGAATATGTGAATTGTCTTTTAATATAAGTTCTATGCAAGTAATGGTTTATTAATGTTAGACAAATATATATTAATCTTTGCCCTCAGTTGTCTAAAATAAGCGTCGGAACGAAGTCCTCTATGGAACGGAGAGCGCGTTTAGAAATGTAAATATTTGAGTGAGAAATTGTAGTCATATTATTTCTCGTAAACTTCTAGCTAAAATAAACCCATCGCCTGATCAACACCTAATTTGCCCTCCCATTCCGGAAGTGCGAAAAATACAACACAGTCTGTTTAAAAAAGAGAATGTCGTTCGTGGCCAAAAAGGGAACTTATGGTCGCTATATGATTTTAGGGCGCTTGTATGTATGAGCATAGGAGCGCCCCCAAATCTACGGTTCTTTTTCTGAACTAACTCTGACGTTATCACCGTGAGTGCAACGAGGAAAAATAACTATGCACGTCGTTACACCATGGAACCTACATAAATATATTAGTCAAGTAAGTCAACTGCAATTCATGATTTCATTCATGACAATTCATCAAAATTTAAGCTACGCGTGTTAGTAAAAAAGTTATATGTTACTATGCAAAGTAAAATATATTTTTTTATACCATGCGAATGTACTTACGTGCTATCTAAATATTTTATTAAACCTTTATGTATTATGTACTTATAGTTAAGTACCTACAATGAATGAATGTACAAAAATATCGTGCTAAAGTACAATAATTTATACATACTATGACGAATACGAACGATCCCCGACATTGATGAATAAGATTGGTTTACAAAATACGTACTACCTATAGGTATCTATATCTTCAAAAGTTGACACCAAATCATTATTGTACCATCAGTTTCAAAGTATAGGAGACTCCTTATATGTTATGAAATTTGATGCTAGGTGTGTTTGTGTGATTATGTTTTGGCTTTCGAGTTTATTTACTTTTAATTTTAATTACTTTATAATTAATTAGGTATATGCAGAATCGGCAAATTCTTGTAGCCTATTTCTTGTAATGAATTTGAAACGGGTCTTAACCGCGCATACTTAGTTAATATTAATTATGTGTGATAATCGCGATATTAAAAAAAAGATTGGGTCTCAGAATTTAATTGTATTATTTTGACGTACCTATGTACTTGACTATGAATGAACTCGATGATGCAGCAGCCACTCTTTATAAAAAATGCATGGAAAATTTGAAATTTTCTTTAAATCATATCATTTAACCTGGAAAATTTAAACCAGTGAGACCAACTTTTTTTTAATATGACTGACTGTAAATTTGATGATCTTTTGGAGACCAAAACTACCGCTTAACAGCTATTTAAGTACCTTTTCTTTTGTAGGCTTCTGCCTAGTAGCTGGCCTAGCAGGGCCAAGAATATGCCCCACTGCATATATTAATTAATAATGTGCATGCAAATTTGTGGTTAATGTTAGCGTACCTCTCGCGTCTGTCGTATGTCTATACTTCAAACAAAACAGCAATTAGGTATCTACTGAAAATTATGATTCACCATTAAGTCCATGCAGTGTTAATGTAATGAAATAGTTATACCTACCTATTTATATTATTTGTGTGTATTTTTCCCATAATTCGTTGTTTTTAGTTAAACAAATAAAATAAGAATAATGCTAGGTACATATTATATACATAGAAACCACTCTGTAAACTGTCTTCCAGACAGCAACTTTCACAGCCAGTGAACTTTTTGCACCGTCTGCAATGCACACATTTGTAGAAAAGAGTTAAAAATGACATACGTATTAAGTATTATTTATCGATCGATATTCTTGCAAATAAAATGTTATGTATTGGAAAACGTTAACGAGCGTGCACCACGACAACACTCACGTCACGTCACATCATAGGTTGTTTCGGCGGAGAAGCTACACTTAGGAAAATATACTAGGTATTATTACCTAGTATATTTTCCTATTCTCATTGATATTTTCGACACAACCTGTACCCACGGTAGATACCTGACCTCTCTCTCAAAATTAAATATGAATGACGTTGATTATGTTGATGCTTGTACTAACTAGGTAGGTAGGTATATTGATATAATAAATTAAATGTATGTATTGATGTTTAACAGATTCTACGTTATGTATTAAGCTGAACTGTACATTGAAATTTGAGTGTGAAAATACCAATTGACATGAAATAAACTTTATTTAGCGTTGTGACTTTGTTTGAATTGTTTCCCTGTAGTCACGATGTTACGTAGGTAGGTAGCTACTGTCTCATAATCAGAACATTTCTCGAACTGCCTCGTTTATAGCTGACGGATTCACCCACATTTTCCCTATACACCAGCCGTAGTTAGAGTGTGTGTAAATAAAGCACTGTGTCAAGAACCTAATCCAATGGTTTTATTTTAATGGCAATCGGCTTAACCGTTTTGCCAGTGTCGCGTCATTTTATTCAATATTAAAATAGGACAAATAAAAAAACGAGCGATAAACATTTTTGAAATAAAATGATAACAAAACCAGTTTATAATTTTATGCTATGAGATGATAGATCTTATGTAAATTGGCCATTTTAGGTTATAGTTAATTTATGAAGATTACCGCAGTTTTTAAACTTGTTTTCAGTTTCTTTTAGTTTTAGTGAGGTACCTACCTAAGTACCTATTACGAATATGGGACGACGTCGCTAACAGTGAACTGTTAGTTTCCATAGAAAGGACCGTCTCTTAGAAAGAAAAAATCGTAAGGCTTTACCATCAGTGAACGAGCTCAAAATAAAGTTTCCGTTTGTAATTTAAAAAATATTGAACGTTTTGGATCCAACGCAAAATCACATGGGCCTAGTCTGGTAAAATATGTTGCAAGTCACGTCACGACACAAAAATGCATTGATCAGTGAAATACTAATAAATAAATGGCCGGACTAGGTACAGTCGCCTACGCTAATATGTAGGTACGTATTCTAAAGTACCTATACTTCTCAATTTTAAAAAAATGTTTTTTATTGACGTCTGGTAAATTATATCATTAGGTACTTTTGTATTTAAGCCTGATAGATATATGACAATTGAATACCTGATTAATGACATTCATTCTACTTATGAGATGTATATACAAATCGATTGTAGATTAAGTAGTATACCTAACTACATATTATTGGAGGCGACTGTATGTACCTCTACATTGTAAGGTCTACCTACAACTTAGAGACTTTATACACGGGTCTACACTATAATAATACCGTTTATAAAATCGAAATGAATCGTTCGATAGGTATCTTGATATCACTCCAGTGTGTCTATGGCGAGTTTTTTACATTCTCCATACCTACTCGAACGCGTTTGAGTTTACCAATTTGTTTGAAAAATAATACCTATTTATCATTCACGGTGAGCAAACGCGAATTGATTGCAACTCGCACTAGGCACACTGTCGAACAAAATGCATGCACTGGGAATAAGGATAGAGGAGTTGCTTTTGACATAATGAATCACCGCCACCGTCTCCCAGGTCCTTATCCTTTAGTACCTGGGAGAAAGTGGTTGATTCGCCTCGCCGTTCAGGCACATTGCCCGGACGGACCTTCCCTAGGCAATCCATTACTTGGTCCGCCCTGCCTTATCACGCGGTGCCATCTGCTAGTTCCGAAGGACACGTGGAGAGGCTCTCCCGTGTTTAGTCTGCGCCAACTCAAGTACCGGAATCCCAAATCCACTATCGGGGATGCGCCACGTCGGAGTAGGTACACCTCTCCGCCCACTGAGACAACTCAGCAGGTCCTTGGACGATCTTGTGGTTAGCTACGTAGAGACGGAAGTGTTGTTTTCTGTGCTGCAGTAGGTACAGTTAGGTAGGTACTTACCTAATAACATTATCTTATTGACCGAGCGAGCGAAGTGTCTATGTTTCGAGACTGGCCAAAAATGCTTTTGTCCGCTGTCTGTCGGTTTGGATTTAATTCTACACAAGATGTTGTGAAAAAAAAATAGGCTCAAAATTGCTCAAAAGTCTAAAAGGAAAAGTGAAAGAGGAAAGCATTGGTTATTGCATGCTTATAAGGGCTCCCGAGGTCTACTGTTCTTACAGAACCACTAGTATTACATATACTTAGTCAATTTCGTCCCACGACCGGGCAAATGCCTCCCTAAAATCCCTATAACCGTTTCCTTAATTGGCCGAATCTGCCTTCCATCTTTAGGCAACCATAGAGTGATGATGTTGGCCCACTTCTGTGGATGCTTGCGAATGTGACTTGCCCTCCACTTGAGCCTGGCAGATTTGCTTCCGAGACCTACCTATTTTAATCTATGTTCTACCAACCTAAAGTTTAGTCTTTTTTATTTTTTGATCATAGACACAAAAATGTTTTTAAGTGATTTACAATCTTTGTTTCAAATTCAATCGTAGACTAATATAAATGAAAGAGTTTATAATACTGGGTTCACTTCTAGAAGTGACAGTTTCAGTTAACATTTTTATATTATTTAGTTTTGATTTAGTTTTACTATGTTATTCCTAGGTAGCCAGTACATGAATGGAGCCTCAAAGAAGAATTGCCGCTGGTCCAATGGCTCCGACTAGTATGAAATCAGCGCGGAAAAGTTTTGCCATCACAAATACCTTCGTGAAACCCAGTGCGCCTGAAAAGGAAATTGTTACAGTGCATACAAGCACGCCTCATGTCGAAAAGCGGTCACACCACGCTGAACAAAGCCAGATTTATCAGGGCGAAGTAAATGTTCTTTCAATAGTGTGAGTGTCCCTTGTTGCTATTTAATAATATCAGGTAATATTCAAGATAAAAGAGTCGGGCCCCATCGCCGCGCGCCGCCCGTGTTGGTTCTATGTTTAAATTTCATTTGAGCGCTAACATCATTATGAGTCGCTGCCACCGCCGGCCGCCGTCATTTAGGTAAGCGTCTGATGTGGTTCCCGTAAACAACACGCTCCGAAACACGATATCCTCTTACCTTTCGGACAATCAGCGGATTCTAACAATGACCAAGAGTTGTGTAGTTAGCCGTACCCGGGATAAAAAACCCAAGACCTCAGGATCAAGAGCCACATGCGACTACCTACAGAGGTCCTGGGCCTAGGCAGTGGTGTAAACATTACTCGCCTTTTACTATACGAACTATCAACCTATCTAGGTATCTGTAGCCCATAGGCAAAATTATTTCAACGAACGGTAGAAAGTGACTAACAAGTTTGATGAATTAGGTACCTACCTACACCCACTCTTTCTCGCTTTGGCACTCCTATTTTTATAATTAAACAATTTACTCATATACTTTTTAATAACTTAATCAAACTATATTTCAAGTCCTAAATAGGTATAAATAAATAACAAAAAAATAACTAGCGTGCGCGCTGAAAACTGCCGCCGCGCCGCCGCCGGGAATGGACGTTAGTTGGAGCGCGCTACCTATCTCTACTAGTTTGTGCGTTACATGGTTACATGCATATGCATCGCATTCCATATTGTGCTCATTGTAAAGAAGCTGCTGTACCAGGCTTTATCAATTGAATCAGCCATATTTAAACTACGCCCGATAGTAAAACATTAATAAATAATACTAATTACATAGGTAGTAGGCATAGTAGGTAGGTAACCTACTGTTTGTAAATTGTAAATTTCGGTAGGTACCTACCGAAGAGCTAATAAAGAAACTCATTGTTTTTTTGAATCATCTGTTAAAAGCCTTTAAATTATTGGTTAAAATTGACTTTTAAGTAATTATAATTACCTACCATTTATTCACCTCTACATTTGGTCAGAGCCCGACTCGTCGGCGCCGGTAGAGGCGAATGTCGCCGAGCCGGACATAAAAATATAATAAATAGGGTAGGTACCTACTATACATTTTGTTTCAGGGACACAAATAAAGACATCATGTGTTGCAAGTACACCGAAGATGTAAACGACATAGCAGCTGGTTTCGCCGATGGAACTATCAGACTATTTAACTGCAATACCGGAAACTGCACACACACGCTTGTAGACGACGAATGCAAATCTTATCCTGGGCCAGTTACAGCAATTAAGCATAGGCCGATCAGCAAAGCGCACCCGATTACGAATATGCTGCTTTCATCATGTAATTATCTCCAGCTAATACCCACGTACATTAACTGCTATTCGGCAGCAGAAAAATCAGTGGAACTCAAATCACAACCATACAAAGAAAACGAACAAATGCATAAGATAGGCGGCTAGCCGGCTATACCTACTCTACTCACCCTACATGGCGTGACGTGAGTTAGCGAGATTTATATGAGTAGGGCTGCAAGCCAAAATTTCATCTAGGTAGGTACCTACCTCTACGAAAGACGAATGTTAGAACTTAAGTTCTAACATATAGGAAATGGAAATAAATGAATGGAATAGGAAAGTGGTAACTGAACTGACCGCAGATTCGAAAGGGTAGGTAGGTATACCTTTTTTCCAGGTATCTACCCTACTTATGAATAATAACAATTTCATTTTAGATGTAAACGGGTGTATCAAATGTTGGAAATATAAATACGATCAGTGTCTGTACACGATCCGGGAGAAGAGACAAACCCTTGGTCTAAGCTATCATCCTCGATTCAGTAAGTTTGTGACCTACGGTGACGATGCCAAACTGAATATGTATGACGAAGAGTCGCAGACTCAAGAGAGGGCATTTTACTCAAGGTGAGCAACGGTGTGCTCAAAGCACACACATTCATCACGCTCCAGTCCATACTATCGCCAAATTTACCAAAATTGTTCCGAACTCGATTATATTGTTCATACTCAATCAATCCCTCAATCCCTACAATCTAGGTAATCTAGCTACACACACTATACAGGTAGATTTTTGAGACGGGACCTCACGATGAGAAAGCTAATAATCTATAATCGCGAATTCACGGTTGTTGCAAACCTGTTGCGAGATACGAAATAAGCCTGCCGGTTGGGGCACATCTTTGTGATGTGTGTTCCCATCCCAGTTTGGTTAGGACATTGAAGTCTAGAATCACCTGATTACCCGATAAGTAAGATGCTAGCGGCTCGTAAAGTCTAATACCACAACTGTTACACAGCCCACACGAAGAAAGAAAATTGACTTTTATGGGCTGTAATGATGATGATGATGATACAAGTATACGGACAACTCCACTAAGCCGACAATGCTAGGTTAAATTGTTTTTTTATGGAGTTTCTATGAACTGCCTACCCTTTCGCTGCATCATCTGAAAATTAAACAATTCTAATTCACATCAGTGAATTAGAATTGTTTAATTTTCTCACACTCGAATAGTGTTTAAATCGGACAAAAAATACCCATTCAGACTCGGTTTCTTTATCCTCATATATATAGGAGATATAACAACCTCGTTTACCTACCTACCTATAATGTCTTTAGAACAGAACGTTGAATTCCTAAAATGATGAACAAAAAGTTGCCTCTGTGGTCTAGTGGTTCAGCCCACCGATTTCAGATCCAGAGGTCTCGGGTTCGATCCCCAGGGGAGTACAATATTGTGCTTGGTTTGGTTGGTGGTAGGAATATGTTTTAAGTCCGCTTGGCTAGCTACTACCATTTTACCTAATTCGGTCGCCACAATAATAATGATTAGATTGTTGTGTTCCGGCATTTAAGGTAAGATAGCCAGTTCCTCAGTTTATTGAGGATTCCGGATGAAGTGCGCTTCCACCTTCGGCCTTGTCATAACTTGAAAAAGCTGGTGAGATGAAGGCCAAGCAACCATAAAGAGAGTATAGACGTTGTTGCGAAAAAATAAAAATAATTTTATTTTCCACATAAATTTAAAGTGCATCTGTGTCAAATCAGATATTATCGATAAACGAAGTATCTGGTGGTGCATGGCGCAGCACTATTTGCCTCGCACACATTCACATTATACGCACCCTAATGTATTTTATTTTTGGTCTTGTCCTAATCACTCTATTGCCAATCTAACGTTAGTCTATTCCAAACCTATGCCAGACACGCATACTATGGTTACGCAAAAGACCTAAACGTAAATTACCAGATTTTTTTAGAAAACGACCTGATACGCATATAACTTAAAATTCTTGGCGATTGACGGCATCGCATCGTTAATGCAAAGAATTATTGGTTATGAATATGGCAGATATGCAGGTGGATCAGCGGTCGAAGACGCTAGAAAGATGTTGAAAAACAAGAGAAAACAGGGCAAAAGGAAAACAAAATAATGGTCGGAGGCGTAATCTTTATGGTGCTTTATAAAGTGTCGTTGCCAGAAACGGAATAAAGCTTACCTATTTTTTTCTAGTGGTAACAAAAAACTCATCGACGGGCACACTTCTAGGATATTTGCGTGCGCATTTAATCATAAGTCCCACCACGAGTTGATATCCGGCGGCTGGGACGACACGGTATTGTGCTGGGACGATCGCCAGCCGTACGCTACTCGCTACTTCTCGGGGGTTCACATGTGTGGCGAAGGGTTAGATTTCGACAAACCAGGAAAACAGGTATGTGCTACAAACAGTACACTGTTGGACATGAGCTTCTTACGAAACAGAAGCGTTTTATAGTAATATCCACTCTAGGCAGACGGGTTGAAGATTACAGCGTAAAAGCTTGTACTTATTCTCTGCTGAGAATTCTTAGTCACCTTTTACGATACCCACGGAAAAGTCGAAGAAGGTAGGATAGTGGGCTCGAACGAAATTTAGGACATTCTTAGGCCGAGTCCACTACGGTACTTTAGGGCTGCTTACAGTTGTCCAACTGTAGACAATAATGGGCTATTGAAGAAAGTTGCATTATAAACAGTTTTTTTTTTAGCAACCACTTATTCCGTGAACAGACTGTGTTGAATAAAACTTAAGACAACAAATTCTACCTTCACCCGAGAAAATATAGTTAATTACAGATATATTGCAGATTCTAACATGTTCTTGGCAAGAAAAGGATTGTATACAACTTTGGGACTATGGATCATGCAAACTGATCGAGACAATCGTGCCAGACAACTACCAATCCAAACTATACTGCGGGAAGATGGTGCCTCAAACGAATCTAGTAGTCTGCGGCGGTTCAGACTCAAATATACTTCGCGTAGTAGATATCAGTATGAGAGTTGTAAGCACCTTTGGTATAACCATCTCTACTTCATATTATTCTGTTTCACAATTCCACAAGCAAATTCTTTCATATTACTTTGTTTCACAATTCCCGGTACCCACCGAGAATTGTGAAACAATCAACAACAACATCCTGCGTACCTACGCAGGATGTCGAAATTTAGTTCTTGAATAATTTATTTGATCTTTTTTTTCCCACAGACAGAGTGCAGTATTAGAAACAATCCCGGTAATATTTATTCAATCGATTTCGGAACTGTGAGAAGAAAAGTACAAAAAATACCTGAAACCTACAAAAAAGTTAGTGAAATTCAAAATGTTCCTCGCCTATCTTTCGTTACTGGCAAAAGGTTACAGACAGTGGACTTTGGATAGAAACAGCATTCAGAAAATTTGTGCATTCACCACCGACCACCAGTGATTCTAGCTAGTATGTACAACCAAAGCAATATTTATTACAAAATAAACTCAAATGTAAAAGTTGTACATCAGTTGTATTATTTTTATTCTCTTTAACATTTCTCTATTAAAAACTGCCGCTTAATACAAATAAAGTGAAAGACAAATACAGTGATTCAATTTTGTAAATAAAGTTTATAAAAACTCTAGAAGATAAAACATCGAGTTTGGCAAGAATTCATAATAAATAAAAAACATAAAACACTTCTACATGGTATTGTATACAGGATTTGAACATCTATTACTATTCGACCGATTCTGGTTGAGCCTCGTCAACGGATGAGTCTTCCCGTGTTGTAATTGTTTTTTATTTTGAGCTTTCGACATCACAGTTGAAACGACCAAATCGTTATAGTCAATCGGTGCCAGGGATAGCACTGTGGGGGCCGGCGGTGGGCGGTCGGCCGGCGGCGGGCCGCGTACCGCGCCGCAGAACGAGTTCCGGAGAGAGCGCGGGCGAGCCTCGCCGCGAGCCCCGTCCGCCGCTGCCGACTCCGCGCGCTCCTCCGCCGCAGGGGGCGCCGCCGCGCGCGCCTCGAACTCCTTCTTGAGGTTGCTGACGAGTCCAGCGGCGGCGGAGGCGGGGGCGGGGGCGGGGGGGGCGGCGGGGGGCGGGGGCCGCGGCAGGTCACCGTGCGAGGCGCACGCGAGGCGGCGGCGACGCAGCGGCGCGCCCCCGCGCAGCCACGTGTCGGCGGGCGCGGACGCGGACAGCCGCCCGCTCCACGTGGAGGCGCCGCGGTCGCGCGCGCGCTCCATGCGCGCCGCCGCACTCGCTAGCTCCTTCAGTATGGCACAGGTTTCGTTGAACTTGCGTTCGTTATCGGCGATATGAGAGCGTGGGCGGGCCTCACGATGCTCGGTGATGATGCCGAGGTCGGAGGGCGGCTTCTGCGGCGGAGCGGGAGCGGGGGCGGGGTCGTCGCGCGGCGCGGTCGGCCGGCCGGCGGCGCGCGTGTCGTGCGACCCCCACGAGGAGTGCCGCGACAGATCGAGCCCGACGGCGCTGTCGAAGGAGCTCCACGACCCCTGCCGGCTCGGCGGCACCGCCTCCTCCTCGCCCGCTCTCCGCTCGCACTCGCGCTCCGCCGCGCTTTCGGCCGCGGACGATTTATTTTTAACGTCTATGATACCACTATCACTTTTCACTATAACCTCGAGATCGGCGATCGGTCGATCCTCCTCTCCGGGGTCCCACGTGTGTATTTTCTCCGATTCGAAATTGGAGTGTGAGCTGTTGTTGCACACGATCCGCCAGGGCAAGGTGTGTTGCGCGTCGGACGGCGGGTCGGCGCGCAGGCAGGAGATGAGACGCTGGTAGCGACGCGCGCACTCGCGGCGGTCGGAGCTGGCGGCGTTCTCGATCTCGCTGACGATGTGCCGCACGGAGGGGGCGCCCTCCTCCTTGAGCCGTATGATCTGGTTGGGTGAGACGCTGTAGCTGCCGTTGGCGCACGGCATGAGCATGTGCCGCGTCTCTAGCGTCTCGAGCGCGAGGTTTTCCAGCGAGACGGAGGTCGGCGCGGGCGGCAGCAGACGCGCCGCCAGCTTGGTGTCGGGCGACCACGACCGCGGCCGCCCGCCGCACGATCCGGTCAGGGCCAGCACCAGAGGCGTCGGATCCGACACTTTGCTCTCCGCCTTCGAGGCCGCCTTGGGAGCTTTCAGATTCGTCTCGGACTTGGACCTCTGCAGCTTCTCCTTGTTCTTCATCGCGTCGAGTATCCCCTGATACGTCTCGAGCTGGTTCAGAAAGTTCGTGTTCGGTTTGATGCAGCTCCTTTTCCACTTGACGTGTTTGAGAGCCTTGTCGAAGTTCCAGTTGAACGCCTTCATGGCGTACGCGATCACGACGGAGGCGGACCGACTGATCCCCATTTTGCAGTGCACGAGTACTTTGGAACCCTCGTTTCTCGCTTTGTTTATGTACTTGAATGTGTTATCCCAGTGTTTAAGTAAGTCAGTCTTTTCGTCGTCATACACTCTTATGTTGAGATAGTCAAACATACCAGGGAAGAAGTTGTCTATTTCTCTAGTCACGTTCAGGATGTGTCTCACTCTGAAATAGAAGAAAAGCTAAAACAGCAAACCAACATAACTATACGCAATACGCATACTATAAATCCTAGATATTATACAGTCAGCGAATACCGTTTTTGAAGGTGTAACATACCCATTCCGTTGTAGTTCCTCAAGATTGCTGGCATTCCATTCGGAGCCGAGGTAGACGTGGTCGAATATTTCGGTGGGCGCATCCATCTGACCGAGGATCGTGAGCATCTCCTGGTCAATGAACGACTTGTATTCGGCCAAGTCCATGTCTGTAACCATATTGTAAGGTTTTCATTACAATTGTTTTATCCGGTAACACATTTACAGAGCAGTTTTTAGTATAGGGTTTGTTGTTATACATCAAACACGATAATAACACCAAGTTTGAATTTTATGGCACTCTAAAAAAATGTAAGGTAGTCACAATACAACCCTGTCTCCCATATCCCTCCCTAGTTATTTCCTATACTATTCAAGTGTAACACACACTATAGCTACGACTATTAATACTAGCTTCTGCTCACGGCTTCGCCCGCGTAGTAACCTGGTAATTGTTATTCCTGGTCTAAACCAATATCTGTGCAGTTACGTCATTATTTTTTTATTGTACAACGGGGAGGTGCTTCGCTTTCATCTCACCTGATTTTCAAGTTATGACAAAGCCGAAGGTGGAAGTGCACTTCACCCGGAATCCTCAACAAACTGAGGAACTGGCTATCTTACCTTTAAATGGCGGAACACAATATTTTAATAATTGTTGTTACGGCGACAGAATAGGTAAGATGGTGGTAGCTAGCCAGGCGGACTTAAACAAGTCCTAAAACCAACTAAACCAAGCACAATATTGTACTCCCCATGGGGATCGAATCCGGGACCTCTAGTCAACAGTTTGTTGAAGACTCCGGGTGAAGGGCACTTCCACCTTCGGCCTTATCATAACTTGAAAATCAGATGAGATGAAGGTCAATCACCTCCCCGTTGTACCATAAAAAAAACATCACCTTCAAATGTATAATGTTAGTGCGTATGGTATGGATGGATGGGCCATATTACCGAGATCGTCTTCGAGCCGGCCGCGGATCGCTTTGCTGGTCACTTCGTCGAGATCCACGCTCATCATGATTTCTTTGAGCGTGCAGCGAATCACGCGCTCTGTTTCGTCTCGTTCTCGTGGCCTGAAAAACGAATAGAAAACTTTTTAGGAATATTCTCGGTTTGTATTATATAAATACAATTAATAATTATACAGAACAAGTCTCATAGCTCAGTTGGTTCGATTCCCACCCAGAGCAAACATTTGTGTGGTGAATATAGATGTTTGTTCTGTGTTTGGTTGTTGTATCGTATGTATTTATTAATACGTATGTATTCACAAAAACTATCTAGTACGTAATCTAGTTCCCATATTATAAGCTATGCTTAGTATTATTATAGTAGGTGATATAATAAAGATCCTGGTTCAGTTATGTGAGGCCTTACGAGTTTCTGACAGCTAGCTGAAACTATTTTCATTTTCGTATAGGGCGCTTATTTCCATACATTTGGTTAGCGGTAATTGAAAGGAACTACACTTGCTTTAATATTCCGCGAGGGGCGCTTTGGGAACCACACGAAAACGTAAATAGTTTCAATTAGCTATCAAATCTCATACTAAGCGTACAGAGGTGACTTAAGATAGGGAAAAGTCATGAGGTTTTTTAATATCGGCAGAAGATTAGGTTTTGTGCAAAATGTAAAGTTTGACCTTGCATCATTCCGCTGTTTTTGTCGTTAATGACCAGCAATTAGTCTGTTCTGACACTGTTCTGTCTGCTGCCATTTCGTTGGGAATATTTTGTACCCCTTCCCCACGGATGTCGTACAAGTTGACTATTGTTTAGAAGCAGACCATCCAGCCAGCAGCGTGTTGTGTATTCGACTCGACTCAGTGCGATCGACAGACCGCAGCCGTGGCGATTACATGCTGGTGTATATAATGATGATAGACTGTTTTAATAGCTTATTATATGGGTAACATACTCACGAAATAGAATATCTTAGCGAAAGCTGCTGCCTGTTTCGCATAAATAAATAAATCATGCAAAAATCTAATATAAAATATCGGAGAAAAATCAGTTTCGTATTCTCCGAGGTAAGTAAACAACGCCTTGACAACGCGAGTCCAGGATCTCGCGGCTTGCCTGGGCAAGAATGAGTTCTATAATGGAACGAGCCTTCCGAGAAAATGTTTTATTCAGCAGTGCGCTTATATGGCCTTATTATATGGCTTAAATGATAGTGATGAACTTAGAACCTTGGCGCAAGTGTAACTGCGCAGGGTCAGCTAGTCGGTAATAATTATGCAAAGTTTCATTCAAATCAATCCAGCAGTTTTTTTTTATATTATTATACGACGGAGAAGCACTAAGCCTTCATCTCACCTGGTTTCAAGTTACACCTCCGGAACACTGGGGAACATGGTGGTAGCTAGCCAGGCGGACAAAGTCCTACCACCAACCAAACCATGCACAATATTGCAATCCCCTGGGATTCGAACCCGGGACCTCTAGATCTGAAACCGGTGGGCGAACCACTATACCAGAGGCGGGTGAAAATATTTTTCAGCGTGATGTTTGTTCAAGATACAGACGGACAAAATGGAAAATAAACTATTGTATTTGGCTTCTGTATCGATAATAGTGTTTCCTCCAATTGACATTTTCAGTTCAATTGTAATCTATGTACCTATTTACATAAATCCATTTCCGGGAACAACCAGAAACGTAATTGTACAGCAAGGACGATCTTTGGATCTCTCCAATTTCTAGTTTACGTGAGGGAACGGACTGTTTCATACGAGCTGTTATATTGTATCTATTCAGGCATGTTTTTATTAATATCACAGTAAACACGTCGAAGCCCTTTTTGTTGTAGTGTGTATAAACCTTAATTAGCCAAATCCACTTTAAATCAAAAGTTGCCTTGAAGTTTGCATGCATATACACGTCTTAATTAGCACCTCACCGGAAACGCGATCCTTATAAAGGCCAAGAAACTAGGTCTAGGCGCAAACATAAACAATGCACACAGGCCTAAATAAACAATTAACAGAGATAATTAGTTTCATCAATTTATTGTTCGTCGAACACTAGACAAACAATGGGTATATATATAGTTCCTATAGAAGCTTTTGCCCGCTATAGTAAGGACTCTACCGCACTTAGACTGCTTACGATAATATTTGATTAGCATCGCGGGTAGCCTACATTCACTCACATTTAGCAACAAGAGAACATATGAGTTTCATGAACTCATTTTCTAAAAATAAATTGAATAATATTCACATCTAAAACACCGATTATCGGTAAACAACATTGCAACGTTAGCTTTTTACTACTTATGGAATCAGACAACCACAATTAATCACCTTGCGGTTATTCTCTTTAGATATTAGATATTTTTTAATGCTTTAGGCATCGCCATTATGTAGTAACATGTATGTTATAATATAATTAAATTTCATAGGTTTTATTCGATTTAGTTATATTAGAGTGGAAATTTAAATTGGATTGTGTGATTGTTTTAAATTATTTAATTAGCGCAGACACCGCATTACCTTCAAGATGTATTACATCAAGATGTATTACATCTTGAAGGTAATGCGGTGTCTATTATTATTGTTTTACTTATGGCACCGGTTTGGGTTTTTTATCTGTTATGGTGTTATAATTGTTTTTAAATAAATAAATAAAATAAATAAATAAATTTGTGCAAAATAAGCCTTAAAATTTTTAATATTAATAAATCGGAATAATAAGCTATCTGACGATACGAACGCATTTTAATCTGACGAGGCCTAAAACATGCACATAAACATAGTTTAAGTCCGCTCGGATAGCTACCACCATCCTATCTTACCTAAGTCTGTCGCCATAACAAAAATTCTAAATTGCTATGTTCCGGCATTTAGTGCTACGATAGCCAGTTCCTCAGTATATTTACGATTCCGGGTGAAGTGCCCCACCTTCTTCCTTATCATAATTTAAAGTCCAAGCGCTTCCCTGTCGTAAAAAAAAACATCTTTTTAATCGGAAGTTCAAAGCACTCACTTGTGCCTGAGCGAGTCCGGTGAAGGCGGTCGCCGTGACTCGATGCTGTCCATAGCATGCCACTCGTTGAGACAAGACCGGTCAGAGTCCACATGGCTCTCGTAGTAGGCGCACCAATCGTGCGACGTGCCTCCAGGGAAGTGGTTCAATTCCCGGGCCCGACCGCTAGCCCGATGCAAGGTTTGCAACGCTGACCTAGACAAATTTAACTTTCGTACTACCCATCGTATGGTTTACTTGCTAAATTAAAACGAAGGCGAGTAAGAAACCTTCTTATAGCATCTGTCATCATCATCACAGTTCACTACTGAAGATAGGTCTCTCCCAAGATTCGTCATTGAGCCCGACCTTCGGCTCTCCCCATCCAGTTTGTGCCAGCCACCTTGCGCAAGTCATGACTCCATCGTTTCGGTGGTCGTCTAACTCTAGGTTTGCCGAGACGCAGTCTTCACTCTAGAACAGGCCTTATCCTCCACCGTCGTTCCCTCATTACTTAGGATCGTGACTCCTTTGTTGGAGTCTATTTACGGCCTGTCTCTATGGGGTTATCCCATATTATATAAGATCTACTACCTCAAGGAGTGACCTGAAGGAATGACCTAAAGGCCCGCTAAGAAAAATTACACATAACGCATCCAATGACGGATCGCAAGTTTTTCAATACAAAAATGAAAGAAGTTCTTACGGATCCGACGACATTCGATTTTCGGAATAGAGCCTTCGGCCTGTCTAGGGCTTGAAACTAATCTTGTAGTGATTATATTATGTCTAAAAACATTAACATGATGAATCCATCTATGTTGACTATTTGGTATCAAAAAAAAAACTCCCAAAATGATATCATTCACATGAGTCACGGCGATTCCAGCAATAAGAGCATCCAGCATTTAAAGTCAACGTTTTGGTTTTTTACTATACTAAACATTTACCCGATTATCATTCATTTAGCATGTGGGTAATACCTTAAATCCGATACGGTTAATAACTGAGATACGTTATCGTGCTAAAAGAATCTAAATATGTTGACGTTGGTTGGTGCCAATGTTTATTAATCTCTGCAATTCTGCATCGTAAGCTAGTTTAAATTAAAAAAAAACATGTAAATTAGTTTGTTATTGTGACCCATAATTGATGTTACTTTTAGAACAACTTAGGTTACACACTCAAAACCACAGACCTTAAGAAAAGCTTCAAACATTACAAATAGTAATTCAAATCATTAAACGATCGCAATTAACAAGCCTCATAGCTTAGTTGGTAGTAACTCTGACTTCCGCACTGTAGGCTGTGGGTTCGATTCCCACCCACGACAAGCATTTGTATGATAAATATAGATGTTTGTTCTGTGTTTGGGTACTGTATCATATAGTACGTATGTATTTACAACAACAACAGAAAAGTATTCTATCCGTATTCTAGTTCCCATATTACAAACTATGCTCAGTTTGGGGCTAGATGGCGCTGTGTGATATTAATGTCCTGTAATATTTATTTATTTAATTATGTTTGATAACATTTTGGGACAAGTCACACGCCGATACCATAAAGAGTAAATTAAATTGTCCCTATAAGCGAAACGGAGGACAGAAGCTAGTAAAGTAATGAAACTCACCACATGGCCTGCACAGACACCGGCTTGAATATGTGTTGTTGACTGCATACACATACGCTAAACCCCCTGCGGACAATGAATCCCTAATTAGTTATTGTTCCGAAGTTAAAAGAATTCATTAGGTGAGCGGCCTCTTCTCGGTAAGGACTGTAACTGTCCGTTTTTCCTGGTCTGGAATGTGTGCGCCACATTCTAGACCAGGAAAAACGGAAAATTACATTAATTTTATCCATTACATTAATTAATTACTGTATATATGTATACCAAATACCGAGTGGTACATGGATAAAAAATAGCACAATTTCCTGTTTAAGGACATCTTGTGTAAAATTTCAAAATACATCAAAACAAACAATTCCATTTGGCCATTCCATAGTGACTGGCAGTTGACTCCAGAATGCCGTATGTTTTGACTTGTAACTCTTAAGATGGTAAATTAGATATTTTACACCAGATTATGAACCAACTTATGAAACTCAAACCGAAAAATATAATGAATGTACATATTTGCGTGATAATTTAGTTTTCAAGGAGTGTGACTGGTGGGACAGCAAAAAATACCTCACATACACCTTCTGTACTATCAAACAAAGTTTTAGCCCAAATACTGCACTTACCAAGATATCATTTACTGTGCTACGACATGATTAATTAGACTACCATGATGAATAAAAAATTATAACATAGCTTACTTTAAAAAAATATATACAGACAAGAGCAAAATGTGACTGGTTTGACATGATTTTGTGTCATACACGTTTTTTATATAATATTTGGAAGCCTTTATTAATTACTAAGAGGGTATAACAAAACGATAACAATTATGTAATTATGAACCCAATAAAGACCCGTTTTTGTTATTAATTACATAAAAATTACATAGACAATCTTAAAAAAAAACCACCTAAAACATTTTTATATTTTATTATCAAAATTAACACAAAACAGCTACTCAATCAAAACATATTTTACATTCTTTCCTATTTGGAATTTAATTGATTTAATTTAATTTGATTGTTCAATGTCTTTTGTGTTTTCAGAAAATTGGTAGGGAATTTGATTACCACAAAGTTTTATAGTTGGTTCAGGAAGAATTTCTATTGATGGATTGAAGGAAATGTGGCATGGAGTGTTCGATTCGTCCATAACAAATGGATTGGGGTTTCCTGAAGACAATTTCGAGAAAGTAACTTGCATTGGTTGTGCTGGGTAGACCGCAACTTTGTCCAATTTTAATTGTTTTTCAACCTTTCTCTAAATTTCATTTTCACTAAAAACCAATCACGGTCAATACAAAAAGCACTCAAGCAATATAGGTTATAAATACTTCAAAAATCCACTGTGACTGGTGGGACATAAATGAAAACAATTTCCCATTTACCCTTTTACACCTCGTGGGATAGAAATGCATGATAAAGGTTCACAATTAGCCATTCCTTACTTTCCAAAAAGCACCCATTCCATACAACACATTTTGAGGTCAGAAAAACAACTTGTGTTACTGATGTTTTAGTGTTACTGGTGGGATATGCTACGTGCTAATTGTATTTAAGAGTTTTGGAGTAATTTTCTTACCTATTTCGCTTTTCTTGACGTCGAATGAATATCTAAGAAACATTTTTAAATAAGACATGCTTTTCAACTTAAAATGACAAACACAATGGCTGAAAATATTGATGCAAAGATGACGCAAAAAAACTCCACCAACTTGTTTTAACACAACAACTTGCCGTAGTGAAAAAAATGCTTTTTTTGGTTTCTAGTTTCAAAATGTTGTTTACAGATGATGAAAATTAATATAATACATCATTCACATAATCAAAGATGGATAGACGTTTACCTATATGAGATCAACAAAATATACGGTCTCCAGGGAAGTACATAATTATATGGTACCTATCAAAAAGTATTGACTTGACCATCCGTTTGTCCAAGCCTATTTAATGTGTAATCGTAGTATCTCCGAGCTGGCTACTAGATTTAACAAGAAGTACAAACAGTTGAAACGTTAGTGCCCTTTTGAGTACATGAATAAAACCGCTCCAGCTTCTAAGGATATAAAATGGAATGATGCCAACTATCGTGATTGAAACACGCACCAGACACTACCTACCTACTTGAAATAGTATCCAATAGATAGAACAAAAACTTTCCTCTGATCCGTCTGATCAAGCATTTTCAGACAAAGGTAACTGACATAAGTACTAACAAAAATATTTTCCCTGTCATTATCGTAATCGGTACTACTATGACACGAATTTTGTGACAAATATGTCTAATTAAGAACAAATAAATGTATTATGTAAGCGGGTCATATTCTTCACATTTTAAACATGCTTTTGTATTGCTTGAATTCCTGGAATGAAATCGAAACTCGAAGAATTTAAAATAATGACATTTTCGCAAGACATGCCTTGCTCTTTTGTGTGTGTACCTACTAAGTATAGGTATATGTCAGCTATCATAATGACTCATTCTTGTTTTGTGCAGCTATACGGACTTCCACAAACAGATAAGGTTAAATTACTAAAATTCAACAGGTTTAGCTAATGGCTTCCTTTGCCGATAAAATAACAAAAACATTTACTTCGGTTTTATTTAGAGTACTATTAAAATGTTAAGTTAGTGCGAGCGTTTCCGTTTGGTTTATTTTTATTTCCTTTCATTACGGATAAATAACTCAAGATCTGCCTGATTAATCTGCACTAAAGTTGAATCTAATTAGCGTTTAATGAAAGCAGAGCAATTAATGTTTGAAGCTATTGATTTCTCAGAAACATAATGCTAATTTTGGCCAATACTAGTACATAGTACTAGACTAGTATAGTTCTAGTATTAGAATAGTTAGTACTAGTATAGTACGACTGACGATGCAGGCAGGTCGTTATCCCAATAAACAGGTACTGTACCGGCTAATGCATATAAAATGAAATTCAATTTAATAATTTCGAATAATGATTTCAATTATAAGAAGATAAGAAAAAGTCGGTGACGATGACGATTGAGCAAATCGTCATCGTCACCGACTTTTTCTTAACCGGTAGACCCCATTTTGCACCGACGAAATTGCAGACAAAAAATTAACAATCAAATTCATTTCCAGTAGATAAGGCGTAGTTTCCAGGAACAAATTCAAAGTTTTCCAATCCAAGTTTGTAATAATCATCAACTTCGGAAACTTCTGAGAGCAATTTACGAGTTCGCAATAGCATGGTATCATGATATAAGGAACTAGGTACAGGACAAATTCATGTTATACGAAAGGTTTAGGTGCAGAACATTAGTTGTTCGATTTGACAGGACTTTTTTGACAGTTAAAGAATGCTACTTTTAAGTCCCGTATATGAATGTTTAGTTTAGGGTTATTCAAAAATAGAAAAAAAATATATCACGTTCTGGAGCAAACGTTGGTATTTGGCGTAGGTCGCTCAAAATCAAATACTCAAAAACTTTTACGTGGTTTACTTGAATTGAATGATACTTTTGTAATTCACTCATGATTTTTAGTACATCATTTTTATAAGCACAACTTGATGATAGAACATTAAGATATTCATTCAGCCTCTTGTCTGATACCTGGGCCCCGATTCTACTAAGCCAATCGCTTCACTATGACAATTATATTCCTTTTTTTTTATTGTACGACGGGGAAGCGCTTGGCCTTCATCTCACCTGGTTACAAGCTAAGATAAGGCCGAAGGCGCACTTCACCCGGTATCCTCAGCAAACTGAGGAACTAGCTATCTTACCTCTAAATGCCGGAACACAAAGGCTAAGCGCTTCCTCTTCGTACAAAAAAAAAATTGTTATTATGATCTCTGGATCTGAAATTTGTGGGTTGAACCACTAGACCACAGAGGCGGTTAATTTAGTTAAATTATTCGTTGCAGAATTGCCAGTAGAGAATAGAAACGATTGGTTGGTGCTTTTTGGTATTCTGGGACAATACCATTGTCATCGTGAAGCAATTAATTCATTAGAATTGGGGCCCAGTGGTGGAACTAAAACTTCATTTTTTGTCACGGACTGGGAGCAAAGCTGCGTGGAAAAAGTTGATCTATAAAATGAATATAGTAATCCTCACCCATCGCCGTCCAGTTTGATGGACGTGTCGGCCAGCACGCGAAGCACTAGCCCCACGGAGGTCCGATCGTTGCAATCGATGCCGAGCAGAGCCGCCTCCTCGTTGCGACATACCACCACGAGGTATCGAGTGCGACCCGCATGGGCGCTCTCCAGTTTCACCGCCTGGCGACAAAGTAAATTATTTGGGTTATTCATTTATATTTCACTTCAAAGAATGTTGTGCCGACCAAAATAGTCAGTGCGAAGGCAGAAGATGGACGGAAAGGTCTGACCACAATGGGAGAAGACCCTAAACGCAGGAGGAGACACCTCGTCTGCGCAAAGTCGGGAAAACAAATATAATAAGGAGATTTCTGAAAGTTATTACACTGAAAACAAAGCAATGCTTCAATTTTGCATTCAATTAAAATGTTCATAAACGTAAACCGCGAAAGATAGTCAAAAGTCCGCGACTTAGAGTCTTTTTTCAAATGACCGAGGCGTCCAACTTTGCTCGTAGATGTCGTCGAAGGCAACCAAGGAATCTCGTAATCAGACTGGGCAGTAGCATTCTTCTGAGTACACAAACTAATATGTTGAAGCCATTTCCAACCCGTATATACCAGGCTGGAGGTTACCCGTTTTGCATCAGGCCCATGTCTCATCTGCTGAATCATGAATGACGGTAGATGGTACAAAAACATACCATTTTGAGCGTTTCCTCGGGGCGCAGCAAGTAGAACATTGACTGGAGGTGATGCTGGATGTCGGAGGGAGGCTGAGCGCGTACCGGCGACCGACGCTGTTCCCCGCAGTCGCGCTCCGACCCACCCAGGACCACCGCGGCACCCTTGTTTGCGAAATAGCACTCATTGAGGCTGCAATGAAAAATTACACATTACAACAACCAGCAGTGAGACGACATGCGAAACCGTAAAGTTACTTACGATTACATTATTTTAATACGATCAATTACATTACAATTTATTCATTAACACTGATGTTATGCGAGAACAGATTAAAAATACAACAATTGTCATTGTGAATGGTTGTATTCTTAACTTAACATTATAATTACATTTCAACACACTGAAATAAACAGGTTCCTCAATAAAGTCGCACGAAATTCGTAAGATGAACTGTAATTTAATTATTTAAAGACATAATGTAACCGCGAAATGTATGAATGACGCCATTTTGGTAAAGTTGCAGCAATTTGTCTTGCAGGCGGGCGCGTTTAACCTCCCTTTCACCGGTGCGGAGTGACGGAGGCTTTATTAAAGAGCAAAGTCGGCACGTTCGTCAACCGTGGAAGACGAGACGCGCTGGCGCCGGTCCCTGTCGCCTGCACTCACCGGCTCCAAAACCATTAATCTTAATTACCGCATATTGCACTACAGCACGGTCACCAATGCTGAATTCACAAAAGAAACGGAGCTTTTTGATAACATCAACTTTATAACATTAAAGGCAACAACAACCTGACGTAAAGCGAGCTTCCTTTGAGCTTTACTCGCTAATTACCAAAATACCACTACCCTTTATTTAAACACGCAAATGGTTTCACGAACCACGATGACATTTATCTTCATACGGGTCAAATGCCTTTTCAAAGCAGTAGATATAGCTGTAGTATATTGGGCGTAAAATGCATGATGAGGTCATCTGAAAATAGCTCTGCGGGAACATGTGGGATGAGTAAATTCAGCCATACTCTTACAAGGAAGGAGGGTGAAGTGGCGGACAATAATAGATCGGAATAAATTCGGGATGATATGCGACATTTCCAAATGGTGGCTTGTATTTAAGCCACAAGGGCGGTTTCTCTCAAGGTTCATTAAAAATAGCGCGAACGTGCGACGGCGTGTTGCCAAAACGTAGCCCGCCCATACTATAGGCGGTCAGGCGCGAGCACAGGCGGCCTCCTATCGCGCTTCCATCAACCTTACCCAATTCGGAGCACAATGATGCCGCTACAACTACAGATCGCGAGACTGAGAGGACGCGCTCTGCCGCCGCTCTACCTCATCAATGGGGGGAAAATATCTACGTCGGTGTGTCGAGATTCATTTGAAAAATAATCGTCTTATTCATTCATATTTAACGCTGGAATGGTAATGTATCATGGGTAACTTGTGTAAAGATTTTGCGTTGGTGAGATGTCGATGACCTTGACCTAAAGTATAACAGACTGACATTATTGAAAAACACTTTAAAAAAAAGCTCTCGAACTTCATGTAACAGTTTGCAAAGAATGTTATTCTAATAAATCCTCCAAATCTGCTTGAATTCATAAAATGACAATGTTTGTAATAAAGTTACGCTCCGGCGCGGCGGCGGCGGTTACCCATTTCTATGGGAAGACAACAAAGTAACCAAGTGATTGATGCATAAAATGACTTCGTAGCGCAGTATTTTTTTAGTTTAAAACAGCACAGACGACTAAACATTAATACGCTACGAGTCAAATTCGTAGCGTAGTAATGTTTAGTTGTAAACAGCACAAACACCTAACCAATATAACGCTGCGAAGTCAATTTATGCATCAGGCACTTGGTAACTTTATCTATCGTTACATTTTATTTTAATTGATCATTGTGCGCACCTCAATGATAACTATTTCTAAATATCAAGCAAGGTCACGAGTGAGGAATGCTTATAAATTCAAAACGTATTTGTGTGAAATATTATTTCGATAAAACGAAATCAAGCATACCTAATATATATAATAACAAGCTCCAGTTTATTCAAAACCTAAGTAATATCATAGTCTCTGATTTAGGTATTACTCCACTAAGCTAAGAGCTGAACCTGAATAACCTATTACCTATTTATTCTGTACAATCAATCAACTAAGCGAAGTTATTGGCAAGTAGGTACATTGGACACGTTCAAAAATGCTAGTTAGAAAAAGATAATTGAATCATAACAAAATGTGTTAAATCAGTAATATTATAATTCGTGTGAGGATTCAATTATGAACTGGGTCTCCAAGTAGATTATTCAAAATATTTTTCTTTTAGAAAAATTGGTTGTAGTTTGCAAATCTAAGTACCTAGTTGTATTGTAAAAATATTTTGAATCAAATAAGCATTTTATTTTTATTGTACGACGCGGATCTGCCTGGCCGTCATCTCACCCGAATTTTAAGTTATGCTAAGGCCTAAGGTGGAAGAGCAGTTCACCCGGAATCCTCAACAAACTGAGAAACTGGCTATCATACCTCTAAATGCCGAAACACAACACAATTAAGTAAGATGGTGGTAGCTAGCCAGGCGGACTTAAACAAAGTACTACCACTAACCAAAATGATTTAGAAATGATTGAAAACTACGTTTGCATGTGAGCGAAAATCAGCGGTACGCGAGGCCTTCATAAAGAAAATTCATTTATTTAAAGAAAGAAAGAAAAATTAAGTTATGTATTCGGCAATGTTAGGCTGAAGATAGCTCCCAAGTAGATTTTTCGATCTTCATAACATTTAAAATATCAATTGATAGCGGGGGATTATCGATAAGTGGGAGTAGTTTTTAATCTGACAATTCTCATCGATAACTATTACGTAGCTTATTCAATCAATACGAAATTTCGTATTCCAAAAGTTTTTTTGTTGTTTAAGGGTTAACTTTGAACACAAATTTAATACTTTTTTTTTGTACGACGGGGAAGCGCTTGGCCATCATCTCACCTGGTTACAAGTTGAGATAAGGCCGAAGGTGGAGGCGCACTTTACCCGGAATCCTCAACAAACTGAGGAACTGGCTATCTTACCTCTAAATGCCGGAATACAAAATTTATTTAGAATTGTTATTATGGCGAGAGAATTAGGTAAGATGGTGGTAGCTAGTCAGGCGGACTTAAACAAAATCCTACCACCAACCAAACCAAGCTCAATGTTACTTCCGCTGGGGATCGAACCCGGGACCTCTGGATCTGAAATCGGTGGGTTGAACTACTGGACTACAGAGGCGGTTAAAATATGATAGGCGTATAAATACATTTTTCGAAGTTTTGTAAAGAAGGTCTTTGTCTTATAAATATCTGTTCTTGATAATCGTTACTGGTACCCAAGATACAGGCCTAGCTAGACCCTAGTGTTGGGTCGTTGTTTTTATACTTTTTCGTGGTATATAAATTAATTGATTATAGTTATTATTATAATAGCTTTTTAAAGAATTTTGACTGTCGATACGATGAAAAGTTATTAAAAATTTATAATACAGGGTGGTTTTTGAGGAACAAGAAAGCCAAGATATTAAAAACTGCAAAGTCTTGCAGGATGGAGGACACGAAAAAAAATGAAATAAATTAAATTTGCAACCATCATGAAAGTATAAAATAAAAAAACGCACGTTTACCTAAATCATGAATCACTACGATGTTTTGATTAATTGCTTTTCTAACGATAATGTAGGTAAATATTAGTTATACCTTTGTATTACTAAAAAAAAACACCGTAAACGTACAAAGATAGATGCAAAATAAACGCTTTGTTTACCTGAAAGCGACCATGCTGAAGACAAAAGGCAAAGGTGATCCGAGCTACAAATGTCACAAATTCACACAGCTATCACATCACAAATTAACATCCACATAAAAAGGTATTGTGGTTGCAATTTTCCTACGGATGCGGTACGTATAATATCCGCGCTCGCGCACAAAACCATGGAGTGAATTTCATCCACGAGCGCCTTGCGGCCGCCGGCAGCGCCGAGCGTAAGGCGTGCGCTTACTACTTCTATCTACATCGCACGATGTTCGAGACCGAACACCCGAGACGTCACAGCTTCCCTCTGAACTCGGCGCAAACTGCCGTGTAAATATAGAAACGCCACCGAACAGGAACACGAGGCGATGAGGAAAGAAAAACACTTTTATGCACACACACGCCATAGTCAAATTCCAACACAACAATGAGAATGAGTATCTAATGGGAAAGAAAAAATAAGAACGATTTAGGTAAGTACCTACCTAATATGGAATTGGAGCTCTTTTCGATAGCATACTTGGCCCATGAGATGAGTCA
Source organism: Venusia cambrica (assembly GCA_951394065.1). Lineage (NCBI taxonomy): Eukaryota > Metazoa > Arthropoda > Insecta > Lepidoptera > Geometridae > Venusia > Venusia cambrica. The sequence continues at coordinate 8,337,342 of OX596060.1, read as the reverse complement.
TAAGTTTAAAATTGTTCGGTGCAAGAAGGTTATAGGGCTATTAAAATTTACCTCAAGTTTGCTATTGAACTATTTGGATGATTTAAGGGCAAACAATTTATTCTTAGCTATCATTGAACCATTCAATCAATATTTTCCTCGTACCTACAAAAGCAAGTGCGTCGCAGGGGTAGTGTTTGGTGTTAATTATGTGCTACACTAATTAGAGCATTGATTCCCAACAGATCACAATGGAAACATATGTTTCCACATATCGTGTTATGATTGACTATTTTAATCATCGACCCCTCCAACTTAGCCCATGGATCTCGTAAAAGCCGACTAAGGGATCTCACCAGAAGAAGGGTAGCAGCTTCCTTCTGTGTATTATCTATACATTTAATACAATCACCAAACCGCCTGCCAAGACTGGCGATTATAGCAAAACCCTCCAGCTTTTGAGAAGGCTGTCCAGCAGTGGACACTAATGGGCTGTTGATGTGAAATATGCGGTAGAGTCGATAATAATAAGTTTATTTTATATTATTGCTATCATCCGCGTGAATCGGGCGTACGTTACGTACCACCAATATAACTTACTAAATGTAAATGCCGTTAAGGCCCATCAAAATCCGTCCTTACGATCAATGTATGATTAAACCGCCGAAACATTCAGCGTAATTAAGGTCAAACAATGAGCACACTACACTACTTTCAGTCTCATACCCTTGTAATATTCGTTTACTTATCTCAAGGGTAAGTTGAATCAGTGGAATTAGAAATCGCGTCGGAGTTCAGAGACACGATCTCGAACATCAGTTTAAGTAAATAGAAATCAGAAGGCAGGAATAAATCAATTCTGAAAATTAATATTCAATATTTGATATTACTTACTATCTGTTTTTACTCAATATTAATAAAATACCAAGGATTCCATATAGGGTATTCTGGTACATAATCAAAATCGGAAAATGCTTTAAAGCAGGAGCGATAATCATCGTATTTGTATTATTTTTATCACACTCTTAGTATAATACCGAAAGCTTGTATGGTTTAAATGGATGTTTGTTCCTTTTTCACGCCAATACTACAGGACGGTTGGACCTGAAATTTTAGACCCCTATGTACCCATACACTGCTAAAGGGACCTAACTACTAAGACTATGTTGGACGTCAACCCATAGATAAATAGATAACTCTTTTTTGTTCACCACTTACAAAAAACTTTGGAAACTTTATCTAAGCGACACTTGCCTCTCAAAATTCTTAAACATTGGGAAAGCCTTATCGGATCGAATTCGGAAACTTCCAATGGAGAATCCGAAAACGCTACTCCCTATTTAAATATTATTCAAACTTCCACAGAAGATTTTCAGAAATGAAATCTATCAGATTGTAAGTTGAATCCGAAAAAAAAGTTTATATTTCCAATCCGAAAACTTTCTTTACAAGAATACATCGGCAGGGAGACAGGGAGAGAAATTTTTCTTCAACTTTACTGTGTGCAACCGGAATAGATCTAAGGTATGAGGATAGAACCTCTACTGATGGTGAGGCGTACGACATTGAAAGTTAGCTGCAGGCAATAAATCAAACTATTCTTCAGTCTCGGTCGCCTATCCTTATAGTTATCCTGAGTGGGGGTGACTAAGGCACTGATGTTCCACTGTGGGGTGTATGTGCATTGTTCCCCATGAGCAACTGAATTCCCTAATTGAGTGCCTGAACTTAGGAATTTGATTCTAAGTCTTAAATCCAATTATACAGTTCCAGAATGAGAAGATTATGTGGCAGCAGGATATAGGACTTACCAAGCTGACCCAGTTTTTTTAATTAGTCTTAGAAGTTTATTATCTTACCAAATTCTGTCGCCATAACAACAATTCTAAAATTCTAAAGTTGTGTTCCAGCATTTAGAGTTAAGAGAGCCAGTTCAGACTGTTGAGAATTCTGGGTGAAGTGCACCTTTGCACTTATCGTAACATGTAAAACTAGGTGAGACTATTGCCAAGTGCTTCCTAGTCAATCAATAAAAAAAATCAACCCTTTGTAAAACTGACATGTAACTAGATATTTCGATTGGTTTCCTGGCAAAAATACTTATTATTTAATTTTATATATCTTACTAAATACTTAGGTACCAACCTGGTACCTAAATATTTAGGTACCTACCAAATAGGTGATCAGTAGAACCCAATAACCTGTTAAAGCAAATAAAAAAGCTGTGTCAAAATTGTCCACTTACTTTTTACTGATGCGGCTTCCAAGATCATTTTCAATGAGTTCATCTGTGTTTTCTTCCTCATCCTGAAACAAAGAAAATGCTTCAACTATACAGTTTTATAGAGCACTGTATAAAAATTCATTACCTACTTGCCATTGCAACACTCAAAAGTTGACTATTATATGCACAATGACTGTATGGATTTCAGTTTCAAACAGTTTACATTGTAAATAAAGTTTTTTTTTTAATTGTATGACGGGGATGGATTGCATGCCCATAATTACACCAGAAACCATGCCCTTCAAACTGGATTACAACAAGGCTACTAGGCCACCAAAATAGGTATGGTGGTAGGGGACTTCCATGGATAAGCCCTTCCACAAGGAGCTCTACTATGTCTTAAAATGTATACTAATTACATTATGTACATCTACATACAGAAATTAAGTTTTAATATTATTATGTATGCTAGTTTAAGTTATATTTGTATTGCTATAGGCTATAGAATAAGTTTAATAATCAGATCTTTTGTTGCCTTAGATAAAATATATTAATATTATCCACATTATTTATTTTATACTAATAATAAAACTGTAACAAGTCAAAGTACATTTATACATTCATTTAAATGTACCTACACTAAATATATTTAGAAAATTTTGATTGGTTAAAACACTATTATGGATATAGAAGCCAAAGCAAGTTTTTTGAATGTTTGTCTATCTTGAATGCATAATTCGCTGAAAATTCTGGATTGATTTGAATGAAACTTTGCATATTTGTTACTGATATCATTAGCTAGGATCACATACACTTTTTATCTTCCCTCCATTCCTCCTCTGAAGGAGGAAAAAGAGGGTAAAAAGTTTTTTAATTTAGATACATACTAATCATACTAAGTAGGCAAGTAGGTAATGAATTTTACTATGGGGTCTAAGCTTGTAGCTCTCTGAATAGTGATCAGAGATGAATCCTTAAAGTAGAAAAAGTCATGAGAGATGTATTGACTTTACTTACTTATAAACTCTACAATATATTTTTAAATATTAAATTGTATATATAAAAAATCATTTCTGCAAAAAAATATCTATAAATTTAAACTATCAACCATGGGAAATTCCAAGCAGCCGATGGCTAGGGCTGCAGATAGATGGACCTCATCACATAATAGAGTGCTCCCAGTAGAGTGGCTTTTATATTTTCGAGAACTTATCTCTGGTGCGTACTTATAGTACCTAAGGCACCTCTGGACCCGCAAGGCCAACAATGAGCAAGTTGCTGATGAATGATCCTGGTTACTTGGTTATATCTATGTAAATACTCCCGAGTTAGCAAGAATCGTATTATCATTAACTCTGCACCTGGCGTAAAGGGCATCGAATTGCAGCGAGTTGCAGAGTTTAACGTGACGGTGTTGCAAATCTATCACATTGATCCTTTCATCCTGCATACGACCGTCAACAATGGCTTGTAACATCCGAATTGAAGCGAGACTTACCGTTTTCCTTGGTGTTTGCACACTCGGAGAACGCCTAATAGTAACGAGTGCCATACCACATTACCATTTACGAATCATTATCCAGCTACATTTAACACAATCACAAACTTTGGGAGGAATGATACACTCAACCAGCACTGAACAAAACAAGACATGAATCATATGCTGTCACCAAAATTGAAAAAAAAGATATGCCATCAACCTTCACATAAATTGCGGAGAATAGTGAATCGATATGCAGACATTTTATCAATTTGTTTCTAGATTCAGTAAATTTAGAAAAATCACAATTTGTGTCCTCTTTTTTTCATTCAAGTCTTTTGATTGATTGATTGAATTGAAATTGACTGAACTGATTGATGCTGAATGAAAAGAATATGAAAACTTGAAAAGTGAACAAAGCACAGACTGGCAATGGCATAAACAATACATTCAATCAAGGGCCCTTGAGACGATCTCTGGACTAATCTTGCGAGTAATATTATATACTGTATATATACTACGCATGGGACGAACTCATCATCAATATGGCACCTATCTAGCTACGGTCCATCAATTATATGAAATACATTTTGACGTTTCGCATTTCTCTAGGTGCTATAACTTTGTTCAAACCGTAGACACATGATTACAAACAGTAATCCTTATAATGTTAAAGAATTATTTATACTCTGATAAATAATTATATTTATTAAACATTCCTGTGCAATAATCTATACTTAAATCTCGTAAAACTAGTTTAAAACAAAAACAATAAATAAAATTGTGAATGAGGTTCACGTCATTTTAATGTTGTATAATTAAATGGCTAGATGGCGCTGTGTAAAAATTTATGTCCGATAATATTTATTATTATTATTATTATTATTAAAAATTAAGTTGTTTACAGTAGTGCTGTGACAGTTTAAAATTCTTGAAGAATGAAAATTCTCCAATACCTATCTGTAAAAATATTGAAATAATGTAATTAATCGAAGCGATTTTTAAGTGGAAATTCAGTGAGGTAGTGTTGTGTAGCGCGCGAGATAACTACGCCAGCTAGTTCCATGCGCAATCGGTCCGAAGTTTAGTTCAGTAGTTCTTCGAATGACTTGCCATAAATACATAAATAAATACAATAAAATTAGGTTTATTTTCCTATATCTAGTTAATTGATTACAATCGCTTACCTACTATAAGAATTAGAAAGTTAAAAAAATATTGGAAAGAAAAAAAAATACAGCAAAATGACACTCATATAATATTATTACTTATTAACTTATGACTTAAGTCTAGATATGGACCTCCTGTGGCGGTGAAAGCCTCCTCCAAGTCCTTCCATTTCGTTCTGTCTTTTGCAATTCTGCAACATATACTTCCAGGGCCCGGTTTTACAGGCGTAATAGGTATTTTACCTTTAAATATTTCCTTTAAGGCCCACTATTTACTTCAGGTATTTGTTATTCGTCTAGTGATTTCCTTCTTTGTACATGTTTTGAATTAAATGAAATGGCCGAGATATACATACCTAGTCTTCGACGTATCCTAAGGTTCGTGAGTCAACTGTGATTGGGATATTCATGCGGTTTGTCATAACTTTAGTTTTATCTTGGTTGTCCACGTTGACTAAGACTCCTTTGGATCGGAATGTGTCAAAGGGCTCTAGTTCGTCGTGAACAATATCTCTTCTGACTAGCGCAGCGGTACCTCTGTACGCCCTATTCCGCGGAGAGACCTCCTCGCGACGGTAAACAAAATAATTTGGTACACGAAACTCATTGTTAGGATGCAGCCCAGTAGAACGATATGTGCGTTCTGAGACTGTAAGTAGGCTGTAAGTAGGCGGAGGGGCGAGACTTTGTCTCTTATGCCTCCGGGATTCCAGTTTAAGATGCGTAACTGGCTACCCATACTGATTAGTATTAATTGCGGATAGTCCTCGCATCGCCGCATCTTTGAGGTGACGATGGTAGAGAGCAAATCCGCCAGGATCCCGAGCATAATCCGCATTAGGTCCCCAACGCTGCCCCCTCTTGAAGTTGTAGAGACAATAGTTGCTGGCATTTGGTTGCCAGTCATAGTGGATGCAGATGCTACCAACGGTGGCATGCTAATCGTTTGTGGCGCTACTTCGTACCGTTGTGGCGCGGGTGTGCGGGGTCGCCGACTTTGGCGTTCTGGTTGGACCAGACTTACTTGGTGCATTTAGCGCTCCTGGTGCACCACTTCTGTGGTCGAATGCGCAGAAGGCGCAAACTGCACAGACGTTGGGCGATATGATCTAGGTGCCTGTGGCAGTCGGTAATTCTCAGGTGCAAGGCGCATTGCGGGTACCGCAGATGACGCTAAGTGGATCTCTGGAATTGGATGAGGCGCATGTCGCATTTGCCCTTCAGGTTCCTCTTGGGCATGGACTTGTGGTGGGGATTGTGTTGTAGAAAAGGTTTCCACTTCTTTTTGCCGCTTCTTTGCCACAGCCGGGATACCATTCCTTTTTACATCTATACACGCAGCAAAAATACACTATTTCCTCTATATTTAAATAATTGTATAGCGTTATAATATGCTATTGGAGGTTAGCTGTAAGGCAAAGAAGCCATATTGATTTAGTAGTTTACTGAGTAATATGGACACGTATGGATGACAAAATACTACCATTATCACTTTTATACGCCAAAATTCTTTATTTCGTAAGTCACTTTGTGGTAGAGGATTTCATGGTTGTAAAATAAAAAATATATTAAGTATTTGTTTATGCAGTGCCTATTGTCTATTGCAATGTAATTTCATAAAAAATAAAGAAAATCAAAGAGAAGCTCCGAAGGCTTACCAAAGAGGAATTCAATATGTTATGGCAACATGTTAGACAAAGGAAGCATTACTTTATCTGAGCTATCTCACCTGGCTCATTTTACTACTTTGACATAAGACCACGCGCGCTGAAAATAAGTTTCAAAATTGTTTAATTTTGAAACTTATTTTCAGCGCGTGGAGTGTAAATTTCATGTACCAAATTTTTGAGTGTGCTGTCCAGTTTTAGTATACGTTCATGATAATTATATACTGTTACACATTTTACTCTGCAATTACCAAAGACGATGTAATGTACCTAATCACTAACTATTACCAATCTTTAGAAAAGACGCTCTATGACAATTACATATGTTCGTGCATTATTGGTCGTGCAATATAGAGACCCTCCCTAGTCCCTATATTGCACGACCAATAATGTACAGCCAGTAATTCGAATCCACTTCTATACAAATTTGAACGACCGATATTTCGAAACTATTTGTTGTGCATTATTGGGTTGTGCATTATAGACACATGCTGATAATGTACGGCTAATAATTGGAAGCCACTTGCTTCCCCGTGGCCGAGAGTCTTTCAAATCCTTGAACCCACATTGGTCGCTCATTACGAAGAAGAGAATCATGCCTCGTTTGTACTGTACGAGTCCCGCGAGCTCATACAATAAATTTGCAGTGTAGAGTTGCCAATACAAAAAAAAATACTTGCAAGCAAGCATGTTTTCTGGGACGACCTCCCGCCAGAGAGCTTGCTCGTCGCCCCTGAGAAACACTTCACTCACTCAACTTGTGCTATGCTACGCCAGGTCTCGCGGGCTCACTCCTCTCTCAGGACCTTCTCCTGGACTCTGCAAGCTTCTGGCTCCGCCTTTTTATATGCACGCCCCAATGTCACGCTTAAGACCAGGTAGAGTCAGGGTTGGTTTTATCATTTATTTGCTACGGAGGTCAGCGGGTTGTACGGGAATCCCGATAAAAACACATCAACCATAAATAATTATTATCTAGGTAAGGTACTCTGTGGAAATAAAACTACACTCGCCTTGCACTCGCCCATGAAAACAAGGCATCAAGATAGTCCACTACAAAAAGAAAAGTGATAATGAACAGCTAATAATCCAAGTCAACTTTTTAATATGGGCACCAATTATTAGTCGTACATTATTGGCTGTGCATTATTGTCTCTCGCTAGTTACGTACATAACTTTTAGGCTCAGTGTTCAGTAGTGGTACCACAGACAGAATAACTAAATAGTACTTTGGTACACTTGTGAATAACTGTAATAGATATGGTGGTATGTGGTACGTACATACGAACCACAGAATAATAATATCCACGAACGAATCGGACGGAACTGCCTTGCTTGGCTCGGCTAGATTGCATTTGGTTGGTTTTGCGATTGATATTAATTTGATTGGAAGAATACTCCATCGATGTTACAGTTTGTGTATAATAAAATTGCTGTAAATGTTTCAACAAATTATTCGCCAATTATCAAACAGTATTGATAATGTTATGACATCTTTGAAGCTATACAAATATCTATTACGTCAGTGTGAAAGATTACCTCCTGACGCTTGTAAACATTATAAATTTTCTGTAAAACAGGTAAGTGTACACACACTATTTATTTGGTCCAAGACAGGTTACGAACACCAACGAGTGTACATTCATCACCTTAACTCATTATTTTGGTAATTTTTAGAGTTTCATACAACATAAGTTTGAACCTGATCCTCAAAGAGTGAGAGAAATCATCAGTAAAAGTATTGAGGATTCTAAATGGATTGTAAATAAGGTAAATCAGTGTAGTTTTAGTCGATGGCTTCTTTAACCGACTTTTTTTACATTATATTAGTGTCACTGCATCTTGCATGCATGGCATAAAATATCTGGCTAAAAGGTAAGTCCTTCAGTCAAATGATGATAAGAACCCAACCGAGTAACTATTTTTACTATCAAGGTACCAGTGTAACTGCAATAATATTTAATTTTGTTTTGTTTCAGTATACTCGAAAATAATGGATGTCACCAGGATGAAATGGATGAATTTACCAGAGAGTCTACTAAGGTTTATTCGTGACATCCGTATATTGTAGCAAAAGCTAACATGTTTGGTGATAAAATAGAAGAATATGAAATATTAGAACATCTTGGGAAAGGAGGCTTTGCACATGTATATAGAGCAAAATGTCGTCGCACAGGATTATTTGTTGCTATCAAGATGATAGACAAGGCTTTGATGGCAAGTGCAGGCATGATCGGGAGAGTTAGACAAGAAGTTACAATACACTCACGGCTTAAGCACCCTGCCATTTTAGAGTTGCACACTTTTTTTGAAGATGCACATTATGTATACTTAGTGTTAGAATTAGCTCATAATGGTGAATTAGCAAAGCATTTTAAGTTAGGAACTCGGGGGCTTTCAGAGAAGGCTGCTGCTGACATATTTAGACAAGTACTTAGTGGTGTTTTGTATCTTCATGCACACAATATTATACATAGAGACCTGTCACTAAACAACTTATTGCTGACAAAGGAACTTTATGTGAAAATTGCTGACTTTGGACTAGCAACACAACTCAATGGACCAGATGAGAAACATGTTACCATGTGTGGTACTCCCAATTACATATCACCAGAAGTGGCCTCCAGAGAAGTCCATGGCTTACCTGCCGATGTATGGGGACTGGGCTGTATGTTATACACTCTGTTAGTTGGCAGTCCACCTTTCCATACCCAACATGTAAAGACCACCTTGAATAAAGTTATCAATGCTGATTACAAAATCCCTGCAGAATTATCTATACAAGCTCAAGATTTGTTACAAAAACTTCTATGTAAAGACCCAACCAAACGGATTACTCTCAAAGTAGTTATGGATCATCCATTCATAAACAACACACACTCTAAGCAAGATCTATCCAGAGATTCTGGTTTCCTTACAACATTACACAGTACTCAGCACAGTCATAAAATGAGATATGATGAAAAACATAATTCAGATTATGTTTTGAGCAGTGATCAAAAGGCTCTAGAGATCAGGCCAAAATCATTCAATGTGTTTTCTGGAATGCAAGAAAATAGTAGTCATTCATGTGGCAATAATGTACTTTATAAAAATGTCCACAGTCAGAATGGTTCAGATAATTTATTGGATATAAAATACCACCATAATAAATTAAACTTACCTGAAATAGATAGTGGGGTAAATCTGATTGAAGGCCTTAATAAAATGGCTATTAGATGTTATGAGGGCTCAAATGTTATTGTGCACCATAATCATATGGATGAGGAATATAAAGAGAATATTCCTAAACCACCTAGTGTTTCTTCAAATGTGTTAAGTGTGCCACCTCTCTGTGCAGACAGATTGCCATCCATATCTCACAAAACCCGCAATGCCATTTTGAAAATAGAAACAAATGGTGTATGTGTTGAATTTATAAAGAAAAAAGGCAAAGAGAGAGAGGAAAAAGTTGTAGAAATATGTAAAATATCCAAAGATGGTATGAAAATTGTCATCTATATGGTGGACAACAATAGAGGTAAAAGTGGAAATAATTTGGAATATGATCCACATCCAGATGAAGTTTTTTCTTATCACAACTTGCCAAAAAAACATTGGAAGAAATACTTATATGCTTCCCGTTTTGTTGACCTTGTCAAAGCGAAAACACCAAAAATCACTCTATACTCTTCATTAGCGAAATGTCAACTTATGGAAAATGGAACAGACCTTGAACTCTTTTTTTATGCTGGAGAGAAAGTTACATTCACAGCTACAGATGGGCTAAGAGTCATAGATAAGATGTTAAGGACACATAATAATTTGTCTTCAAATCCAGAGCTGAAATATATTATAGATCATTTTGATGAATGTTCAAATCGCATAAAAAGAATTCAGATGGCTCTGTCATGTATCTCTGATGAATGTTTTCCTTTGATCATTGGGAAGCGACCAGTTCGAGCAAACAGTGACATAGCATCACCACACCAAGGTTCTGTTGCTGCAAACTATAACACACCTTTACTGCATCTTGGTTCTTTCCATCGTACAACTACTGGTTCTAGTCAAGCTCAGAGTGACTACAATGTAATGTAGGAGTTGTATTGATAAGAGAAATTTGAAGAGCAGTTAAACACAGTATTAATGCCTACACTGAAGTTTGTAGTTCCAAGACAAATTCAATTAGAAGGCTTTAGTTATACCTTGCCTAAATTTTGTGCAGAATAGGCATGGCATAAGTTATTGCAGTGTAATTTATTTCATAGATTACTATAATATATAGTAGTATTGAATAGTTATTCAAACAAAAATTGTAAATTTCTTATTAAATGTACCTACCATAAACATCAGTAGGGCAGTTGCCGTTGTTCTTGTATGTATTTGAATTGAAACCTTGGCTTTAATTGAGAATTTTAATCATAATCAGCAGTTTGAAATGAAAAAGCTTTTCTAAATGCCAAGCCCTGTAGTTCTATTTTTGATGTAATTTTGGTGGTTATTGTAATTTTTGGTAACCTGCTTAACCAATATTGCAGCAGCTTGGCTATCTAGGACAAGTCTCCTCTGCTGTCCATATAATATTACTACTACTGAAAAGGAGCTGCTGCTTATCCCCTGTAAAATCCTTTAGTCGCCTTGACATAGATAATATAGATGCCATTCTAGGCATCTATATTAGTTTTCTATTTTCATGAGCTGAGTCGAGAATTTAAGTTGAAGATCATATAGGTACCACATACATGTTCATTACAAAAAGAAATAGCTCTTGTCAACCTCTTAGTGTTGTCAGATTTCGGTGATGTTTCTTTCATGTAATGTGGGCCGTTTTCTTAAAACTTGCACTGGTGTAAAATTCGGCATAAATTTATTTTTGTCACAACGTGGTAGGTTTTTAGGTCCATTTAATAGGAAATGTTTTATATTTATAGAAATCGCGAATTATTCATAGCTAAGTCAGTTCATTATTTTTTTATTAATATTTTTTCATTGGTCCATGTAGCATGACGCTCCGTTCCGAAACCAACTAACTGTGATGATAAAAAAAATAGAATATATATATTTTATAGCTTGTATTGGAAAACGTTAAACAAGCACACAAATTATCCAAGTAACAGTAAGTTATTAAAATAATATATTAATTACCATTTAATAATCAGTTCCGTTACTCTTTGGAAAGATTTTAACTTATATTTCTTTTTATATTCGAAATTAAGGCACTTATACGAGATCTTTGAAGATATACTGTAAAAATGGAATTACTTATTCAGATCATAACAATCACTATTAAAAACCTTGCATACTTTTAGTTAAATATTATTAATTACACAAGTTTGTCGTGGGACAGTCACGGAGTGGACCGACTTGGTCACTGAAGAGAATTGTAAAGGTTGTTTTACATTATACACGATTTTAGAGTTGACAAAATCACTTTTCTTCCCCAAAACAACGACGGCAAATATAATCAAATTCGTTCTGACCGTCTGTGTATTTCATGCATTATTTTTTAAATCCTTTGATTTAAATAGCAACTTAATTTTGCATCAGACACACTGCAGTTCAGCAGAAACTACCTACAGTTCAGTACCTAATAAAGCCTATTCATACTTCACTCATACTTAATAAATAAGTATGAGTGATTTTTATAGTACCTACAGAAAAATATAAAAAAACCGCACTTAAATCTGATAGCCGTTTTGTAGAAAAATAATAATGCAAACAAAAAATATTCTAATTATAAGCAAGAATATGCTTTAGATACAATACATTTACATACAATGTAAATTGATTATAGTTCATTTAGCAAGATGGCGCCGTATAAAATTAACGTCCTGTAATATATATTTATTAATATTTTATAGTTCGCAGGAAATCAGGGGACGTCTAATAGGCTGATCATGATGATGGTGATTTTGAAAATGAACAGTCTCCTTTAGTTCCATTCCGAAACTTACTTGTTCCGCTTCTACGTTACCTACCAACAATTTGGTTTCGGAAGGGAGGTTTCGGAATGCTAATCATGGCGATATATCCCTCAATACCTTTGTATTTTCACAACCAAAATACTCATGCTACAGAAAGTGAGCTTAGGGTGAGAGTAGGGGGTGAAAAGAGCTATGCCCTGAATACATTCTGTCGATTAAAATTCTATCGAAAAATGGAACGTAGCTGCAGGGAACGCTGAAATAGCAATACGTTTACCTATTATGACGATAAGTTTCGGCATAATATAAATGATGGGTTAGCTCAGCTCTTGACATCTAGGCTAGAGCAAGGATGAGGTTTACAATGGAGCGAGCATTCTCATAATGCACCGACGGAACGTGTGAAACCGTGTAGCTTTGGACTTCGGCAGGGTATATCGATCGATAGCTAGCGGTACCTTTACAGGTCCTATGCCCAGTTACGGCTGAACGATCACATTGTTCAGCCGTAACCACTTGTCGTAAACCAAAAGCCAGGGATCCCTTGCCGGGGTTGATCACACCCACCTGTGACACCAACCCACCACCTAACTACCCCAAACTACGGGAGACTCACAAATATTTTGTGTATTATAATGCCCTCTAGCGGGCAGTGGCAAAACTTATTAAGCAGGAGACCGAACAAATTACAGCTCTGTTGCAGAAATATTTTATAAGCTATCTTATCTGTGGGAAGCAAATCATTCTTTTTAAACATCCTTCCTTCTTTTTTGTCTATGGTAGGTCTTGTTCCTCCATCTTTTCGTCACGATGCCTCCCAAGAAGCAACCAGAGAAATCCGGTACGTATATAAATTACAGGGAAATGGCACGTAAAATAACCATAGCATCGCTAAAAATCTAACACCAAACCTTTTTTTCAAATGGTGCTCAGTGATTATGTGAAATCTGTGTTCAGAGGTTTTGATTTGATGTGACGGTAATGGCCACGCGGTGAAACATGTTTTGAATCGAAGAGGACCTTGGCTACATTGAATATAATGTAACATGTTACCACTAATTCAATAAAAACATTCATTTAATTAACAAAACATTGTGATTGCGTGCTTTATTTGACCAGTGTCTTTAATTCGACCTAAAAAATAATGTGTTGAGGTTATATCGTTTATCAATTTTTTTTGCTTTTGCAGCTTCCAGCGGGTCCAAACCTGCTGAAAAGAAGCCTACTGCTAAAACTCCTGCACCTGCACCTAAGGCTGCATCGACCAGCAGTGCACCCAAGCCGGCCGCGTCTGCCAAGACTCCGGCGCCCGCCCCTAAGGCTGCGGCTCCTAAAGTAGCCAAGGCTGCATCGGCTCCGGCTGCAGCTAAGGCCGCTGCACCTACTGCCAAGCCTGGTTCCGCCAAGGCCGCCGCTCTCAAGACCAAATCCGGTGCTAAGCCTTCAGTCAAGAAAGCTGCAGGAGCTGCCAAGCCCAAACCGGCGGCAGCTAAGCTTAAGATTGCTCCTAAACCCAAGAAGACTGGTATCAAAGGACAGAAGAAACAGGTTGTCAAACCTGTTGCTAAAGCTCTGAAAGCCCAGAGGAAGGTAAGTTCATATGTTTGTTACACTGTATATTGAATTTGTAATATGATAACACTTCACCATTTTTGATGGGGGTTTGTTCAACAAGAATGCCACCCATGATTTTCACATAGACATGTGAAACATGTGATGACAATTATGAAGTCCCAGTAGTAAATTTCTCTCATTTGAACATTGTTTGTTATTCATTTCAAAATAGCATGTCTGATTAAAATATTATTTATATAAGTTATTTTTTCAATAAAACTATTGTTTTAACACTGGGAGAGTGAATCACAACTAAGAAGTGACAGTATTGCTCAATATGCTGATCGGTGCCCACATTTCTCTAAATTGATTATAATAACAGTTCACTGTTGTTATTTGTGTATTCCGAATTTCACAACTTGGTAAATTTATATACACAGTATTCATAAACATGAGAGGGTAATGAGTGGAACTTTAAAAGAAGTACACTATTTGGCTCTTATACTCGAAATGTGATTTATAAATCAATTTAAATACAAAATATACTTCCATTTAGTGGCTAGACCAAAGATGAATGTGTGCATACTGTGCAAAACAGAGACAAAAATGTTTGACATTCTCTTAAAATAGGTTCTATTCCATATTTTTTTTTTTTAAACTTTATCTACATAAACACACATTGTCTCTGTTTTGCACAGTATGCACACATTCATCTTTGGTCTAGCCACTAAATGGAAGTATATTTTGTATATGGTATATGGTATGTAATTAGTTTAAGTTCCTAAATGGCTGTTTACAAGGTGATAATGCATTAATTGCTCTGCTGTCATAGTGTAAATCAAATGTTTAGAATTTACTTAAAAGTTGATATGGTATTTACTCTAAATGGAATTTATTAATGTGAATTTCATAATATTAGAACATAATAATCAAATTGTTCTCCTTCTGATTTGTAATTTACTGTGAGCAATGTCAATAATGGTGAAAAAACTTTTGTAATTTAAGGTGAAGAGCCCCAAATACTCAAACAAATTGTGTTTTTAGCAAATGTACAGCACTAACCTAGATTATCATACCTTCAAATTTATATTGTTCAATATTAATAAATTATAATATTTTAGTCTTACTGTTTAGAAATGAGACTCACAAACTATGTTTGTACGGGAGTGTGAAAACTTGTGACAGGTATATGATTTAATGGCAGTAACTGTTCTTACATTGACCTGCAATCTACTATAACCCTTGCTAGACTGGTTGGACTGGTAGACTTTTACTATAATTTTTATGTAATTGGTACCTATATCTAAGAAGTCTATTATTTTAGGTTGTCAAAGGTGAACATGGTAAGCGTGTACGTCAAATCCGCACTTCAGTGCACTTCCGCAGACCAAAAACCTTTGAGCCTGCAAGGCAACCCAAGTACCCCAGGAAGTCTCTGCCTAAGAGGAACCGGTGAGTTTAACTTCAAATTCTTGATTGGCTTCATTCAAAACAATACAATTAACTTGTTGGGTGCTAGGTGTCCCACTCTTTATGAAAAGCACACTGAGTGTTTTATAGCACCAAGTGAAGGAGTACAAACTAAGTACTAAAAGAAAACTTCTGAATTTGAATGATGAAATCTTTGTGGGAATCTCATTGATAGAGAATGAAATAAAAAATACACATTTCTGATCATCTTTATATCTTATTATTTTGTTTTATAGTAGATGTTGTTGTGACATGTGTTGTTTTTAACTTAATTGCAGCATGGATGCTTTCAACATTATCAAATACCCTCTTACCTCTGAAGCCGCCATGAAAAAAATTGAGGACAACAATACCCTAGTATTCATTGTTCACACAACCTCCAACAAACACCACATCAAGGCTGCAGTCAAGAAGCTGTATGACATCAATGTGGCTAAAGTTAACACCCTTATCAGGTAAGAAGTTATTTAAATATATACCATAGCTTGCCAGTATTTGCCAGTCCCTCAGTACCCAAAAAACTTTCTTGATGATGTGTGGGTTCTAAAGTTGTAATGTTTTTGCAATTCTACAAATACAGACAACTCTCACAGTATGAATCTTATTGACCATCTAGTTGTGTTGGTTGTTTGTGTATCAGGCCCAAACCTTGTGAAAGGGCTACATACTATATTATTCTCACGAGTGCTGCCTCTGTGGTCTAGTGGTTTAACCCACCGATTTCAGATCCAGAGGTCCCGGGTTCGATCCCCAAGGTGAGTACCATATATTGTGCTTGGTTTGGTTGGTGGTAGGACTCTGTTTGAGTCCGCCTGGCTAGCTACCACCACCATCTTACCTAATTCTGTCGCCATAACAACAATTATAAAAAAATGTTGTGTTCCGGCATTTAGAGGTAAGATAGCCAGTTCCTCAGTTTGTTGACGATTCCGGGTGAAGTGCGCTACCAACTTCGCCCTTGTCTCACTTGTTACCAGGTGAGATGAAGGCCAAGCGCTTGTACAATAAAAATTAAAAAAACCTATTTCAGCCGCTAAGCAGCATCATAGCTGTGTTCCGGTTTGAAGGGTATTATGGTTGTCGGTGTAATTACAGGCATGCTTAACACCTTTATGCCTCAAGTTGACGGGCACAATGCAGTGCCGTGTAGGCTATGTTCTTAGTGGATGTGACCTACACAGTAAGGCATTGTTATAGGCAAAAGTGCACTTAACACCAGGTTGACTACTTGCTTGTAACAAGCAAGACTCTTCTAGATGTAAAATAAAAAATTAAAAAAACCAGAGATACTGAAGTTGAAATTTTCAGTAGGTAATGCAAGTATTGTTCCTATAGTTTGTGAATCGCATTAGTTAGTAAAATTATCAGAATTCTATCATCCAGAGGATTTTGCCATTATATCATATCTCAAGATTTGCAGCCATGTGGGATATCGGTGTTATATACCCAACAGAAAACATTGCCTATTTTTAATGTTTTTTATAATAAGTCAGTGTAATAATAAGAAATACATCAGAATCAATTGTATTGAATGCTCTTAGTTATATCATTAACTAAAATAATCCTAAACTGAAAGGTCTGAAAGGTTTTATAAAATAAACTCAAATGTTACCATATGATGAAATCTTTGTGGGAATCTCATTGATAGAGAATGAAATAAGAAATACACAATTCTGAATTCATATTTCTGTTAATATCAATTATCTTAAGTTACCTCGTGAAATAACTAACACAATAATATTTCTTTGCAGGCCTGATGGTAAAAAGAAGGCGTACGTCAGACTAGCAAGGGACTACGACGCATTAGATGTTGCCAACAAAATCGGCATCATATAGGCAGTTTGCTGTGAGTGTTACAAATTGTAAACCGTGTAGTAAAGGCTTGTAAGCAAAACTACGATGGGACGCCGCGTCGTAAAAACCCGTCTACCGAGTTCGCACGACGCATCGCAAAATCTTGCGAATTAGTCACAAGATTTGTTGCTTCTGTTTCCTATATCTTCTTAGACAACAGCAGTGCGCAACTCTTTACGATCCATGTCACTACTAAGCTTACAAAATACGTTCAGTACAGACCTCGTCGGTCGTCTCCCTTCCATGGTGGAAGGGAGACGCTTTGCCGCACGAAATCGAATCGCAGTCTTGTGCGTTGTGAATTAGCATCGCGCCTATTCGCAGTTTTGGGTACAAGCCCTAAAATCGTAACAAATGACTAATTCTCTGATACACAAATAAAATAAATAGGTACATGCTCAATTTCACAAACATGTTTTTAGTTTCTAAATATAAAACTAGGATGTAATATGGATTTCCTCTCTGCATTCTCAAATTTAGACTATCATCCTTTTCATTCAAAGTGATTCAACTGTATTTTATTCATAAACAAGCCTAATCACCAATTTTATCAAATACATACCTACCTTAAAGAAAGATATACTTTCATACACCAATTTTCTAAAATCTAATGTTGAGAACAAACTTTCAGCTTCAATTGAACTCACTTGTGGGGGAATATTTTCTATAATATATGTTGTGTGATAAAATTATAGTTGCTAATAGAATAAATGACAATTTCATGCTATATCTATCTACTACAGCTATTTATCATCCTCTCCTGGTTGATTTGATAAAAATATTATTATATTCCTCATATTAGCTAGGTGCTTTCAAACTGACCCTTAAAAAAATATTGAACTTGCATACAAATGTTTCACCTTCTTAGGTGATGAATTTTCGTATATCCTTTTTAGGGCTCTAGCCAAAGAGAGTCAACAGGACCCTAGTACTGCCCTCCGCTGTCCATCCGTCTGACTGTCGTCAGCAGGCTGTATCTCATGAAACGTGATTTTTCTCTTGAAATGTGGGTTGGAACCCTTAGTGTGTGTGTCTGTAGGTACTTGACCAGTTTATTAGTGCTCACTTTCACTGTCGATGGAACTACTGGATTAGGATGCGCGGTGTTTGTCAGTTAGGTACTCACTACTAAGTATGTGCATTATTCTTTCTTGCAGTAGATCTTAGATACTGGTAGTCCAGGTAGATTGGTGGAAAGACTATATAATATATTATTTCATTATCATTAATTGTTCTAGAGACATACATTTTAATCATAATAAGGGTTCACATAAAAGAGAGATCACAAGACCACTAACAATATTCTATTTTATTTTTTTTATAAATTTGAAGGGAGTTTTTAAGGCTTGGCCTTCATCTCACCTGGTAACAAGTTGAGATAAGGCCTAAAGTGGTAGCTCACTTCACACGGAATCCTCAACAAACTGAGGAACTGGCTATCTTAGCTCTCAATGTCGGAACACAACAATTTAAGAGTTGTGGTAGCTAGCCAGGTGGACTTAAACAAAGTCCTACCACCAACCAAACCAAGCATAATATTGTACCATATTGAATTTGGGAACACTGATCTGACACCGGTACACAAACCACAAGACCACGGAGGCGGCTAATGTTTACCAAACAATAAATACCTCGACCCAATTATAGTTTCCTTCCATATTAATACAAAAAGGGTCATTGCGCGTCCCTTTAAGATTTCCTGACAGCATAGACCGTTATATGTAGTCATGGGTAGAGTGGTTCGAATATGTATGATAGTGATAATCACGTTAATTATAATTGTTTCATTTTCAGATGTGCAAGTGCCTTCCAACAACATCGGAGTAAGCAAAATGCTTTATTTTATTTTATAAGAATAAAACAATATAAAATATTATCACCTTTTATTTATCATTTCCTTATCTATATTTATACTATTATTGATCAAGTGAGTGAAGCGAACCAGATCTTTTTTTATTTGGGAAATTTTATTGTTAGACTCGTTAGGTTAGGTTTTTTAGTTAAAGGGTTTCAAAGGATGAATATCTCTCTAGGAAGATAGTGACGTAAGGGTATTCAGAATCTTGTTAACCTTTAATTTATCTGTTAGGCCCCAGGGACTCGGTACGATGTTTCACCTTAAGAGCGCGCCCAATGACAAAATTACGCAACAGGAGCATTTTCAAACACACTCTTTGATAGTAACGAAAGTAGTTATTCCAATAAAAAAATACTGAAAGCTGGGAAAAATCTTGTTGAAGTACAATGATCGAATTAAAAAAAAAACTGAGTTCTTATTAAATAATAAATAGACACTAAAAAAACGCTTTTAATTCATATGCCCGAAATTATCAGCGACAACCCCATTTTTTTATTTATAAATAAAATAGCTATACTAGTGAAGTCGAATAATCGGCTAGTTTTTTAATTTTACGTTTATATTTTGAATAATTAAATAAAACTAACAAAAATTATACCCTGGACCTAAAAGCCATTTCATTATCAATTGAGGAGACGACCGACGAGGTCTGTACTGAACGTATTTTGTAAGCTTAGTAGTGACATGGATCGTAAAGAGTTGCGCACTGCTGTTGTCTAAGAAGATATAGGAAACAGAAGCAACAAATCTTGACTAATTCGCAAGATTTTGCGATGCGTCGTTCGAACTCGGTAGACGGGTTTTTACGACACGGCGTCCCATCGTAGTTTTGCTTACAAGCTTTTACTACACGGTTTACAATGCAATTTTCGACTTAATATTAAGCCGTTTCGTTGGATACAAAATAGATCATGGCTGCTTGGTCAGTTGTCGGGCAGCGTTCGACGTGGAAGGTTGTATCAGGCCGCTTTGTTTCTTAATCCAGCGCGTAATTTGAATTATGTTTTGAATATGTACTCGTACTGTTATCTATTTTTATTAATTAGGTACCTACCTATGCATAATAAAATTAATTGAAGACTGATTTCTAATATAATATTTTCAAATCAACGCAAAGAGTTGATCATGGTAGCACCCTATTCTCATACAAATTTAGTCTAAATTTGAAAGGCTAGCGTTCAAACCCGGCCGGGCCGCGCGTTTGCCGCTGCACTGATAATTTCTACGTAATCTTGACAAAATAGGCAAGATTTTTCAGACAAATCATTGTACCAACAATCTCAGCTGTTTTCTTAGGCAATGATAAACAAACTTCAAGTTTTCACTTCTGTCGGCACTCCCAGAGTACCACTGTCTTTGTTATAACAAAATTTGTTCAGTTACAGTTTCCTCAAAATATTCGTTGTACTGGCGAAAAAGTGTCGAATTTCATGATTTGACTTTCTAGAATAATTAGATTATGATATCGTGTAGATGTGATACTTTTAAATGAGATTATTCACGTATCAAAAAAAAAATACCCACAGAAAAAAGTGCTGGCCAGCAAAAAACACATGTTTCTTGCGGCAAACCACGTCTAATACATTTTTTACTATGGTATGTGGTTTTTACAGACTTGTAGTACGATCAACTTTTGGTGTGCCCCAGCAAAATGTGCTCTGAGATAACGATATAAAATTAGAGTGTTCTGAGTTATAATTATGTGCCAAAAATAGGATTTGTGCGTCATATACTTTCAGAGATATTTTACGATAAACATATTTTGCGGGGTATGGGGTGTGTCTGAAATATAATCCAGCAAAATACTGTGTTCACGGGAACCAAATACATCAATAGATACCTAGGTCTTTACGCGGGTCAATTGTAATCGTAATTTTAAAATTTGTGTGCCAGAAGGTTTCAGAAATTCAAGATTTTGCTGTGGTAACGTTTCGCAGATTTTCATATCTTGAGTCCAGTCAGAGCATCCAGTGCTCTAATTTGAAAATAATATCACGAATATACCTTGATTTGTGTGTTGCTTAGTATTTCAAACTAATTGGCGAATACAATTCCTTCGTTTTTAAAATTATCAAAAATCGGATTTACAAGGATCGTAACAATGTGTTTAAAATAAAATGTGTCAAAAGTGGTGTTGGTAAGGTGTCGCTAGTTCAATGTTTTTTTTTCCATCAAGCAAGATATTTTTTTTTACTGGCCGGCACTTTATTTTTTTGGTAGGATTAGAATAATCTCTTATGTGTAGATAGCCGTTTTTATTTATTAGATATTTGGAATAACAGTTTCCGCCAGAAGAACGTCCTACCAGCAGATTTTCGTTCTTAGTTTTTAGTTCATTTAAAATTACATTTAAATGAACTTGTAAAAAAAAAAAACAATAATTTGAGTATGACGCCGTGTGTTTGTGATAAAATTAAATTCGTGTATGGTTCATGAGATATTGCTATTGTTAACAAAATATAACTACCTACCGACTACTAACTTTCTTGGGTTATGTAGGTATAGATAGTAGGTACATACTTAAGTATCTGTTCTGACTATCCACTGACGGCTGTCGTATAAATCTTCATTCCAAATTACATAAAAATCCGTTCGCAGTAATATTTTTCTAATGAATAATCGTGAACCCAATAGTAAAGTACCTACACACATCAACATTGTCTAGGAATATTCCATTTCGAAATGATTTGCTTACAAACTATTTGCTTTTTAGAAAAAGTTTATATATGGAATTAAACCTCTTTTGTTCCTTTTTCAAAATTTAGAAAAAAATAAAATAGAACGCATTAAACAAAAGATAGAATGGGGACTCCGATTTAAATTAAACAACGTTAATTTTGCCTAAGATAAATTCACTTTTATTTAATTATCAATTAGTGCTATCTAAGTTATTTTTAATTTTAACGGATCTTGTGATATTCGTAATGTCATGGAACGTCGACATTTAAGCAGAGAATAAATGATAAGAGCGATAGGCATGTTACAAGCCGGTGCTATCCAACGCGTGGTTGCCAATACCCTAAACACCAATCAAAACGTAATTTCTCGATTGTGGTCACGTTATCGTATTACTGGGGATGTAAGAGAGCGCCACACTGGAAAAAATGAGTAACCACCCCCAGACAAGATCGTTTTCTCCAAAATTCCGCCAGGAGGAACCCAGTCTCACAGCAAAGCAGCTGGGGCAAAGGCTTCAGTCAGATCATCAGCTGTCAGTCAGCGACCAAACCGTCAGAAGAAGGCTACATGAAGTCGATCTTCATTCTCGTAGGCCGCTTCGTGTGCCAGCTCTACGACGAGGCAATCGCGGAAGGCGACTTCTTTGGGCTCAAGAACATTTGTTATGGAACAATGGCCACAATGGACAATGGTTCTCTTTACTGATGAGTCTCGGTTTGGATTCCACCCCGATTCACGAAGAACACGTGTTTGGAGAGTTCCAGGCAAAGAAAGAGTCGCCTCCAGCAGCCACAAGAGGTCCATTCGTACCCAGGTGGGACAATCATGGTTTGGGCGGGAATTCGTATTGGCGCGCGAACCGAGCTCATTTGGATAAGCATGACTGCACTAAAATACCGGAACGAGGTCATAGAACCTGTGATCATCCCTCACAGAGTTCAAATTGGCCAGGAACTTAAGCTCATGCATGATAATGCCCCTCCACACACGGCGCGTTTGGTGTCAGCTGCCCTTCAGGAACACGATGTCGCGGTTTTGGACTAGCCTGCACAGTCACCCGACTTAAACCCAATTGAACACGCTTGAGACATGTTACAGCGAAGGGCTTTCAGCAATTTGCCATCAAATTTGACCACAGAAGACCAACTTTTTTGCCATTTAAAAAGAACATGGGATCGCATACCCCAGCGAGACTTTGACACCCTAATTTTGAGTATGAATAACCGGTGCAGATGTGTTATCAACGTCAGGGGAAGCAACACCGATGATTAAATTGTAAAAAGGTAATTTTATAAAGTCATGGCAACGTAAAAATAGTTATAACACAATTTACCGAAACTTGTAAATTTTCAGATTTTTCGAGATTTTGTTCCTACTTTAATGTTTATTAAAAAATTATATAAAACTGTTGTTTTTATTATTATTAATAAACAACACTAAACAAAGATTCTTGCCATACATAGTTTTGTAAAGAAATTATTTTCAGTTGTTGTAAAAATCAACAAAATGTTGAATATCCCTAGACAATGTTGATGTGTGTGTATATTATGATTTATCTGACGCATTTACAGTGCTCAACGTCATAACCTCGAGCGATCGTGCCGCGCTGTGGTAGCTTTATGCACTAGAGCGGGTGGTGCAAGACGCGCAAGTGAAATATGATTTTTTCCTGGCATTGGGCGCGCTCTTAAAGTTTTGTAACATAAAAACTTAAATCACGCGGTTTTTTTTCGCGCGTCCAAGTACCTTCCTGTAGTAGCGCTCCGGACGCGGGGTAAAGAGGACTCAAACCTGCACCATGTTTATACGTGCGTAATTGCAATCATGGAGTCCGTTGGACTCCATGGGGGTATTTGTGTGACAAATATGTGAATTAATGACGAGGAAGCGCTTGGCCTTCATCTCACCTTGTAACAAGTTGAGATAAGGCCGAAGATGGAGACGCACTTCACCCGGAATCCTCAATAAACAGAGGAATCTTACCTCTGAATGCCGGAACATAACTTTTTTTTTAGTAATTGTTATTATGGCGACAGAATTAGGTAAGATGGTGGTAGCTAGCCAGGACTTAAACAAAATCCTACCACCAACCAAACCAAGCACAATATATTGTACTCCCCATGGGGATCGGACCCGGGACCTCTGGATCTGAAATCGGTGGGTTGAACCACTAGATCCCAGAGGCGGTTGTCGTAAGTATTATCAATGTTTTTATCAGTTTGAGGCAACAAAATGACTTCAAACAGACATTCAATCAATACACTTCAACAAAATGCCGAGTCTATTGTTTTTGGCATACCTACTCAGAGCCGATGACGAATTGCGAGAACAGCAACGGGGACCACAATACGAATTTGCGCCTAACTAATTATTATCATGTCTAGAAAGATACATATCCGCATTGATATCTACGGATACACAGTCACGTATGGGTATACAAATAAAAATAGGAACCAAAAAAAAGACTGTATGTGTACCTACTTAGGTCATATGTTTATGAAGCCGGTATGCTTGGCATGTACCAAGAAAAATGTGTACGTTATATGCTAAAGCCAAGGAGTAGGCGCACGTTTATTTTTTTTGTATGAAAATGTCCCATTTTTTATTTAGTTTCTAATACTAAAAGATGTGTTTATATTATTTATGAATAATATAAAGCACATATATGATATTTTAGTTATTAGCCAGAAGTTGGCACTCATTTTTGTTTGCATATTTTTTTGTATACCTGTTACATTTTTTTATTGTTCTCAAGACTGTTATATGACTGAACGAAATTAAATATAAAAGTCTATTAGAATAATGTTGTTTAGTGTAATACAGCGCTTTCAATAACATATTTTGCTTTAATTTCATAAAAAAACTATGTTTTTTATGTAGGGAGTCCCATGGACTCCATGAGGGAAATTAAATGATATACGTTCACCAGGTAATCTAAGGGTTAAAATTAAAACTGGTGTAAGTACCGTAAACTGGGGATATTCGGAACATTTTACATGAAAAAAAATGATTTATCTTGAAATCTATTGAGTTGTAACGCTTAGATTTTTTTTACAGTAGATCTTATCATTGCCTTTTAGTCATTTGCATTTATACTCATACTGTGTTGATAAATGCAAAGATATATATTTTTAAAAGGGCTGTTCCAAATATCGACAATTTGGGGTTATTTGGAATATTGTAATTTGACCGCGGTTTTTAATTTATATCCGGCTGTGTACTGATTTAAGATGGTTAAGCGATATTTGGAACTATGAAAGGGAATGTTTCCTTTGCTTTAAAGTGAGTTTTGTATGGTTTTAGTAAAAAAAAAGACTATATTTTAATTTGAAATGTTACATACAAAAATATCTGAATCACTTTGGGGCTAATTGGAATCTAAAGTTACTTTTCCCATAAACATACACCGGCTAAGATAGGTGATATTTGGAATTTAATGGTAATTTATATTTTCATGAATTACGCTGTTTCATACAAAAATATGTTTAATTGTACTACATAAGCCAAGCTCTAAACTAGTAGGTAGGTGAGTAATATTTTTTTTTTAAGATCAATAACTAGTCAATCAATAAAGTCAAGTCAATCGGGCTCAAAAACCACTGGACCGATTTCAAAAATTCTTTCACCAATGCTATAGTTGTATCACTGAGTAACGTAGGCTATATATTTTGTGTGTGTAGAGGCCGCCAAATGATTAAAATACTTTTGCCTGGGCAAGAATGAGGTCTACGAAGGAAACCCTTCCGAGAAAATGCTTTTTTCAGCAACAAATCCTAAAGGTGTGGTGTTCCTTAAAATTGAGAAATCTTTGCTATGGAGAACGTATTGATCCTTTTAATTTACCTTTTCGATCGGTAGGTACAATAATATAAAAATACTTTGTTTTTTTCATATAACGGGTTCGAGTTCAGGCTTCATATGCAAGTTACTTTAATAATTTTGAATGCAGTAGTAGGTAAGTACCTAACCTATGTATTACAGACTTTAAAAAATAAATAAGTCTCCTTATGGATGTTGTTTTTGGACCCCGACTATTAGCAAGAACGAAAACACTGATACAGCGAGTTCAGAATGCATGTGCGCGTTTCTGTTTTAATATACCTTATAGGGATCTCGTGAGCCCATTCTTAAACAAGCATAGTATTTTAAAAATGAAGCATCGACAAAAGCTCCATCTGGCATGTCTACTTTTTGTTGTTATGAAGTACAACGCGCCCATGTATCTTTATAATAAGCTGAAGATCTGTCAAGTCTAAGGTCCTGTGAGCCACGCCAATGCTCGAGACAGCTGTACACTCAGCTGCTTTTATAATAATAATAATAATTTATTTATTCAGATTACAAAGATCCATTTTGTTAGTACTGTTAGTACATATCTAAAGTACTTAAAAACATAATGTTAGTTGGTACATACAATTATATTGAAATTTAAATTGGAATAAAGTCCTATCCCTTCAGATCAGGATCCGAAGAAAGGCCTTTTACACATTACAGGCAAGTCATGTCTGCCAGGTATGATTTGCAGGATAGTGTTGGTGCTGCCCCCCAATCTGCTGAGCAATGAGCCCGTTTTCTTTCGTATTATCGCGTGAAATCCATCAACTCGCGCCTCAGCAAACATGGTAGAAGCGCTGCAGAAGCGAGCCAGGCCCATCAACATCCTAAAACCATTATTATATTGGACTCCCAGCGACTTTTCGGTATATCTGAACCATAGGCTGCTCGTATAAAACGATTGGCAGTAGGCTTTGAAGATAGTAATTTTTACTAACCTACTGCATCGAGTAAACCTAAGTGCCAGCATATTACACCTCGTCGACAATGCCCTACGCTCCCTTTTAGGGGCAGCTTCCGCTACACTGCATCGAAGTATTGGAACAACATTCCCCACCACTTAGGAACCTGCAGAGTATTTATTGTTCTGAATAAAACTAAAGGAATACCTTATTAACTGGCAGATGATGCAGAAAAGCCTTTTGCATGACACAAGTGCTATATAATAATATAATGGGTATATTCTTTATGATAATAATATCGGAATTAATTATGTTGTTCAACTTTAATTATTATTGCTATTGTGTATTTATTTTAATTGATTAATTATTGTTTGTTTAATTGACTGTATTTTTATTTTATTTTATTTTAAATTTGTAGTTTCATTTATATTTTTGAATTTACTGATTAATGTTGATTTATTGATTATTGCTGTTATTATTTTTATTGATGTTTATTTTGAAATCAATTTAATTTTCTTTGTTTTGTATTCAGGCCATCACTTTATTATGATAATTAAAATTGTTTGATTTATTTATTCTTTTCGACTTTTGCATGCTATTTTTAAATATAATTTCATATTTAGTATAATTTTGTTTTCACGTCCGCTTAACTGAAACGGTCCTTACGGAAGACCAGCGCGGGTTGAGTTTGTGCAACCTGCTTCATGCTGAGTAAGGTCCTTTTTGCAGCGACACGACTTAGCACATTTTTTTTATGCGTAATAAGTAATTAATTGTTGTTGCAAATAAAATTATATTCTATTCTAACCTATGAAAACCTTCCTAACTTCAATATTTAAAGTATTGATCCTCCATGTAGCGAGGCCGTGATGTGGGACACTGTATAAATTTTAAACACGATTTTATCACAATGATATTAGTCACGATTCACCAAAAAAGTTATTGGTGCCCGGCCGGAGTTGAATCCCCAACATTTATTGAAATTTGGAACTACGTAACTATTTATGTTGGTACCTAACCTACTCAATCCAATAAAAAATAATCATGCTAGCTAATCATCATGATTATACAAACATACATAGTATATGCCTATACTGTGGTAGGTATGTCAAACCACGCAACAAGGTCAATCAGGCATGGGCGCAAATAAAAAAATACCTACAACTCGAATGAGGGAGGGAGAGAAAAAGAGATTCCTCGTTTTAGGAATCCTGTATAGCAGAACCCAATCGTTACAGCCATAAGCCAGCCAAAGGCTTCACTCAGAAAATCCCAAAATAGGTGTAATACATGCCTACATTTAAACAATAACTCTCAGGGATAGGTTGCTTCGTTTCTAGTGAAATACCTACTATTGAAAGAAAGCACTGAATTTTACCTAGGTATATCGCTTCATCATCGTAGGTAAACCCAATCCTTGCTCTGGCCTCGACCTAGACATGCTTAGAGGTCATGTTAACCCACGATTTATAAAAACAAAAAAAACTATGTAGGTTTCAAACACAAAACAATACATGAGTGACCGGTCCAGGCAGCAGTCAAGCCCAATTATTAGCATTCCCGTCCCGTGGAGCCCCATAAAATTGAATGTCAATTTTGGCCAGCTATGGATAGTCCGACACATCAAACGTGCACGCCTACGCGGGCTGACTGGCCCTCACCTTGAGTAGCTGACCTCCTATTGCGTCACAAATCATACATTAGGTATTCAAATCGAGGACGTTGTTTTTTCCGCATAATCGTATTAACATAGATCTAGATGGGTACGATACGATTAATCGGTATTTTTAAAGGGCCAGCCCAGTCATGGCCTTTTTTTATAATACGACTGGGAAGCGCACCTTCATCTTACCTAGTTTCAAGCTATTACTAGTGGTTCTGCAAGAACGTATACCTCACAACATCTTGTGTAGAATTAAATCTTTAGTGTGTCTTTCAAATTTAATTGAAATTCGTTAAAAATAACGCTACAGAAAACTTCCCCCTTTTCCCCCCGATCAAAAATCACGATCGACTAATTGTTTTAGTCGTAGTTCAATAAATCAAGGAACATGTGTGCCAACTTTCATCAAAATCGGTTGAAAAATGCGTCCTGTAGGCGAGAACAAACCAACGACAGTCGACAACCGACAGACCGCGGACAAAAGCATTTTTGGCCCGAAACTGATACGCTTCGCTCGCTCGGTCAATTAGACCGAAGGTGGAAGCGCACTTTACCTGGAATCCTCAACAGTCTAAGGAACGTGAGCCTTCTGTGCGAGCAAACTTTCTTTAGTAGGTACCTACCTACCTAACACCTATTCCAGCCAGCTAAACAAAATAAATAGGTACCTAAGCTCGAAGCCCTGATGAGACACAGACAGCCTGGCAACATGGCGTCTATGTTCTAGGCTCTGCAAATTGGCCTTAACAAGCGAATCATCACCTATGAGCTAGCTAGGCTCATAAATTCTATAGAGAATTTCACTTCGGCGAGTGTGCACACGATATCTTTGACCTTTAACCGCCTCTGTGGTCTAGTGGTTCAACCCACCGATTTCAGATCCAGATGTCCCGGGTTCGATCCCCATTGGGAGTACAATATATTGTGCTTGGTTTGGTTGGTGGTAGGACTTTGTTGAAGTCCGCCTGGCTAGCTACCATCTTACATAATTCTGTCGCCATAATAACAATTCTAAAATTGTTGTGTTTCGGCATTCAGAGGTAAGATAGCCAGTTCCTCAGTTTGTTGAGGATTCCAGGTGAAGTGCGCCTCCACCTTCGGCCTTATCTTAACTTGTTACCAGGTGAGATAAAGGCTTGGCCTTCCCCGTCGTACAATAAAAAAAAAACCTAATCCCTCCATCCCCATTCCACGACCGGACTAGCAGAAGTACGGCAGGCTACAAACCATACCTTCTCAATGTTCTATTATGCCGAACACATCGTTTCGCATCTACCTTTGGAATGGTATTCCTTGCCTACGTCTGTTTTTCCGCACAAGTACTCATCGCCCTCATCTCATAACTTTAATTACCTACCTACCTACCTATTTTGATGAGTGTGGTAGGGTAGGATAAGAGTAGGTAGAGGTAGACGTAGAGCTCAGACTGGAACTGGAATCAGTTGTTCGAAACCAGCAAGCGTGTCAGTCTGGCACCAGTGGCACCTGGCATACACATAGCTTACTAGGTAATGTAATACCCATTTGTACCTACTGTAATGTAATAGAATAGCTCGTTGTTGAAGTGAAGATAACTTTTCCGTTTGTGTATGGCAATCACATGGCAATGAAATATTACAGAACCTTGCCATTTGTTTGCGCACGTAGACAGAGACAGCATTATTTCATTCGGTAGGTACATTCGGATATGCTCGTATTTCGCCCACTGCGTTGACGAGCAAGACACGTTCATGCGAACAAGTCTCTTGTTTTGTTTTGTTGGTCTTGTTCACTCGGCAAGGGTCGTTGCGTCGTCGCCGCGCCGCCGCCCCGCCACCGCGTACTAATAATTATTCTGTGCCACCGCCACCGCGCCGACCCGCCGCGCCGCGCGAAGACCATAACACCAAGACAAGACCCGATTCAATTCACGTTTCACTCACGTAGTAGGCATTTAGCTAGCAGTAGGTACTCTAGACTAGAGTTGGTTCACTCACTCACTATCACGTCATCATCGTGTCGTGTCAGTCGGTCGTTCGTAATTCGTATGCAGTGTGTTGTGTAAACGTGAGGCGCGTTGTCGCCGTGCCGCCGTGTGTGATAATTATTGTTCTCTGTTTCTCGTGTAAATTATCTATTTAGTAATTGAGTGACCTTGATTCTTCGCATTTATAGTGTTCTTCGTTGTTCGTATTGACAGTTAACCTACAAAATGTCAGATAATGCGCAGGACGTGCTCAAAGAAACAGCAAGCGCAGCCGCCGCCGCGGCCGCAGCTGGCTCGCTATTCAGTACTTTTGACATAATAGTGCTTGTCATATTACTTGGTGGTACTCTTTGGTGGCTCTACAGTTCCAAGAAGGATAGTAAGAAGGATGAAATTTTACTCAGCAAATATTCGATACAGTGAGTTATTATTATAAGTTGCGTTTTCAGGTACCTAAGTACCTGAACGAACAAGAACCCGAATATCTAAGTACTTACATGATTACTCATCTATAGGTACCTACAAATCAATAAAATTGAAATGTCTGTTTGTTATATTAAAATAACAGCTTATCCTATAATGCCTATGAACGTAGGTAATGCGGTTGGTAGGTACCTACCTACTTAACACACATAGGTAACAAAATTCATTTTTTTTTCTGACTGTCCTCGTCGGCTTGATACCTACGGCTGGACCAATTTTGACGTGACATTCACTGGCATAGCTGATTTTAAAAGAAGTAACTTAGGCTGCTATTATTTTAGGTAAGTATCCACTTAGCTAAGTATCCGTAATAACTTACTTATTTACAGTACTTACATATCTAGGTATTAATTTATCAAAGAAAATTCCAAATCTCATGGGAAATGAATTGTCTAATTAACTTTGTCTGATAGATAGCTAGCTGCACAAACAGGGTAAAAATACTTCTATTAGATAAAAACAGTAGGTACCTACTTATACCTATTATTGGCCTATTACCTACCTACAATTAAAGAATATCTAGAGAATTACCTACTATACCTACCCACCTCGAGGTTGATGTAAAATATGATAATGTAGAACATTCAAGTAGGTAGGTAGGTACCTAGTAATTGTAGTAGATTGCTGCCCCTATTAACAGCACATTAATAATGTAAAATAAAATGACGAATCGAAGATTGTTACGCTTAACCTACCATGCAACCTAAGCTAGTTAACATGCATAATCTTCGCAAATAAATGTTTTACCTTTATTTTATCTTACGTAAGTAGGATTCTACTTAATGTATAAAGTAGGTAGGTAACCGACTGACTTATACCCTATACATACGATTTTTATTTATAAGCAGGTACCTACCTACTAAATTACCTCTAGACAGACCTAATTAAGTATTTGAATGTTGGTAGTAGGTTCCATAACTACCTTAGGGGAGATGAGGGACACTTGATCGGTGCTAGATAATATACCTATCTATCCCGATTTTTTTTTATTATTCGACGGGGAAGCGCTTGGACTTCATCTCACCCACTTTCAAATATTGTTTTTCAGTGTATCCGTGTTAATGCACAGCTCACACAAATGCGTAAAAAATAGGAGAACTCATTCACCATAAAATCTTTGCAAATATTTCGTTGGAATTGATTAAAATATTACATACTTATAAAAATCTGTTTATATTTTTTTCTTATTTCTTAGGAGAGATGAGGGACACTTGATCGGCGCTAGAAAATATACCTACCTATCCCGACATTTTTTTATTGTACGACGGGGAAGTGTTTGAATGGACTTCATCTCACCCACTTGCAAATATTATTTTCAGTATATCCGTGTTAATGCACGGCTCACACAAATGCGTAAAAAACATGAGAACTCATTCACCATAAAATCGTTGGAATTGTTTAAAATATTACATACTTATACAAATTAGTTAATGTTTTCTCTTATTAAATGGTATTGCGAGTATCGTTAGTTTAATTATTACCGATTTTGTAAAAGATAACAAATAAAAAGTTTTTTTTTCGTTTTCTAGTTAAGTGAATAACAAGAGTGAAAATGGGCTTATTTAGAAGTATGGGAGACTTAATCCCTGATCGATTCGTATTATTAGTTTTATTTCAAAACCTAGCTAACCTCTTTCAAAATGAAATTCTGTAGTAGGTAGGTAGGTACCTATCAATGAGTAGCATAGGCTACCTATATTTTTAGTGAACAAGTTGCGTTCCCATGCAAGTTGTTTATTGCTGATGAACGGGTCATTGAATAGGTATCAATGTTAAGCTGGAACGGTCTTGTATGAAGTCTTCTTTACGCTCCAATTCTGCTCAAATCCAAAATCCTGAGGGCTTTCAGTTGGAGTTAAAAAACCGCTTTGAAAGCCTAGCGGAATGCACAACAGTGGACGAGGTAAATAACGGGTTTGTGAAAACCAAAGTCAAAGTCAAAGTCAAATATCTCAAGTGACTCTCAGGACATACTCTGAAGCTAATGACAGAGACAAGTGAAATGAGGTCGTCAGTTGACTTGTCAAAATACGACGTACTCAATAACTTGATTCTCGTCCATGCGACACGATCTGCGCTCATAGATTCCGAACCCGTTGTCCTAAGACCGATTCGCCATTGGACTATTCGTCGACAAGTGATTCATTTATTTCCGTTTCACCAGCAGAGCCTTTCGACAGCACGCCTTTATTACACGACGATAAACCGATAACTGCAGACCTTTCCATCTACGGAGAATTCGCCGACAATCCTATGACAAGCGACATTGAAAAATATACATATATCGACAGAACTTCTGAAGGAGGGTGGATCATTTATTTTATTGCAAGACGGAGAAGCCTTCATCTCACCTAATAACAAGTTAAGATAAGGCCGAAGGTGGAGGCGCACTTCACGCGGAATCATCAACAAACTGAGGAACTGGCTATCTTACCTCTAAATGCCGGAACACATTTTTTTAGAATTTTTATGGTGACAGGATTGGGTAAGATGGTGGTAGCTAGCCAGTTGGACCTAAATAAAGTTCTACCACCAACCAAACCAAGCACAATATTGTACTCCCCCTGAGGATCGAACCTGGTACTTGAATACGTGTTTAAACGTGGCTCACCAGTGAGTTGGGCCTATAGTTCTTCAGAAGGGTTTTGTCACCCTGAAAAAAATGTGTTCAGTTCTGAAGCACTATAGGCCCATCACACTGCATAGCCAGCCACGTTTATAAGCTGTTTTCGAGAGTGATTACCAACCGCAGAGTGATTAGAACCGAATCGCTTGATAGTTTGTCGACTTCCAGGCATCTGAACAAGCCGGATTTCGAAAAGGCTTTAGAACTCTATACCATATACATACGTTACGGCAGATTATACAGAAGACCGAAGAGTATAATCGGCCGTTATATCTAGCGTTTGTGGGCTACGAGAAACCCTTGATTCAGTCGAAACCTGGGCAGTGTTAGTCTCTTAAGATGTGCCAGATCAACTACCGGTATATCGAAGTGTTGAAGTGATTATATAGCAAAGCCACCATTTCTATCTGACTCCAGAACCAGAGCATAATCCCTATCCCATTGCAAAAAGGGGTGAGACAGGGAGACGTTATCTCTCCGAAACTGTTCACCTCTGCACTGGAGGATGTAGCTCATGGACTGGGAAGGATATGTCATCAATATCAATGGCGATTTCATCACTCAACTTCGATTTGCTGAACTTAAAATTAACACAAATCAGACAAATATCATCAAACTTGGTCTCTGACTCATGTTCTCAAGTCCAAGCTCCAAGTTTGCCAACGCGCGATGGAGCGCAGCATTCTGAGAACTAAGCGTACAGACAGAGTTCGAAACACCGAGCTGCGCTCAAAAACTCAAATCGAAATATCTTCTCGTCAAAAATACCGAAGAGCCTCAAGACGAATGTCTTCAATCACTGTGTGTTGCTAGTGTGCTAGTATGACCTATGGATCTGAGACATGGTTGCTAAATTACTATAGGCCTCGTGAATAAATTCAAAGTCGCCTAGCGAGCTATGGAGAGAGCTATGCTTGGAGTTTCACTACGTAATAAAATCCGAAATGTGGACATCAGTAGAAGAACCAAAGTCACTGACTGCCCTGAGAATTAGCAAGTTGAAGTGGCAGTGGCCAGACCTGATAGCTCGCAGAACCGATAACCGCTGGGGGATAAAGGTTCTTGCATGGCGACCGCGAAAAAACGCGCGGAAGACACCCCAAGCGATGGACCGACGAGATTGTGGCAGTCGGGAGTCGATCTTTATTACAACGGCTGTAAAATCCCTTTTTCTTCTCCTATTAAAAATCTTGGCGTCATTTTTGACGCTAAGCTAAAATGGGATCCCCATATTAAGGAAATTTCTAGGAGATTTTATGCTTCTCTTATTCTTTTTTCTTTCGTTTTATTCTTCGCTTAAAAACTTCCTTCCCATACATACTAAGATCATTCTTGCTAATTCGCCCTTCTTATTTCTATTTTTGCCTATGCAGATGCGATTTTTCTAGATATTTCTGAAGATCTATTAAATAAACTTGATCGACTTCTGAATGCCTGTATTCGCTTTATTTTCTGTCTATGTAAGTACGATCACGTGAGTCATTACCGTTCCAAACTAAAATGGCTTTATATTCGTGAACGAAGAAATCTAAGATCACTTTATCTTCTTTTCTCAGTTCTCAAAGATCCTTTTTCTCCCGACTATCTTAAAAGACATTTCAAAATGTTGGCTGATTCTTACGACAGACATCTTAGGTCAGATGACAATCTTATTTTGGCAATCCCTATACACTCATCATCCTTTCTTGATCATTCTTTTTCTGTTGCTGCGTGTAGGCTCTGGAACAATCTTCCGTTTGATATAAAAAATGTCGATTCCAAAGATGGAGAAGACAGACTCGTGAACATTTAGTAAGCTATCTCTGAGCTTCACAATTTAAAATTATCTGTTTTTTTTAAGTACCTAGGTATTCTTTTCTACTTTCGTTTTTCTTCTTATTTCTTATTTAATTAAGTTAGCCATCGTTTTTGCAATGTTTTCTGCCAATTCGGTTTGCAGTTAGAAAATGCCTTGGCATTATACTCACTATTTGTGAAATATTTATCTATAACTTTTGTACAATTAAGTGTTAAATAATTTGTAGCGTCGATTGGGGGAGAGCTATGTTCAGCAGTGAATATGCTGATATGGTGATATGATGAACTATTTACCAACCTACTTTTTATGTTTAAAAAGAAAATATAAGCGCCGGTTTAGACTATTTCAGTACCTGTAGACTACTTTTTGAATGATTCAAATCGGACTTTCCATCCAAAAGATATCGTGAATTTGATGGATTTAAAATAAACTTTGCTTAAATGATACTGATACTGGATGGATATGAATAAAACTTTGCTTGTTTTATACAACTAGAGAACAAGCCAAGTTTGAATAAACTGATATGGTTACATGGCTAGAGTAGGAGTTAGAGAAAGGTTAACACTAACTTTTTATCTCCCCTAAACCTTTGTAGTGTTTTGACAGTAGTTTTTTTAGTTGTTGTCACCTAGATTTTATTGATTTGGTGTAAAACCAGAACGCACGGCCGGCGTTACGCTTCCCGCGGAAACGGCATCTATCCTTTCCCTTCTCTCTCATTTTTTTATGTGTCTAGTGTTGTATGGTTTGTTATGAATGTATGATTGGGCGATGTGATCGCATACGTTTTGTTGTTTTAAATAAAGAAAAACTTTTGTCTCTTATGCAATCCCGGTCTTTTTCCAAAGGTTATCTGAGCGTTGCCGACCTTTGTAGATGACCTTTGGACTTAAAACTAAAACGAAAAATATTATATCCAACAGCCCAGTCGGGAAGTAAACCTGCTTGGCAGCAGCCTTTCAATCTATACTTACCTAACCTAGGTACATTGCGTATGCTTATGTAGATAGGTACCTAAAATACGATTAGCAGTTCACTCCGAACTCCGAATCCGTCCGTAAGTTTACGTCTGCACCTACTTACGTTGTTCTTTCCTACTTTTCTTGTATTTAGTAGGCACTTATCTGTAATTTATTATAACCTAACAGTTAACATTTAGTAGGTAACCTTGACACGTATGTATGTATGCTCAATAATCAAAGGGTAACAACAACCTTTGACTGCAAATAATCATAGACTAAAATCTCCCATTCCCCATTCCTACCTAAGTAGGTAGGTACCGCACTTTGTTTTAATCATAGATATGTCTCTTTTACAGGCCTGCTGGATCGATACAAGTGGCAGAAAATTCATTCATCACTAAACTAAAATCTTCAGGAAGAAGTTTAGTCGTGTTTTATGGATCTCAAACGGGCACTGGAGAAGAGTTTGCTGGACGCCTGGCCAAAGAAGGGATTCGGTATAAGATGAAAGGCATGGTGGCAGATCCTGAGGAGTGTGATATGGTAAGCCATCTTAAGCATAATGCACCATCAAGTCAGTATATCCCACCCCAACCAATGCTGTCTACTCAAGTAGGTTAAGGGTCATTCCATTCCATAGTAAGCAATATCAGGGGGCTCAGAAAGATACAGCTGTCGCGCTCCTCGTTCGAGAAAGTCGTGCTAGGTAGGTAGGTATAATATTGTTATTATTAGTTCATTCATAAATGTATGGGGCCAGGGCTAGATCATGTACCGGTGATTGGACATGGTCAAATTTATAGCAAACGTTTTCTAATCATCAATTTACTTGAGTTATGCGGTCAGTCGGAGTGCGTTGATGGTTATAGGGTCAAATAATTCAAAACGATCAAAAAACTCAACCAACTCAACGCGCACATGAATGACGTCAAATCTGTCAAAGTCAATAAATCACAATGGCGGTGGTAAAGTGTCGGCAGCGGCGCTTGAATAAAAAGCTAAAACGTGACGAAAAAAGTATTTTTGTACGCCTGAATTCATTAATAAATCAGTCACATTATACTTTTGCTACATAGGTTCATACTTATTTTAATATTTTTTTATTGTTTATATTATTTTTTGCTATTTTTCTACGTAAGTACTGTAATTACGTATTGTTACGAGCTGGGATTCGTAAGAATTAAAAGCAACCGGTTATAACTCAAAATAAGACGAGTTTATTCAGCACCAGACTAATTACTCTCAAACACAAAATCAGTTTAAGTACAACACTACTACACTTACACTAGTTATACTACCGAGTCACTAAACACTGTTATCGCACTCAAACATCACTTGATGTTAACTCTCTGTATCGTAATCGAATACTGACTTGCTTCCGAATAGCTCGGCAATTTATTTCCAACTCTATCAAAAGTTCTAGCAAGCGCGAGAATGGTCGCGCCGCTAACTGTTGCGTAATCTGGGACTATTGTTTTCGGCGCGGCGGCGGTCATAAATCGTCCTTTTGTGTTATTTATAAACAAGTTGCTATAGTATTATTTTCGCGGAACTATGCGAAGGCTCGCGAATATTCTCGACGTTTCTGACTGGCGTAACAGTATCATAGCCTAATATGAACGATCTCCATGGAACCGTCTGCATACATAAAAACTTGAAAATAATTCTATGGGGAAGTTCATATGTTTTTTTAATTTGGTTTGCTAAGCCAAACAACATGATCTTTGTCGTAAGGTATTATAATTTAATAACGATAAGCTCCGCCTTCAAAATTATATAGAAATTAAAAAAAATTGCGTGTAGTGTAGATCAACGAAAACGATGACATTTGTTTCGGTCTCCCGATTGTAAGTTCTGGAATAACACATAGTATTTTTTTTTAAATCAACTGTTTGATTTCAACCGTTTGGGATTAAACAGGGTGGTAAATTTCCAATAGATTTTTTATTCCTTGGTAAAAATAAACCTTGTAGATATTGCAAAAACGCGTACCTACATAATGTATTATAATTTCAATAAACAAATACTACTATACGACTATAATACGCTGGCCTGGTTCTAAGCCGGGAGGGCGACAGCTTTGCGCGGACAAATAGATCTTAGAGCGCACGTCCGCTCTTATCCACAACGTGCAGACTATTTTTCGTACAATTTTACCCAGGAAGGTAATCGTGGTAGTATCACATAATATATAATAGTACAAGTACCAAGTATTAAAAAAATAGGTTGTATAAAGGCGTGGTGTGTTCTGACTTTACCAGCCATGCGGAAGCCAGGCTGCAAGAGCTAATATGCGGCAAAATGATGAGTCAAGTACCGACAGCATGGAGAGTGTTATAGGAGAAAACTTGTTCAAAAAGTAAATTAAGTAGATTCAGTATTTCGGATCCTATCGGTTCTTTTCACCCCTAACACACTTCGCTCCATGGTTCTTTGACAAACTTTGAGTTTCGATTTCTGAAGCTCAGCCAATGACCTTGTTTGGGCGTCATAGGTGAGTACGGGAAGAATACACATCGATGAGTTTACGCTTAAGTGATAATGAAAGGCGTTCTCATGGACCAGTAGCTTCTCCCGGCATTTTGGACTCTGCGTTCGACTTCTTTGTCTTGTCTGTTGTCGAACGTACAATAGTGTTATTAAAAATGAAGCTGAATCGAGGAAATAGATCGGTAGGATATAGGCGCGCCTAATATGGTAGGTTAGGTCATTATTAACTTGTGATTGTTGTAGTTGTAGGAATCGGTAGGTTTATGTAACTACTATATCTACTTCGTGTAAAAGTCTCTATCTTGGGTTCATTGAATTGTAACATTCGTACCTACCTACTTTCATTTTCACTCACTCAAGTTCCTATGTCGGTACCTACTTCCGTTGTAGTACCTTCGGCCCTACTTGATTTTTACTTACCTATATTTTTGAGTATGTACGAGTTTTTTTTTTGATCAAGTAAAATATGGGTAGGTATCATATTATGGAAGTTAGTGACATGTCTATTCTAAAACCATAAGGTTTCAAATTTCGCGTATTTTAATCCTTTTAAATATTTATCTTTCTCTTCCCTAGCTACCTACATCTCTTTAGTTCTTTCTTACTTAGATTAGTAATGTTTGCAGGAAGAACTGACTAAACTCAAAGAAATTCCCAACTCACTGGCTGTACTTTGCATGGCAACATACGGTGAAGGTGATCCGACCGACAACGCAATGGAATTTTACGAATGGTTGAAGAACGGAGAACCCGATTTAACCGGATTAAATTACGCGGTATGTTTTTTTCTAAGCAAATAATTTACCGACCGAACAACATGATGACACAACAACAACAGCCATACCACCAGAAGCAAAGTAAGTAGATACTACTAGTATTTATATATCAAAATAGGACATCCAACAGTCAAAACAAAGAACAAATATATGGTAGGGACAAACATAATTATGTAAGTCTTAGCTCGTTTTTCCATTAAGTCGCCACAGAGCAGGGTGTACAAATATCTAGCTCAACTAAAATTAAAGCACTATCTATAACTAAATAAATAATAGTATATATTATATAATGGCTCATTTGATGTGAACGCCGTCAACAACCACTTCTCCGAATCTCCACTCTGTCTAGATGACTGGACTGTGGATGGTTGTTTGTTACATAGATGAGATGATGAGGGACATAGATACTGTTGGAGCTCTAACAAAAATATCAGATGACATCCGCTGTTCCATGGATCGTACTTACGATTCTAGTACTCCTGGACTTCAGCAGTGCAATTAACTCGGTGTATCATGATATTCTCCTCTCTTAATATTTCTGTTTTCTACCTTTATAAATACCATTACTCATATGATTTCCTCTCACTACCATCTTTATATTTGTTCTGTGTTTGGGTGTTGTATCTAGTTCCCATATTACAAGCTATGCTTAGTTTGGGACTAGATAACGCTGTGTAAAAATTAATGTCCTGTATTATTAATTTATGCTACTAAGTAAATAACTAAGTAAATACGAACTAAGTAGATACGAAGTTTTCACTTTTATTTATGTAATGTATATGTTACACATTGTCTATCCATTTTATTGCAACCTCTCTATATGAACAAGGGTTTGCTCTTAGAAAACTCTACAAGGGTTAGGCTCGCCTATGTTGGTACATAATTTTTCGGTTTCATTTGTTAAAATATGATTTTGTGTACAATAAAGAATAAATATATTCCAAAAACCACGTACCTACCTAACACAAGTATTTAAAAGTTTTACGAGATGTTAAGATATTGAAGAATAACTATGTTTCTTACTACAATACTATAATATATATTATATATTTAACTATCTCATTTTCGCAACTGTCACTGTCAATGTCAAGATCGCATGGTAATGGTAACATTGTCCTACGTGCCTGAACGGCAGAACTGGATGTCTCTTCTATGTCCAACTTTAACACCTGGGTCAAGAAGACTTTAGACACCTCTCCAGGATCAGAGAAATGTTTTACAATCCAGGACATATTATCGAGGCATTGCGGGCATCCTAAGGTGGCATATCACAGTGCCACCGATGATAGCCATTTGGTAATGCCTCAAACAATTGCCACCGCCCACAGTGTTGTGTTTGATGCAAAAACAACCATGCCCCCGTTCGCTTAATGCTAAGCCTAGCAATAAAGAATAGCAAAAGCTGAGACAAAGCGGCAAACGCCGCTGCTGTAGATACCGTCTACCGTAAAGAAACATGAAAACAGGGTATAAAGGTCCACTGCCCACTGCTCCACTGTCCACGCATGCCCACGGCTTTATATGAGCTCGAGCTCAGTCACCGGAACCCAAATCCGGAGATTAAGCCACAGTGCCCGTACGGGCCCTTGTTGGATGGTACAGAGCAACGCTACACACCGCTGCTTATCCTCCTTTGGAGTGAGGAGTACTGTTGAGAGGAAAGCCAATGAGGACGTGGAAGGAGAGAGAGAGGAAGAGAGTACTAGCTGCCTCTTCAACTTCTGTGCTCTAGGCACCGTCCGCTAGACTCGAATGACCACATTGCGTATGCGCATTTCCCAAACAAGGCACCTACTGAAACCCCACTTCTCAACTTCAGCCAACAACAATGGACTAAGTTAATAGTCCCAGTGACCAAACCAGAAAATGCTGTAACCGCAACTACACTTGGTTAACGCTGCGCCGATGCCTCTTTTAGAACCATCAATTTCTACACTGATCAAATAAGAGTTCAAGGCCGCACAAACTACCAGGAATATCTACTGCTTGGAAAACCTTCGAAATCTTCCAGCGTCAAAGACGCTGGAAGAGTATTTATCTGTCGGTCCACTCACTACCCCTAGATGAGGCAAATCACCTCAATGATAGACAGCCTCAGCCAAGCCAGAGATCTCACCACCAAGCCTGTTTCCACCAGACCCCGCCGACACGACGAATTCGCATCCAGAATTCGAGACCTCATCCTAAAGATGAGAGTTTCTGATGATGTCTCGGCAAAGATTAAGGGCGTGCAAACATTTCTCGTGCTTTGAAGCTTGATAGCGACTCGAGTTACGTCGGAAACCTGTTTATCTCCCCAGTCGAAGTGAGAATGGAGCACCAGTATGGTAAGCTTTATGCTCCACAACTAACAAGAAGAGACTCCAAGCACAACATAATATCGCTTTTCCTTGAAACTTGAACCTGTATAGGGGCGGGTTGGTTTGTTAGTAATGACATCATGGCATGAGACATTCAGATTCCCACCATTATGACTTTGTAGTGCTACTACTGGTGCGTTGCTTATAGGACCGCGCGGATAACTGCCGCCATGCGCACCTTAATGCCATCACGCCCTAGCATACACGTCCTTCGTACAACACTTCGTAACAAGAAAAAATATGGCTATTTCCACGTGACCTGGAAGTAGTCGCATCCCGAGTTGAACCCAGGACAGACA
The DNA here is from genome assembly GCA_951394065.1 of Venusia cambrica. Lineage (NCBI taxonomy): Eukaryota > Metazoa > Arthropoda > Insecta > Lepidoptera > Geometridae > Venusia > Venusia cambrica. Next base: position 8,295,346 of record OX596060.1, on the reverse strand, counting down.
GTGAAAATTATAGGCCCAACGATTTCTCGTAAGAAAAGGTCGCCAAATATGAGACAAAAGAATAGTCGGAGATGACATGTTATGATGGCTCCCGGCAATACCACGTAACCTGGAAGTTGTCGTATCCAGAGTTGAAGCCAGGGTAAATAGTGCAAAATAGAGGCCCTTACCCGTGGCTTAAAGGCGCTAGCAGATCATCCGTGATGATTATGAGCCCAGCTGGCTGACTGACTGACTGAGCTGCAAAAAGTACCTATAACTTCTATCACATCAGTCAGTACCTAGCTGATTGATTGATATTGATATTGATTTGAATTTGATACTGCTGAGACCGTAACAAACAAATACAAAGTTCAAATCCTATTTCATTACGTTCTATGATTGAATTTTCACAATGTAAATGATTCTCTGTAATAATAGTCATAACCTCAATGCGTGCCAGCATAATGTGTGACGACTAATACTGTATATCTAAACAACCTTGTGTGTTTACATTATATTACATCATAGATTTTGCAAAAACTTCAATCATGAATTATTTTGTTTACTTGTGAGTTTTAATGTTCCTAGTCATAATGAGTGTATATTTTGGAACATTACCCCGTGTGGTAAGGGGACGATTTTTCGTGGCAACTATTTCCAAATTACGACACATGGTATGAAAAGTGTTTACCTACCTATCAGTTTTTGGTAATTATTCATCTATTATAACTAGACGATGCCGGTGCTTCCTTCGCATGTACAAATTATAGATTAAATCCCCTACTCTACTTCGGTGAAATCGAAATCATAAGATCTTCGGTACCATTTTTTTTTTAATTGGTACAAAAAAGTCATATGTCTGTTGTCTTGTGCTTTTTAGTTACCTACAAAAGATAGGTACATCTAGCATCTATCGTGGCTATTAGTTGGTTTTTTTATATATGACTGGAAAGCACTTTTCCTTTAGAGAAATTAGAAGGCCCTGACTACTGCTATCCTATACAAACATAGTTTTTCATTCATTTTAAAATGGTATGTCCAATTTAAATCAAATTTTACAGGTATTATTGGATAACCTAAAAATCTTACTTTAAAATACCTATTTTGTTTTTCACAAAACTGTGTTTGTTTGAGAGAGTTACCATCAGCTGTACTTAGGGTTGCCAGGTCTGTCCGGTCAACAATATCTTGGTGAACCGGACAAAAGAAAGTCGGGTTTTTGTGAATTTCGTCTATTACTGGCATTTGGGTCGCCATGTGACGTGTAGATGACAATAAGAATAGGCTATCTTTCAGATTACCAAATACAAATACCTGATTTTTATAGTGAAGTGGTATCCCTTTTAAAACTTCAGTTAAAAGACACTTAGTTATTTGGATCTCAAACACGGAAGATTGTATACGCTGGATCAATTGATTGAGTTATGGTTATTATCTCTGTGGGAGAAGCAAAATCCTCCTAAAAATCTTTATGAAGAACTAGCTGTAGGTACATTTAAAATGTGTTACTGTCACATAAGGCAACTTCCATTTAATATGTGGTGTAATTTTTTTCATGAATGAACCAGAACCAAATTAGTTGAAAACTATGCAGTATGTGTGTAGTATTCCTGTATCTAATGCTTTTGTGGAAAGAATCTTCAGTGTAATGAAAAATTTTACAAAAGAAATTGTCTCACTGTAAACATGGTTAAAAGTGAACTGTGTGTTTTCTTTAATATAAATGTCAGTTGCGCTGAATTCAAAGATGCCATCTCAGGCATTGAAGCCTTTATGAAAAGCAGTGTCATCAAATGATAAATAGGTAAAACAGTAGATTGGCTAAAAATTTAAAAATTTTGTGACATCTGAGCAGGTTTTATCAATAGATAATATTATATAACATTATGTAGAGTACTATTATTTTTTTAAATGTGTTTTTTTTTCTAACTAGTTAGGTTGAAAAGACATAAAAAGGTTTACTTTGATTTTAACTGATTTTTTTTATCTGAAAATCAAATGGGGGGATCAGATGGTGAAATGTAAAATCTCCTGTTTTTTCAACCAAACCATCATACTGGGCCTAGCTGAAATGATTTAGAAAGGTGGTTTGGAAGAGATTGTAGCTATGAGGCTGCCTTGAAAGTTGTTATTCTATTTAATTTTGTTTATATATGTTTATATGCATACCCTACTGTATGTATAGTTCTTGTCATACTCTTCATAAATAATTATAAAAAAGGTGCTATATAAATTCCTGCTATATAAAACCAATATTTCCAAATAAGATAATTAAACCCCTTATGATTCATAATCTTTGTTTTACAGGTGTTTGGCTTAGGAAACAAAACCTATGAGCACTACAACGCTGTAGCAATACATTTAGACAAGAGATTAGAAGAACTGGGGGCTACTCGTGTGTATGAACTAGGGCTCGGAGATGATGATGCAAAGTAAGTTTATGATGTAAATCAATAACTAGACCCACTGTGACTTGGCTCAAATGCTAATACCAAAACTGAATTGAATATGAAACACAAATGAAAACTATTTTTAAAATTCATCTAAAAGTTTTCAATACCTGGGATGCCATCCATATCTTAATTTCAAGATCATGTAACAAAAATACTAATCATAAGCTTATGGCTCTAAACGGGGTGTATGGAGGCTATCCATGCCCACTTCTGATAATGTTTGGAAAACTGGAATATAATATAATGCAATAAATACAAAATAACTTAAGATGGTGGTGATGATAATTATATCCTCCCTCCGGTTCCAACCATATACATGCTCATAAAATTGAGCAAGTATACCACTCCTTGTCCTTTCGGCAACTGAAATTACCATGACCATGATGTTTGTTGCAGTATTGAAGATGATTTCATTACATGGAAAGATAAGTTTTGGCCTGCAGTGTGTGAGAAGTTTAACATTGAGAGCACTGGAGAAGAAGAGTTGACTCGTCAGTTCAGTTTACTACGTCACCAGCCTGGTGAGATTGAGCCTAACAATGTGTTCACTGGTGAAATTGCAAGATTGCACTCTCTCCAAGTCCAAAGACCGTAAGTATGTTTTATCATTTATTTTCTACTAGCGATGGTGTTGCACAGCTCTCCCTCAGTAAACCCATTCCCAAATTACAAAAGATTTTTCACTATGAAAAGAATTTATATAATTTCTATTTGTTTCATAAATAAAAGAAATGGAAATGATCCTATTAATCTGGGATAGGTGGAATCTACATTGTAATGGTCTACCATGGGAATGGGTTGTTACAGTTGACCTTTAGTCAATGCCAACAGCTGAATTATTCTGTCACTGGTGGTAGGACCAAAGTCCGCCTGACTTGCAACCATTGAGTGCCATTGCCTTAAGTAGGCAGATTCTGGGCATGCTCCATCATTGACCTTATCTTTACTGTGGTAAGCCTGAAGTCCAAGAGCTAACCAATTTAAAAAAAGAAGAATCTTACTTTTTATAATTAAATTTGATATGGAAATGAGGATCATCTTAGCGATTGGTGCAAGCACATTAAAAATTGCCAATTCCATCTTCCCATGCTGTCAACAGGCTTACTGATAAGATGAAAAGTCTTAAGTCTGTTGTTTATAAAATTACGGGCCGTCTATGATAGTTGACTAGGTAACAAAAAATATTTTGCCAACTCATTTACATGTCAAATCAGTACTGGTGGTACTGATAAGACTTATATTCTGATCATATTAACCCTTCTCAATTATGAGGCATTAACTATTGGGTGAGATCAATACCTTTTACAAAACTGAATATCAGATTACTTGAGGATTATTAAAATAGTGAGTCCAAAGAGTTGTGTATTGTAAATATGCTATTTAATACATTACTCAAAAAGGTTTGTTTCATAAATAAAAGTGACTTAGGAAGTTTAACAACAACATTTTTTTTTTATATTTCTATTGTGGCTCATGTATATGATTTATATTATAAATATTTTTTTTAATATAGATTATGTTTATGTATGAGACTAACATAAAAATGTCTCAATTTTATTAGTCTCTAAATAAAATTGTTTGTGGATGAGAAAGTAATAATAAATACACATCTGCGTGATAATTTACCGATTTTATTATATTTAGGCCATACGACGCAAAGAATCCATTCCTGGCTCTGATCGCAGTCAACAGAGAGCTGCATCAAGGCGGAGGCAGGTCGTGTCTTCACGTCGAATTGGACATTTCCGACTCCAAAATGCGATATGAAGCCGGTATGTATTGAAAAAGGTATACTGTTTTCTTGCATAAGTATAAGTGGTGAAACGCCTGTTACCTGGTTCCCTTGATCCCAACGGAATGTTCTGTTTTTTTAGTGCACCCCTTCTTTCAACAATAAAATGTAAAAATCATTAAATACTAGAAGAAATAAATTCTAGTAAACTTAACTACTAAGTTATAACTTATAGCACATTACTTATAATACAAAATGTCAACTGGATTATCTATAAAAATAATATTGAATATTGAATCATTTAAATTAGATAGTAGAAGCATTGCTCTGTTATGGTGTGTAAGGTATGGTTGCCGGTGAAATTACGGGCACTCGAGGCTTAACAGCTTTGTGCCTCAAGTTGACGGGCGCAAAGCAGTGCCGAGTAGGCCATGTTCTATGTGGATGTGACCTACGCAGTAAGGCTTTGTTATAGGCCAGAGATGCACTTAACATCATGTGCTGCTTGTTTGTTCTGTGTCCAAGTGGTATAAGAAAAAAACAGATGAACCGCCCGATCTTTGTCCCCACCAGGTGGTAACGTGAACATTATACTGGAGGCATTACACTAGCGAAAAGACCGCCCATTGTGCTGATAACTTATTTTTTTATATAATTGTTATCTGTAAGCAAATTTGGTACGAATAAGTGAATAGTCACTTGCTGAGGGAAACGAATTAAGTAATAACCTTGTCGCTGTCGTAATCAAAGACAAATATTTAACCAGAAAATAAGCAGCAAGGAGATAAACATCTTGTTTGTGAATAGTAGTTATATATAATATTATTTGCTGAAATAGCAGTGCTGTATTGATCCGGGGTAATGATTTTCACCAGTTCGTGTATAGTTACGTTGCAAAGAGTAATTACGTTATTTAGTTAACCTTTCACATTGTATGTTAATCGATTGTTAGCATTTACGTATGAATTAAATAATTTAAACTGTACCTTTCAGCCATACGATCGCAATCTTTGTTAATTTATTAGATACGTGACTGTAAGCAGGTACAATCTTTTGAATTATTTATCTTGAATACTTAGGAAGGTAATTATTATCATTACGTACAAGTGTTTACGCGTTTATGCGTGGTTGATGATTTTCCATGACACTTGTCCCTAGTAGGGACACTTTTAGGTCACTTATAATCGACATTTGATCATTTTTGGTCAAGTCAGTTGTTCATTTATAATAAAAAAATCCATCATTTGCACGGATCCAATTTACCTATCACATAGTAATTGAATCATCGTGATAAGGCCTGATAAGGAGAAAGAAAGCGTTTTACAATGTTCTTCATGTCTGAATCTGAAATAACAATACAAAATTAAGTTAATTCTTTAACTTAATTTTGTATTACTTAACTGATTTATTTCATACAACATTGAACGCGCATTACTGAGTAGGTATGGTGGGTGTATCCTAGGTGAGATTTATTGGATTCGTTTTCAAGAAACCATTCACACTCGTCTCATATAATCTTACTACTGAAACGCCCTACTTACTCTGAACATTTCTAGGACATCTGTGTGGTCTCTGGGTTTATTGTCAATCAGACACCATCATTACGTGATATTCAGCATCACGAAGTTTTTATATATTTAGATGAGATTGTATTGCTTTAACCGACGTACAAAAAGTAGCAGGTTTCTGTTTTTAAAAGTAAGCTCGTAGGTGGGTACTGTGTATTCTTGACCTGAAATAAACTATTATTTATTAGTATTTAAAATAAAGGTCTTACATACGACAAGACTGTCATATTATATTTACAAATGTTATAATGACACAAATATTCACAACACGCGACGGGACTCGAACACGCATCTTTTCCTCAAGCCATCTTCACTGGAACCAATCTAAGAAATCTGCCATTGAATATCGAAAATATTGCTGTTGAAACTCATTGTGATAAAACTATCACAATTAAACAAAACTCACGCGTAGGTAAATAGGTATATTTACTGTAATGCATTCACCGAATATCGAGGCTTACGAGGATCAGGGGCCCAACCACAACGTCTTATAGCATTTCCGTGTTGATCTTACATTACTTTTGTATCGTTTTTTTTACACAGGACGCATAAGTAAAATATCAAAACGTGAATGCTATAAGAGGTCGTGGTACGCCCCCTCCCCCAGCCCCCTTAGCACGGGGAGGGGATAGACAAAATTCTCTCGAAGGTGGATAATTTTTTTATCCTCGCCCCGTGCTGAGGGGGCTGATCATTGATCAGCGTCCTTACACCGTGTGGCATTTCAGGCGATCACGTGGCGGTATACCCCATCAACGACAGCAGTCTGGTCAGCCGACTCGGCGACCTGACTGGCACGAACTTGGACGAGATCTTCTCGCTGATAAACACCGACCAGGACAGCAGTAAGAAGAACCCGTTCCCTTGCCCCACTTCGTACCGCACCGCGCTGTCTCATTACATCGAGATCACGGCGCTGCCTCGCACACACATCCTACGGGAACTGGCGGAATACTGCTCTGATGATGAAGTAAGTTGTAAATCATAGTTCTTCACAGGCAATCTGCAAATAGACGCCATCTTGTTATAGGTGCAGTGAGATATGATATGAATCAAGTCTCATATTTATTTAGGTACCTAATGTAATGTAATATTGTTGGTAATTAATGTCTCATATACTATAATAAAATACCCAATCCTAAATTTAGGTAGGTACCTAATGGATCATGTGTTGTGGGTTCAAATTCAGTCGTGCACCATTAGACTTTTAGGTTTTTCGTAAGTTAATGTGCGCATTTGACAAATTTACATACTCTGACGATGTGCTTCGTGAAGAAACCGGCATATACCTACGACTAAAAATCCGCTTGCAACATATTTAATACAGACAGCTACATGCAAACCGTGGGCATGTGCTGAACGTAAGTTTGGACGAAACATTACCCCCTAGTAAGTGATCCTTAAAAAATCTCTGAGTCCTACTCAGAGTGTGGATTTTATGAGGATCATGATCATGATGCGTGATCAGAGGTGAATCTTGAAGGGCAAAAAGTCGCGGGTCTGTTTTTTCTACAACATACAAAACATAATTATTGTTATTTATCGTAAATATAAGTCTGCTGCACTTAGGGTTACCATACCTCAGGATTTATCCTGAGATCTCAGGATTTTTAGGCTTTGCTCAGGATTGCGGCCGGATTTTATAAATCTCGGGAAATCTCAGGATTTTTAGATTTTTCAATAATGCTACACATAGATTTTTCAGATTATTTTTTTTAAAGTAAATTATAATATTTTTTTTGACTAATTTAAAAATCAACTTCGGTCACGTTAATTGCACAAATAAAATCAACACAAAATATATAAAACCTATTCTAATCATCAGTTTTATCATATTTATATTGCGATGATACCTAAGCAATTTTTTGTCTTTTATCAAGGTTCTATAAAATGCTTCGCATGTATTCAAAATAAACTCTGTTAAAAGTAAAGCTCGGACTAAATACACCGTTAGTCGGTTTCTTTCATTCGACCATTGAGCCCCCATGATAGAATAATCTCTTTCTACATTAGTTTGCATTCTGGGCTGTAATATCAAATACGTATTGACAAAACGCAATATCTCTGGTAATCTTGAAACACCGATGGTCTTGAAAATGGTTGCCCACAATGTATGTAGCAGTACATTAAAAAATGCGTCTACATGTGCTGATATAATTGTGCGTAATGCAGCAATTTCGTCAAATAATTTCACATCATCATCGCTTGCGAGAGAATTCACAATGTTTTATAAAATCTCAGGATTTTTCAATGGAAATCAGGCTTTGGCAACCCTAGCTGCACTAGCTCTGTCCATAGGTTTATATGACAAAGCTGGCCTAAAATATCGCGTATCATCATGACTCGGCTCGTCGCTGCGCTCGCGAGCGTGAGTAGGTATTTCTTAGCCCTCAACGAGATAATAATCCATTTTACTTTATTCTTGTCATCTCCGCGTTCTGATCTAGTTGCGGAAATTGTTATGAGGAAGTCATCAGTGTATTTCCACATAAGTTCCATAAATACATTTTCCTCCCGTTATTTTTCTCATCATAATATTACCCATCAAGTTCTTTCCTGGGAGTAATATTGCTACCTCGGGATGGTACTTAATAATAATCTTACAAGGTAAATGCATATTTATGCCTTATGTAGACGTTTACATTCGGCCTTGTTTTATTTCTAGGTTAAGTACGACATACATAAATAGGTCTTAAAGGTGTATTATTCACTTTTATATCTTTTATATACATGTATACAAATAAATAAAACTGAAGTGTCTGTTCAGAATGTCAAAATAACAGCATTTTACTAAATTCATAAGATATGAAAGTTTATACATACTCTGAAACTTTCACTGGCAGACAGCTGATGTTATAAGCAGTAGCTTTTTTTTAGAAAAATAATAAGGGTTCAATCATCAGGGGTACAATACAATGCTCAGTTTGGTTGGTGGTAGGACTTTGTTTAACTCCGCCTGGCTAGCTACCACTATCTTTCCTAAGTCTGTCGCATAATAAGAATTCTGAATTGTTGTGTTCCGCTATTTAGAGGTAATATAGCCAGTTCCTCAGACTGTTGACGATTCCGGGTGAAAAGCGCTTCCACCTTCGGCCTTATCATAACATGAAACCAGGTGAGATGAAGGCCAAGTGCTTCCCCGTCGTACAATAAAAAAGGGTTCCGCGCATAAACCCATGAAGTCCAATATAATTATGTAATAAGTACTCGTATGAAATATAAACATACCAATAGTTATAATTGAAGATCGAGTACGTACCCCGATTATGGCTTTGGCTGATATTATTGTAATTATTATTAATATTAATTATAATTTTGACAATTGGGTAGCTAAGTATACAACCGATATTGGACGGGATTTAATTTAGGTAACTATTGAAAACTATAATAATCACATGGCAGCTTTTTAATATTGATCGCCCCGAACATAGTCTAAGTAAACAAATGACAAAATGTTTATTTGATTTACGTTCCAGTCCAGGCAGTAAGAATTTGGTATCGTCTCCGGCTACTGTATATTTAACATATTTTACCCATGGCAACACCATTGCAGTGAATGTGAAACTTTAACATAAAACATATGAATTTCTTTCATTTATTCATTCTTCGGTACCATAATACTGTTCTCCACTTGCGACACATAAATTTCCACGCTAGCGTGCGCATGAAGCAGGAACTAATAATATAACAACTAGGTAGGTACTTATCTTTGTATAAGTACTTACGTTCAGATGAGTAGGTACGCAAGATACGGTGTTTGATAAATAGTAAAATTCTCCCTGCAAAACTGTAAGGTTTTGCCATGATTCTTGGCAGACAGATTGGTGTTTACAGTTAATGTTTTGTTAATACACAGAAGAAAGCTGCTGCCTTTTTGGTGAAGACTTTTACGACATCCGAAGGCTGTAGGAGTAGATTTTGAATCCACGTTGATCACGGCAACATTTAGGAAAGAACTTTCAATTAAACCGATATCAACCATTTCATATTAGTAAAAAGGGGGTTTTTCAATTAATTTATTGTCTTCTGCTCATCCACTATGACGTAAGGTCAATGTTATGCATAGAATGAGAGTAATCAACGAGGGAGAGCATCATGGGTTTAAATAATAAAATAAAGAGAGATTGAGAAAAAGTGTGCCCAGAGAAAGGTGTAATGAAACACTTTATCGTAGCTTTATTTTTGTGTGATCATCTCTGTGCGCTGTGCACTTTATTTTCCCGTAGCAAGAGTCGCTTTCTATTTAATTGATTTTGCGGAGTGAATCCTCTGTTCTTGAAACATTACATATTGTTGTTCGGGTCGAACTACTAATGTGGTCACCGCAATCATATGTAGGTACACTATTTCATCCAGTTATTTTCATTATTTCGATTGTCATTGGATATTTACCGACATCGGGTAACGGTTCATTCACATTGACCATCCATTGAACTAAGTCTCGGGCCTCGGCTGTATGCCCCCTAATGAGGTTACCTTAATTACCTTATTGATTTATTATTATGACCTACCTACATCTGGGTATCGCACGAGTAGATTAAGGGGTATGTGAAATACCTTTGTGAAACCTTTTTGTGTGATTTTTGTGGTGGGGCACCGTGTTGGGTAAAGTGGAAGATGATTCAAATGTTTCCCTGTAATACAAAAGTTTCACTTCTTTCGTGTGTCTTTGCGACATACCCTGTTTATTATTATAAGTGGATTGATCATATCCATTATAACATGCGCAGTAAAATTGTCAGTACTACTATTCTTACGCCATCATCATTATACTTGAATGGGTATCAGTAACTGTAGGTCGATATTATTGTAGTTTCAAACAAAACGTGATAATTTCGACGATTTAACTTCAGAGATAATAATCCAGTCTTACCGCCTAAGTGATACGAAGCTTATGATAAAAACAAGGAAACCACTTATGTCCTATCATGCAAGGTTGCGGTTGCTGTTTATATTCGCCTTTTTATGAGGTCGAAACACGTTTTTGGTTCCATTTATTACGTTCATACTTGAGGGTCATTGAAGTACATAGATACAAACAGTTGAATAGAAGATTAATGTTGGGATCAAATGTTTCAAGATTACACTACGCAAATTCTGTTTAAGATAACACTAGTTCGCCCCGAACTTAGTTCTCGTGATGTCTGGCTTGTGTTAGGAAGGTATTTAAAGGAAAAAAGTTGGTAACAAACGATAAAAGTGTGCCTTCATCACACCTAACTCTATGCACACTTTTTCTCAATCTCTCTTTATTCACCTGATGTTCGAGTTTTTCTTTTCTAGCTCCCGAGTTTATCCCCTCCCCGAGCTGAGGGGGCAGGAAACGAAAGTTTCATGCCCGGCGTTGGCGTGTAACCTTTTGCGCCTTCAGAAACATCCCCTATAGTTTTCCTCAAGAAAATTAATTTCATGACATTGAAACATGGTTTTTAATAACTAGCTAGGAAAAATAATAATAAAAAGTTTTAAGCAATATTTTATGGTAAGCTGGTCCTAAAACGAGGGTGTTTTGATATAAGTAGGTACCTTTGATTACAGCTGTCATACTTCAAACGGCCATATCTCAGAAAGTACTCGTCCTAGACTCTCAGTTCTCAGTTCAAATGAAACCTATGACCAAGATCTATATTTATATATATTTTCTTTAGCCATTTTAAAAAAGTCTAACCGAAAATCTCAAAATCCTTTCTTAGGGTATGCCTACGTCATAGTAGCTTTATGCATGCAAAGTCTCAGCCCGATCGGTTTAAAATTGACAAAGTTTCATATAAACTTTCATCCCCTATTTTATCCACTTGGGGGTAGAATTAATCAAAATCCTTTTTTAGCGGATGCCTACGTCATAACATCTACCTGCATGCCAAATTTCAGCCCGATTCGTCCAGTGGTTTGGGCTGTGCGTTGATAGATCACTATGTCAGTCAGTCAGTCACCTTTGAGTTATTACTAAACCGAAACATAACAAATGCAAAATCTCAAAACCCTTTCTTAGGGGATGCCTACTTCATAGTAGCTTTATGCATGCTAAGTCTCAGCCCGATCGGTTTAAAATTGACAAAGTTTCATATAAACTTTCATCCCCTATTTTATCCACTTGGGGGTAGAATTAATCAAAATCCTTTTTTAGCGGATGCCTACGTCATAACATCTACCTGCATGCCAAATTTCAGCCCGATCCGTCCAGTTGTATAATCCAAGCTACAGATGGCAGATTTAATTTTGACAGCTGTCAAAATTAAATCAAAATTAAATTAAAATCAAAATTAAATGTAGTCTAAAGAGAACTACATTTCAAATGGCAGAAGTAGTTTTGACAGCTGTTATTGAAAATGTAGATCTTGGTCATAGCTTGGATCATAAAGAGGGTTCTAAAGAGAACTACATTTCCAATGGCAGATTTAATTTTGACTGCTGTTATTGAAAATGTAGATCTTGGTCATAGCTTGGATTATACATTTCAAACATTATTTACTTTCGGTAATTCAAGGATATATATGTGGGTATATTTTACATATTATGAAATCGTTTCGCTAACGGATAATCCCATTCTCGTGGGAATATCGGGATAAAAAGTATGCTATGTCCAGAGTTTGTCTACCTTCAAAATTTGGTAGCCGAACAAACATACACATATTAAACAATTTAACAATGATTTATTTGAATTAAACTTACTGGATGAAAATGTTCCTATTTTCACAAAGTAGTTACACAGTTGAAATAATTGTAAAAAAATAAATTAGTTCAACGAGTTAAACTTTGAACTTATTGGAATAGAGGATCGCATATTACATAATTTTATTTTTGGTCACCTGTAATATTCTGTGTATCAGGTATTTTCGAAAGAATTTCAGGTAATTTGCGAATCAGGTCTTTTGCGTAACCACTACCTTATATACATTTCTGCCATATTACCGGCAAATTACGCATACGCGTCGAATAGTATAGGAGTGTCACAGTCTACAGCAACATTCAACATTTTAGGATTCAACATTTTAGGAATTCAACTTTTTGCAAACTCAACATTTTAGGAATTCAACTTTTTGCAAATTCAACATTATAGGATTCAACATGCTGTGATTTCAACTTTTTGGGAATTCAAGTTTCTGATCCTAAAGGATCGGATTAACCATTCATAATATATGGGCTAAATATTGTATTTTTTTCATCCCAATATCTCAAAAACTACCCCACTTATCAAAAATCCTCCGACAAACAATTTCTATTCTCTTTAAATTTGAAATTTCGGATTACCAGTTCGAGAGTTATACCGTCAAAAACATTGCCACATACATACATAATTATACACACGTTCTACAGCGGCTAATTTCCCAACTTGACTCGTAGATGTCGTTCGCTTCGCTCACCCAATCAATGAATAGACATGGAGAGCCACAATCTAAATACTTATTTGATGAGGGTATAATTTAATTTGTATTTTTTAAGAAGGCCCAGTAGTCTCACTTTATCATACAAACGTAGTTCCTTTTTCATTTTGAAGTGGAAAGAGATAATTTGTGTCTGTAGTGCGCTACTTTTTGTTAAAACGCAATAACAATGAGAATATATGGAAAAGAGTGTTTGTATAGAAAAACTCTATTCCATAAATTTTGGTTTTTATTAGTTGGAGAGCGAAATCAGCGGTACTCCGAGGCCCTCTTTAGAATTCAGTGTTGTAGTACCTATACTAGCTACTATGAACCTTACCTACTACATGGTTTGGTCATCACGACATAGTAAAGAGCAAAGTCCACTAGAAGATTTACTAGTTCCGTATATCGCCGATAATTTGCTTGTAAAGCGAGTCGGAGTCATATAGTTAGGTACCTTCCTATCTATTTATACATATATGACTACATGAATAGAAGACTTTGGGCTATTGCGCGCTCAAAAGAGCGTGAGATGGAGCAAACATTTTTTTATTATTTAATACACATTTATTTTTTTTAACTCTTCAAAATAAAGTAAAAAACAAGGTCCAAATGGCCAATGGCTAAGGCTGCAGAGAGAAATCTCCTCACGATGCGTGCCGAGTCCAGGGTCCAGAGTCTTGATCTAGCTGCGAGAGTCTTTCGAGGTGTTGGTCAATCTCGTTGCTATTAATCCGTTCACAGATATGACGATTCGGTCTATAGTCGTTGAGTCCACATCACATGGTGGTAATATCATGGGTAAAGTCTAGGTACTTGCTAAGCTTGTCCATCTCGGCCTTCACGAGATTAGCGTCATGGGGCATGGTGACTGGCACCGGTTTTTGTTAAAGCCAATACAACTGTACAATTATTTAGTCTGAGTTCAGTTTGTCCATATCCAATCTATACGAAGTATCAAGGTAATGTTGAGTCTTCGTACTAAAATATATAACTGTTATTACCACTATACATGCGATGACTTGCTTAAACTGAAACCTATCGTATGGAATGCTAGTCACTTGCTCTTGCATTTGCAACACGTGATGGATAAATGTTAATACGTAGGTACTTCTAACTGCCTTTTACGCGCTCCCCTGAATTAGGAAATAGATAGGTAATGCCCCTGACTAATTCTTGCCATCAGAATTTATAAATCTATGGCAATCATTACGAATACTGGTACCTTCACGCTACAATTGTTTTCCCGGATTCAATTTAGGGACTATGCTGTCAAGAGTCTAACCGCCTCTGAAGTCTAGTGGTTCATCACATCGATTTCAAATCCAGAGGTCCCGGGTTTTCGAACCCGGGACAACCAAGCACGGTATTGTACTCTCTCTGGGGATCGCCCCAGTTACCTAATTCTGTCGCCAAAGCAACAATTAAAAAAAAAATTGTGTTCCGGCATTTAGAGTAAGATAGCCAGTTCCTCAGTTAGTTGAGGATTCCGGGTGAAGTGCGCCTCCACCTTCGGCCTTATCTCAACTTGTAACCAAGTGAGTTGAAGGCTAAGCGATTCCCCGTCATACAATAAAAAAAAAGAGTGGATCCTAACATTGCCACTCCTCTTCAAGTGAGTTGGTGATCTACCATGACTATCTACGGATGTTTGCACATCAGAGTTAACATTATTTCTTTTACTAGAATAGTATGATCACGGCACAGCTCCAATTGATAATCTTTGGAATCCTTGCAGGATAAGCAAAAGCTGCTCCTAATGGCAACAAACTCTACGGAGGGCAAGGCTTTGTACCAGGCGTTCGTGACGGAAGCGTGCCGGAACATCGTACACATCCTGGAAGACATTCCCTCTTGCAAGCCGCCGCTAGATCACATCTGTGAGCTTCTGCCGCGGCTGCAGCCCAGATACTACTCCATTTCGTCCAGTCCTAAGGTGAGATTCTGCTGCTGTTCTCATTCAAACCTTCGGTTGTCGAGTTCCGAAAGTCAAATAAACCTTTCGAAAGCCTCGCTTAGTTTAATGTTCAAATCGGGAAACTTTCAAATCTTTTATCTTCACAAGGCGTGAGTCAAGTCGCAAGCTTAGGTTTATACTCGTAGATACCTACAATGAGTTAAGTTTGGGATGTGTACATCATAAAGTAAAGCCAGGATAGACTTCCAGATATTTTACAGCGTGATGTAAATAATGTATTTTATGGCTTTTTTATTTTTTTAGGGTCAATATAGCCGTTGAAAATAATAATAATAATAATACATAATTCAGGACATTCATTATTTATTTCGGTAAATTTTCAAGACAAACGATTGACGGCTGGGTTTTGTTGTATCACGGTAATAGCAATCAATTACTGGTTCCTGTGGATGGGTAATGTTTATGTTTTCAGCTACACAATGTATCATTTGGGATGGTACAGCTATGCAATATGTTACAGCTTTACCCAGAGACAGTTCACATAACGGCAGTGGTAGTGGAGTACAAGACGCCGACTGGCCGCGTGAACAAAGGCGTGGCCACCACGTGGCTGGCAGGACACAAGCCCGAGCCGGGCAAGCCTCTACCGCGAGTACCCGTCTACATCAGGAAATCACAGTTCAGGTAACCAAATCATATCTGCTGCATGTACACTCATTGACTTATTATGAGGGAAAAAAAATAAAAATATACATTTTTACTGTCGGAAGTTACTACTGTTGCATATGGCTAGTGGTGTTTTTCGTGCCGCCATAATCGTCTGACGTGACTCATTTAACGACTACTAAACATTAATTAAGTTTATATTGTCCAGTTTCATAGGAAAAAGGTAACATAAAATATCACCTCAATTTGAATTTATCTTGTACACAATAGGTATTGTACTAAATATTCTGAAACGGTAAACAGGAAACAATCAACTCGTTGTGGCATTGCATTCCATTAGGCATTTTCCTTATGCAACATTCAAGTAAAGCAGTTTCCCCATATTTTCTAGGTTTACTTAGGCTGAGCAATAATGTTCAATTATACTATACCAGTTCGAGTACGAATTTATTCTCGGTGATACGTTTATGACATAACATTATCTTGTTTGAAAAGCGGTTTTTGAAAATTTACTAGAAGATCTGTAAATGTGTGGCAACTGGTAAATTTTGATTCTTAAATAAAGTACATAATGTTTCTACCATGTGTAGAATGCATGATAAAAAAGTGTGACATAAGTAGGACTATGATATTAGGGCCTACTAACGTCGGCGGATAATCCATGGCATAATTCACATAATCGCTTCTAATATTTAATCTGAAAGTACTAATCCCTTAAGTTATTGCCCAGGCTTAGCAAGATAATGTTCATAGTAACAAAATACTGTAGTTACGTTATTTAACAAAAGGTTATATTGCCTATATGTACATATAAAGATACGCCTACGTAAATATAGCTTCGTTCATAATAAGGCTGGTGAAATGAAAACTAGACTAGATTAACTATAGAAGGTTAATAACATATATATATATAATACTTATTAAGGTATATAATGTATAATACTATGTAAGATAGCCAGTTCCTCAGTCTGTTGAGGATTCCGGATGAAGTGTGAGATACACCAAAAAGAACGCATAAACAAACAAGGAAAACAATGTAACATATGGTCTTATTGTAATATTCAAAATTTGCAATAATCATTCCTATCAACCTTTCGTTTTCTAAAAAGAAAGATTGATAGGAATTATTATTGCACTATTAACACCAAATAAACTTTAACAACTTCCAGAAGTACCACTTGCCTATACAATCAATTTTATCATATTTACACCATTCTGATCTTTTTTTTATTTAATTATACTTTATTATTGCACACACACACATAAAAGTACAAGATAACTTAAGATTAAAAAGTTAGCTAAGGCGAGCTCAACCCAAATGAGAGTTTTCTTCCAGCATACCTAGGCAGAGATAGAAACAAAATTTAAATAGCATAGGAAAAGTGTACAACATTCATAAATAACATACATACTCTTAGGAATCATAAGACAAATTACAATACATAATCATTATAAATTTACTACATACCCAATTACACAAACATACATATATATCTTTATAATGAAGGAATGAGTTTTTGTTCGATTGTAATGCATACTTAAATCATATTAAAGGACAAGGCAAATGTCTACAAAATACAGCCCAATTAAGCAGGTACCTAATAATTGTAGCTATACCTACACCACTAAACTAATAAGCTTGTACTGACATTACAGTGTTTTCCCACATTCATTGTGTGTGTAAACTGTAGTCATTCTAAAGTCAAAGCCAAAGTCAAAATGTCTTAATACATTAAGATTTTTTTGGATAATTTTGAAACGCCAAATCTACCGCCTGTTCGGAATCCAGACCAACACACAAGGAGAAAGGCAAGAAACTCGGGCTGGTTAATTTTTTGATGATCCATTCAACATTTAGATATTCAGTTTTAAATTATATTCTAAGTACATCATAAACCTATCTACCTAATGGGCAGCTTGTTAACATTGAGAAATCACCATTTAGCTGTCAACTGATAAAGTAACGTCGGGCCCCGCGTTCTTATCGCTTTGAGGAAGCTTATTATAGAATCCCACACAGCTTCCTAAGAATGAATAAATAAATAAATAAATATCACAGGACATTAATTTTACACAACGCCATCTAGCCCCGAACTAAGCATAGCTTGTAATATGATTAATGAATGATTTACTTTTCCTAAGCGATACCTAGGTATATCAAGTTTCTAGTTTTGTTGTTCTTCAATGTGATGATTTGCGTGTGTATCAAATTTAACTTCTGTAAACTTAGCACGGATCCCACCGCTCCGATTTCAAATGTCAGACTATTGGTTCAAAGACCTCTGTATTTTTCGCTAACAGAGGAGACAAATAATAATCAGAGGTGACATTGTGACGTGATGCACACTGTATGAGCGGGTTATTAATAATTTAATAGGTGGACGTTCAATTGTTCGTAAATATTCTTTTGCCTTTGTTCGCCTACGAGTTTGCTGAAACGAATTATTTGATTTAGATGCTGTTATTATTGTTAGCTCATATCCAACAGTGGATGGTTACGGCTGTTGATGATGTTGATGATAATCATTAAATACCTATGTATTCCTATGAATTATCATTTTCTAGAGAGTTGGGTTGAATTTGGACCACACATCATGTAACTTCGATCGATGACAATGCAGTTAAATGGTGACAGCGAGGTGATCTCATGATGGAGGCTTTAGAACTAATTAAAGTTAGTTGAGTTGAAACTTCGCTACTTATCAATGAAAGTTCCGACCACTATCAGCCACTATGGGATACTAAAATTCCTGCTCTGTCTAAATAACAGTGAAATATCCGTTTGTGCTCATTTGAATGCTGATAAACGATAAAAGCTTGTCTTGAAAAATGTTTCAACCACAAAAAACATATTTCATTTATGTTATTGTAAGTTTGTCTATTGTATTAGAGGATAAAAGGCGCAATTATAGTGATCTCGATACAGCTTACCTATTTGAGTCATGGGGTGGAGACCTTGGGTCCGTGGGGAGCCGGTGCCCTCCGGGTTTTCTAAAGTCTTGCATCTTTTGATTGAGGCGACACGTGACTGGCTCTTATTTAGGCCAGCGAATTAGCATAGCTATTCAGCGTGGCAATGCAGCCAGTGTCTTGTGCACGCTTCCGTCTGGTAACTCAACTGTTCCAGACCAGTAGGTCTGGAACAGTTGAGTTACCTGTAGGCCGTTTGTAACGGTCCTTAGGTAATCTGACTGATTCCTTTGTACATAGTTAGTTAGTTTAATTGTACATTTTATTGAATAAAGATTTGTATTAGAAATTATATGTTGTTAATATATGTTGTTGCAGGCTACCAATGCAATCCCAAACTCCGATCATAATGGTGGGTCCCGGCACCGGGCTCGCGCCGTTCCGAGGTTTCTTGCAAGAGCGCGCCTTCGCTCGCTCCAACGGGAAGGAAGTCGGACAAAATATACTGTACTTCGGATGCAGACATCGCGACCAGGACTTCATCTACCAAGATGTATGTATAGCGGAGAGAAGTAGCACAAGTATTCCGTATCAATACGTTTACACGAGGCAAGCGGGCTTCATCGCCGTCCCAGGCGTCACGTTGTTATACGTTTTCCAGTCGTGCATAGATACTATAGTCAATGTTTTCAGGGGTAGGGTATATCTTTGCTTCGCCAACAGCTAATTTTGCAGTCAAAGTAAGCCAATCAATATAAAAAGAAACTTTTTTTTTATGGTACGACGGGGAGGAGCTTGACCTTCCTCTCATCTGATTTTCAAGTTATGATAAGGTCGAAGGTGGAAGCGCACTTTTCCCGGAATCCTCAACCAACTGAGGTCTTACCTCTAAATGCCGGAGCACAACAATTTTTAAGAATTCTTGTTACTGCTACAGACTTAGGTAACATGGTGGTAGCTATTCAGGCGGTCTTTTATTATGTTCTTTTTATATGTGTGTCTCATTGTGTCTTAGCAGTAAATAAATAATTTCTGATTCTGATTCTACCACCAACCAAACCAAGCACAATATTGTACTCCCCTGGGGATCGAATCCGGAACCTCTGGATCTGACCCCCGTAGACTAACCACTAGTCCACACTACACTAGGCACGGAGAGAATTTTGTTTATTGTATTATTTTGAATGTACCCGTTGTATATACATTTTGTACATAGATTTTCACGGGAACATTTAAATGGTCAGTAGTTATAAAATAACAAGCCTCATAGCTCAGTTGGTAGTAACTCTGCCTTCTACGCTGTAGGCTTTGGGTTCCATTCCCACCCAGGACAAACATTTGTGTGATGAATATAGATACAGTTCTGTGTTTGGGTGTTGTATCATATCATACGTATGTATTTACAAAAGTATTTAAGTATTCTATCCGTAATCTAGTTCAGATATTACAAGCTATGCTTGGTTTGGGGCTAGATGGCGCTGTGTAAAATTAATGTCCCGTAATATTTGTTTATTTATTAATATATATATATATATTTATTGTTTTATTGTCATTTTGTTTTTAAGTACTCTTTGTTCTGCGAATGAATAAGTATTTGTTTTGAAAGTGAGTTTCCTTCGCAGGAGCTGGATGAGTACAATAAGAACGGCGACGTGGAGCTGAACCTGGCGTTCTCTCGCGACCAGCCGCAGAAGGTCTACGTGACCCATCTGTTGGAGGACAAGCTCGACCAGCTGTGGGACGTGCTCGGCACTCGTAACGGACACTTCTATATCTGCGGGTAATTTTACTTCGATATGGTTACACACAGACATACACTCGAGCTTCACACAGACAATGTATTTAAAATTAAAATAAAATATTATAATTTTTAACCGCCTCAGTCTAGTGGTTCAACTATTCAATTTTAGATCTAGAGGTCCCGGGTGCGATCCCCAGGGGAGTACAGTATATTGTGCTTGGTTTGGTTGGTGGTAGGATTTTGTTTAAGTCCGCCTGGCTAGCTACCACCATCATACATAATTCTGTCGCCATAGTAGCAATTCTAAAATTGTTGTGTTCCGGCATTTAGAGGTAAGATAGCCAGTTCCTCAGTTTGTTGAGGATTGCGGGTGAAGTGCGCCTCCACCTTTGGCCTTATCTCAACTTGTTACCAGGTGAGACGAAGGCCAAGTGCTCACCCGTCATAGAATAAAAAACAAAAAAAACATACAGACTCAAGCTTCCCAGAGATACCGTATTTAAAATAAAAATAAAATATTACAGGACATTAATTTCACACAGCGCCATCTAGCCCTAAACTAAGCATAGCTTGTATGGGAACTAGATTACGGATATAATACTTTTTTTTTGTAAATACATACTTATCATATGATATAACACCCAAGCATAGAACAAACACATTAATCACACAAATGCTCCTGGGTGGGAATCGAGCCCATAGCTTACAACGCAGAATGCAGAGTTACTACCAACTGAGCTATGAGGCTTGTTATATTTCCACTTACCCTCTTGGACTCATTCAATCTCATCAAGTTCTTCATACATGCTCGTCTGTTTAGGGTGCTTCTGATCTGACCTTTCTCGAGAACATCTTCGAATAGGTACGAGAACGCTTGCTGAAGGCAAATCAACTGTAAATAAATAATACACAATAATTTCATAGCGCCATCTAGCCCCAAACTAACTGTACCATTCACACTCTACATTTCTTCGTTATAGGTAGTTATTATTTATATTGAATCAGCTTTTACACACGGCTTCGCCGTGAAACAAACAGTATGTATGAACTTTAACTATGCTGACATACCAACCATAGAGATATTGAGTTTTATCTGTCTATGAAGCACCCCATGTGTGATTTACCTTTGAATTAAGGGTTTAATACCAAAGAAGTGTTTAATACCTAAAATAATTAGTAAAAACGTGTTGGTAATGTTATATCTCCGATTTTATTTTTTTATTAATAATTAATTATGAATGTTAAAATGTAATAATTGAAGGCAAAAAATGTTCTTAGCTAAAGTTTTCTGGAAGAGGCTCTGTCCAACAGTTGAAACTTGATTAGAAGATGATGGTGATTTCAAAGTTATATACAGTATGGTCTCGTATTATATTAGATCCTAATATAATTACCTACTATAGTTCCTTCCTCACCATACATGTGTTTGGGTGTGGTATCATATAGTACGTATGTATTTACAAAAGTATTTAAGAATTCTATCCGTAATCTAGTTCCCATATTACAAGCTATGCTTAGTTTGGGGCTAGATGGCGCTGTGTGAAATTAAAGTCCTGTAATATTTATTTTATACTTCAACAGAGTAAAAATGCGTATCTTGCCATTATCGCTAATGTATTTAAGAAGGAGTTATTAGGCACTTTTTCAGAAGACTCCTGCCATCGTAGACTTCATAGTTGCCTGTGCAAGTTTCAGGGTCAAGAGCTGGCCCATTTCAAATAATGTTATGGTCTACTTTAGCCATTCATTATTATATGAATTGTTTTGTTTTCAGTGACGCAAAAAACATGGCTGTTGATGTCAGGAATTTGGTGCTGAGAGCAATCGTAGAAAAGGGCGGCAAAACGCAGTCGGACGCCGTTCAGTTCCTCAAGAAACTTGAATCGATGAAGAAATATTCCGCAGATGTGTGGAGCTAAATGTTTTACGATTTTGAGGCCGGTGAATGAATTCATTGCAACTGCGGATGTTATGTCAAAATAATGCATGGAAATATAAGCATTATTTAATACGACTTATATGTAATTTTCGTATCAAAGGCTACATGTGGGTGGGTGCCTTCTCACGTACGCTCACTATTCATTTCAATGCATTACTTTGTCGTCGGGTCGTTACAATGTGCTTTGACCAACAATCAGTCACGAAAGGGTACTGTTGCACGTAATGTAGAAAATTCTATATTTATTTAGTAAAATTGATACAAACACTTTTACAGTGCCCAGATTTTTTATACGTTTTTTTATGTATGTCTAGGTATTATAATTTACAGAGTGGATAATGACTGGTGCATCAAAGTAAAAACGTACACCATTTAGACCCCAAATAATGTTGCGTTTTTTTGTTTAATGATGTAGAATATAACAATTTGGAATGGAATATAAATAGAGTGAATTTTGTACACTGCTTTTTAAGAGTTCTCTGAACTCTTGATTATAATACAACCTATTTATTGGTCGATTATACATAAAATGACTGCAAGAAGTGCCATTATTATACATTCACATAAAAAAAATTGTTAATATTTAAGTGAGTAAATATAAATATTTTCAAGATCAGTCGTGCTTCGTTTGGATACACCAGTTGCTATCCACCTGATATAAAAATGCACAAATTATTCGGCGTAGCGGTGATATATTTTTTGCTATCTATGATTTGTATTCACGTGATAAATAAATTATAAAAAATATTATTTATTCACTACAACTATGCTTGATCATGAGAGTTTTATTAGCAAAATTTATGTTTTATTTTACTTTCTGGATTATAAACAGGGTCAGACATTAAGTACAGTTATTTGATATTTATAAAATAAACGATTTATCTGTTTCAGCAAAGCTAATTTATTTAATCTATTGGAGATCTAAATATAAATTTATAGATTCGAATGTATGCTGTTTAAATGTAAATTTGACAAATTATGTAAGTAATATTTGTTGATTCTAAGTAAGTGGACTGGGCATTAGGTATAAGCTATTGTAACTTTTATAATTATATTTTATAATATTAATATGAATTTCATTCCATTCCATTCCGTAGGTCCGTCAAGATTATAAAAAGGAAGTTCAAAAATTTAAAACAGACTCCTGAAAAAATCACGCCCTTAACATGAAACAAGCCAACATTCTCATCAGAAAAAATAATCTGTAAAAACTATTTAACAAAAGTAAATGTAAGTAATAATCGACGATGAAGATCAAATTAAACTGGGTATAATGTACCTGCATTCATACGTATGACACCAACAACCACACCACGACAACCATGAAATCGACAAACAATTTGATGTTTGTTTTATCTTTATTCCATTTGATTTTAGGCAGCACCGAATGTGGAGTCATAATATAAAATAAACCTAAATTATTTTTATTGACATAAACCCCACCAACCAGGATTAAAAATATTAGTGGGGGAAAACGCCAATATTTTTTTGCAATTTGTCATAATCCTCACTGTTGCGGAGTAGTTTACTTGGGATTATGACTATATATACCCGTGAAATATGATAAATAAAAAAAAATGTCTTGGTGTGCGTTACCCCAGCAAAAAGTACTCTATAAAGATGAGAGTACGATAGAAAATGTGTTCCAATTTTTCCCCTGCAACGGCCTTGATTACATGATAGTTACAAAATGCATCGTATACTAGTTACGTAGGTATGTAGAATTAATTTACTTTGACCTAATTGAGTTTTAATAAAATCGACGATAGATGGCACTTATTGAATATATTTTCCATTGCCAAACTAAACCTTACCGTGAGTTTTTGCGGACCGTATCTCACACGTAAATCATATTACATAAAAACATATAAATATTTAGTGGTAATAATTGCGCTAGTTTCGTCTCCACACGAGGCATCCTCGGGGAAAAAATAGACCCGCTGCTAATTTGACAGCGCCGAACCCACCTTGTTACCACGTCGAACGCTGAGCTGCATAACTGGGGACAGATAGAACCCTTTCAAGGCGAAACCTATTTACACTTGATCGTTTCATTGTTCTCTTAAGTAAAGTGAGCACACCTGTACTAACTAAAATTAATCTAGAATACTATCAAATTAAGAAGGTTAACACTATCTATGGCAAGGCCGCTTTTCAGTTGCCATTTAAACTTGGTCGATTTATCCATTGCACGGACCATTTTACGTATTGAGCTAAAATTGTACAGGCAGATACTTGAATAGACTAACTAATTGCTGGAGTACTTATCAGTTTGCCAAACCATAAAAAAACTAGTCCAATCTAATCTAGCTTCGTCTCAGTATTTTTCAAATAGCTCATTAATTACTGACAGTATAGTAATAAGACTTGGGGTGACGTTGTAAACAGTAATAAGGCACACATTAAGGTTTAAAGTTGATCTCTCTTCGAAGTGCTTGAAAACCTCATTTTAATGTATCATTTTTTTTCTTACGAACGGGACGTTTTTTTTTATTCTGTTTTCACAAACATTATAGACAAATTGGTAGCAACGTGTGTTATAAAAATCGTAGCCTTACCGTTTAAGAGTGCCAGCGACAGGCCAAACGATCTCCCAGGGGATAACTTGAATATCTCCGTAACCATAGTCTGCACAAATTTTATTTTAGCATACACATTCACCTCGCATCGTACTCTTACTGACGACATCTTTTTTTTTCATGTAAGTCCATTTTGAAAAAAAGATGCCGCTGGAAGAGCGTTTTCACGCGTTCTTCCAGCGGCAACTGTTTTTTTCAAATATCTCAAAAACGGCTGGATGCACAAATTTAAAAGTACCATTACACATTTACACGGCGTTACTAACTAATTATTAAGCCAAGCAAACTCATGAAATTCGTCATTTTTCCGCTGGGAGAACGCACACAACGCAAACGCGTTCGAGAGCAGAGGCCCGATCACGAATATGCTATCGTACGGTAAGCGTATCGTTCACGTTAGCATTTTGTATAGGATTTTGCACAGCGCCTCTACAGTACGTAAATAGAACTAAATTTGCGATCACGAACCTTTTGACACATGTATCGTAATGTAAAGGTAACGTTAACGTATCGTCATTCGGCGTCACCTTTACCTATCGTTGTTACGTGAGTGATGCGATAGTCCTTCGTGCTTCCAAGTAATGTAAAGGTCCGTAACATAAACGTAAATACGTTACCTTTACATTACGATAAGGTTAGACATTCGTGATCCAGTCACAGGTATTGAGCAATAATAAAACTCGCACTAGACACTCTGAGCTGCAAGTGAACTTGCAGCTCGCAGCGTGCAGCGGCGAAGTTAGATTGACGACCACACATCCCCATCTCGTTCATGGTTCTTCGTCATTGATATTGGTATAGTCGATTCCTACACAGCTCCGATCCGCTCCACATTCCAAAGACAAAAACCCTCTCTGCCGCCCATGAAACAAAATATGGCGAAAGTACCGTAATTTTCCTAACATACCACTATTGTTCTTATAGCGAGAGGCTTAGGGACATTACATAGACATTATACATGTGCATGGCAGCTTATCACAAAATAATCGGAATTTTGTGAAATGAAATGAAAGTGAATTTTTAAACTTTAAAAATTCACAATTGGCCTAATTCTAAACTATTCGGAATATCAACAAATTAGCAAGCAGTTTCGAGGCCCTGTGGACACGACAACCACGACCACTGGCAAGAGTGTAGCAACAAATACTAAGTCAACTAGACATGGGTCGGACCCACCATTCGTGTGGAATGAAATGACTCCACTCCACTCTTGAATGAAATTCAGAAAACCAGAATTTATGTATGGCCTTGAAATGTAGCTCAGGACCCTCTGTGTGCGTGTCCGACTCACAATTGGCCGGTTTATTATATTTCCACTGGTTCTACCATACCAAGTAGGTCGGTTGTATCTAGGTACTACGGGATAAATACCGTATACTTACGTCGTAGGTAAGTATCATCATCAGAATGGTGGAACGACCGCTACTTCCAAATTATGGCTACGAGCTATGTAGTTGTTAGCTATTTATTGCAAAAAAAAAACTTTTAAAAATGTGTTTTTGGTTAGAGTTTCATTTTTTGTTATATTTATTGATTTTGTACCTTGTAAATGTTCCATTGTGCCGAACACATCGTTTCGCCTCTACCTTTATCATGAATACTGGTAATTAATGGAATTCCTTCCCTTCGTCTGTTTTTCCGCGCGAGTACAATCTCGGAGTCTTCAAGTCCAGAGTAAATAGGTTCCTTTTGGGCAAGCGTACTCCATCTTAGACCACATCTTTCCTTGTTTTACATGTAGGTAAGCTGGTGGTCAAACGCTTGACTATCACCAATAAAAAATAAAAATAAAGTTATTTACAGCAGCATACTACACAATAATTTGCTCGTATTTACGTCAGTAGCGGTCGTGGCGTAAGAATCGACCCCTCCAACCCAGCCCGTGGGTGTCATAAGAGGCGACTAGGCGCTTGGCCTTCATCTCACCTGATCATCATGTTATTGGATGACAAAGAAAATCTTAGTCCTTTGTTTTTCTTTCATTTTATTCATAATTAAAAATAACATTTATAGGGCTAAAAATAATTACGAATTTAGTATAGATCCAATCTTGTTTGAAGTACTCCTGCCATCTCCGGCATGGCTCAATCACGAAGAAGAATTACGTTGCTCGTCGAGTCGATTCATTCTCCATACAACTTATCACTTTCACGTCCCTTTAGGAAGGAGTAGGGACCAAGATTTTTGTAACTTCGAAACTACATAATGGAGGTTTGTTTTTAGTAGGCAATACAAAATCATAACTAAATATTGACACACAATCCAGTTCTCCTCACTGATCCAAACGGTCTGATATAAATTCGTGGCTGCCTACCGACAGCTAGAAGTTGGTATCATAGGAGCTTCATGGTTATTGTTTTTGACAAATTATGGGATTTAGTGCTGTATGTAGGTATCATGATTATTGAAACGAATATAATTTTAAAACGATAATTTATTGATTTAACCGCAAATATATTAGTTATGTACAAAAATAAGGACGTCAACGAAATGCAAACGGAGCTTAAAGTATGTATTCAAATAGTGTACCTACGAAATAGATACAAATATAATTTTGTAACATCTTTCTTTTGAGATTACACACACGTGTATTGGACAAATATTCGAATACAAATTTAAACTGACTTCGTACTTCCAAAATATTCTAAAATAGTCTTGACTTCTAAATAATAACGGTCAAAATCACAATCTAAGTATTCTAGGGAAAAAAAGCTTGCCAAATTCACTACACTGCTCAGATATACCAAAACAAACACTATCATTCAACTTAACAAAATACTGAATTTACTTAAAACATGATATATCAAATGCTTTATAATCTACTTTTTACAACATTACACTAAATAATTTACTTCAACAAGTCAGGATACGCAAGAGCTCATTATCTTATTCAACAGTCCCAAGATTTACTCTAAATTTTCCATAAATTATGAAGACAGTTGAATTCTTCTGGATAGAATCAATGATTAGTGCCATCTGAAAGGAAAATTGAAGCACTGACCACAAAGAGGCTGATATTGTAAGTGACTGGAATATTTGCATTAAAATTATATGCACAGAAGCTTGTTGTCACATAGTAAGTATGTAGGTACTTATTATATGAATTATAATTGGTGGCTGCCAATTTATGTAGGTAGAGATGTAACTGCAAACATTCCAGCCACATTCATAGCAATAAAGAAGATGAAGAAATCTGTCATACCAGCATAATGCACAGGCACACAAGTTCCATTAGTTATCTTCTTTTTACACATTATTCTACACTTCGTATAACTGTACATTATTATACATTTTTTTCAGTCTTTACGCACAAAGAGAAATAATAAGCATTATAATTAAAGTGAGGAAACACTTCAAATTTACACTTTGTGACTTTCAGTATGGTCACAAAAATGATAGCACTGAGATCTAAAGGCACATTGTATACGGCTTAACAGCCAGGGGGACTATGTTTCTTTACATTCTTCTCTAGGATAGGTAAGTGTAGGTACTGTAAATATTGTGACAGAAATTTGGCACTAAGAGCTTTGTAGAATTTAAAATATCAACAAAAAGTTGGAAGATAAGCAGCACAAAAAATTTACTTAAAATGCAGAAAACACTAGTATTAGGTATTAATTTATCATGAGCATCCTAACTTCTTATTTTAATAACTCACTATTGAAATCATTGCAATAACAATTTTAATATAATAACGTAATGGCCCATATTGCAGGTGCCAGTTAACACTTATCATTATCTACTATTATTTTAATTTCAGATTGATATATCTACCAATTAGTTTATCTATTCATAAGCATTTACGATATTTGTTATGTGGGAGCCGAGACGAATTAGTACCTGTTAAACACTTACTATCGTGGATCAGGTCAACAAGTGATGTTTATTACCCTATAAGTATTTGTTTACAAACACTACCTAATCAAAATCGATTTAGTATAACAGATTGTAAACAATATAAATCTACATCAAAATAATATGTCTATAGAAAATAAACATTTATTAATTTGCGAGGTACGTGTCACAACTCAGCATGGTGAGACTAAAAGCATAGCCATGAGACCTGTAACTGTACCAGGTAATGTAACTGATGACAATGGATTTAATTTTTATGAAGTATTCTGAAATATCGTAATAATGGTATTGGATTTCGCTCAAACGTCAACATATTTTTCTCAGCCAGTAGACCCCGTTTATGTTAGGTAATAACGATGACGAAATTGCAAATAATTTTTTTGAAACTAAATTCATTGCCACCGGTTTCACTGTAGCCGGTAGAGCCCCAGGCTTTAACATTTAGGTAGCCAGAGTGTCTCGAGTGTAAAATATTATGTACACGTGTCAATGAAATGAAATGCAATAATTCCAATAAACAACTAGTCAGCGTCATAATTGATCAAGGCAGAGGCGAGGCGGAGACGCTCACGAGTCGGCGGGCACGTCCCACTCCGCCAGGCCGCGGTCCACTAATTCGCGATTCAGGAATATTACTTGCTGAAACAACAACAAACAAAATTAACATTGGACTTATGCCATTTTTTTATGCGGAAACCTAGGAACCTTGATCTTTTAGCTTTACGTAGTTCCATTGATCTTTATATATGCACAACAGAGGTTTATTAGATGGCCGCAAGCTGATGGACTTGAGGTCACCCACAAGTCAGCTTCCATCTATAATGTATCATTTATAAAATACTGTATTTTCTTAAATGTGACAAGGTTGTTGCTAAGACAAAAATGACCAATGTTAATTGACAAATATTATATTTTGAAATCGGTGTTTTTACAAACAAGTCAGCAGTTAATCAGTGACTCATGTTTTTCTACACTTTTGACGTATTGCGCGTATATTACACTAAATAATTGTGCATAATTCTTCAGATAAGCAATTATTATTATCGTCGCGATCAGTTAACTCCAAGTGCGTGGCAAATGCCTTTTAATTGTGTGCACACATGGAGGGTATATATCTTCAATAGTTTAGGACTGGATTTTTACGTTTTCGAGTTGGCAAACTTGTATAACTTGAATTTGAATCCAAGTTTTCCAAATTAAAACATTCATACCATATTATTAATTCGAAAGTAAACAGTTAGTTTGTTCGTAACCTTGTCAAGACTGCAAGGCTGAACAGATTATAATGAAATATGGCATGGTGGTGCATGCCATGGGGGAAAAGTAGCACGCAGACGAGGCCGCGGCAAAAGCCATTGGCTTATTAACAAATACAAAGAGTGGTTACCTGAGGATGCAGCGTGAGGTAGAGATGGACGAGCGGCAGACCCGCCTCATCGTAGCCGGCGACCTGCGCGTGGAGCAGCTGGCCCGCGGTCAGGCCGGCCATGATGCGGAGCGCCTCGCCGCTCCATTCAGCTTCTAAAATGTTTACACTCGATTATAAATTAGTACTAAAAGGTCGAGTTTAAATATGAATGTCGATTTAGGAAACCCCCATTTGTATCTTCAAAATTTTTGCAGTGTATATTAGGGACGGGCCGAATGTGGTTTTAACTGAATACGAATTTCGGCCGAGCATTCGGTGAAAATAAAGAGTTCGGCCAAACTTCGGTTATTTGCATCGAGCTTTCTCGAAAGTAATTCACAATGCTTTACGAACACTAAAATGTTAACGAAACCATAGCAGCGGATTATCGTATCTCTACGATATCATTTTCCATCACTCCAACCCGGATCAAGAAAACATAAGCTGATGCAGATTTCCCCCTAAGCATCAATTAATTCAAGACGTCAGTACACGTTGGAACAGTTCCTTTTATATGATTAAGAGATTAATGACACAAAAACGACTTATTTCGTTATACATACCAGACAACAGCGACTCAATAAACAGAGACCATGGGATATTCTCAAAGATATCCTTCCCTTACTCCAGCCATTTGAAGAAATCACTAATATGGTCAGCACTAGGGCATCTAATACCGGAAGGTTTTCAATACCGATTTGAAATTCGGTATTAGTACCGGGGCTGTGTTGTGACCAGTGGTCACGTGAAGTTGATGGATATTGGCAGCTCATGATTATATAATCATGTACGTACATGAACGTAGGTATATACCTACATATAGGTCAGCCCTGAAACTCGAGGCTTTTTCTGGGCAAGAATCGTGTCTACCAAGAAAATGCTTTGCTTAGCAATCGGGTTATATGGCCCGAAATTATAGACATGAACTTGGAACCTTGGTGGAAGTGTACCTAACCGCGCGAGGTCAGCCAGTAATTTTTTTGTACACTTTAGTTGTAACTGACTGAACAACATTATCTTCGATTTAGACTATTAATAGTTGTTTCGAGTCTAGAGTGAAATTAGACTTTTAGACAAGTTTCAATTTTGAATCACATCTATTATATTTTATAGATAAGCAAGCTGTATTTGTATTGAGCTCTCAGAAGGTTATCGTCTAATCATATACAAGTACATGTGAACAAATACTTACAAAAATGATGGAACTATACCAGCTATGATGTGGAAGAGGTATAATTAAAATTGATTGTTAGATGATAACAAATGTTAAATATATTCAATGCCACAGAAGCAGCTGACTACAATTACAATGTCACGCTGATACACAGTTTATCGCCATTATTTTCTGATTTTGCTACTCATAAATATAGTAAGAAATTAATGAATATAACCAATTCAGAAAAATCTGGTACCACGAAAAAAATCCAAGAAATCTTGATAATAGTTTTTAGCTTTCACAAACTTATTCCTTTCATAAGTGTGTATATAGTATAAATATATAGGTAGGAAGTAGATGAAACGAGAAGCTATATAAATGCATAAGGTCAAAGATCTCTTTAACCTTGATGCCTGCCTGGGCAATGATAGGGTCTACGATGGAGTTAGCCTTCACATTAACTCTATTTTTGAAGGTATTATAGAAAAAGGGATGTAGGCAGCTGATGTTAAAAAATATAATATGTTTGGTAGCGCTTAGTCCTAATAAGTGGAATACACAGTACCTGAATAAATGGTATTTGTATACAAATAAGATATTACCGTTATTGGCGGGTTTGACGAATGCCAGTAACGCCTCAGTCGCCTGGAAGGGCAGTGTCATGAAGTCCGAGCGGATCTGCTTGAGCTGGTCGTTGTCAACGGTGAGATAGCCGCCGAAGTCCACCAGCTTCACCACAGACGTATCGTTCTCCTCTGAGGTAGAGATCACCTGCGCTCGATACCAGTTGTTCTCAGTCGGCGCGGCGCAAATGGAACCCTCTGGAAAATAACATTTCTCTTTGACAGCTGTTTTTCACGGCATGCATATTTTTTTTTTGCTGGAAGAAGCTTTTCCTTTTGTTATAAGTAACCAGTCGAATTTTGAAAAAACCAAACTGCAAAATTTTTAACTTCATGGTTTTACGACTAACTTACTAAAAAACTTTTTTTTATTGTACGTCGGCGAAGCTCATGGCTTTCATCTGACCCGGTTTCAAGCTATTGTAAAGCCGAAGGTATAACTGGCTATCTTACCTCTAAATGCAGGAACACAACCATTTACAATTGTACTTATGGCGTCAGAGTAGCAAGATGACTTAAACAAAGCCCTGTCACCATCCAACCTTAGCACAATATTGTACTCTCCTGGGGATCGAACCCAGGACCTCCGTATCTGACATCGGTTGGCGTAGACCACGGAGGCGGTAAAATGTAATACAACCTATTTAGAATCAGCATAATTTATTTGGTAACCATACACCTAACTTGGAACTACTTTACAATTAACGATCATGTCTACAAACTACATCTACCAAAAGCGAACATGCATTTTTTTTTAAACGAAAATAATGATAATCGGTAGTGTAAGAATAAATTGTAACAAATTATTATTCATACAATGCAATTGGATTTTATCTCATCTTTGAAATATAACATTTGGTCACGAGACTATTTTCTTATGAGTAAATAGGTACTTATTATATCTCAAAAAGTACGGTAAATCACGTGCGATTGTATAATGTATACTTAGCAGCACATTTTCGGCAAGTAGTATTAACGACCGTGACCTATAAGAAGCTACCTTTACAGAGATGACATAACGTCACGTTTTCTTTGAATACTTCGTAGAAATGCTTCCGAACGTGACTTTTGGCAAGTAGTAACTGAACAATCTGAACATAACTGTATGCAAGCCATGCCTATATAGTATTACTAGTTCCAACATCCGGGGTACTCTGCATGTGTTGTAAAAACATTGAAAGCTAGATCGATAACCTTGTATCACACACAAAAAATATGAAAAAAGTGGAGCAAGTCCATGTCATGTCGACGGTCGAGTGCTGTCGTAAGGAACCGGTCCACCGAGTACTACTTAGTTACCTTTCACAGGGCGCGGCATTTGGTACACTTATGGCATCAAGCATGCATAGGTTATCAGAATCTAGGCACGTTTATTTACGAAACCCTATAACAAGGTTGCTTCATACCTGCCTAGGTGCCGTTTAGCTTGAAACTATTATATACTTACAACTATAAATAAACGAAAGAGAAAGTCAGTGGCCGTAATGTGCCAGATTTGATGCGTGATGCTGAAAGGAAGTGGTTATGCTAACCTGTCACCGGTCTCGGTAGCGAGGGCACCTCCGGTGTCTGGTATGTGGAAGCCATGAGGCGGTGCAGCGCGTGAAGTGACTGGAACGTGGGGTGGAGGGGCTGCTGCAGGAAGAAATGGCCCGCGCTCACCAGGCACGTCATTATTGTGTCATTGTTCACGGACTCCACTAGCTGCAAAATTATTTACATTTGAAACCTACCGCGTAATGAACCTCGTTTCACAAAGTAGGGTCAGTTTGATGTTTTAAAAGTTAATCGACGCCACGCGAGATATACCTACTCGTTTTATATAAGCACTTTACAGCTAGCTACGAATGTTATTATTTCCGCGTCCACCAATATATTTCAAAATGTAGTTTTTAGGTCATTATGTTTATCGCGTAAGAATTGACTATTTTATGCTTCTAGCCTTGAAACACATAATTTTATCGTTGTCAAATGTTAACATTATTGAACGTTTTAGAGCTATTCTTTAGACCGCCATCTTACAATCAGGCACACAATTTCGAAATTAACGGCCTACGCTTGCATGGGATTACGGCTCTGAATTATTACAAAAAAAACAGACATTCTATTTCTCATAATTGGAAATATACATAGGAATGTAAATAGACTATGTTTGAACAGATGTTTTCATGAACAGAAGCTAAAGTATGTCCAGAATCTGGAGCAATTTTTATATTATTCAGATTTGCAACCAAGGCTTTTAAAACATTTTATTGATAAGCATTATAACAAAGATAGAGTAATTTAGCACAGAGATTAGAGATTGCCTAAATGTCAGTGACTTCTTGAAAGTAAAAGTGGATTAGGAGCATGCTTTGTTTTCCGTCTAATTTAAGTAAATGTTTCTTTGTTTATACATCTATCTATACTGATAATAAAACTGTAATGGCTCGAAATCAATACAGTAGGTTTTTCCATTTTTGTCTTGTCTGTCTGTACCTTGAACGCACATCACGCTGAAATGAATGGATGAATTTGAATGAAACTTTGTATCTACAGTAGGGCTGCCATACGTCCCGGTTTGAAGCGTTGTGTCCCGGCGAGCAAGTCATTTGTCCCGACCCGACATGCACCTCGCGGCCTCACGCCAAACTCGCCCGCGCCGGAACGGCTAGTGGCTCATAGATTTTTGTGAGCATGCAGCAAGCTTTCACTACTTCCAGCAATCACATATACTAAAGTTATGGGTGCCACTGAAATAATTTGAAAATCCCCCAAAAACTATAGTCGATTATTTCTCTAATCCCTTAGCAGAAGTTTACACTCTCTTCCTGCACAGTCAAGCATTCCTGATTGAAAAACAAATTAAAAAGATTGAAAAATCTGTTAGGTATTGTGGACGTGAAAAATGTTTTAGAAAATACAAAAAAATAGTTGAGTGTTAGATTACTGAATAAATATTTAGGC
Source organism: Venusia cambrica (assembly GCA_951394065.1). Taxonomy (NCBI): domain Eukaryota; kingdom Metazoa; phylum Arthropoda; class Insecta; order Lepidoptera; family Geometridae; genus Venusia; species Venusia cambrica. The sequence goes on along the minus strand of OX596060.1, from coordinate 8,260,503 downwards.
AATTAAACAAGACCACTATAGACCAAACTATAATTAGAGGAGCACTAGATTTTAAGATTTATTGTATATTTTTGTGATATTGTGTATCCTCTGTTGGTAAAATATACTAAAAAATATGAATGGGCAAAGAAAAGTGTCACCCAGAATGTAAAGTACCTCGGTAAGGAGAGTTGAGAGTTGAAAGACTTTGCTGGTTTTTCAATTACAGTTTCTTAAATATTACTATTTCTGTTTTCAATGTCCCGGTCGGTGTCTTAGCATTTATGGCAGCCCTAATCTACAGTATCTTTGTATCTGTACAGAGTTACTCTAGCCAATGATATCCATTGGCAAGTCATGTAATCTTTTTATTTCCCCTCCAACCCTTCTGAAGGGGTTAAATGGGGTAAATATGTTTGTGTGTAACTTTTTACTGGAAAGGATTTGGAACATTAAACTTTTCATTTTAATTCAATTACAAATAAGCACTAAAGGGTTGACTTGAAACAAATAATTTGTTTACGGAAAAAAATCCAGTTGTTTTTTCAAAATGTTTGCAGTGCTTAGCTAACCTAAGATTCAAGGGCAGAGGTACATTTTTTTTTTCAAATGAAATGGCCATAAACACCACACTTAGCAGACAAGTTGGCCATGACCTCACCAGCTAGCTGTGTTGTGACCGACGGTCATGTGTTGTTGGATGGATAGAGACAGCTCATGATCACTGGCAATGCCTGTTTTTTTTATATGTAAAAGCCAGACTTGGGTCTCGTTTTACACAGCAGTAGGCTTATATGGGCTGAAATTATAGTGATGACCTTAGAACCTTGACAAAAAATTTAACTTTTTACCACCAGCTTACATGTAAAACGCGCGGAGTCACCTAGTTGTTCTATATAACAGGGAAGTTGTGTTGATCACACCATTATTAAGCACTTGACTTGCTTCATAGTAGTTTCTTTTGATGTTTTTCACATACAATTGGTCATTTATTATTGCCACATAGTAAAAAAAATATAAATACAACTTACTTGAAGGAACTCTGGCACAAGGGGAGTTAGTCTCTGATATAGCTCTGCACTTATTTCTTCCAGTGTGAAAGTTGGAAATTTCTTCTCTGGGAATTTGTCTCTAATCATATCTAAAGCTGCTTCAATCTCACTTTGAGTTCCTGCAAAGAAAACATGTTAGTTATACCCAAGGCTATGGCATTCAAGATTCAAATGTCACTTTATAGAAATATTTTACCTTCAACTGCACATATTTTTTGTTTGACAGAATCAGGATGTCTTCTCACATACACTGTTGCACCAGTTTTTGATTTTAATTGAATGACAAATGAGCCATGTTTGCCTATGAGAAGCCCCACCAAACTTTGTGAAATGAGGAACTGGTGTATTCTAAGTGCTGATTCAGATGGAACCAAGTTCATGTTAGTAGGAGGGGGGCTGGCGGCTTCTGAACATCCTTTTCCACTGTCACTTGACCCCTGAAAATTATAAAATAAATTAAGTATTAATGAAATATTTTTTTTAACAGGAACAAAAGATAGTATAAAATATGTATACAATAAAACATTGAGCCCTATAACATGGTAGAATTCATAGATATCTGAGCAGTTGCTACTATCTATGTAAAAACATGTACAGAGTGGTGCAAAAGTATTCACCTAATTTCCTGATAGAAACAAAGGGCTGACAACTTATATGCCACTTGGTATATGAAGCAATAAATGATACTTTACTTTATGGAAATATGTTTGTCTACAAAATATTTCAATGCAGGCCTTATTGGACATATGTGTACATTGGTCTGTTTTTATTGAAATATATTTTTGTTAAAAACATGTTAAGATAATATTCATGAACATGTACTTTTCCTGTTCAAATTATAAATGATTATGTTGTATTAATTGGATGAGATGACTGCATAATAAATGTAAGATATTTACCTCACTATGATTATCAGAAAAGTGACACATTGAAGGGCTAGCTAGCAACGGATCCACTGGGCTGTGATTGGCTGAATCCCTCTCAGAGATATGTCTACTTTGTGCTGTGGAGAATCTATTATCACTGTCATTACTATCACTAGCTTCATCAATAACATTGTTGGCATTTAACTCCTGTGCCTCGGCGCTGGTACATTCCTCATTTGTGTTTATATCTGAAATTGTCACTTCCGACTTGATCTCTAACTGAGATGATACATCCAATGTTGCAATATTTGTATCTTTATCATTTGTACATTCATCATTGTTCAATAAAGAGATATTAGCTTGTTCTTTATAAGCTGTATTTTTTTGTGGTGAACACATCTTGGGTGGAGAGTCTTTGACAATGAATGAGGGTTTAGAAGTAGATGAGCTCACCACCAAATTTTTATTGTCAAAACCAGCTGACATTCTTATCTCATTAACAACAGATTTTTTTCTACTGATGATTTTTTCAATCTCTATATCCACTTCCTCATCAGTCAGTACCAGTGGAGAAGATCTCTGAGAGTTAATTCCGTTGTGTTTGATGTCAATAGGAGCAGACTTGATGATGGAGTGTTCTGCTTTGCCCAAAGGTGAAGCTTTCTGGGCCTCAGCATGTGCAATAAGAGCTTCTGCAAGTTCTTCTTTTAGATTTTTCAACTTTTCTCTTCCACCAGGGTCAGATTTGGCATATTCCCTCTTTTTCTTGAACCAAAATATTCCCAGTAACACAGCTATTGATGGCACAGACCACATGAGCAACTGACGAGAAGGTGCCATTTTGTTGAGCCACTTTTAGACTTATTCTAAAACAAACATATTATTGAAAAACTTACATGGTAGCTAGTAACAACATAATAAAACAAAATAAATAAAACATGGTTTTTCATGGATCATGGTATAAAAAGACCACAATGCATATCAAGTACTGTTTTTTCATGACAGTATTAATCTACTGCACATTTTCTGTAGGTACTGCCAATTTGATATTTTTTTAGATAAGCAGTTGACATACTTACATGTGAGTGCTCCATATTGATTTTGCAAGGTAAATTTCTTATCATCACATAGATTTTAGTAGTAATCTTTGACACAACAAGATTGTGGTTGTGAATAGTGATTACACCAAACGTAAATAGGTTATTGTCCCGCGTGTTTATTTACATTCTAAATTGGCACATGGAAACTAAAAATAGTAGGTATACCCAAAATAATTATCAACGTATGCATAAACTAGGTACATGGGTAATGATTTTAGCAATGATTAACATGGGTTACCACTAAGATGAACAGTGCACGTTTCTATGAAGGCAGGTACCTACTCGTATTTACCTACTACTATTTATTTATTTCGATAGGTACACACAAATAGCACAAAATGATAAATACTGGATTTTCTGTTAAATTGGACAGCCTACGTTGATTTAAACTGATAAAAACCGGCGAGGTTCACAAGCGGTGTGGAGCGAGGAACCTTCACGGGCAACACGTAAGCAAATGTGAATTGGTAAATGAAAGGTTACGCAATTAAAATGTGTACCTTTATCGGTAACTCGTTACATTTATTTTAACATATAGGTTAGTGATGAATGTTTAAAGCACAATGAACGACTTTAGAACTTAAAAAAAAATCTTCGTGGCCTACCAGCCTGCGACCTAATATTCCGCGCATGCCTGCATTATTGCATCCGAACGAATCTGGAACCATGCCACCGGTAATGTACAGATGGTATACTTACGAAGATATTCCAAACAACGAGATTGCACTTTTTGAAAGGATATTGAGCGGCTAACGAAACGATGAACTAACTGATTTAACTGCTGAATTTCACCAATTTTTTCCAACAATCCACGTGCTCACTATGTTTTCTATGCACAACAAAATTCAATATGGCGCTCGCCTGCTGAGCGCTACGCTTTGCTTCGCCGTTCGCCGTGTCGGCGGATGGTTGACGGATGAAGGACCACAGACTAGCAAGGTAAAGTAGAGGGTTGACCGAATATTAAACAATTGAACATCGAAATAAAAATATTGTTAAAAGTGCTCCTACCAGTGCCCGGTCACCTTTTTTTTAGTATAAATCAACGCAAAAATTCGGCTCATAAAAAAAAAAAGATAAGATATCTGTTTGAAGTAGAAGTATCAGTATATATAACTATGTTAACTTTCTTTTTTCATGAAGTAGTCACTAGGTAGGTATTTTAACTGCCTCTGTGGTCTAGTGGTTCAATCCACCGATTTCAGATCCAGATGTCCCGGGTTCGATCCCCAGGGGAGCAACATTATGCTTGGTTTGGTTGGTGTTAGGATTTTGTTTAAGTACGCCTTTTTTTTTTATTGTACGACGGGTAAGCACTTGGCCTTCATCTCACCTGGTAACAAGTTGAGATAAGGCTGAAGGTGGAGGCGCACTTCACCCGGAATCCTCAACAAACTGAGTGTTTTATTGTTTAAGTACCTACATTGTTTTTTTTTTTTACCTCATTCTATTCTTTTTTTTCAAGAGATGTATATGTTAGTGTACTAACTCTGTTTTTTTATTGTTTTATATGTTGTGTAGTATATTTTGGGTAAAATAAACGTTTTTCTATTCTATTATTTATTTTTTATAAAAAAACTGAACGTCGTTACAAGGTTAAGTTGTGAACTTATTTCCTTTGTAAACACTAGGGATGCTACCCAAAAACTCTAAATTTTATGATTGATTATTTGAATTACTTGTGAAGGAATGTTTTACCCTAAAGAAGACCGCCGCTTTGGGCCCTTTGATTTTAAACGAGATGTGAGAATAGACAATATTATGGTTCAAAATTAATTAATCATATCTCTGAGCGATGCAGTGCAGCAGTGATGACGATGCAACACTAGCTATTATTCAAATAGCTCAACTGAATAAATGCATTTTTTGTTACACTATGTACTTGTCTAATTCTGTTTCATTAATTTACGATTGAAAATCAATTGATAATTTAATTTAAGCAATGTTTCTCTTCTCAGCAGGTCACCTCACTATGAAACTAAAACAGACGGATGTCAAATGTGATCTCAAAATTGGCTTTTAGGTAAGATGCTAGCTAAATTACCTAGACCACAGATAATAAAATACTAACGTAGTATCACATGGTATCACGTTAGTATTTTATTGTGTGCGCCTTTAATATGATTTTAATTTAATATTTGACAAGCTTAGCATATAACTTGGTAATTTATTATAAAAGTGTAGGTATAGTTTGCCCTATGAACGATTCATTAACTTTATGGAGCCTAGTTGTGAGAACAACGAGTTTATTCTTATTTATAGTATTACAATTATGTTTATCACAGTTTTTATCAAATAAGTGTATGTTTTCCGCGCGTACCTGCATAATATTTTCATAAATATATTGGCAGGGCATAGTCAATATATTCATTTCCTTAAACTTTTCTCCTAATGAATCTCTGGGATCCATTTTGTAAACAGCGCGAACAGCCCTATTCTGCAATAAGAATAAGGTGTTTATATCTGCAGCACTTACCCACAATATTACCTGTGCCATATGACATAATACTGTGAAAGTACCTACTGTGAAGACGTATCTTCTTTACAGCATATTATGCTGCAGAACTAAGTCTCTTCGCCAGTTTATCTATGTGTGGGCCCCATTGAAGATTATTATCCAAGGTTAATCCCTAAAATACAGTTGTACTAATTAATATTAGTTTTTACTCTTTAACTTTGACATTAGCTTCAACTTTAGTTATATTTGGTAAAATAAATCGAATACATTTGGTCTTTTTCTGATTGAGTACTAAGTTATTTACATTAATTAAGTTTGTAATTTTAGTTGTTATAGATACTTTTTCGATTAGGTAGTTAGTTAATGCTACACTGCCGCCCTTGATGAAGCCTGATGGATCGCTAGCCCACACTGCTTTCCCACGTGCTTTCTTTGCAAGTCAATGGGCATGTTCTAAGCAGTAAACTCCTGGCATACCTAGAGTGAATGATCTCCTTAGCGATCTTCAGTACGGCTTTCGCCTAAAACGATCCACAGAGAATCTTCTAGAGTATGCCACGCACATCTGGGTTTGCCACAAGGGTCTCATTAGCGAGCTTGCCTCGTACGGATCCAACCTTTTACTGTGGATCACAGACTTCCTGAGGGAACGATCGATTCGAGTAGTCATTAGTGGCTGTTCGTCTGATCTATTGGCTATCAATGCCGGGATACTGTAATGTAAAAAGACTCCCGTTTCCGTACTTAGACTCCTAAGTGGTCCATTGTGCGTGAGGAATGTCCGGCTAGTGTAGCCAGCCTAACTCCGACCAGAAGCGCAGAATACTCCTGGGGTCTTCGCAGGCTTCACAGAGTGACCTAGGGTTGTTGAGGATTTCCTTGCGTTGTGCTGTTACTCCCACACATTCCAGGACTACGTGGGCAGCTGATTCCTCTTCGGTTAGACACCCTCTGCATAGGGGGCTGTCCGTTGCTCCAATAGTGCATAAGTGTTTATTTAGGGGCAGTGGCCCGTTAGTGTCCCCACTATGATTCTGAGATCTTGTCTCTTAAGGTTTAGGAGTCGTCGTTAGTTTTGGTGAATAAGTCGGTAGCGCTGCTCTGGCCTGTCGACATTCGGTAGTAGAGTTGGTCCAGCGTTCGGTGTGTAGGTCCCGGGTGTGAAGCCTTATCCATGTGCGGATCTATGAAAATGGCAGGGGGAGGGACGGAGACGGGCCTTCTGTGGTGGTTTCCGACCCTCTCCTAGCCAGTTCATCGGCGGCGTCGTTGCCCAGTGACCCTCTGTGTCCCTTAATCCATTGAAGGGTCACCCTGTTCTTAGTGGCGGCCCTTTCCAATGCTAGGTGGCATTCGTGAATGAGCTTTGAATTACAGTTTTTGCTTTCCAAGGCTCTGAGTGTGGCCGTGCTGTCGGAGAGGATTCGTATTCTTTAATCATTGATTCCTCGTCTGCATATTGCTCTTGCGGCCTCGGTGATGGCTGCACATTCGCATTGAAAAATGGAACTATGTATGCTTAGTGACATAGATATGCTAATGTTGAGGTCCAGAGAGTGGATTCCAGCGCCTGTGCCTTGGTTGGTCTTAGAACCATCCGTGTAGACACGGACTTCGTGAATTCCCGATTAATCTTTCTGGTCCTCCCACAGCTGTATTCGGTAGTGTTTCTTTGTTATTTGTAAGGTAGGTATTCTATCGCATGGCGCAGCTATAAGCGGCTGGTAAGCTGTCACCTGTTCTAGAATTTTTGCGTGTGGACTACTAGTGTTTCCCCAAAGTCCTAAGTGTTTCAGTCTGATTATAGACATTGTCGCTTCTTGTTGTATGTGTAGGTCGAGTGGCGCTAGACCCAGAATAATCTCGAGAGCGGCACTGGGTGTTGACCTCATGCAGCCAGTTATGGCGGAGCATGCCAGTCTTTGGAAGCGCTGTAGTTTGGCTATGGCAGTACTTAGTTCGGTTCTCGGCCACCATGCGATTGCCCCGTATGCTAGTGTCGGCCTTATGACGGCAGTATAATAGCCACATGGTTATTTTTGGTGAGATACCCCAGGTTTTACCGAGCATTCTGCTGCATTGAAAGAAAGTAGCGCAAGCTCGTTGTAGTTTGTAGTCAATGTGCCTGTTCCATAACAGTTTGCTATCAAGTATGACCCCTAGATATTTGACTTCGTTTGTAAGTTTGATTTCGGTTTTGAATAACTTCGGTAGGTTGATATGTCCGAAGTTTCTTTTGTTTGTGAACATTATTAGTTCTGTTTTAGTAGGGTTAACAGTTAGGCCGTGGTTTGTGCACCAGGATTGTATTGTTCTGAAGGCGGTTTTCATTATGTCACATAGCGTGCTCTCGAAACATCCTGTAGCGAGAGTAGCAAGGTCATCTGCATATCCTACCGTGATGAGTCCACGGCCGTTTAGCTTCCGAATGAGTTCGTCCAGGACTATATTCCATAGGAGTGGCGAGAGTACACCCCCTTGGGGGCAGCCTCTGGACACAATGCCATTGGTGGTTAAGTTGATTGTTAGTTGTATTGCTCTATATTTCAGCATGTTGTTGATCCATTCAGCCAGTGTTGGCGCCACTCCATTTTCTATTAGAGCTTTGTTTATGCTGGAAAATGTAGTTTTGTCAAAGGCTCCCTCTATATCTATAAAGGCGCCTAGTGTTGATTGTTTTATGGTTAGTCTTCCGATGCGCGATACCACGCTGTGCATTTCTTTTCATTCATTTCATTTCATTTTCATCCATATTCTGTGGATTTGCCCTTGCTGTATGCGTGCTGGTTCGGACGGAGCGGGTTGTGGAGTAGTGAGTTATTTCGTATGTCATGTTCACACAACCGCTCTATGGTTTTGAGGAGAAACGATGTTAGGCTGATCGGCTGGAAGGATTTTGGCAGTGTGTAATCGCTTCTCCCTGGTTTGGGTATGAATACAACTTTAACGTCCCTCCATTTTAGGGGGATGTATCGGTGGGCAATACAAGCCCTATAAATATTCACTAGGTAGTCTGCTAGTAGTTCGCTGCTCCACTTCAGTAAGCCAGGGAAAATTCCATCAAGCCCCGCTGACTTAAAGGGAAGGAAGCTGTTGATTGCCCATAATACTTTTTCTCGATTGATTAAGTTTATGGCTACGGTCTAGTCTTGGTCAGTCGGTGGTTTTTCCTAGATGACTTCCCAGTGGTGCGACTCTGTTATATGACACCCAGGGAAGTGTGTTTCTAGCAGTAGTTTGCTGGTTTCGGTGTCTGTTGTTGTGTAGGTGTTGTCTGCTTTTTTGAGGCAACCGAGTACGCGTTCTGGTTCTCTCGATAGTATGCCCTTGATGCGTGCAGCTTGGTTGTTGTCTTCGATGTTTGTGCAGAAGCGTTTCCATCGTTCCGATTTCTGTAGTTGTTAACGCTTCTTGTTTCTCAATGTGTGGTAGTCTCTGTCTGGTCTGGTGTTTATAGCTCTGTTGAACAGTTTCCTTACTTTGTGGCGTAGTTTCAAGAGTTCGGGTCCCCACCAGTGACGCCTGGGGCCTGCCTTGGGTATCACCAGTGGGCAGGACTGTTCATAGCTGTTGGTTAGAATTTGTGTTATTGTATTTACATAGTGGTCAATGTCCTGTACTTTTAGATTTTCTGGCGGCGCACTTTCAGTCGAGAGGGCTTGTTTGACCATGCTAGTAAATTTAGGTCTATCTGTCTTTCGCGGGGCGCGCCTTGGTTGAGGTGTTAGTAGGTGTATGTTGAGATAGAATCGTATCCATCTGTGGTCTGAGCATGATGCCTCATTGGAGACGTGCCAGCCCGCGATGGAGTTTGATATCTGTTCTGTGGATAGCGTAAGGTCAATTATGGTGTGGGCTCGTTTCGTTACAAAAGTTGGTTCTGAGCCCTGGTTTATAAGTCGGAGGTTAGTAGTAATTAAATAATTTACCAATTCCTCTCCTCGGTCGTTGCACTTAGCGCTGTTCCACAAGGTGTGGTGCGCATTGGAGTCGGTGCCGACGACGAGTTCTAGCTTCTTCCTCTCGCAGTACTCGACGAGCGATATCAGCTCTGGTGTTGGTATAGTTTCGTCGCCTGCTAGATAGGCTGATGCCAGGAATAACTCGGATTGAGTGATGGTGGTGTCGGGAGACGAGTTTAGTCTAGCAGCTGTTAGGTCTCTGGAACAGAGTTCGGTTAGTAGTAAGATTTGTGCATGCTTTGGAACAATTATGCATGTTCTTGGGTTGCTTACGGTTGTGTCCTAAAGAAGGCGGCTTTCGGTGGTTTTGAGTATATATTTGGTTTTTTCTAATCCACGGCGCTTGGATTAGGGCAATGATTTCAGGATTTGTTTCCAGTTCCTTGCGCAGTGAGGCCGTCGCGAGAAAGCTGTGTTGAAGGTTTGCTTGGAGGATGGACTTAGGTGATGGGGTGGGAAGTGGGATGGGGAATTTAGGATTTGGACTAGAGTTTATTTATTATGATTATGTGGTGGTTTGGGGTTTTCTCCCAGTGGTCTGCGCAGAAGAGCCGTTGCAGCAGAAAAGCACTGGGGGTTGGTTTTTGAGGGTAAGATGGATCTAGGAGTGCTTTAATGGGAGAGGAGTTGAGACAGCTTTTGCTGGAATCACTCCCCTCGATGTCGAGAAAGCACTCCTCGATGTCAGCTTGTGGGGTCGATGGAGGGTCGATCCCCACTTCCATCTCCTCTGTGGTCGCCTTTAAGGGTTCAGCCGGTTTTGGTTGGGCAGAGTCGGTGTGTTGATTGTCTTGGCTTTCCGCTGAATCCCCCTCCAAGATTCGTAGGTATATGTTGCCGAAAAGCCAATACAACCGTCGCTCCTGTTGCCTTAGAACCTCAACGTCCGGCTCCGGAACGCGGAGCAGCAGATGAATCCCCGGCTTCTCTTTTTCAGTCTGCTTCTCCGCTTTGATAAGGTTCCAAGAGCGGACGTTGACGTTCTGGTTGCTAGACGCGAGCATTTCTCGTAATCTGTCCATGTCCGTCAGGTTGGGTGTTGCTATGAAGAGACCGCAGAGAATCCTACGTTGGATCTCCGACTGCCTCTTCACCACCAGCTTAGTGCCAGCGATCGGTGAGGTTTGTTTCTCGACCGTGCGACGGAGCCACGCCAGCGCGTAGTCGTCCTCGCACCAGAGTTTGAGGACACCCTCGCTATAATGCGCCTTGCCACGGAAGTGCACTTTGCCAGTTTGGGATTGGGTTGATGGATCGCAGAGCTCGTCCATGAACTTCATCTCCATACTTTCGCGCAATTCCGTGCCTTGCTCCGCCGTAAGGTCCTGGTAGGGTTCCACCATGACAGCTACGCAGAGCTTGTTTGCTCTGAAGGCATCTGCGTAGGTCATGGTGTTCCTGGTGGTACTCGTCCCCGGCTTTGGATGCTTACTGTCGCCGGTGGGCGTAGTAGTGTCGTCGGGTCGGGGACGTTTAGTGCTCCCACTGGGGGGATAGTTTGATGCTTTAAGGGCATTCCTAGCCGCCATCTGCTTTCCGGCTCGTTGACCCCTTGGCTTTGGACGGCGGGGGGCTTGGCCACCAACGCTTGACGTTGGCGCTGCCGTGGGCTGCGCCGGTGTCTAGGTCCGTTCGGCGGGACGAGTCCCACCTAGTTGGACCATGGGTGCGGCTCCATGGTGAAGCTGACGCCCACCGTCGGTGACCTTGTGCCTTGCCTCCGTTCGTGCCTGTTGGTAGACGGATTTAGGCAGTTTTGGCTGTTTCCCCTTTTTCTTGCGTGGGGAAACTAGGGTCCACTTTTGGCAGCTGGGTTGTTCGGAGCCAGGAATAGAATTCCTCAGGTCCGACAGTTCTATGCTTGTCTCGGAGGATGCCAGGCCCAGGGTAGGCGCTTCCTTCGAGACTGTGCTTAGTTTGGTGCTTGGAGTAGCTGCCTGGGTCTTACAAGGCAAGGGCACAGGCCTCGCCTTGGTAGGGTTTGGCGCATCCAGTGAAGACGATGCTCCTTTTCTTGGTATCGTCAGAGACGGTACCTTTGTAGGGTTCAAAGTCTCCATGGAGCCAGCTGTACCCCTGCTTAGCGTTGTCGTAGCCCTGGCCTTGTAGGACTCTAGCGCTTTAGGAAGCTGGTTGGGGTGTTGTGGCGCGCTAAGCGCAGCCTTTGAGGTTGACTGAACTTATCCGTCAGAGGGCGAGGGCCTAGGGCAAGGTGTCACGTCCGGAGACGCAACGCCTTGAGTGGTTCGTTTTTTGTTTTTGTTGTTTTGCATGTTATTGAGAGGTTTTTTATGCGTCGTCTATGAAGAGCTCCACCCACCACGGAGTCCTCAACGGGGACGTTGTACGTCAGAGTGGTCTGCGCACATCTGCCAGAGTTACTTCATAGACTTAGATCCCCGCCCTGTAAGAGTAGCGAGACTGCACGCCGCGAAGGATTCCAGGGTTGCCACGGTGAACCAAACCGTCTAGCAAATGTGTCCCTGGGTCCCGCGCTGCGCTCCTGCCATCCGTTAGTCTTAACTAACGGATGGCAGGAGCCTCGCCATGCGCCCCCCTGATAGGGCGCAACAGCCGATTGATCATAGGTGGCTAGTCTATGACCGCCCGTGTGTAGAGAAATTAGGACCAAAGAGACGTTTTGAAGGCAGACAGATGTCTAGGACGTTTAAATCACTAGGCAACTGCCATCTGGCTGATCCAGGATTCCCTCATCCCCTTGTACGGGTTCCTGCGCACGGCACATACACGCAGGAGGTCATTGCTGTCCACCACCGATACGGCATCAGTCGATGATGAACCCGTCGGGACATGACCTCTCCATCCCGACAGAAATCGTCCTGTGGTTTTAGTTATTTCTATTTCTGATGGAACTAGATCAAGAACGGGGGGCACCACATGAAGGATAACCACTAAGCTTGCGTTACAGGATTCGATTGTACATTCCTGTAAGGCCATTTGCTCACCTCACCCTCTTGAGGAGGGAGTGAGGCAGGCCTGTGTCTTTGCTAAAGCAAGCGGCAGAACTAGAGAGGCTAGAAAGCAGAACAGCAAGCTAGGCATTGCAACTACTAATAACATACACAAAAGCCCCCCCAAGCCGGGCATGCCGGGGTACCTCAGGGGTCTATTCTATCAGCAATTCTATTCCTGCTTCATATCAATGACCTGCTAATACCCGGTATCTATAGTTAAAAAGATATTTTTGCAGCCCACGTGTCCAGTGCGGACGAAATTTTCAGCCTCCGTAGGGAAATGGTTGAGCGTTTGAACCTCAAGCTTAACTTTATGTCTGAATGGGGGGAAGTAAATCTTGTATTGTCTTGTGTGTGTGTTCTCTGCAAAAAAAAAACAATTTCATCCCGTACCAATTTTTAACGGCACTTCGCTCCAGTTCAATGATCGTTTGACCCTTTCAGGCGTTGAACTTTCATCGAACTTGAACTTGGCTCCCATATCGAGTCTGCTGTCATCTCTGCGATGGCTCAGCCAAGTATCAGCTCGAATCCTGGATTCGATTAAGCGTCGTGCTGCTAGGCTCAAAGGTTCGCTTGTTAATGCCAACTTGCAGAGCCTAGAACATAGACGGCGGGCTGCCAGGTTGTCTGCGTTCTATAAATTCCACTTCGGCGAGTGTGCGCACGATATCTTAGACCTAATCCCTCCATCCGCTTTCCAACACCGGACTAGCAGACGGACGGCTGGCTACACCTTGTAAATGTTCCATTGTGCCCAACATATCATTAATACTGGTAAGGAATGGATTCCTTGCCTTCGTCTGTTTTTCCGCACGAGTTCCTACAATCTTGGTGTCTTCAAGTCCAGAGTATATAGGTAGGTTCCTTTTATGCAAGCGTGCTCCATCTCAGGCCACATCTTTACTCGTTTTACATGTTCAGTACAGCGGGTTCAGAACTCTTGCGGCCGTTATTGCTTTAACATTACTCGTAGAGGACATGTTTCTCCATACCTAAATGAGCACTCTATACTTAAAATGAAACACAGGAGTAAACTTCATCTGGATTGTCTGCTTTTTATCGTTTTGAACCACAAAGCACCATTTTATTTTTACTGTAAGTTGATTGACTCCTATGGTTCAAGATTGGATCTTGAACCATAGGAGTCACGTGCGTACGGCGACAATGTTCGTTGCAGCTTTCAACACAAAGGCATAAGACAGTAGCCTTTAAAAGTAGTTTCCGTTATGCTGCAACGAAATGTTGGAACAATATTCCACCGCCGATAAGGAACCTTCAAAATCTATATACTTTTAAATGAAGACTAAATAGATACCTTTTAGGCTGGCAAAAGGAGCAAGAACTTCTAATTCACGACACTAGTCGTAGTAGTACTACTTACTGCTATTTCAAATGAACATATGCCGTATATTTCTGTTTCCTCGCTGTGTGTAACATACTTATCGAGTATTTTGTTTTGTTTTGTTAGTATACGTAGGTACCTATTGTCCAAATGTTTGTCTACACTTGGTGTTCACGTCAAATCCGGTTTCCAAAGGTCTCAACGGAAGATCAGCGCAGGTTCCCCGAACCTGCATTAACGCTGAGTTGAGACCGTTTTGCAATTCTATGCGAGTTAACTATTTAATTTACATTATTATTCTTGCCTCTATTTTTTTTTTTGATGATTTTTGTGTAAGAATTGCAAATAAATGTCTTTTTGATTTGATTTGACATGTAAGCTGGTGGTCAAACGCTTTATTTAAGCTCACCAATTAAAAAAAAATGGGTGGGTGGTAAATAACATAGGTACATATTCAGTTTCTTTTTGAGTGTTTTTAGGTACTTAGGTACTTACAAAAGAGGTTAAATTAATTTGTTTTTATCCTGATTCCCAAACGCAAGTCTATCTCATATTATCACATTTCGACATCTATTGCTGATCTAATTAACTGTAGTGTTGAAACTGGTATGTATCCAGATGACTTAAAGGTAGGTTGTGTAAGACCGATACATAAAAAGGGAAAACGTAATAATTATTCAAATTATAGGCCAATAACTCTGCTTTCTTCCATAGATAAAATTGTTGAAAAATATGTTTGTGAACAAATACATGCGTTTTATAGGAAACATGAGGTAATTAACCCATACCAATTCGGTTTTCAATCTGGTAAAAGTACCTCGGGCTTGTTGTCACTATTCACCGATGAAGTTAATTTGCACTTAAATGACAAAAAACATGTCCTTGCTCTCTTTATTGATTTCTCCCGTGCCTTTGACACATTGGTGCATAATCAACTAGTTAAAAGACTGGATGACTGTGGAGTACGCGGCCCATTGCTAACCTGGTGTGAGAGTTATCTTAACAACAGAAAGTTCTCCGTTAAAGTCGATGACACGTATAGTGAACCCATATCTGTGACTGAGGGAACAGCGCAGGGTTCCGTCCTAGGGCCCCTCCACTTTTTATCATACGTGAATGACATGAGTAACTGCATTACTAACAGCACATGTTATCAGTTCGCAGATGACACATGCTTAGTAATTGCAGATAAAAATCCACAAATCGCATGCGCACGTTTGCAAAACGATATAGATGTTTTAACGAAATGGTGTCATGATGCAGGATTGGTACTTAACTCAAGAAAAACAAAATTATTAATTATCAAATCTCCATACATTAAGCAATTACCCATTCATAATTTAGTAGCCCATGACCATTACTGTCTACATACTGTGGGCGTGACAAGTTGCAACTGCCCATCTATTGAAATTGTCAACAAGCAAACATATCTCGGTTTGATAATAGATGATAAGTTTAACTGGAGCCATCATATTGAACGAGTCTGCAATAAACTAAGGCAATTTCTTGCAAATATCACATTACTCAAAAATCGCATTCCGTATAAAGTAAAACTTATGCTATATAACGCACTTGCAGAATCATATATACAGTATGGCCTAAATAGTTATGGTCGCACATATAGGACGTATCTGGATGACATTTATAAACTACAAGTTAGAATTCTTAAAGCTTTAGTCTCACCTCATATTAAAAAGAAATTTCATGACAATGAAAACGGTCTCTTTAAACATTGTAAAGCTTTACCAGTCCATACTCAAGTAACATTTTTATTACTTAAAGATCAATTTTTTAATGAATCTTTAAGAACTGTTATAAACCATCCCATATACACCCGAGCTGTTGCTAAGGATCGGCTTCTCACTCAGCGCGCTAACAACGCGTATGGTGAGCGAAGAACCGGTTTCATAGATCCTCGGCTCATCAATAACTTACCTACCGATCTTTGTAATAGTTTGACGCATAATAACATTAAGTTTAAATTAAAAAAACATTTTTCTTCACACTTATGAATAAACATATACTTACTTAATTACCCATGTACTTTTATATATATTTACTTACCTAGCTCCCGTGTAACAGTATGTACCTACAAGTTCTTACCTACCTATTTACCAAATTATTTGTACCTACTTATGTTCTTTTATTGCTTTACCTAGATAATTATTGTGACAAAGTGACTCAAAATAGCGCAATTTATAACCTTTGTGGTTTTTTAGTTGCTATTTTTAATTTTATATTGTATTTTGTTGTGTGTAAATGGTAAAAAAAAAAAAATCTGTCGAAGAGCTCTCAAAAAGATCAGCTAGCCAGCAGGAATCATCAGTTCATGCTGAACGACGGAGAATCGAACAGGTAGCGCGTCAAGCTAATCAGCCCGAGCAGCTGAAACTCCCTGTCGGGTGGTACCGCGCCCCTAAGCGAGAATGACTACAACTTAGCTTAGGATAGGGTTGAAATAAAATAGTTTTTAGATAATGAAAAGAAATTTATCAAGCTATGTGTATAGCGTCGCAAAACAAACAAAATCAAATACAGAGAAAATATATTATCAATAAACCACAAAATGGGAAAACGCGGTATTATCGAACTGGTTCGTTAATACCGTGCTCGAGTATGGTAATTTCGCGCTAGTTCGATAATACCATGCGTAAACAAATATCTCGTTATTATTAATATATTTATACTATATTTTAATATTATATTAAACTTTATAATCATATTACTTATAAAACAGTCTTATTCGAAAAAAATACGTGTGAAAAGCTGTGTTTTCATCTTAAAATGTCATATTATAAAAAAATCTACCAAAATGTTAACCAGTCTCAGTATAAATACTTGAAAATTAATAACTATTATAACAGTATGTATAAAATATTTATGTTAAAATAATCTTTACGTTCAAAGTATATTTTTTTGCCATTATGGCTATAAACTCGCAGATCTCTTTTTCTTCGTCTGGCGTAAAAGTAGTTCTTCGGCCCAGCGGAGGATTGTAGTCTGCTCCCAATCTCATTCGGTCTCTTAAAGTGCTCTCCGGGACGTTGAAATTCCTGGCGGCTGCTTTAATTTTGCTGCCATTGCTTTCAGAGCAGTCTTCATATCATGCGGATCCCACGACCTCTTTTCTTTACTTGATCTTCCATCCTATGAGTAATATTTCTATTATAAGACAGTAGGGGTTTAATATTATCTTTGCTAAATTATTGTAAATGAACGTACTTAGTTTTATACTCTGTGTTTTTTGATTTGATCGAATGAAAATTATACTAATTCATTGAAATTATACCAACTAAAATTAGATGATGTGAGTGTTAGTTTTTTTGCAACCCGATGAAAAATTCTGTACCCTTACATGTTCATACATGCTAATTCCGCGCGGGTTGGATAATACCGCGCCCTGAGCGCGGAATTATCGAACATGTTCATTTTGTTTTATAACCCCAAAAAATCATACAAAAGTTAAAACAATGGAAAATGCTATAGCACACACCAAATTTACTATATTTTCAACATAGAAGTGCATATCAATAATAACAAAATATGTAAAAGTAATGAACTCACCTCTTATCAAAATCAGTCGAAAAGATATAGCGAGTAACACGAAAATCTTAGAACGCACGTGTTCCTTCTCTGAGCGTTCGGAGAGGACTACTGTGGCACGCGGGGGGGTTGGTGCGTCTTGCGCTACAATATTGTTAGCACGCCAAGCAGTTGCTATGCGTAGTTGGCGGGATATGAAGGGGCACGGAATTATCAACCGCGCGGTAATACCGAACTCTCCCCTTATAGGGTAAGGTTTGAGCTAAAACAAGACGGACCGTTGTATACACCCGTATATTAACTTAAAACACTAACAAGTTGGTAAACACGTGTACTAACGCGCGCGGCCACAACGCGACGTGTAGTGTCCTTGATCGATTATTTGTGACTCGCGCTCGCGGCGCCTTCGGATTCGCACCGAACGTCGAGATGAGGACGCGGGCGCAGACGGCGGGGAAGGAGAGCGGGGAATAGGGCTAGAGCCGTGTGCATTTATAGAGTTGCGCGCTATAATCTCCCCCTCCAAGCCACAGTTACGACTCGTCTGGGGCTTGGACGGTCTGCCACGACGGCGTGGATGAACAATTGCAGACGTCGTCGACCCGACATATGGAGTAAGAGCACTGGCATGATACTTCCCTTTTATTAGGCCAGTACTATCTACGACGATGTAAGAAGTCGGTCCCACAACCTGGGAGACACGATAAGGACCTTCCCTTCTCGGAGCAAACTTGCTGGTGAATCCTTTTGTAGCATTACTTGCCATGTGAGTCTCCACGAGAACTAAGTCACCCTCTTTATAAGGTGAGACTGCTCTTCGATTGTGGTCACCTTGAGCTTTGCGGATGTCCTGCTGGTTCTCAATACGTTCCTTTACATTAACCAATACCCTTGCGAACTCCTTTAAGTAAGGTGTAATTTGGGGCACATAGTTCTGCTGTGCAACTATCGCTCGAATATCAGTGTGAACCGCCATAGGAGAACGAAGCTCACGAGCAAAAGTGAGATACGCTGCAGTGTGTCCAGTACCTTGATTTGAAGCGCTGTTGAGCGCAAAACGTACCATTGGGAGTATGGTCGGCCACTTACGATGCTCCGGTCCAACCAAAATAGAAAGAAGCTGCTTCAACTCGCGGTTCTTGCGTTCTGCAGGGTTTGCTTCAGGGTGATATACTGGGATCAGGGATTGTTCAACACCTAAGACTAGCATAGCTTTTTGCATCACTGCAGAAACAAACTGACTCCCGTTGTCAGATAAAACTCGACGAGGCATCCCGTAGCGAGTGAAAACTTCTTCTATTAGTGCCTTTGCACACGACTCTGCGGTCGCATCACGAAGTGCAAAAAGTTCAACCCAACGGCTAGCCGTATCTTCGACAAGAAAAATCCATTTTTCTCCACCATCCCCTTCGGGTAATGGACCGAACAGGTCTATGGCGAGTACCTCGAACCGTTGCTGAGGCACGGGAGTTTGTAGAAGGCCAGCCGGTTTCAAGTTAGTGGCCTTATATTTCTGACAATGGTCACAAGACTTTAAATATTTCGCAACATAGGCTCTCATGTTTTTAAAGTAGTACCTTTCCTTTATTTTCTTTATGGTGCGCTCGACACCTAGATGTCCAGCGGTAGGGGCATCGTGGAGCTCTTTCATTAGTTCACTCTTTAGTGATTCGGGCACCACCAACTGGGGCTCCTCGGACTCCCAATCCGGATCGCATCGAAATAACACACCTTGAGACAAATAATACCCTCTATCCGTCCAACGTATTGCCGACGCAGGATTCTCTGTTTCTTCAAAATCCTGTATTATTTTATTCAGTTCAGGGTCATTCAGCTGAGCTTCACGAATATCTTCCGGTCGTCGCTGGGGAAGATCTATAACTACCGGGCAAATGCTGCAAGGACTGGTACTCAGATCCTCAAAGTCCTTATTTACAGGGCGGCTAAGAGTATCGGCGACTACATTTACTCTACCCGGAGTGTATTCGATATCGAGATCATATGTTTGGAGCTTCATCGCCCAACGGGCTAAGCGACCACTGGGTGTCTTCAAGGACAAAAGCCATTTTAACGGCTGGTGATCAGTTGCTACACGTACTCGTGCTCCTTCCACATATCCTCTAAACTTCTCCAAGGCCCAAACCACGGCTAACGCCTCTCTTTCGGTGGTATGATAGTTACGTTCGGCGGAGGTCAACAACCTGCTGGCATATTCGATTGGTCTTTCTTCCTTGGAACTCTCCCCTTGCATCAATACGGCTCCTAAAGCATAGGCGCTGGCATCGGTTCGCAGTACAAACGGTTCACCGAAGTCTGGTTGGCGAAGAATTGGACTAGAGGAAAGGCGTGACTTCAGCTCTTCAAAGGCCTTTTCCTCGTCCTGCCCCCAGATCCAGTTTCGGTCTTTCTTTGTTAGATCCGTCAGGCATCGGGCTACATCTGAAAACTGCGGAATGAACTTACGGAACCAGGCGCAAGTTTGTAGGAACGTTCTCAGTTCCTTTAAGTTTGTTGGAGGCTTCATATTCAACACGGCCTCTACCTTCGTTGGATCAGCCTCAATTCCATGCGAAGAAACGACGTGTCCTAGATACGTAACCCGATCTCTAGCAAAGACACACTTTGTACGATTAGCTGTTAGATTGAAAAGACGAAGACGCTCGAACACTTGCTGCAGATCTTTCAAGTGCATGTCCAGGTTTGGCGATATTACAAGTAGATCATCAAGATAAGCCAATACACAAACATCCTTTAGGCCAGATCTCATCCTATCTATTAACCTTTGGAAGGTGGAAGGCGCGTTTTTAAGACCAAATGGGAGGCGCTTAAAACAAAAATTCCCATAAGGTGAGGTAAAAGTAGTTTTGTGACGATCTACTGGTGCTACCAATATCTGCCAATATCCAGCTTTTAGATCGATGGTAGACATTACACAACCTGCTTTGGTGCTCTGCAACAGCTCGTCAATTACCGGAAGTGGGTACTTATCGGTACGAGTGACACTATTCAATTTCCTGTAATCTACGCAGAATCTGGTTTCACCATTTTTCTTTGGTACTAAGACCACTGGTGCGGCCCACTCTGATTCAGCCTCTTCAATGACATCTTCTTCCAACATCTTGTCTATCTCTTTTCTTATTATTTCCTTTTTGGCGGGCGTGACTCTATACGGTGGACAAGCGATGGGCAGAGCGTCACCCGTGTCTATGTGGTGAATAGCATACTGGGTCGGTCCTCCCCCTGGAGTAAAAATATCCTCATGAACATCAAGAAGGTCGGACAGTCGCTCTCGTTCATCTGGATTCAGATGAGCACCCTCATCTTCGCGAAGCCCCACAGATGAACAAGTAAGTGCTGGTTGCTTGCTTTCAAAATTTATCGGTTGAGGCGCCTTATCGTGCCTCATATACCATACATTTTTACCGAAATCCAATACCATGCCAGAGTCTTGTATGAAATTCATGCCTAACAAACTCTCCGTTGCGTTAGGTAACATGACGAAATCGACATCTAGCGCTATCCCTCGCACCGAGACCTTAACGCGTGCGAGTTCAACATACTGCGCACAAACACGCCCGTCAGCATATTTAAATTCAGCAAAAACATTTTTATAACTAAGACCAGACTTATCTAAATGAGTTCTTAAACTAACACTACCAACCGAGTGCTTAGCACCGGTATCGATTAACACTTTGCCTACAGCACCATTGATTTCTACACTTAGCACCGGACGACCACGTGAATCAAGGTTATCAGAACTCGCGGACACTGATTGGAATGAATTTACACTAGTCGCGGCGGCTTGGTTCTTCTTCTCCTTACAAGTAGGACAGTTCGAACGAATAACGCCAGGCGCTCCGCACCCAAAACACGTTACCGTAGGCGTAGCTACGCGTGCTTCTCCATCATCACCATCCTTGGTATTCTTCTTAGGTTTGGTAGTCAATCGCGGGCAGGTCTCCTTCACATGACCGTACTGCCTACAGTAGTTACAGTGAGGCCGAGGCTTGTGATTGCTTATAGAACACGCAACCGGTGGCGATGGTTTTGCTATCATAGCAGAGGACGGAACCGATGGCTTGTTCTCAGCAGAGGCTCGCGGACGGGCCTCATCGAGGATGTCCTCGACGCGCCTCGCCTGTGTTAACAGCTCCCCGAAATTGAGGAAAGAAGAACGAGTTACTTTTTCACGAATCTGTCGGTGTAGCAGGCCATAGCACATATCCAACTGAACTGTCTCAGTAAGTGTGAAAGGTGGCAGTTGTGCGAATAATGCCCTGAGGTGACAGACGAAAAGGTCTGTGGATTCGTTTGTGCGCTGCTCTCGTTCGAAAACGCATCTATAAATTTTGTGTGCCGGCAATCGTGGTCCAAACGTCTGCTTTAATGCCTCTATAGCATCGGGCCATGTCAGGGTAGAATCTTTGACTCCTTGCCACCACGTAGCGGCCAACCCCGTCAACAACATAGGCAACCCGCGAAGCGCGATATGATCCTCTACGACAACACATTCTTTATACGTTAATACAGAGTCTATAAAAGCTTTTACATTGCTGGACTTATCACCGTCGAATCGCGCTGTACATTTCGCGAAGTTTCCTGAGTAAGTAGGTATGGGTGTACTCACAGGATCACAGCGACTTATCCTGTTAATCAGCAGCAAAAGCTGATCGGTCGTCATTACAACCGGAGTAGCGGCGGCGGCGGCGGCGGCGGCGGCGGCGGCGCTAGGCGGTAGCTCCGGCGCGTCCAGCCCGGAAACGTGCTGCGCTAGCGCGGCGCCAGAGGCGGGCGGAGGCGGCGTCACGTCCACAGACGGATTACCAGCCCCCGAAGCCGGGCTTGCGGCACGTGATCTCGTCAACACCATAGTTGCACAGTTAAAATAACGCGAAATGTTTAAAATAATGTTCACTGAAACGTTACAGGAAAAGTCACCAAAAAAATGTTCAACTGTCCAATACACAACTCTGTACAATACCAACAAAATGTTCACTACATAGTAGGTAACGTTTCAAAATTATACACAAAACTTTTCACTACGATAGTGACAACAAAACATTTTGGTGTTTTGGCACAAAGCACTTGAGTCATATAATGTCCAAAGGGTAAAATAGGCACCTAGGTATTCACTGAGCGAAAACAGTAGGTATTGTATTTACACTAAAATAAAAGTTGTTCAAAATACCTACTCGCAGTTCGTAAAAAGGTTCCTAAACATTAGATAGGTATTTATTTACGTCCATGTCGTATACCTAGTAACAAAACACAACACACATTTATAACACACAGTTTGTTTAGTGTTCAAGGTTCAGGCTTTTTATAACACAACCACACACCACAGTTCACTCTATCCGTAACGGTAACTTAGGTTTAGGTTTAGGTAACCTACGACAAAACCTACAGTTACTACGTATGTACGCAATACTACACTGTTCACTCCCGGGTCCGTAACGTAGGTACACACTAGGTTCAGGTTATAACGAAATATACCTGCCACAAAACCTTGTTGCTACGCACAATTACGCGGAATAACTTTGACACGGATAGGACTCAACGGCACACGCGAGAGTCAGGGAATATCCCGTGCGCGCGGGGTGCGGTGAGGGGTGGGGGTGGGGTGTACATGTATAGGTCTAGAACGTTGTCCAAATTATACTGTTTCTACACAAAACACATTCGCGACAAGATACCACACGAAATTAGGTAGGCACAAACTAGGTACGCTTTTCACTATTCCGGTAGGCACTGAGTACAACGCGAATGTTCTGCACAGTAAAATTTTACGATTCAGCTCCACGTTAGGCTGCCAGTTATAGGGTAAGGTTTGAGCTAAAACAAGACGGACCGTTGTATACACCCGTATATTAACTTAAAACACTAACAAGTTGGTAAACACGTGTACTAACGCGCGCGGCCACAACGCGACGTGTAGTGTCCTTGATCGATTATTTGTGACTCGCGCTCGCGGCGCCTTCGGATTCGCACCGAACGTCGAGATGAGGACGCGGGCGCAGACGGCGGGGAAGGAGAGCGGGGAATAGGGCTAGAGCCGTGTGCATTTATAGAGTTGCGCGCTATACCCTACACTATAAGATAGATTGGGGTCCTTTTTACCGCCGCCCAACGGTCAACCTCAACTTTTGCAGGTCTAGCAAGTATTTTATAGGCGACGACGATGTGGAGACTGATAGGCGGTGCCAAATTATTCAGGGTGTCGAGCGGGCGAGCGACTGTTCCTACTGAAAATGTAGCAAGTCCTGCATGACCATAATATTTTAGTGCACGAGTTCAAATCAGCTCTCAAAAACATGCCTGACCAGAGCTGCAAGTTGGTTGTCCACGCGGATCGGGCAGCATCCACGCTGCTACACAACCGACCGCCGCCGAGGGACATTGTCATTCGCAACCACGACGACTCCCTCATCAGGATCGCTGACAGCCACCGCTTTTACGACGCACTAAAGTACCCAAGGGCGTGGCGAGGTACGGGCAGGGCAGGGGGGGGGGGCAGCTGCCCCCCTGGAGTTTTCTAAACTATGATGATGCTAAGCTAATTATTTTTATTTCTCATGACATAATTAAAACGTACCTAAACTAATTTAATTCAGCTTAATTTTATGGCCCTAACTAAAGATCGTACACTAGATACACATTATGTTAGTGAATTCCACAATATTCTTGCACCGAAAATATAATACCTAATATACCTAGTAAAGTAATTATACATAATACAATAGAGAACATGCAGGTCTTTAGTTAGTGTCATAAAATTACGCATTTTGATTAGGTACCTACCTACGTTTAATAATGAATTATATTACTTAATTAAAAAACCGGCGAAGGACATGTCAGATTATGATTACCAGAGCAGGGTTCCGTAGCCGTCTCTAAGTTTCAAAATGTAAACATGAAATAGTGCATCAGCAAAAGATCTTATCTGCATGGCACTTAAGTCCTTTTGTTGAGAAGAGCAGTTTTTCAGAACTCAAACAAATCCGACCATGCTGAAAATAATTTTCGATAAAAGTAGGTATTTATTGAACGTGTATTTGACTGTATTTTTTCATATTTTATTGAGAGGTCCTTTTCTACACTGCAAACATGGCTGAGATCAACGATGACTGAAAACCTTTTAAACGGCCTATGTACCTAAGCTCAGTGTACCTACTCCGAACCATGGTACAAAAAACTAAGGATACAATTGAATCTAAGGTGTTCAAACGGTTTTGTGAAGAACCTCGTCGACTTCTTTTGTTGTAAAAGCTAGCTACGCCCTTGGACTATCTAAGCCTGGGAAGGGAGCATGGGCAAATCACCTATCGCCTGACTCAGGTGCTCACTGGACATGGCTGTTTCGGCGTGTACCTGAGTAGGATCGGACGCGAACCGACACCACATTGCCACCATTGTGGGAGGGACCGGGATTCCGCGCAGCCCACTCTATAGCAGTGCTCAGCGTGGAGCGTGGAATTCTGCTCAACAGGATCGGACAGAACCTCACTCTGCCATGTGTAGGTAGTGGAAGCCATGTTAGATGATGTGACGGCTTGGAAGGCTGTGGGTTGAGTGTTTCTGTCCACTATGGTATCAAGGGTGTTGAACTAGACGTACTCACGTCTTACTTATGTGATCGTTTACAGCGTGTCGACGTGAACGGCCAGCGTTCTTCAGGATCTTTGATACCATGGGCGAGCCGCAGGGTTCAATATTGGGGCCTTTCTTATTTTTAGTAGGTCTGCCCCAAATAGGTAAAGGTGACAATGAGATTGTACTGTTTGCAGATGATACGTCACTTCTATTTAGATTGAAGCGACATTGACTAACTTTGACGACGTAAACAATGCAATATCAAAAAATGATAACTGGTTTATGTAAATCCATAGACTTAGAATATACCTTCTAAATTTATGAGTAAATCAGTACCACCAATACCTAAAAAATTGCATAAACAAAACAACATCAAAAAAGAAATCCAACCGACTCTAACATAAAACAGAAACACCTCCCAAATCGAAATAGTATTTGTGATAACCAACATTTCAAACTAATCACTATCCTATATATTAGATTAGACTACACAACATCGAATAAGAAACTGAAGTTGAAAGATAACGATAAAATAATAACTAACTAGGTACCTACATACCTAATCGAAATATTTGTACTGTAGGTAAAGTAACCGCATCTGTGGTCAAGTGGTTCAACAACTAGACCAGATTTCAGATCCAGAGATACCGGGTTCGATCCCCAGCAGGAGGAGCAATATTGTGCTTGGTTTGGTTGGTGGTAGGATTTTGTTTAAGTCCGCCTGGCTAGCTACCACCATCTTACATAATTCTGTCGCCATAATAACAATTCTTAAATTGTTGTGTTAGAGTTAAGATAGCCAGTTTCTCAGTTTGTTGAGGATTTCGGGTAAAGTGCGCTTACACCTTATCATAACTTGAAAATCTGGTCAGATGAAGGCCAAGCACATCCCCGTGCCGTCGTACAGTAAAAAAAAAACAAACAACTATATTAGCTAGGATATATATCAAATCTATAATTTAAATACTATAAATATGTATGGCATCTATGGCAATTGTACAATATAGGTATGTTCCTAATTGTATTTGTTAGTGTAGACTGTCTATTTCGGTTTATTAGTAGTCTATGATTGTAAATGTACCTACAGGATGAAATCGATCCGAAAGCAAAACCACGTTATATAACACCATTCTTCATATTAAAACAAATGACATCAAGTCATTCAGTCAGATTCCAAAAAGTAGGTAGGTGACGATCTAATTTTTTCCTTGCTGCCATCTATTTTGCTTGGGTCAAACAAAAAAAAAACAAATTATTTATCTTACTCCATCTAACCTACCATGAGTTACGTTCCATATAGGAAGGTAGCTGATATCCTGGACATAGCCTAATTATTATTCCGAAAAGTAAAGTAGTTGGGATGGCAAACATAACTCATTGTATGTTTCTTACTCTTTCACGCTCTAACGGCTGAATGGATTTTGATGAAATTTGTTATAAAGGTAGTTCAACCCTGGATTAACATGGGCTACTTAATATCCCGAAAAAATTGTCATCCCATGTGAATACCTACTTAATTTTTTTAGGGTGATCTACTTGACTTTGACTTAGTGTTAATCCAGGTCATTGTCTACAATATATATATTACAATCAGCCGTTTCAGCGTGAAGAAGTAACAAACTTTTTCATTTATAATACTAGTAGTATGATTTTAATATTTTTTACATACCTGGTCCGATTTCCATCAAACATAGCTGAGAACCATCCTTATTATAGGACCCCATTGAAATATGTGTAATTTAAAAAGTAGTAGGTACCTATTGTAGTTGTTATATTTTAACCAAATGTTTCTATTTTATAGGTCACAAATACTCGACTGGAGTCGTCACCTACCTACCCGGTAACCAGTTCATCAGACTGGATTAGGACTTGTTTATCGAAACCTAATTTTGAGAATTGAGATGTACCTATGTAACTACACTAAGTGTAAATTAGGTTCCTATCTACATTTGGGGATGGGGAGCGCTTGGCCTTCATATTACCTGGTTTTTCAAGTTATGATTAGGCAGGAGGTGGAAGCGCACTTCACCCGGAATCCTCTTACCTCTAAATGCAGGAACACAAAATATTTTTGGAGACAGATTTAGGTAAAATGGCGGTAGCTAGCCAGACAGAGTTAATCAGTCCTACAACCAAACACAACCGGAGACCTCTTGATCTGACACCAGCGAGTTTTGAAATGGCAAGTCACAGCAACATTGAAATGACAAGTCACAACCAGCAATGGGATTTTAACCCACTTACTTTCCTCAAACTGGATATGCTCTAACCAATTGAGCAACAATGGTCCTCATGCAATATTTTTTGAATATTTATAGTCAGGTTATTTTTTTCCAGTAACACAGACCACAGAGAAAACTAACTGTTTACATTGCTAATCTAAAGATGCTTTCAGATCAATAATGTTGCTATTTTACAGATTATTTACAAAGATAAATCTTAGTAAATAATATTTTATTATAGGTTGCTGTTTTTTTTTATAACAAATGTTTGATACGATAATACCTTATCTTTCTATGAAAAACTTAAGAATCTTAACCTATTTCATGTTTATTTAAGATTTCATTTTAAATGTTTAAC
Organism: Venusia cambrica; assembly: GCA_951394065.1. Classification (NCBI taxonomy): domain Eukaryota; kingdom Metazoa; phylum Arthropoda; class Insecta; order Lepidoptera; family Geometridae; genus Venusia; species Venusia cambrica. The sequence continues at coordinate 8,233,053 of OX596060.1, read as the reverse complement.
CATCAGCAAATTATGTGTTATCCGTATATTAATGAAGATAACTTTCTAAAAGTTTAAAATGACAATAAGAGAAGTTATTTCAGTCTTTACCATGGGCAGGGACATTCACAGTAACATGATAATTGACTTTGCCTTTGAAAATCTCCTTCCAATCTGATACTGCACATATAACAACTAAGAGTTTCCAAATATCATGTTTTATTGAGCGGCAAAACTTAGTATTTAGTACAACAGCATGTTTCTGCTGCCACACTAAACTTTTTGTGTTTTAAAATAAAAATAATTGCTAAGTAGGATAGGAGTATTGCTCTTAAACTAACTTTCACAAATATACATATATATTACATTTGTGAGCTTCTGATTTTACCTGCAACTGTGAAATGGTGATTCACATAATTAAATAATAGCAAATAAGTGTATGAAACAATTATTTAATTTATATACATTCCTTAAACTTTTACAATACTTTCCGTGGTCTTATTTGAGAACAATTTTAGTCAAGGAATGTTTAACTATAACAATTTTACTGATGCATTAATGGTAGGTTTAGATTGTTACATAAATAAATAAAGGAATACCTCATACTAATGTGTTGCACACTTACATCATGACATGTATTTGTATGAGAGTGTACAGATCAGATATAAATAAACTTTACAATTTAGGTTACTAAGTAAGTATGAAATAATGTTCAAGACTAACATAAAAATCACAAAGTCATGTTTATTCGTAACAGTAAAATTAAATTTACACAAACTTACTGTAGGTAGTTGATAGAGCTAGTGATCTTAGATATTATCTACAGCATCAGCTTCATCCTCTGAACTCACTTCGTCACCGAATTCAATATCCTCATCCAGGCCATCCACAGCATAAACAACTGTCTCGTTGATACGTACAGTCTCGGGGAACTCTCCATAAGTCTTAAGATTCCTTGCCTCATCAGGTGTGTACTTCAAGATTACATCAGCTTTGGCATCTTGGTAATCTCGTAGGCCTATTAGTATTATATCCCCCTGGTTTATCCACACTTTTTTTCGCAGTTTTCCTCGGATATGACACAGACGTTTTATGCCATCAAAGCACATGGCCTCCAAGCGGCCATTACCGAGCATCTTTGTGACTTGGGCGTACTCTTGACCATCTTCTTTGAAGACTAACTCACGTTTTTCCGTCTCATTTTCGTTCTTTCCCCTCCGCCTATTTTTACCTCCTTTTCCTTTATTCTTCGGCATATTTTATATAATCTTGAGTACAAACATAAACGATAAAACTACGAAAATCTCATGAAATTGCTTGCTGCCAAATGGCTTGATTTTGACAGAAACTCAGAAAGACATGAACACAGACATGGACATTGGACATGGCAAAAATGCATGAACAAAGAGTACAGAATAGAATCACTCCGGTCGGGACATGAATTAAGCAGTGTTGCCACCACCTGATTTTGATTTTCCCCGGACTACTCATGAAATTTCCCTAAATTAGATAGGTACTTTCCAAATTATTTTCCCCTAAAAATGTATTCTAAGAATAAAAAACAAAAAGGTGAATTAATAAGTATGAAACCACATAGGTATTCTATATTTATATTTAAAATGCATCCAATGTTTCGGCTTCCAAATCTAACTCTTAAGTGTGTTTTTTTTTAATAATAATGTCGTTCGTAATTTTTTTTACCATCTTTTTTATTGTATGACGGGTAGGTGCTTGACTTTCATCTAACGCACTAAGCGCACTTCACCCGAAATTCTCAACCAACTGAGGAACTGGTTTGCTAATCTCTTAATGCCGGAACACAATATTTTTAAGAATTGTTGTTATGGCGAAAGACATAAGTCAGATGGAAGATAGGCTGGCGGACTTTAACAAAATCCTACCACCAACCAAACCAAGTACAATATTGTACTCCGCGTCTGTCGGGGTAAATGAAACAGAAGACTTATAATACACTTTTACACTTTACCTTACCAGAATCATATTTTGAGATGTTTCGATAGATACTCGGTTCCTCAGCTTATTTTTGTTAATGTTTTATTATGTATTATATTCAATAATATTATCCAAATAAGGTGGCAAACAGGCATACGGCCATAACTATTTTATACCCTAAAAACTCCTCTAAGCGTTAACGAATCCCCTAAATCTAGGGGAAAATACCCTTAGGTGAGGATACTGGAATTAAGTGAGAAATATGAAGTGAAAGCTGTTGTGAGTGTCGGAGCGATGTCAATGAAATGAACATAATTCCACAGAGCGTTATCTATACCTATCATTATTCTCTATTCACAAAATAATTTGTCTATGGTTTGCCAACTTGCTAAGCAACTTGCCCAACCCAAGGGAAGGTACCTTGATGTTAATGATCTCGATTTTTGTACTGATTTTCGTATGCTGTGGTTTGGTCACATGTTTTAGTATAGGTAAATGACCGTGGGGTCACATAAACTTGTTTGTATTTTATTGGTCGGACGAGCAAAGAGAATACAATAATAATACTACTAGGCGAAGGTTGGCGGCTGCGGCGGCGGCTACAAGACAAACCCATCCAATTACGCATTATTTAAAAGGATAATATTAAATGAGATCAAAAGAGGAACCCGGTATAACTAGGCATAAAACGTCATTTTTACAGTTTGGCAAAGACACTAGATAGCAACTCTATATATACTATATAACTAACTCTACTAGTCTCACAATTTTTTGACCTCTACAGAGAGTCTTTTCCTGGGGTTTTGTTGGCATTCTTTAGATCATATCACAAGGGTGTCTCATAGAATTGTAAACAACATTCGTTTTTGGTTTTCTAATTAAACATTTCATGGCTACAGAATTGATGATACATATCTTATGTTTATTCTTATTAGCTAAAATTCTTGTCTCATCTTATCATATATGTATCTATCTAACATAATTTTACATCATAACATCTAGCGCTTTTGCTGATCAAGCATATATATCAAATTATACCTTCACCATATTTTTTTTACTTATTTATTTCTATTTACTAACTTACAAACTATCAATTTTATAGGACAGGTTTTTGAGAAGAAACTTATAAAATATTCTCTAAGATGCTTAACATTAATTATTAACATTATTTTCTTAGCTTAATGAAAGTACAGTTTATTTCGCTGACAAATTTTACTTTTTGACGTCGTATACTTATGCTGATTTTATATATTATCATGATACATATTCACCATTAGATTATAACTATTTACTCTCTTTATAGTTATATTTATAATTTGTGTACAATATTTGTTATAGTGGAGTTTGGTACTACTACTTATAGCTGGAAGTTCTTTTACTTGCCGCTAGATGCCACTGCTCATTTGAATAATTGAAAACTATGGTAGGATGTCCTTACATAATACCTAGGTACCTACCTACTTATTTTACACATTTATCGTGATTAGGAATAATCAATTAAAATAACTGTAAAATTGTGGGAATACAATTATTTTTTAATTTAGTATGTTTCGGCTGACCTCGAAACTTGTACAGACAAGAATGGGGTCTACGGTACCCAGAAAGTGGATTGGGTGGAGTTGATTTTAAGTTTTTGCAGTGGGCATCATTACCTACATATAACTATAGAGCTCTCCCTTTCCCGCAATCTGTGGGAGTGATTTCGAGAAAAGGGATGGAAGTGTGTAACATTTAGTAAAATGACAATCACTGTTAAAAAAAATGTTTTTTTTCCAAAGAATGGAGAGGCCAAAGAGATTTTTGCAGCCCACCTTGAATTTGTATTTTGTGTCTGATTTTTCTTTTGAAATTGTAGTTAGCCAAAGGATTATTATTTAAAGCCGTTCTGTGGCTGGTTTGTATTTTTATTTATTAAAATCTTGAGGCAACGGAGATTTATGCATTCCATCTTGAATATGTTTGATTGGACCGAAGTTGTTTTTAATGAGTAACATCTTTCCTCTTGCTTTCCATGTATCTGTGGTGTTGTTTTTGTGAAAAGAGACGGAAGTGTGTAACAGGATGCCGAGAAAGCGCACGCTTAAGATTTACCATTGAACGCGCGCGGTTAGAGTTGTTCGTCAGATAGTACCAAATAGATCTCATTTTGGCTAAACAAATTTTTTTGGTACACAGTCTAGTTTGTAAGTATAAGGTCTGGGCCATCGTGACCATGATCGTGAGTTGAGTTGTCCGCAAAGACCTTATACTTACTAACTAGACTGTGATCTATGGCGAAAAAACCGGTTTAGGCTGTGCCTATATATATATATATAATCGTCAGGTTTTGAAAGATGGCGTGATGGTATTCCAAGAACTACTTCAAGGGTGTCATGCAAGAGGTCTGAATGCGCGCATCACACATCAAAGTCCATTATTGTTCACCACAATGCACAATTAACTTCCACCAAAACTATAAGGTTTTTCCATAATCATCACCAAGCTCGGCAGACAGATTGGTGTTCACGATTGAAGATGGTTTACACACAGAAGAAAGCTGCTGCCTTTTTGGTGAAACCCTTTGGTCGACTTTTATGACATCTGAGGGCTGAAGATTAGATAGCGTAGAATGAGAGTTAGCAATGATAGATATTGAGAAAAAGAGTGCTCAGAGTAAGGTGTACCTAATATAATGTTATGATATCACACTTTTTCCTTGCTAAATATATTCTCTAAGATATTGGATAAAGTTTTCAACGCGAGATTGGTTAGCAATCTAGAAAAGGAGCTAATCTCTCGGACCGGCAATTTTAGTTTAGACGAGGTCATTCTACAGAGGACGCAGCAGTCTTACTGACTAATAGAATATCTTTGCTGTGTAGGCGTATTTTCGACCTAGCCAAGGATTTTCATATCGTCTCTGTACAAATACAGATTCGTAAGATAGAGGCCATAGGTGTGAGGTCTTGCCTAAAATTGGTTGCAGAGCTACCACGGCGGCCGAAGGCAGTGTGTAAGAGTAGGACTGAGTGTAAGTGACTATTTATCTTCCTTCTATAGAGTACCACAGGGAGCATTCTAGGTTTATCCGCTTACATGAAGACATTCTTCGCCTTAACATACCTACTAAATACGGAAATACGGAAAAGTAGTTGTTTGAAGTATTCGTCGTAACTTATTACACAGTACCTAGCAAAAAAGTCAGAAATTTTGTCAGAAATTTTGAGAAGGTCCTTCTTGAGAGTGTCTTGTGAGAAAATACTGAGAAGAGTGAGAAACGACTTCTGCCTCTGCTTCCCAACTATTACTCCACCAATTAAAATCCATTCTTGTCTAAATCCTTCACAATCTACTTCTGACTGGATCGACTAAGTTTATCACTAGCATTCGATACCTGGGGATCGATTTCGTCTTTTGTGATCCATATCCACAATCTTGCTGCGAGAGTGCGCAAATATATTCTACCTGTATAACAACAGCTCAAAGTCAAAGTCAAAAAGTCAAATATTTTTATTCATTAAGATTTTTAGGATCATTTTGAAACGTCAAATCTACCGCCTGTTCGGAATCGCGACCAGCACACAAGGAGAAAGGCAAGAACCTCGGGCTGATTAATTTTTTGATGATCCATTTACCATTTTGGTACAGTGTTTATAATAATTTAATAACATTACAAGTGTTACCTACATCATAAAACTAAAAACGTAATATTATCTTAAAACATTGATTATTACATAATAACTATCTTATGGGCAGTTTCTTAACATTGAGAAATCACCATTTAACTGTCAACTGGTATAGCAACATCGGGCCACGCGTTCTTATCGTCGATATAGTCAGTTATTTTGTAGTAGGCTCTTTTAATTAAATTATTCTTCATTTACAATTTGAATTTACGAGCAGAGAGTTTGGTGGCGCTCAAGTTGGGGGTTCAAGTCAACTACAAATAAAAATTACTAATCAACCCTTTTGTATTTATTTGTAATTGAATTGAATTTAATGAATGGAAAGAACATCCACGTAAAAACCTACACGCGTAGTTAGCTCTTTCTAGAGAGGTTAGGTTTATTTCTTTTATAGGTTGTATTTTTTAAGCCTAAAAAACGATAATTAGCAACTCGTAAAACCAATATAAGAACTTTCAATAAACGTTTATTACCTAACTAACTGGGAAGATTTTACATGCCAACCATACCATACCACCAAGTACTACCTACATAATTATTTTTTGTTATAATTGTATGATATTCACGATATGAAATATCCGATTTGAATAATTCAAAAAATTATCTACAGTAGAATGTTTTTACAGACTTTCGTAAGAGTGCCTAGGAGCTTTACGACCTTACTCCGCCTTCACCGCTCTTTAATAGGAAATTCAGACGCTAAGCTAATTATCATCCCCAACGATGGATATTCCATAAAGTTAGTAGTTAGTATTAGGACTTGGAAAAAAAAAGTGCGAGCCTTACCAGTACTTAGTCGATGTGTAACATCTGACATCTCACCTTGTTGATAATAGGCAACATTAACATTATCATCTGAACACAATGTCCGGAGCTACAGACTAGTCTGTGACTCCGGTACGTTAGATCTCAAAGACCTAATATTAGGTACTAACTAGACTGTGTACCAAACATTTTTGTTAAGCTAAATGAAATTTATGCTTCCAACTTCCAACAAAGGGTAGCTATTCCCAGATAAGCGGTAGCTAGCTAAAAGCGGTTCTGGCGAGAGGGCTTCTTGTCTGACTGACTGACGTAAATACGAACATATCAACAAACAATGAACCTAAACAATTTTTAATTTTAATAAATTTGTATGTTTTTAAAAAATGAGTCTTATCCCGGTAGCAGATTTTCTTTTCACGGGTAAGTAAAAGCAATAATCATATTTAGGGTAGTAATTATTTAGGGTAACCATGAATTTTGCTGTTCAATGATTTTTTTACAATATCGCAGTAGGTCTACCTACCTAGGTCTTAAATTGGAGATGTACCGACCACGGTTAGAGTGTACAAAAGGGGTTGTTGTTATTAATTATATTTATTGTATTGTAGATTTCCGAAGAATGAAAACCAGAAATTAAAGTGGGAAAATGCAGTGAAAAAATCTCGTCATCGAAGTCGTCTGGTGTTTTGCAGTGCCTATTTTTGTTATTCTAGGAAAATGCTGAAACCTGATACTGTTCCGTCAATATTTCCTGAGGTAAGAATAAATCATCCGAGTGTACCTATCCGTGCATTAACCTAATAACCTTGAGGATTCAAATCTTGCAACGCCTTTTTCACATAGTTCTACTGAACCGATTTCCATAAAATTTTGCACTCGCGTTAAAATCACGTGTGCTGGTAGCGATTCCGAACAGGCGGCATTTGAAGATTCAAAGTGATCCTAAAGAGTCTTACTGAATAAAAAAAAATCACTTTGACTATTTGAACCAAGCAATAAAAAAATATTCAAATACAAGCCTGTTTTTTTTTACTTCCAACCCTTAACTCACGTGTAAGGTAAGTGCTGTAGATTCCAATAAAAATGTGCACACGATGTTTTGGTAAAATTATTTACTTGGTACAATTCAAAATCTCATTCAAGTACTCTTCAAAATCAAGCAAAATCTCCCACACCCCTTCTTTCAAATCATCAAATCCTACCTTAAAAAGCCAGAGAAATAAAAGAAATAGAGAAATAGAGAAATAGAGAAATAAAGAAATAAAGAAATAAAGAAATAAAGAAATAAAGAAATAAAGAAATAAAGAAATAAAGAAATAAAGAAATAAAGAAATAAAGAAATAAAGAAATAAAGAAATAAAGAAATAAAGAAATAAAGAAATAAAGAAATAAAGAAATAAAGAAATAAAGAAATAAAGAAATAAAGAAATAAAGAAATAAAGAAATAAAGAAATAAAGAAATAAAGAAATAAAGAAATAAAGAAATAAAGAAATAAAGAAATAAAGAAATAAAGAAATAAAGAAATAAAGAAATAAAGAAATAAAGAAATAAAGAAATAAAGAAATAAAGAAATAAAGAAATAAAGAAATAAAGAAATAAAGAAATAAAGAAATAAAGAAATAAAGAAATAAAGAAATAAAGAAATAAAGAAATAAAGAAATAAAGAAATAAAGAAATAAAGAAATAAAGAAATAAAGAAATAAAGAAATAAAGAAATAAAGAAATAAAGAAATAAAGAAATAAAGAAATAAAGAAATAAAGAAATAAAGAAATAAAGAAATAAAGAAATAAAGAAATAAAGAAATAAAGAAATAAAGAAATAAAGAAATAAAGAAATAAAGAAATAAAGAAATAAAGAAATAAAGAAATAAAGAAATAAAGAAATAAAGAAATAAAGAAATAAAGAAATAAAGAAATAAAGAAATAAAGAAATAAAGAAATAAAGAAATAAAGAAATAAAGAAATAAAGAAATAAAGAAATAAAGAAATAAAGAAATAAAGAAATAAAGAAATAAAGAAATAAAGAAATAAAGAAATAAAGAAATAAAGAAATAAAGAAATAAAGAAATAAAGAAATAAAGAAATAAAGAAATAAAGAAATAAAGAAATAAAGAAATAAAGAAATAAAGAAATAAAGAAATAAAGAAATAAAGAAATAAAGAAATAAAGAAATAAAGAAATAAAGAAATAAAGAAATAAAGAAATAAAGAAATAAAGAAATAAAGAAATAAAAAAATAAAGAAATAAAGAAATAAATAAATAAAGAAATGTATGTATTTAAAAAAGAATTCAAGCATTCTATCCGTAATCTAGTTCCCATATTACTAGCTTAGTTTGGGGCTACATGGCGCTGTGCAAAATTAGCGTCATGTAACTTTTTTCATTTCATATGTATTAATGTACTGTCCTATACTCGTATATCAGTATACTAATCTCAACAACAACATAAATGTGAATATACACAGTCAGGTCATAAATTCTGTCACAAGTTTAATATAAAATAATTGAAGCAAGTTTATTCATTATGTAACCATTTATATACCAAAATGAACTTAACGAAACATAGATTCTTATGACAATAAAGTTTATTCAAAATGACATCCGTGATTTTGAATACAGGTCTTCAATCTGCGCGGCCAGTCGTCTATCGCAGCACGAACGAGGTCTATGTCAATATCGGCGGCTGCCTTAATCAAGGATGTCTTGAGTGACTCCAAATTAGTATGAGGCTTTGAGCACGCCTTTTCCTCCAAGTGTTGCCATATCTTGTAATCTAACGGACTCAAATCTGGACTGGAGGAGGGCCAGTCTTCGTGCCGGATGAAGTCGATTTCACGCGCCGCCAGCCAGTCTTGTGTGCTCTTCGCTCTATGAGCTGGCGCCGAATCTTGTTGGAATACCCAGTGCCTGTTATTGAACATGGTATGAGAAACAGGTTCCACGAGGTTCGTCAGGACTGTATTTTGATCCACAACTGCATTCGTTTTTACACCTTTCTCACAAAAATGTACCTCTGTTAAGCCCCAATAAGAAACTTCCAATCATACCATGAGCGAGGATGGAAAATGACCTCGTTGGACACGCGGAATACGGTTGCTCGCTTCTTCACTAGTGTGTGCGTACACCTTATCATTTTGTTTGTTGTAGCTCTCTTCTACGGTTAAAATTTTTTCATCCGAAAAAAGAATTTCCCGATATTTTTTTCCCGCGTACCGCTTCAACAAAGAACATTTAAACGATGTCCTGTTTTTCTTCGATATGCCCGAAGCCCTAAGTCTTCATTTAACGCCCTTTTCACCGTGGTTCTGCTTAACCCCATCTGAAGGGCCAACAGTTTCTGCTTACGTTTGGGATTTCTTTGAATTCGCGCCTTCACAGCTTTTATCACTGCTGGAGTCCTAACAGACCGAGGGCGACCACTTCTTGACCTGTCATCTACACTAGAGTCTTCATTGTATCGTTTTATGGGACGATAAACGAATCTTTTGGTTATATTCAAATTTTTCAGTATGTCAAAAATTTGAATTGGCGCGTAACCGCAACGATGCAACGCAATAACTGCAACACGGTCTTCTTTAAGCGTCCACTCCATATTTAAAAATGAGTAAAATTCTAAATAGTATACATTTTTATTTTCATGAACAATTCGAAATTCGAATTCAGTAAACTTTTTTGTGGCCAGCATTCCAAAAGAAAAGTTTTTACTATGTGAGAATACTTATAACCTGACTGTGTACATTAATGTTGTAGATACTTTAATGTAAATTATAGAATTAATGGAAAGCACTCATTACACAAGGGCTTTTAATGAGTAATAAATCATTTTCATTTTAATTTTAACCCATCTCCTGGTATAATCCCTTAATCGCCACTTCCAACATCCACGGTAGGACCATATTAATTTCTGGGGTATCCGAGTACCTAACATCAACACAATGATCACCGAACCGCTTGCCAAGCAAAATAATTAAAGTTCTTGAACGGAATGTCCAATTTGTATAAATAATTCAATTACTTAGTATTTTATTTATATACATTTAAAATAATATGTGCAATTACTATGTACAAAGGGAGCAGTCGGATTACCTAAGGACCGTTACAAACGGCCTATAGGCCTATAATTCAAATAGTTATCTACAGATATTGCCCAGGCAAAAAAACAGGCCTTGTCACTGATAATAAGGCGCCTCTATCAACATAACGTGACCGCCGGTCACAACACCTCCCCCAGTGATTTCGCGGAAAATTCGTCTGATAAGTGAGATATTATACCCAGATAAAGAACACACCCATTTCTAATTAAAAAAAACATTCCTCGGCTACTGAATCTTAGGTTCACTGCAAACATTTTGTAGAAACTACAGGTTATCCCACATTCATATTTACCAACCCTTTAGTACTTATTTTAAATTAAATTTATGATAAAACATTCAGCGCGTAGTACTGTTTGTACATACACATCTGATTAGGTATAAGGATAGAGGGTTGGTCAAATAAACGTTTCATAATTTAATGTGCTTAGTATTTATACCAACTTTCAACTTTCTTCCAAGTCAAACCGTCAATAAATAAATATTAAATTTATAAAGAAAAATTGCAACCCACTGTACAAAAACGTAACAACGTAACAAAGTACTCCAACGGGGGTGGATTTAAGAAATATATGATGAGGTTTGTATTTATTGAGGTACATTTACACTAAGTTTCGTGCTACAAATCCATTCCAATAAAAAGTTACCTTCAAACGTTTTAACCCCTTTTCACCCCTTCAGAGGGGTTGAGGGAAGATAATAAGTTTACATGATCCTTGCCAATAATATCAAAACTAATTATAAAATGTTTAGTTAAAATCCATCCAGTAGTTTGAGCGTGTTGTGCGTTCACGAAACAGACAGAGACAGACAAAAATTAAATATATCTATTGTTTTGGCTTCAGGATCGATATTAGTGTTTCTCCCACTTGAAAATTACAAAATATGTTTCATGAACAGATTTTGACCCGTTACAGTTTTATTTTACGTATAGATAACTAATACTTGTGTGCTGGTCACGATTCCGAACGAAACTTACTGAATAAATCATTATTCATTTAGATTTAGATTTCGATTTTGATCGGGTTCTCAAGAAGCTAGCATTCATTATAGGCAGTTTGCAAGCCCATCGCCGTTTTATGGAATAGGTAGGTAGGTAAGGTCCTACTTACCAGTGATATAGGTATGTCATTCGGATTTTCGGTCTTAGGGACAGGGTGGTTTCCTCGCGATGTGACCCTCACTTCACCAAATGCACACCTAAACCGTTCGAGTAACCACACAGCCCTTGAATTATACAGTGCGCTGTAGTTTGTGGGTTCGATAAAACTTTACACAAATGTTTGTACCGACAAACATTTGTGTGATAATGTTTGCTTGTTCTGTTTGTTAGGTGTCCGTACTGCTTTTCTATACAAACGTATTGGTTTGTTAATTTTCTAATAACGTGCCATTCCCAAAATCAAATGACATTTTTAAACTTAAGTAGGGATAAGAATAATCTAGGTTCGCATTTGTTTTTCTTCTAAACACTCACAAAATTGAAGTAAATATAAAAATTTTCGTTTGGGAATATTCGCATTAATTATATTTAACGTTTTACAGAGTTTCAGGTAGGTAGTATATCCTTCAACCGTAGGTATCAGTTCAAGTAAGCGCAAACCGTGGGCGGGCTCAGCGACTGCAGGGGAAGCGAACGTTAACCCTTTCTGCAGTTCATTCGCCGTCTGGCCTCACCCCAGCTGGTCTCCCACCACCCCTGTACCCTGTCGCACACTGCACGCTTGCTTGCCATATTGCAATTCAACACTTTTACCTACCTACCGCTGTCTCGGTAGGTACCTTTACCGAATTATGAGCAGGTAACTTTAAGGTCTTGTGAGAATCTAATGAGTGAGCTTATCTTATACAACTCGAGTATGGAATACCTACCTAAATAGAGTTTTAGTGAGGTAGACATAGTTCTGAAACAAAAGAGGATGGCATAGGTAAGTGCACAGTTAATATACCTAAACCTTTAATAAGTTTTAATAATTTATTTGCTAGGATACTGTGTCCCATATGTTTTAAGTTGCCGTCGCGTCATAAGAACCAGCCCCTTTTCAGTCAGTTATCTTCATCTTACCTAAGTTTGTCACCAAATTCTAATTCTAGTCTTAATTGTTATGTCCCGACAATTACATAGCCAGTTCCTCTGTCTAAGGATTCCAGATAAACTGCGCTTCCACCTTCTCTTTTATAATTTGACACAGCAAAGCAGGTGAGATGAAGTTGAGCTTTTCCGTAGTATAGTAAAAAAAAGTCCCCGGATTTTATTGTACGACGGGTAAGCACTTAGCCTTCATCTCAAGGCCGAAGGTGGAGGCGCACTTCACCCGGAATCCTCAACAAACTGAGGAACTGGCTATCTTACCTCCAAATGCCGGCACACAACAATTTTAGAATTGTTATTATGGACAGAATTAGGTAAGATGGTGGTAGGCGGACTTAAACAAAGTCCTACCACCAACCAAACCAAACACAATATATTATACTCCCCATGGGGATCGAACCCGAGACCTCTGGAACTGAAATCGGTGGGTTGAACGACTAGACCACAGAGGCGGTTGTCATGTGGCCGCATGTCGTTAAAGCCAACTTATGGATTTTACCATAAGAAGGGAAGCAGCTTACTTGGACGCTTAGTCCAGTTGTAGTTTGTATAGTTATGCTCGCGGCTTCGTCCGCCTGGATAAAAAGTAGCTTATATGCTTACTTGGTCCAGAACATCTGAAAAAAAATCAGCTCAATCTGCTCTGTAGTTCTTGCGTAGAGGAGCAACAAAGGCCGAATCCGTCTTATTTCCGATTCGCGATGTTTGAAATCTCATTACCATCTCACAGGAATTGATTTTGGGACAAAATATAGCCTATTTTTCGATCGTGAGCGAAGCGGACGAGATCTCCGTGTTAAGTTGGGAAATCAGGCACTGTATGTATATATGTAAGTGGCAATGTTGGTTTTTGTAACAAAGAGGGTAAAACGCTTGTTACGTCTTGTAGGATAACTACTGTTAAAGGGGATTGACTTCACAATAAACTTTTTTTTCTATGCTGAATCCACCCCTATATTGGCATTAAGGGTTGCAAAAGAGGTAAATAAGATTTAAGTGTGTGAAAACGTGAGATATCATATGAAATGGGGGTTGAGACTGCAGATTGCAAAATAAGTTTTATTTAATATTAGTAATATATTATATTATTTATTTATTGTAATTCACCCAATAGGTTTGCCAAACCAAGGGTGTCGGTGAAATCCAAGAATGTCATGCAACGGGTTTGACTATGCGCATATCCCATCAACCGAAAATTATAGTCCACCACATGACAGAACTACCTCCTAAACTGTAAGGTTTGGCTATTATCACCACGCTTGGCAGACAGATTGGTGCTCACAGTTAAAGTTTTGTTTACACATTCAAAGAAGCTGCTGCTTTTTTGGTGTAGCCCCTTGGTTGTTTGCAACGGTTTTGAGAGCACTTTTCAAAAAGATGTAAATTTTTTCATGTTAGTAGGAGGTAACATATTCACTTACTATTTTCTGCCCACCTTACTAAGACGTATAACGGTGGTTTTGTGCATTGCTTTGAGGCTCTCTCTTGTTGCTAAGGTGACCACTCAGGTGTAAAAAGAGAGATTGAGAAAAATATTGCTTTAGTAAGGTGTAATGAATGCACACTTTCGTTAGTTAATGTCTTTATTTTTGTGAAAGAATACTGTGGTTACATAATAATCATAAAAGCCTTTACAAACTAATAGGTACATAACTAATTTGAATATTAAATTATATAGCCTCATAGCTCAGTTGGTAGTAGCTCTGCCTTCTGCGCTGTAGGCTGTGGGTTCGATTCCCACCCAGAACAAACATTTGTGTGATGAATATAGATGTTTGTTCTGTGTTTGGGTGTTGTATTGTATGATAAGTATGTATTTACAAAAAAAAAGTATTTAAGTATTCTATCCGTAATCTAGTACCCATATTACAAGCTATGCTTAGTTTGGGGCTAGATGGCGCTGTGTGAAATTAATGTCCTGTAATATTTTTTTTTTTTTTTTTTTTTTTTTTTTTTTTTTTTTTTTTTTTTTTTTTTTTTTTTTATATAATTTGTAATAACTACCTAGTTTGTTTGTCTCTTGGCAAAGGCCTCCCCCAACCTTACAACCAACCAACCTCCATGCCTCTCTATCCTCCGTATTTCTTGTCCAGGTCCGGCCTGCCACCTTCACAATTTCATCAACAAAGTGTTGAAGGTCTGCCCTGTTTACTTTTTCCACCCTTGGGAAAGCAGGTTGTCACAGACTTGGTTCACTTGTCTGGACCTCTCATTAGGTGGCCTGTTCAACTCCATTCCATTTTTTTTTATTTTTCTGATATTTCGGACACTTTTGTACTCTCTCGGTGGTTACATATCTAAGACAAACCAGACATCACGAGATCTCGGCTCGGGGCGAACTACTAGATATTATGTGTTATAATACCAAATAATTTGGATTTGGTTAAGATGTTTGAGCATAATAAGGTGACAAACATATTTGAATTATTTATTCATCCCCACGAGAGCACTGCACTTTTCTGGGTTACTGGGACTGTATGTAAAAAAAATCAGCTCAATTCAGTTTTTGCATATAAGAAGAGGGACGAAGATTTGTTAGCTTTTGGTCCAATAAGCAGTTCGTCCATCTCATCTCATCTCATTTTCGTCCATAGAACCAATATGTTTAGTATGGCGAAGTTTGAAGTTTCATTTAAATCCTAAACTGATTCATCAGATAAAAAGAAGCCTACATGTTAGTTAATACGAGGTATAAAATATATTTTTACCAAATTTAATCTAAATCCGTTCAGGCCTTTTCTTTAACTAAGGCTTCTAACCTCAAAACATACACAGGCAAGAATGAGATCTACAATCGAGCGAGCTTACCCAGAACTTCTTGAAGACATTAGGGTCGTATCACAGTGGAACAACAGACGCTAGGAGCTTATTTCAAGTTCTTGAAGTGCGCATGATAAAATATTCTTGAAAGCGCGTTCTTATATGTGGGATATTGATCAGATGGGGATGATAATTGTATCATCCCCACCTGATCACGCACGCAAAATTTTATCAGACTAGACTAGACTGATGTAAAATATTTCGTGCGTCTGATAAATTTCTTTTAAAGAACGGCGAAGGCGGTATGACGTCGTGAAGCTCCTGAGCACACTCACCGAAATATAATCTGTTAAATGTCGAGCCTTGCATTGGCAAGGTACTCTTCACTTTTGATCCTGTTGGTTTTGCGCTCCACCGAGTCATGCGCCGCAAGTTGATATCGCCCTACATGACACGTCCCTAAGGTGGTTGCAATACTCTATACAGGATCAGCTGTCTACCGGGTCAGTCTCAAGCCTGGAGAATAAAGAAGGGTTCCTTCCCTCATCCCATCATATCCTTCAATAATGCCATATCTGATGCCGGGGAGAGTCTTGGGTGCCTATGTCAAGAAAGCACCGCTTTTGAGTTTTCGTTTGTATATACCTTTTTATGCGTAGAACTTTCTTCGAACTCGAACTTTGGCTCCCATATCGAGTCTAAGGCTAAATTCGCTGCTACGAAGCCGGATATATGTATGGAGCCATCCTTCTATTATGGAGCTCGAAGCCCTGGATTTGATTGAGCGTCGTGTTGCTAGGCTCATAGGTGATGATTTGCTTGTTAAGGCCAAATTGCAGATTTTAGAACATAGACGGCGGGTTGCCAGGCTATCTGTGTTCTATAAATTCCACTTCGGCGAGTGTGCGCACGATATCTTTGACCTAATCCCTCCATCCCCTTTCCATCACCGGACTAGGAGATGTACGGCAGGCTAAAATCCGTACCTTATAAATGTTCCATGGTGCCGAACACATCGTTTCGCTTCTACCTTTATCATTAATACGGGTAAAGAATGGAATTCCTTGCCTTCGTCTGTTTTTGCGCACGAGTACAATCTTGGAGTCTTAAAGTCCAGAGTAAATAGGCCACATCTTTACTTGTTTTACATGTAAGTTTCAAACGCTTGACTAGCACCAATAAAAAAAAAATACAATTTGGGAACTCAGAAGAAGAGTTTCTGAGCGTGGGTATACCATTGATTAGGTATATATTGATTGATTAATGATTTAGGACCTAGGTCAGCTACAGGTCACTTGCAATCTGGGTGGTGTATCACTGCTTGGCTTGCCTAAAACCGCAAGTAGAAAATAGTTGAATTGGTTTCTTTCTGGCCTCGCTGGCCAGCCCTTGGGTCACGTGTCGCCTCTATCAAAAGCCCTGCAAGATTTTGAATAACCCGGTAGGCACCAGCCTGCTCCCCATGGAACCAAGGTCTCGACCCCAAAAGGCTCAAATAGGTAAGCTCTGTCGAGACCACTAAATTTGCGCCTTTTATGATATTCAGCCGAATTAGCCACCAAACCAGCCCTAAGTGATACCCCAAGCAGATGAGATGGCGCAAGGGTGTCGACGCAGGTAGCGTCCCAAGTACCGATAATCGTATAAAAATAATTTTATTTAAATAATGCACAAAATTTACGACACAACCATCATGTAAATCTTATAATGAAACAGTCTCCGGCTTAGTTTAAATTTTTCGTTAGGTTGGGAGGGCACTTTCATGAATCTTCGATATGTTTTGAATCCAAAAAATACCAATAATGAAGCTTTTCCTTAAGGTGGTTTTTCTGACCTAGGTACGCATAAAATGGTTTTTAATTAGTGGCTTCAAAACTCGTTGGTCCAGATGGTGGTTCTACCAGATATGTACGATATCGCCTTTTATTAAATTTATTTTTTATTGTACCACGGGCTACTACTGCTTGGCTTTCGTCTCAAATGGTTTCCAGTTATGATAAGGCCGACGGTGGAAGCGTACCTCACCCGGAACCCCAACAAGATAAGCAATAATATTAATAGTATAAGTATATAAATATTTCAGGGCATTAATTTCACACAACGCCATCTGTGTGTCTAGTGCGAGCTTTCTACTTGCTCCATACCTACTCGAACACGTTTGCGCTTACCACGATTTGTATGAAAATGAATACCTATTCACCATTCGCGGTGAGCAATCGCGAATCGAGTGAACTTCGATTGCAATTCGCACTAGGCTCTCTGGACGTGTATTTTGAGTGTATAGTCATGAACAGCCCAAATAAATGGAAACAATAAATGTTTTTGATAAGCAGGACCTAGCAGGCTCAAGAGTTACAATGTTTGTAAACCTCAATACGTGTAAAAGTTCACGAGCACTAAATTAATTATGAATGAATAATATGTAACAGCCTGTACAGATTTCACATTGTTTAATCAACCTAAAGACTAAATAACTGAGGTGATCCTGTGCTTCGGACCCACTATACTATATCAGATGAAATAGTGGTTCTACAAAAATCTACCTCGTCTAGCTCTTTGCATACAAACTTGCACTGGTTGTTCAGTCAATGAGTTACTATAGATAGAGTACAGGTATACATACTTAATACATTTCATTTTTAGGTGTTATTATGATATCATTAGACGAAATAAAACAAAAACTGAAACGATACAACAGAGTCCCTACCTAAGTAGGGTATACAAAAGCCATCCCTTATTTTCGTACATACCTAAGCTTTAATATCGGGGTCAGGGTACTGAGTTAATGGTATAGCGCTTGCGCGTGTAAAGGTCAAGGTTAGATGCCCTGGAAGATTTCCTGGAGGTCGATAACCGAGACCTCGAATTCAGGGAGTTTAGGACCCGCGACCTTCACCGAGTCGTAACCCTCGGTACGGCACGTGTAAGGATCTGTGGGCGTTACCTAGAAGAATCGATGATACCGACAGGCACTTAGCAGCCCAAGGGACTGTTTAGATAAATGACTGGTGACATACTCGATATTATTGTAACAGACTCATAACTATTTCCTCTTCAAGGATTCAACTCTGATTACTACTCAGAGCTCTTTAGCTTCCAAACTTAAGTTCGGCACTTGCCCACGGTTTGCAAGTAACTAGTATTCAATACGTAACAAGTTGCAGGACCATCGATTCGCTTAACAGAATACTAGCACGTACACAATGCCATTCGTTACCAACCGACCAACTAGGTAGACAGCCTGGTTAGTCGGTTAGTAATAGACGGGATTTTTGGTCCTAGGGACATGGCGGTTCATGTGTCAAATGCGTACATATAGACTTCCGAACAATCAAGAAGTACATTGGTAATACACAACTGTATTTGAACCCACAGCCTCCGAATCGGAAAGTGGAAAAATGCGGCACGACATCTTAAACAGGATAATTTAATGCACACGCTCTTTGCAATCAAGCGCGAATTATATTTCTTTATTAGATACCATGAGGTACTTACTTTCAATACTGAAGATAGCAAATTTCACTCAAAAAAACCGATCCTTTATTCATAAAAAAAGCAAAACTACATTCAAAGATTTTGGAAATATTGCCATTCCCGTTTGCCAAAACTTTCGGCAGTTTTTAGTTCGGTAGACCGCGTACTCACGCAGTGGATTATACGAGCATATACTTATTCACATTTGTAACTTTTTTGTACAACATGGAGATGGAACTAGTGAAAGACCCACGATATTAGAAAACAAATAACGGTAAACAGAGTAATCCTAGCCCATAAAGAATTATCAGTAATTATTTTCGAAGATATGAACTACACGGATTTGCGTTGCGCAGGACAACTTCAGGTATAAGCATAAACATTTATAACATCATCATATTACATAATCATCAGGCATTACAGGCAACAGGAAAAGATATGATGGTTATATTTATCTTGTATACAGGGCTCGGGGTTGGGCTCTTTAGGGGTAAGAGCCCTATACAAGGTGCTCACGGTCTCTAAGAATACATTTCAATTCACACCATATTTATGACGAAGCATCTCAGTGCTCGGTGATGGTATTTTTTAGCTGTCACAAGAGGTCCGTGTACAATAAGCTCGCAGAGGGGTGAAGCGTGCGGGGTGCGGGGTGGTCACGGCCGAGGACGTGGCCTTGACACGCGCGCGCAGTCTCCACAATCCGAAGCTCGTGAAGGCCTAATGTTTGAGATACCGATTTATTACTGTTCGCTTTGTTGGAGCTTTGGCATACTTATTTAATTCTTAACATTTTTGTGAAAACCGCTTTTTATAAAGGGGCCTTACATGATGAAACATAAAATTTATGAACGAAATCATATTTAAGTGAAATAATAATCATAATCATAATCATAATCAATTATATCCTAATGTGATTTTCCCTCACTGATGAAATGTCCTGTTTTATCAAACTTATGGCGCTCTCGACGTGCATTCAACTTTCATTTGAGCGTGCCTCTAAAATAATATAGGATTTGCTATGTTCGCGCTTTTACAATCCGTTTACTTCCTCTACACTTTTGAAATACTATTTTACATATTTTTGTAAATGCTACGAATTGCTACGCTGCTAAGCGTTGCTACGCACCGCTACATGGTGCTACGCGCTGCTACGAACGCTTGACCACAGACTCACGATGTTATTTTTCCCGGACTGCCTCAGAAAGAGTGTAAAGGTTTTCGATAATCTGTATTTATTTATTTTGAATGTATGTGTACGCTCTGCAGCCAAGACTGCTTGGATGGATTTTGACCTGCCTTATTTCAGGTGTCGTTTGGTTCCTTTATATTGTGGTAGTGTCATAGGCTATTTTATTTACCTAGATAACGTATTTTTCCAATTATTTTGATTACAGATGGACAGACAGACAGACAGACGCGTAATCCTATAAGGGGTCTGATTTTTTCCTAACTTTTGAGTTAATACACCCAAAAAATACCCAAATCGCTTCAAATATGGCTATAACATTTGAAGTGTTCCCTCGATTTCTCCAGGATCTCATCATCAGATCCTGACCTGATGACGATTGGACCACCTGTGAAGTATAAACTTTCACACAAAAAAATAGGACTTCGAGTAATCGGGGAAAATACATAAAAAAAAAGATTCCGACGAAGTCCTTCTTTTTTGAATTTGGTTAAAAATAAGTTTCAAATGAAAGATAACAAGCCGATTCTAAATAAACAAACAAACAGACTCACGACTTTTTCCCCTTCAAGGACTCTCCCTCTCCTCTCATCACTACTCAGAGCGTGGATCATATAAGGATCGTCTACTAGGAGGTAGACAGAGGCACGTCCAAACTTATATTCAGTACTTGCAAGTAGCTGTATTCAATACGTGACAGGTTATAAGCCCATGGCCCCTTAGCGGAATACGAGCCAGATTCTAAATATATGTAAAATATACAGTGCAGGTAGTTTTAGTTTACCAACGAAAGTTGTTGTTAATCACTTTTTTGCACGTTAAACGATTGATAAATTGATGGATTGTCTAAATTATGATAAGTATGGAAGAGGAGTGTATGCGGTTGGCTGAGGTAAGAGGAAAAAGAGAAAATGCTGCGCCGACCCCACCGAAGTGTGTGAATAGGGACAGGAAGAAGATAAATACTTTATTTTGAAGCGCATATCGTCAAAATCTACACTATCATATAATGAACACGGATATGTATTTTTGTTTCTATTGAATAGACTTAAAAACTACTGGACCGATTTTAAAATTATTTTACCATAGAATACTATAGTATCATTGAGTAATACAGACTTTATTATACACTTCTATTTTTATATTTATGTCGCCAAACCCACATTTTATTTTTAAAAAGTTTATATAAACTCCGTTAGAAACTACAGCACTTTATTTGGTCCATGGTATAATACTGATCCGAATAAATCACGAAGTATTAATGGTAACTGTTTTAGTACCGGTAGATTTATTTAACATTATTTTATTTGGTCCGCGTCGGTGGTCGTCTGGTTCACCCACCGGTGTCAGACGTCCCAGATGTCATGATTTGAATGAAACTTTGCATTATTATTTCTGATATCATTGTATGGATCATGTAAACTTTTTATCTCCCGTACTATCGTCTCCGAAGAGACGAAAAGGGGTAAACAAATTTGTATGTAACTTACTGTAAAAGATTTGGATCACGAAACTTAGTATTTATTTTTTGGTAGATGATAATTAATATCATCGCATTCTTAAAAATCAACTCCGCTTGAGGGTTGCAAGTTATTGGCTTGAAAGTTGCTAAATAAATACTAGGCACAGTAAATTATAAAACATGAGTTCTACGAGTTTATGATAGTCATCGTTTTGATATGATTTAGTAATAAAAATTACGGAAAATGTATGGTATTTTGTTTCCCCGGTCCGGGTGAGCCTAAGCCCGATAAAAATAACCTTGGCTCCCTAAAGGGAGCCAACAGCGGAGCCAAGTCCCCGTAGCCGTTTTTATTCGGGGATTTTAATGCCAAAATTGCGGGGCCAACGCCAATCAACTCAGCAACTGCGCAGGAAAATTTGGTCTAGGGCTACGTAGCCATAGATGAGATCGCTTAATAAAATTTTCAGCTGATAGCAACTTTGCTATTACCAATAGCCTTTTCCAACCATCGAAGACTCTACACCTGAATATCACCGGACCGTGATATCACATAGCGACGGACACGCATTTAGATACTATAACCTGACTATACCCTGATCAGGTCGCGGTGGAGAACCTCTATCACGAACAGCCACACATTTCCAGGATTGGGTTGGACCACGAGCTTGTACTCGCTAAAATGCGACTTAAGCTTAAAGCGTCGAGGAAAACTGTTACGGCAGGGAGACTGGATGTGACTCCCAAGTAGCAAACGAGAATAGTGATTAAACCCAACATTTCTTAACTGATCTAAAGTAGGTTTAGCTAAATCAAAAGGGATTTCTTGAAGTAATTACTTTCTTTAAGACCATATAGTTTTAACCTACCGCTGCTTTAGCTAATTAGGAATATCCAAAACCCAGTTAAGTATTCTCAAAACTGTTTTGTATTAAGAATGCCTAAATATTTTTTTTTCCTATAGCCAGATTATTTGAAAGCTTACTTAAAACTATATTGAATAACTGAGAGAAGAATCGGTTTTGTCTTGCAAAGTAAAAATAGGGTTTGTAGATCAACTTAAGATAATTTCAACACAAAGTTCTAAAAACTGTTTTTCTGAAGTATATTTTATTCCTTTTTTTACTCAATTTATTAAGTTTAAAGACAAAGTGCAATTAACGGGACTATTACAACAAAATACAACCAAGTAGACGAAGTTGAAAAATTGAAAAGATATGGTGATTTTAAAAAACGTCAAGCAAAGTGTGCGTTCAAGTGCTGCAAGCTTTATCGATGCATCATGTTTGTCTCAGACTCAGACCTCTGTTGTTAACGGAGACTACAGATTGCGAGCAAGAAGTTACCGCAGTAAATTTGGAAATTTATGGAGTGGACAGTGATTCCGATTCCTCGGAATCGAAAACTGAAAGTGGTTTTAATTTTAGAGATCAATAAAAAAATTATCTAAAACAAGCGTTAATTACGATATACTACATACTGCAATCAAATGCTTATTGCAGATTTAAAACAAACATGATCCTGGTGCCTAACCACAAAGTCTTATAGCGTTCACGTTTTTTCAACTGACTCTGTGGTCTAGTGGTTAAACCCACCGATTTCAGATCCAGAGTTCCCGGGTTCGATCCTCATAGACAGTACAATAAATTGTGCTTGGGTTGGTTTGCGATAGGACTTTGTATACATACATAGTAACAATTCCAAAATTGTTGTGTTTCGGCATTTAGAGGTAAGATAGCCAATTCCTTAGTTTGATGAGAATTCCGGGTGAAGTGCGCCTCTACCTTCTGCCTTATCTCAACTTGTAACTAGGTGAGATGAAGGCCAAGTGCTTACCCGTCGGACAATATACAAAAAAATCTTGACAGATAGTGACGAAAGTAGAGTAATATCAAAACAAGAATTCTATAAGAGTTCGTGGTACCCCAGGTATTATGCCAAAAGACGCGAGAACGCTTCTAAATAGGTACAGCAATATCTGTAGCTATCGAATCGAAATATTTGACAATACTGGCACAATGAGGTAAAAAAATATGTCCAGAATTAAAAAACAAAATTGACACAAATAAGCAATTTACATATTAATGTAAATATCGATGGATTACCAACATACCTAAAAGATCAAAAGTAGAATTTTTAATTGGGTGAAAAAAGTGAATGTAATGTGAAAAAAGTGAATTACTGTGGTATCGGTAAACCTCAATTAAATGTTTTTAAGTCCTTTTGTATCTATCTGAAGTAAAAGTTTTGCAACACGGTGTTGAAATACATACCTAGTCGAGTGAATAACATACATCAATTGTCAAAAAAAAAATACAAATAATATGAAATGACAAGCTAAAAAAAGATACGTAATTTAGTACTTGACTAAATCAAACTTAAGAATCAATTTAAACTAAAACGTTTTACTCAGGAATTCACTTATACTGTTTATAGTACAAATTAATTATAACATCTCTTAACTAGCACTACATCGAATGTATCTTGGATTTGTCTAAACTAGCCTTACGAAATCAGGATTGTCTTAAGTCTTACTTCGTTGGGAAAAAACAAATTTAACGCCATTTTACACTATACTAAAATAAAATAAAAAACATTTTCCGCCATTACTTCATCAAAAACTGGAGTAAATTGGAGCTTTACTTCTGTTATAGTAATACTAATCACCTTTATTTACCACATATTTATAGAAAAGGATATTTAAATGCACTATAGCCATAAATATTTTTATTTGCGATACAATAATTCAATTTTATTTTGTTCTATTCTTGGAATTTTAAACGCCCGTCTGTTTTATAACAATTTCCATCGATTTTACAGGAGAAACAATCATGTGTTTAAAAAAAAGCATACAACGCCTTATTACAGCCTTTTAAATTTATCAAAGTTAGTTGTCTAATCGCCATTTTCATTAATCTTTTCGTAAGTATTAGATATTATAAAAGTGCACCATATTGTCTAAAATACAGTTTCATTAAGTAAAAAAAGTTTTAAGTTTTACTTAATTGAATATCGATAGTATCTGTGCAGTTAAATATTGAAAGCCTTAACTAGGTATTGTAGATGTCTTCAAGTCTATTTCAAATTCAAGTCAACCTACGAGATATCTTGAAACCCGTGTTTGGAGAAATGCAAAAAACACTCTTTAGTAGGGTTGAAGTCTGTCTAAACAGTAGTATTAACTCTGTCTTAAGATTTTCCTAAATGCTGTGCCCACTTTTACTTAACTGGACCTTGAGGGATATCCCTAGGGATATCTTGAGGGACATAATAGACATCTTGAGGGACATAATAGACCCAAGACACTGCTACAACAGCTAGAATTCGTCTTCTTGCCTTCAAGATATCTGCAATACCCTTTTAAGACTTTACTACTTGGGTATGGGTGCTCCAGAAAAGAACTGGAATCAATGGGTGACTGCAGATTTAAATTTGGAAACATCTGATCAACTATGGGAGTAAGCCCGATAAATATATGATACTACCGGCTAGTGGCAGACAAATTGTATACGAGCTAGATCTTATTGCACATCCTAAATGAGCGTCTAAAGCACACGAGAGTAAATTCTAACAGTTCGTCAGTGTGCTAAGTGTGGGTTATAATTGAAGATCACTCGATGAGCGTTTGCTCACCGCGAATGGTGACTAAGTTAAACCAACCAAATTTAGAATGACATTTACCACTATCTGGCGGCGTTGTACCATGGACCAATTTAAAATAGGCTGACAGCGTTTCTATCGAGCGTAACTTGATAATTAGTAAGCTTTCTAAGGCGTAAGATGTCACTAAATGTTCCAAATCCAGAATTAAAATATGATATTTCTGAACCATACTGCCCTTCTCGTTCAAATCAATACGGTAAGATGGCGCTGTTTCTGCTTTATTCACGGCGGCGGCGTCGGCGGCGTTATTTCCCCCGTTTGACGGTACCTACCTAGTAGGAAGCTAGGTACCTTGCTACCTAATTGATTGAAGACTAACCAATTTATTTCTCAACAAGGCTTTATTTTATCAGAACTTAAACCTTATTTTTAAGGAAATCTGCTGCTTGAAAAACATTGTAGGTAGGATAGATATATTTATATTTTATTATAATTATAATTTAATTGGTGCTTATTTACGTACTTACTCACTCTACTCTCATTGTGAAAATCCAAACGATGGGAAGTGATAACTTTACGAACGCGTAAAGTAAAGTTTACGTTAAAATTATCGTTGTTGGTTGAAACAACCATTCATGAGCGATAGCGTTCCCACTCTCGTCCGATAGTCGATGCTCGATAGGTTTGCCGCACAAATCTTGCACTCGCGAATTGTGTTTCATATTAATTACACTAGATGGCGATGTGCTAATTTCATACAAATCGTGGTAAACGCTAACGCGATCGAGTCGAGTAGGTACGGAGCAATATTACAACTGACACTCGGCACTCAGATAATAGAAAAAGCCCGCGAATTCATTAAACCTAGTTCTTTCTGTTTTGTAGATTTTTCTGAAGCTTTACACTCTGTCAGGGTCAAAACTCTGGAAGACACCACTGGAAATGTATACCCCGAAACATCTTGTCCACGTACTTATGTACTTTTACGAAGGTGGAACTGCTTTCGTAAAAGCAGACGAAGTGTTCTCTAATAACTTTCAACCCAGTGAAAGTTCATTATGAAAATTACCCATGAAAAGTGGGCTGACTGTGTCGCGATTGGTGGGATGAACATTTCTAACCTACGATATGCAGACACACTACCTTGTTTGCAAACAGTATCTAGACACTAAAAGATCTGCCCGGTAAGATGGAAACTACCAGTCTCGACTTGGGACTAAAATTCAACATGCTTGGAGTATCTTGGACAGAGTTTTGTACCGATGATTCCATACTTCAAGAACTCGGCATCAAGCAGCGTCTGTCATCGATAGTCCAATTTCGCATTCTCACATTCTTCGGGCACGTGTCACGCTGTGGGGAACTGTCCATTGAGCGCCTCGTGGTACAGGGTAAAGTCGAAGGCAAGCGACGACGTGGCAGACCTCCTATGATATTTATATTTTTTTATTTGTTTTTCTAATTTTTTTTTCATTTGGATATGGATTACAACAACGCCAAGCAATACAATTATCAATTGTATTTATTACCGATATTAAGATAGAGATCAAATAAAAATCTTGAAAAAGAAACACGCTAAGTACTATCTCATATTTATATCAAGTTTTTTTGTGTTCAATACGAACTTCCAGGTACCTAATAACGCATATCCTCTGAAAATTTACTTATTACGGTTGCCAATTGAAATTTTAAGGTATCAAGACAAATAGAGACAACGAAGTCTTAGTAATAGGGTCTCGTTGTCCCCTTTTTGATATGGAATCATAAATAAATATGAAAGATTCGTTCCTATTCCTACGAACATGTGCGAATCTCAAGAACTCGGATTTCCAATTACTTACTTTTCTAACTAAAGCCTCCATTACAATTTACATGAATTATATCTCATTTATTGATCGAATCACTCATCGAATCAGCCAGGTAGCTGGATACAAAAAGCTTGATGCGTATCCCACTGAGGGAAGACAGGGGTAGTGAGAGGGGAGGGGAAACGCGGGTGATCGCTCCCGGAGTGCATCGGGACGTTGACTGTCTGGCTCTGGACTCAGCCTGGCTTTATCTGCAGTTACCCTACAGTACGATGCACCCTTACACCCACACATACTGCAAACCCCCTGCTCGACAATATTCCAGAATACGCTATTGACCTAAGATAAGAAGGTAGGTAAACATGTTTTCATAGGGGTTGCCAACCTGTCTTAAGTGAAGTTGTAAATCCAGTAACATCTATTATTTCTTTCTCAAGAATTCAAATGAATTTATCCATTTATCCCTGATTTACACGTAAAAACGTAAGCGTGTAAAACCTATCCTGCTCCTCTGGAAAAGAGGCGTTTGTTGATCGAGTGAGCGAAGCGAACGAGATCTCTCAGTTAAGTTAGGAAATCCGGCACTGTATGTATGTGGCAATTTTTGTGACGGCATAACTGTCGAACGGTTTATCCGATTTTGCTGAAATTGAACATAGTAAGATATAACATAAATAAAAATTGATTGTCGCGGGAGATTTTTGATAAGTGGGGTAGTTTTTGAGATATTGGGGTGAAAAGAAATACCATTTTTCACCCATATCTTTTAAATGGTTGATCCGATCAATTCATTTTTTTGAATATGCAGAGAATATATTAATACCCATCAAACGGTGTAAGATTTTTTTTGACACTAGGGTAGTTTTTGAGAAATAGGGGTGTTAAGTGTGGCAAGAACATTTTTGGCTTTTGAGGTGTCATTTGAAAGGGTATATGCTGCATATTAAAAAAAACATGTTTTACTTTATAATAGGGGTGGTTTTTGTAACAAAGGGGTGCGTTAAAAGGGTAAAACGCTTGATATGTTTTGTAGGATATACTGTTAGAGGGAGTTGTCTTCACAATCAACTAATTTTTTTATGTGTTGAAACCACCCCTGCGTTTGAGGGTTGCAAAAGGGGTAAAAAGGGGTAAATAAGATGGAAGTCTTAAATAATTATGAAAACGTGAAATATCATATGAAATGGGGGTTTAGACAGCAGATTTTAATGTTGGTTTATGCACCCCTTATTAGGGGTGGTTTTTAGGATAAAGGGGCAAAGGTTTATCATCAGGTGTTGCAAGATAAGAGGTATTTGGAATCTCATTTAAAATGGTCTATATATTTTTGTAATTCACTCAATAGGGTTGCCAAACCAAGGATGTTGATAACAACCAAGAATTTATTTTGGGATGTCATGCAAGGGGTATGACCGCCCATATCCCAATAAATAGCACATTATTGTCCACCACAATGTGGAAAGAACTTTCTTCAGCTGTAAGGTTTGACCATAATCCACGCTTGGCAGACAGATTGTTCTCACAGTAAAAATTTTGTTAATACACAGAAAATAACTGCTGCCATTTTCGTTTAACCACGACTACTAAGGCAATGATTTTGAGAGAACTTTTCAAAAAGACATCATCATAAAAATGTTTTTTGGAACAAGTATGAATTGATAACCTCGTTAAAAAGTTTACAAAGTGCGAAAGAGAATAGTCCAATTAAGTTATGCTGTCTACTTACACAAAATAATTCAGTAACAATGAAATAACGCGCTTGATTGAAAATACCTATGTATTTTGTTATAATAATGTTTTAAACCGAGTTGTTTTCATGCGATAACGATAGTACATAAGTTATGGCTGACAAGCCTTGAACCTGCCGAGTAGACCTTCACATTGTCTCGGCCATTGTTTATTGAGTAAGTATTGTTTTAATGAGCTTCTGTTCATGTACATGGCCACATAGGTAGGTATACTACTTATACGTTAGGTATATACAACTGACGGGATTATATAATATAATAGAATGTTACAGGACAGTTTAATATGGGAACTAGATTACGGATATAATACTGACATACTTTTTTTTTTGTAAATACATATTTATCATACAATACATACCCAAACACAGAACAAACATCAGTATTCATCACACAAATGTTTGTTCTGGGTGGGAATCGAACCCACAACCTACAGCGCAGAAGGCATAGCTACCACCAACTGAGCGACCAACTGAGAGATTATATATACCTTATGGGATTAAAGGCCACGTGGCACTTTTAATCCCACCCCATCCCACTTTTATTACAAATGCCAAAGTTTCTGTGGATGTATATTTGTTTCTACTACACACCAAAACTACTGAACAGATTATGTTAAATTCTGCACAAATATTTTTTGCAAAATTTCAACATGTTAGGTACCTAAGGACCGTTACAAACCAGATTTATTTTAATAACCTATTTAAATATATAATAATAATGATAATAATTAATACTAACAACTGGGCAAGCGAGGGTCGGAGCCGCATTAAGGCTCCAGAACTAAATGAAAGAAAACCAGCATTTTTTGCATTGCAACGTGGTTTTGAACCCCCGGAGTGCTTGCAATCGGCCCGTCTGTTCCTTATGTGTCAGGTAATTCGTCATAATGACTTAAATTTCCTGAAATATGGCTTATTGATGAAGGTTATGTGAAACTAAAGCTAACTCAAACGTTATCTTTACATTTACAAATAAAAATATCTTGAAAGACGTATTTGGTCATTTGCCATTTACATCTAAATTTTCAAGTGCCTATCATGTGTTTATTATTGAGGTAATGCAATATTTATTTCTGAACTTCCATCCCAATATAGAAATGCGATTTTTTTTAATTCCTTTCTTATTGCACCCCTACACTATAAAAAGAAGCTACCTCTTGGTACCTCTTGGCTTGGGCTGTGCGATGGTTGTCAGTCAGTCAGCTTCACGACGATTTTATATATTTAGATCGCTATGGTTATTTATACCGTCTCGGAGTTCAGTCTTATGATCAAATATGATTGCTTTGGCATAATTTTGTTGCTAGAATATGTTGAGTTTTGCAGGCAAAAGTTGGGAAGGAAAGGGATTTATTCAGGGACGCAGTTCGGGGCCCTCCGACCTTGGAGCGCGTCCTCGATGTCAACGACAGCTAGGACCGCGGCCTCGCCTCGTGCTGCGCCCCTCCACCCCGCGCACCCCGTTCCACCGCCGGGGTAACCACCCCTCGACAGCCCGACGGTTAACAGAAATTTAATGAAGTCGAGCTAAAGATGAACTAATGTAATGATTGTAAATATAGTTCGTTTCTTGATATATTTTGTTTGGATTATTTTTTACTAAGGGTCTTTTGATTTTGATTTGAATATTTTTGTTGTGGGCTTTTAGGACATGCGTACGTATCCACTGCAAAATAAGTGTGATTGGGACCTAAATATTACCGGACACTTGCTTAGTGGAAGGCCTAGAACATCCGATGGTTCTGGCGTTAAGTATGTGTTAGTAGTAGTATGTGTAAGTATGCGTTTGTGTGTGTCGTATCAATACAACACAATAAATAGTACGAGTAGTACAACGTCAATACGTCAGATATTATGTGATATTGTTAAATCACCCACACAGTTAATCAGTATTATCTATCAGTTTATTCTTAAATTATCATTTTTATCCTTCATTATTATTATTATTATTATTGATGTAATTTTATATATGTATATTTTGTTATACATTAGTTATTCGTATAGTCCGCCATCCTTGAAAGTCGTTATCTTATCTGTTCATCCAGCGGTTGCCTGGAAGAGATCGCTTTCAGCGATAAGGCCGCCCATTGTTTTACCAGTGACACTTAGATTAAGTTTCCACTATCTGTATTTTGTTATGTTATTTGTAAATGGTAAAGAATAAAGAGTTATCTATCGACCTGTAGGATACTAACGCGGATGATGCGAGTATAATGAAAAACAACATAATGTGGTGGATCAACTACGTTATTAATAAGAGTATAGTAGTTGCCAGTCATCCATTACCCTCAAAGTTACAAGTTGTCATAGAAGCAGCTTAGAAGTAATTATTTATTTACAAGCAGAGTGCGATGATTCAGTTAGGGTGCATCGGCCGGGATTATAGAATATGCTAGGGCATCGACAGGCGCCCACAGTCCACAGGCTGACATTGGGATACCCTCGCAAGGGCACATCACTGCACTATCCAAGGGACTCTGAACTCAGTTCAAAGTTCAATTTAAAATGCCAGTCGATAACATTTTATTTACTCGCTAATTTGTTGAAATGTTTTCGTGTGAAAGTAATTTTGAAATATGTTTTCGAGTCGATTTCATTAGTAAGTAGTGTGTTCAAGCGCTTGGATTTCATCTCATTCAAGTTATGGTAAGGCCGAAGGTGGAATCGCACCTAACCCGGAATCCTCAACAGTCTGAGGAACTCTCGATCTTACATCCCGGAACACGACAATTAAGAATTGTTGTTATGGTGATAGACTTAAGATAGAGATGGTGGTAGCAGGCGGACTTAAAACAAAGTCATACCACCAAACAAACCAAGTACAATATTATACTCCCCTGGGGTTAGAACCTGAGACCTCTGGATCAGAAACCGGAGGGCGAACCACTAGGCCACAGAGGCGGTACAGCACTGAAGGTTCATAGGGACTCTGAACTCCTTTGAAAGTTCAGTTTAAAAGTAAATATCATGTTATTTTATCATAAATTCAGTAAAATAAATAAATATTGCAGGTCATTAAATTCACGCAGCACCTCTAGTCCCAAGCTAAACAAAGCTTGAATACGGCTTACAGTACTCACATATTTTTTTGTAAATAAACACTAATCATACAAATTCAACACCCAGACACAGAACAAACATCTATATTCATCACAAAAATGTTTGACCTAGGTGGAAATCGAACCCCACAAAATAGTTATAGCGCAAAAGGCAGAGCTACTACCAACTAGCAGTGAGGCTCGTAAAATAATATAACTCATGAGAATATTTTAACATGATTAAATGATTTTGAAATATGTAATTTGATTTGAATTTTTCGATATTCTGTTCAACAGTTTTCCTCTGTTTCAAGGTGTTTATGCCTACACTCTCTCAGGGGCAATCCACTGTTACTCTCAAGGTTCTTAGGGACTCTGAACTTTGTCCAAGGTTTAATTTAGTTTTGAAAAATATTGGTTTGGACTTTCGATTGACTTTGGATAACGCAATTAGCAACTCTTACGTGTTGGTGGATGTGCTGGCTGATTAATATGAATTCAAGTTATTACGACACGTGACCCAAGGGCTGGCTCTTATTTAGGCCAGCGAATTAGCATAGCTATTCAGCGTGGCAATGCAGCCAGTGTCTTGGGCACGCTTCCGTCTGGTACTGGTCTGGAACAGTTGAGTTACCTATAGGCCGTTTGTAACGGTCCTTAGGTAATCTGACTGATTCCTTTGTACATAGTTAGTTTAATTGTACTTTTTATTGAATAAATGTTATTAAATAAAAAAAAAAAGTTATTGCTATTTCCTGCTGTAACTAGCTTATATCTATTCAGGTAAAAATCATTTACTTGCTACGTAAAGCTTTTTTCAATGACACGGGACAGGTGTCAATACAAACTTTGAGTAACCAAAAACGGTTTGCATTATTTTCATAAAACATTGCTGTCTCTGATTCAAACTGTAATGGTAAAATTTCATCGTTTTAATTTTCATAATTATTTCTTACAGGAAGGTGTATGAATTTTAGTATTAGTTTTGCATAGGAAGTTTTGCATTTCAAGCTTTACACTCTCGCTTGTTTCTCAGAAGTATATGTAAATGTTTAAGTACCGCTGATTTTCGCTCTCCAGTACAAACGTATTTGCTTCTTCAATAAAATTCGAAGTGGTAAGTCCAATTCAAATGATATTTTGCAGGTATAATTGGAAAAATATAATCTGTGGACTTGTTGCGTGCGCTACTTTTTCTTAAAACACAATAGCAATGAAATTATATGGAAAAGAGTGTTTGTATGGAAAAACTCTTTTTCATATATTTTGGTTTGTATTCGTTTTAAGAAATAGTAACTCGCCATAGACACAGATTATCCCATACGATTATATCTGTAAAAAAATCTAAATAATCTTTTGTAATATTTTGAATAATACATGCCATTTCGAAATGAAAATGGGACTACGTTTGTATGGGAAAGTGAGCATACTTGACCTCTTAAGCAAAGGTTAAAAGAAATTAATGTTCAAAAAGATATTTTGTGTCTTTTAGAAGATAACGGTTATTTGAGTTACTTTTTTAAAAGAAGCCTCTTTGGGCTAGTGGTTCGCCCACCAGTGTTAGATCTAGAGGTCCCGGGTTCAAAGCCCAGGGCAGTACAATATTGTGCTTGGTTTGTTTTATGGTAGAACTTTGGTATACTCCGCTACCCAGTCTGTCGGCATAACAACATTGCAATTGTAAATTGTTGTTCCGGCATTTAGAGGTTGGTTAGGTTAGTGGCTATCCCAGCCATTTCCTCAGACTGTTGAGGATTCCAGATGAAGTGCGTTTCCACCTTCGGTCTTATTATAACAAGCGCTTCCTCGTTATACAATAAAATAAATAAAAATATGTACTTGATCATTCAATAGACGTACCTACCAAGATACAAATTTCAAAAGGTATTATTTTGCTCATTCCACGTGGGAAATATCTGTTGTAGGTACTACATACTCACAGTATGTACTTTTATGTGTAGATATGAAGGTAAGATACAGGGAAAAACTATTTGAGAGTTGCAAGTAGTTTGTTTTAAATGTAAACATACATATTTTTGTCCGAATTTCGGCATAATAAGAAAACAGGTTCGCCGTGTGATGCGCTTATAAGCATGGTTATACTATACATAATTTGCTATCCTACCAAATTGTAATTTTGTCATAACCACTTGCCAGGCATAAACAGAAAATAAATTCAGTAATAGGTAGGTATGAAGTTCCTAAGAAATGTCATATAGTACAGATGTAGTACAGTATGGCGTAGGTATTATCCATAGGGAACATATTCAGTGGGAGAAGAAAAATACGTCTAGCCAGTGCATATCGATCGCGACGGCCGGCCGACCGCCACCGCCGCGCCGCTGCCACCATCCGCCTGCAGAATGCAGTCACACCGATGATCACTGGTTTAATTACTATAAGGTACCTAATATTACAACATTTTGATCCCGTTTTGATGTTTCTATGAAGATCTTTCATTACTTACTAGCAAGGTAACGGGCATACATAAAGAAATATATGTAAACGTGGAGTCGTTATTAGGAGTTTACTACAAACCAAATGTAGGTAGGCACCTAGTTTTATTTTGTTTGCAAGCTCTTGACCTCTCGGCTTGTCCAGGTACCTACAGGCCAGAGCAAGGATGGAGTCAACTATGGATCGAGCTTTAAAGGCACTATGCTATATAACACGGCAACCCGTTTGTCGCCTGACTTTGGTAGTATGATGGTCGTTAGCAAGGTGGGCCTTTGCAGGTCCTATCACCGTTATTGGGGTAGCCAGTGATTTCGTTTCACGGGGTAGACCACTAGGAGGTGATCACACCAACACCAAGAACCAAGTTAGGTATTTAGACTTCTCATCAAAAATATGAATCACGTCCTTTGACGCGAAGAAACACCCTTTCGGCTTCTTGACTGCATTATACGCGTTAGTTCATATTTAGCGCATAATGTAGCAGCTACCTACTCTATAACCTACATTCGGAGATTCTGATAAACCCTGCATCTTGTCCGTACAGTCCGTTAGGTAATGTCGGTGAATTCGATGGATTCACTTTTTTGTCTAAAAGGTTATGATTTGATGCCCTTTGAGACAAAAGAGTGAATGCAGACAATCCCTAGAGTTTTTGCATGTAACAGGTAATGTATGCAGATAATGCTAAGTTAAATATTATAAAAGGTAGATACTACGACGAGGTACCTTATTAGTGTACCAGACACATCATCACATCAAACAAGAATCATCTTACCTAACTCTTCCGCCATAACAACAATGCAAAAATTGTTTATTATTATATATGTATATTGCATTTAGAGGTACGATAGCCAGTTCCTCAGATTGTTTAGGATTTCGTATGAAGTCCGCTTCCACCTTCGGAATTATCATAACTTGAAAAATCAGATGAGATGAAGGCCAAGCACTTCCCCGTCGTACAATAATAAAAAAAAGATAGTAGGTCTATTTATTATCAATTGGCTGGTTCATACAGTGTCTAACAACTGTATCTGAAAACCTAGGACACGATACGATGGAAAAAGAGGATTGGTACATAACCTTCTTCTGAGTCTAGTTAGAGCTGACTGCAACTATTGTTCGTTTTATACGAATCACTCATTCTATTATATAACCTATTTAGTAAAATTGCCTACTACAAAAATAGTGACTATATTGACGATAAGAACGCGTAGCCCGATTTTACTATACCAGTTGACCGCAAAATGGTGATTTCTCAATGTTAACAAACTGCCCATTAGGTAGATAGGTACCTAATAACAAATTTTAAGATAGTATTGAGTTTTTTTTTTATACTACAGGTAAGCATAAGGCCTTCATCTCACCTGGTTACTAGTTGAGATAAGGCCGAAGGTGGAGGCGCACTTCACCCCGAATCCTCAACAAACTGAGGAACTGGCTATCTTACCCCTAAATGCCGGAACACAACAATTTTTAGAATTGTTATTATTCGGGCGAGGCGGACTCAAATAAAGACTTACCACCAACCAAACCAAGCACAATATATTGTACTCCCCACGGGGATCGAACCCGGGACCTCTGGATCTGAAATCGGTGGGTTGAACCACTACCACAGAGGCGGTTAAAGAAATAAAATTTAGGTTTATGATGTATGATACAATGTAATTTGAAACTGTATATCTAAATGTTGAATGGATCTCCTTGTGTGCTGTGTGCTGGTCGCGATTCCGAACAGGCGGTAGATTTGACGTTTCCAAATGATCCTAAAAAAACTGAGTGAATTTTGACTTTGACTTTGACCTTTATCATTCATGTTTTGAAGCACCGCGACGTTTTAAAAAAAATAATCTGGCTAGTTTTTTTACAATTCTTTTGTAGTCTGTATTTATAGCTGTTTTTTGTTGAACTCCATAGGACAAGGTTATTGGTGTGACCGTGCCATGGAGGTTGCAGAGCGCAGGCGCGAGCCACCCCATTGCAACCCGACGAGTGTCCCGGTGCCCTTACCGCTTCATACAACTTTCACTCACAAATACCCTCAGATTTCTAGCTATCGTTTCAAACAATTTACGAGTCTGAAGAAACGAAATCTTAAAGAATAAAAATGGATACAGATTAGGGTTATGGAATATTAATATTCCAACAGAGCGTATGCTTAGGCATATTATACATATATTTGGACCAACATGTATTCATGCTTTTCACTATAAATATAACTTTTGTTATTTTTTCACTCAAAAGGGTTGCCAAGCCAAGGGTGTCAATAAAATTCAAGAATTACTTTTGGGGTGTCATGCAAGGGGTTTGACTGTGCACATCAACAGCCTATTATTGTCCATCATAATATAAAAAGAACTTCAAAGTCAAAGTCAAAATGTTTTTATTCAGCAAGATTTTTAGGGTAATTTTGAAACGAACAAACGATCCTTCCTCCAAAAACTGTAAGGTTTGGCCATAATCACCACGCTTGGCAGACAAATGTTTTACTGTACGACGGGGAAGCGCTTGGCCTTTGTGCTTTTTTTTTATTGATATTAGTCAAGCGTTTGACCACCAGCTTATATGTAAAACAAGTAAAGATGTGGCCTAATATGGAGCACGCTTGCCTAAAAGGAACCTATTTACTCTAGACTTGAAGACTCCAAGATTGTACTCGTGCGGAAAAACAGACGAAGGCAAGGATTCCATTCTTTACCAGTATTAATGATAAAGGTAGAGGCGAAAAGATGTGTTCGGCACAATGGAACATTTACAAGGTACGGGCTGTAGCCAGCCGTACGTCTGCTAGTCCGGTGGTGGAAAGGGGATGGAGGGATTAGGTCAAAGATATCGTGCGCACACTCGCCGAAGTGGAATTTATAGAACACAGACAGCCTGGCAACCCGCCGTCTATGTTCTTAAATCTGCAATTTGGCCTTAACAAGCAAATCATCACCTATTAGCCTAGCAGCACGACGCTCAATCGAATCCAGGGCTTCGAGCTGATACTTGGCTGAGCCATCCCAGAGATGACAGGAATACTCCATACAAGATCGAACCAGAGCTTTGTACAAACTTAAAAGCTGTCTCGGTGTGAAGTACCGCCGACCCTTAGCAATACCCAGCTTCATAGCAGCGAATTTGGCCTTAGACTCGTAATGGGACCCAAAGTTCAAGTTCGATGAAAGTTCAACGCCTAAAAGGGTCAAACTATCACGGAACTGGAGCGAAGTGCCGTTAAAAATAGGTACGGGATGTAGTTGGCTTTTTTTTAGCAGAGAACACACACGCCTGAGTTTTGGAAGCGTTAAACCGTACAAGATTTGCGTCCCCCCATTCAGACACAAAGTTAAGCTTGAGGTTCAAACGCTCCACCAACTCCCTACGGTGGCTGAAAATTTCGTCCGCACTAGCACGTGGACTGGTAAAATATCTATCAACAACTGCGCTGTCACCTGCGTACCCATTGATACTGGGTATTAGCAGATCATTGATATGAAGCAGGAATAGAGTTGTTGATAGAACATACCCTTGAGGTACCCCGGCATTGATAGCCAATAGATCAGACGAACAGCCACTAATGACTACTCGAATCGATCGTTCGACAGTACGGTTGGACGGCCTTCATCTCACCTGGGACCTGGGCTTTTTACTATGACGATACGATACGATTGGTCATAGTGTATAAGGGCCCTGGTGTCAAGTTATCATAAGGTAGAAGCACACCTCGCCCGGAGTCATGAGTATAATAAGGCTATATAACCTATTAATGCCGGAACAAAACATATCTAATTGTTGTTATCGCACATTGTACATTTATACACAGAAGGAAGCTATTGCCTTTGTGGTGAAATCCCTTGGTCGACTTTTACGTGATCCGTGGGCTGGAGCGATAGATTTATAAACCACGACTACCACAGTATGGATTTTGAGACCACTTCAAAAACCACCTTTTCATAGTCGTAGGTAGGTAACTTATTCACGCATTCAGCTTTTGCCATCTCACTATAACGTTCGGTCGGGGCTATAGAATGGCCTAGAATGAGTGCATCAAGAGAGACAGCATCGAACACTGAGGTGAAAAAGAGAAATTGAGAAAAGTATGCTTTAAATAAGGTAAAATAAAGGCACACTTTTATTACAGTGTTAATAATATCCGTGGTTAGATACCTCACACAAACCCAGACATCACGATATCTCAGTTATTACAGCCTTCTTGGATGTTATCAGATCCTAGTGATTGAAAATCAAATCAACACTACACTTCTCATTCTCATATAAATCTTAATGCGGAATTTAATCGAAACATTGGATATGAGTAAGGCAACAAACCCCATCTTAAGGTTAAGCATCGTTTTACTAAACCTTGCAGAAAGTCATAATACCATTCCCAGGCTAGACACAGTTCAGCAATGTGCACAATTTTCATCGATTGCTGAAGCCTGCTATGGAGCGGGTCATTGAGACTTGTCGCCAAAATATTCGCAAGCATCGGTCTCGGCCGTGAGCCACCGATGGCAGTGACCCCGGCGCGCCCTGCCACAGAACTCATACTACAACTACAACAGTTACTACAGCAGACTGCACTCACCCCTCTGCCACACCCCGCAGTACCTCGCACGATATGCCACTTCACCCCACGCCAGTAAAGCCAGACACCCTCTTTGGGTAGATAATTTGAAATTGAAAAGTGCGATAGTCTGGAAATCTGATGACTACGGTGAATGTTTTTGAGTTGAACTTTCTTGGTCTGCCTACCATAAAATGAACTAGTTATAAAAACCGTGTACAGTTTAAGCATGAAATGTGATGAAACTGATTAATACATCGAAAACAATGCATTTCAAAATGATGTGCAACTGAACCAGCAAACACCAACTATTTATATATTTCTATAATGTATGCAAAATAATTAGGGTAAATTGTCATACCACACAAGACAATTCATTATCCTATCATACTCAAGATCTCGTATGACCACTATCATCACGGAACCAAACACGTTTTTGAACTGATAAGCCCTACGAGAGATCTAAAATTGAAGATAATTTTCTCTTTTAAAAAAAAACTGTTATAACGGGTGTCCCGTCCGTGTTATCTAAAAGATGGCTATCGTTATCAGTGTGCGTGCCAAATGGCCGGCGATCGATGAGACTGCTGCTCTCTATCGGAGAATACGGACGCGATAATGTCTGTCCGTGGTATCTTTTCCAATACATAGAACTGTTACGAAATATCTCAAGGACCACTTCACAAAATGGTCATAAATTCAAATTTTCCATCATCATCAGCATCATCATTAACATAACAGTCCACAGTTGGAAATAGGTCTCTCCCACAGTTAGTCTCGTGACTGAGCCCGGTCTTTGCCGCCCTCCATCCAGTTAGTGCCAGCCACGACCTTGGGACGATGGTCAACTACACTTGCCGGCGAGACGCGGTCTCTTCGTTGGAACTCGTTTACTCCAGAGTTCTGACGATGGTCGGTTCGTCGCGAAAAAAAAAATCTGATAATGTTATCAAATAAATGAATCTGACTAAACAAGCAAACGGAAACCAAGTCCGTTTCCGTCATCCCCCGATAATTTCCCAAAATCAGAGCACCGCTAGACTACGCAAATGGTACGACCCTGAACATACCCTTACGGGATGAGGAAGCCCTTAAGGGATGAAGCAAACACGGTCCCGAGCAAGAACTTGATATGAATAACTAAGTAATTAAATTAAAATAATAAGTATGTCAATGTCAATGTTTTGCAATGTTTTTTCCAATTTAATTTATACTGAGGTTTACCGACTACCAAAACCGGAGAAGGTGCTTTTTGTAAAAATTGGAAAAAATCGACATGTGAGTCTGATTAGTCTGAAAATTACCTGATCACGACATCTATCCATAACAAAAAAAAAACCGTAGGTATATATTTCTCTATTATCTCAATAGACAAATGGTGCGAAGGTCTCCATCGTTTTATGCACATTGCACACTCGTTACTCCAGCTGACCGTGTCATAATTAGATATGGAAGAAAAATGAGTAATAAAAGTGTAATCCAAGGTGATTGTACAAGGTCATGCATATGGAAACTGGAGAAAATTGCCTTGGAAACACAAGTTACACTGATAAGGTTATAGGTACCATACCAAATCTTCCATACAAAACCATTTCTATGAGAGGTACCTAGGGGTCTTCATCTTCAATATTCTTATTATTTTATTATAATTATATTAAGCCGTCGGTGTCCCACTGCTGGGCAAAAGCCTCCCCCCACTCCCTCCAGACTTCCCGATCTTGGGCATCATTCCTCCAGTCTTCGAGAAATACGTCTAGTTCATCACGCCATCTGCGTTTAGGTCTGCCGCAATATTATATCAGATTAAAATATTTAGAGTTACCTAGTAGTTTCTGAGACACAGAGAGATAATTTAGTCCATGAAACGAAAATCTAAGCTATTATCATGGGCCTTGCACATCTATAAAATATTATATGGGAAAATGGTCAAAAAACATAGAACCAAGTTAATTTTACCAAGAGGCCACAAATATTTTTATTATAAAAAGTCAGTTTCTTGTGTTTTTTTAAATGCTTACTCAACTGCCTAAGAAGGTTATCGTATCATATCGTAAGCTTTTAAGAAAAAAAAAACAGTTACCTCCGCCGATTCATTGAGCCTGTGCACGCCATCTGAAGGTTTGAAAGAAACATTTAAAATTCAAAATTTTAATAACTATGAATAGTATGAATAGTAGGTAGAAATGGGTGGGATATTTATATAATGTGTATATTATTTGAATAAGGAACAACGTTCTGCTTACATTTTCAAAAAACAATAATTATTTTTAATTATACCATCGATTATTAGGTTTTAGAGCGAGTATTCGTAATCCGTAACTTTGGTGTTAACCTAGATTCAAGGTTAGTGTTTGATGTACATATTAAGGAGATTGCTGATAAAGCATATCGTATGCTGGGATTAATAAAGAGTCAGTTGTGATTTAAATGTGTTTCTAGCTTGCAGCTACTTTACAACACTTACGTTCGCTCAACATTGGAATATGCTTCGGTTGTGTGGAATATAATATATATATATAATATTTAATATCCCCGGTATAATATTTATATTAGTCAACTTGAAAGGAATCAAACTAAATGTTTGAAGCACCTTGTGTACAGATCTAACTGCAGGAACAAAGCAATAAAATTATTAAAGATAAATTTGAGATCAAATATTTCTTTATAAAATTATTAATAACTATATTGACTCCCCTTATTTATTAAACGATTTTTGTGTATTCCCTTTTTCTATATTGTACATGTAAATTTCTCATATAAAATAATATAAATAAAATAGAACAGAAAACGCTTTTTGAAATAAAAAATCCTACGATTTGGTTTGGTAAGTTACTTGTAAAAATGTCTTTAAAGATTTATGGTTAAAAGGTAAAAAAATAAGTCGATTGAAGCTAACCTTTTTTTTTGAACATACGTAGTTTTAATCAGATTTTTGTATTTCAAGTGAATGCATTTGATCACAACTTGGTTGTTTGGGTTGTGATTGTGAATTTTTGTGTCATTGATATATAATATAATATACAATTAAAAAAAACTACGTTTACAACGTAGTAAATTGTATAAAAATCAAAAAACTCAATAATTTTTCTACTTATTTTTCTCTTCAAAATAGAACAAGAACTTCCTTAAACCATCACTTTCTAACTCCAAAAGAAAGGGTAAGCACCCTGAAGGGGCCAAAAATGTGCCCCTCTCATCAATGGTAGGTATACACTAATGTTTTGCTGTAGTATTATATTAGAGAGACAAAAGTATGCAAAGCTACTAAGGTATGTAATTTTCTGTTTTTGTTACTGTTTTCATTAATACGGACCTAGTGGTATGAGGTAGATACCTAAGGTATATTATCCGCCTTTTAGCAGGTAAAAATAGTAATAACAAAACGCACAGTAATTAAGTTTTTTGTATCTGGCTTTGCATAATATTTGCTCACAAATAAACATACCTCACCTCGACCTTTGTTACCCTAGGAGTGACCGTGATTTGACTCTGAGCGAATCAATTTACACGTAAGTAATATCATTCAACATAACTTCCTAAACTGAATAAAATACATGTATTAGTAGTGCGATGAAGATAAGGATTAGGTACCTACTGCATAGTTTTTTTTATTTTATTTTTAATGTCGATGGATGCCTGCCTACATTTATTAGTTATATATATACGTACTTTAGGTGAGCTCTTGACCTAACTCTGGTCTAGACAAACTCGCTCACTCGCTCTGCCGCGTACTGACGGAACACAGCAAACCGTTTGGCGCCTAACTTCTTCTTAACTACTAAGGAGGGTTGGCTAGATGTTTACGAGTCCTATTACTAGTGTTGTGATCAATCAGTCGTCTTTATCAAGAAGGTTTTAATGAAAACAGTATCTAACAAAAACTTGTAACCATTACAAATACATATAAACAAAAAGTACACAGGTAGAAAAATACACACACCTACCTATGAGCCTACAAGTATTTTTTCCTGTAGTATGTTATGTTTAAATTCAGTAAAGAAAACATACTAAGTAGGAAAATTACAGTACCTTTAAAGATGTGAGAGGGGCTTTTAGAAGAATAGCAATGAGAGGCATTGCACCTTCCTGGTTATTTAACAAGGTATTTCTATGATTCTCACGGATGAAAACAGTAAAATAAAATCAAGTTCCTTTTCACGTAACTTTCTTGAAAGTATAATGAAGTCTGTAGCTACTAGGACCTCATTGCGATAGTGTCACTTTGTAAAGGCATGAAGTTTGTCAATGTCAATATCAATTGAGTATTTCAAATCTGCTAATCATATAAATATATATTTGTGTACTGTGTTCATGAGCTCATAATATAATTTTAAACCAAAGATAATATTCATCTAACATTATTTTTTCTAGGTTTTATCTGGTTCTATGTGCATATAATAATACTGACAGCAAATATTAGCATAGTTTATTGCATATAAGGAGGTGTTAAAGTGCAGTGCTCTCCGTAAGGTCAGAGTTAAGGTTAAGTAGTGTCGGATGGGCGTTGCAACGGTGGCGGCGCGGCGACGACGGCGGCGGTAGCGGTGCTGGGCGGGCGGCGGCGGTGCAGGACACCTGAGGGCGGAGGGCGAGGGACGCGCGCTGCAGATTCACTTTCGTCCGGCTGCGAGCGCACTACGCCGCCAGTGAGAGAAAGTTGGCCGCGGCGAGCGAACGAGTATCGCGCACCGAGCGGCGCCTCGCGCACGCACGATACGCGATCTACCGGCGCACAGCCCGCCCTTGCACTCCACCTATAAACAATGCGTTGAAATGTCTATGAAAATAAATGAAGATTTCCGCATTATTTTGTGAATATTTTTGAATTTTGAAACAGTGTTGAACCTTGCAAGTTCCTGAAATATTTTGCTGCTTGTGCTGAACAAAATTTGGATGTTTTGATATTTATATTTACACACAAGTGACTGAGCAGTATTTGTAAGCGATGCAGTGCTACCCCGATTTGTCGATGAAGAGGGAGCCGATGGACGTAGGGTACGGTCACGGGGAGCCGGAGATGATGCCGGTGAGGAAGCTGGAGCTGCCGGCGCCTCCAGGGAAGGAGTTCAGAGCGCCGGTGCTGCTGGGCCCGCCGCTGGCGATGCCCGCTCAGCAATCAGTGATCCAGTGCATGCGGCCGCCACCCCCACCGCCACCACCGCACCAGCCGCGCTTCCACAAGCCTCCCATGGCGTCCATGTTTGAAGAACCTTCCAGTTCCATTCCAGATTTAGGTAAGTTTATATTTCCTATCAAAAACAGGCATTTATGGTGCCTATGTGATTAAACGACAATATGAAAATATTATCATGGCTAGCAAGG
The DNA here is from genome assembly GCA_951394065.1 of Venusia cambrica. Lineage (NCBI taxonomy): Eukaryota > Metazoa > Arthropoda > Insecta > Lepidoptera > Geometridae > Venusia > Venusia cambrica. Next base: position 8,189,098 of record OX596060.1, on the reverse strand, counting down.
AGTTTTCCATTGATATCAGTGATTTTCCTCAATTCACACAGGGCACCTAATATACCTTACCACCTATATTTTCCGTGTTTTTGCGTTTATGTGACGATTTTCAACAAATACTGTAATCTTTCGATAAATTTAATAAATCAGAAATATTTAGCTTTGGTTATTTCTTGAAAATTAAGAGAAAACTTTTTACTATAGTAGATAAGTACTATGGACATTCAAATATGAAAACGATAAACACAACACTATTTTTATTTTGTAATCGACACTCTTGCTAGAACATCAGGTGGTAATAGTACCGACTATACCTCATCTTTCTATCCTATAAGATTGTCAACCTTGATACTATAAAAGGTACGTTGTTATCTACCTTGTTATTAATGTCATAATTTTGCTTCGCCTTGGCCGTCTCGTGAACACTTCCTCCTTCGGAAAACTGTAACAGAGCATTTACAGCTATACAATAATTTCCGGGTGATGACGTACTTTCAATGAAGGTTATGTACTAATCACGTACTCATTAAATTCGTTAGGTGATCGCATATGCTTAACATCTAGACGAAAAATCAACGCAATTTCCAATGTCAGTAGTCATTATTTCAAGGGTAGGTTTTGCTGGGAAAATAGTGAAAAGGTCATGCATACACATCGCATAAATCGCGTAAATGAAACTATTGTCATAACTGCATGTCCTCATGCCATTCAATTAGGTCAATTTATGACTCAAAGGCTGGTTCTTATTTAGGCCAGCGAATTATCATAGCTATTCAGCGTGGCAATAGAACCAGTGTTCGCTTCCGTCTGGTACTAGTCTGGACCTATTTATTTATTTTTTAAATTAAGATAGACCTACGTTAGACCACAATCTCACCTGATGGGAAGTGACGATGTGGCCTACGATGTAGCACGCCGGTCTAGAAGACACCTATTCACTCTGGCCTTCAAGAGGCCCATATTGTAATTTTCAGGGAAAACCGACGAAGGCAATGTATTCCACTCCTTATAGGCCGTTCCTTAGGTAATCCGAGTGCTTCCTTTGTACATAGTTAGTTAATTGCACTTGTATCTCGTTTCAGAATTGGTTACTAATCATAAAAATAAACATGATTTCAATAATATATTTACAAAACGCTAACATAACATAATGCAAATTCTGAAGAAAACTTACCTACCTTCTATAACAACATTCTAACTGTTTTCAAATGAAATCGTCACTTCACCAACAAATTAAATTAAATTTTAGTTTTGAAAGATGTTTATGATTAAATAAAGAAAAAGGATATGAAGGGAAAATAGACACACCATCACACATACAAACCATTACACACGCACACATACCCTCACACACGCACACATACCCTTTCACACAAACACACATAACCTTTCACACACCCTTTCACACAAACACAAACACACACACACACACACACACACACACACATACATAAGTTACATACCGAGAGAAAGCCTCTTCGACTACAATTTTTTTTTGTAATGATCATCTCTAGTTGGATATACTCGTATATACGAGTATAAAAAAGGAAGAGCGAGTCGAAGAATCGACCCCTCCAACTCAGCCCATGGATATCGTATAATCCGGTTAAGGGATCTTACTAGAGGAAGGGCAGCAGCTTCCTTATGTGTATTATCTACGCCTTTACTGCGATCACCAATCTGCCTGCCAAGCGTGGTATTTATGGCAAAACTCTCTAGCTTGGCTCTGTCCAGCAGTAGACAGTGATGTGTCGTTGCGTTTCATAATAATTACATGTTCATAATAATAAATAAATAAATAAATCATTTATTTGTCTCTCACAAAAGGTAAGGTATCTTAATCCTAACACAGTAACATAATATATTATTTTCTTTTTAATACCTGCTTTGTGAGAGACTGGTGCCTGAGATAGGTTTAATAAAACCTGTATTACAGGTCACCAGTGCTCTCGCTCCGCGGATAAGAAATAAGAAAATAAATTATAATATTCACATATTAAAAAAACGTCATCTAGGTAAACGGAAATGTATCATATTCTTCATTAAAGTCGGTTTTCTTTTTAGGTTTTAAAACGTAATTATATTAAACAAAATTTGCCCTATCTTATCGAAACCTTTATTGCTTACTGTATCAAACAATTTCATGGACCCGTTGGGAAAGGTTTTTTTTTATTGTGCAGCGGGAAAGCGCTTGGCCTTCATCTCACCTAGTTACAAGTTGAGATAACGCGGAAGGTGGAGGCGCATTTCACCCGTAATCCTCAACTGACTGGATAATAGGATGATATATGGATGAATAGGAGGATATTATTATTAAAAAATGTCGTGGACCCGTTGGGGCTATACTTTGATATAGCCATATTTTTAAAACAATGAAGTCGTGGGAACAAGCCAATATTTCGTAGTTATCACAACGCAATTGGTTGTGGCCAAGTTATTTGGTTTTCACTGAAAGTACTTTAAATCAAAATTATCTATTTTGATTAACTGTGTGCCACTGTAAATCGGCTCAGATCTAAGTACAATAAGAGTCGGCGGACATCCCGTCTGCAAATAATTTGGGGTCATCCCGAAAACGACGCAGGGATTGGCTAAATACGGACAGCGAAACTTTAATTTGTTCACTTATCTGTAAAAAATATGAACTATTGAGTGTGCATATGATTATATTGTAAGGATATTATAGCACTATCGGTGTTTAAATTATAAAATTTTAAGCCCTATTAATTGTATAATGGCATGCATATACAGGACGAAATTTCTAAAATGTGGTAGCAAGGGCTTTGTGACATTAGTCGTGCATATAATTGAAGCTACGGACAAACGTTCAATTGAGACTGTAGGTAATCGACCGATTATGCAGCGACATCTTTGTCTTCACTAGAAATAATATATATCAATGGTTTCTGATATAAGTGATCATTCATTTATAGGTGTGCCTATTCTACATCAGATAATGGTGGAGGCGTGTCCCCAACTCTCCCGCTTGTTGAGTCCCAAGCACGTGCTTCACCTACTTATCATAAACAGGACTTAACAACACCGGGCAGAAGACATCTAGATTGTTTCCAAATACAAAAATGTTCTTTTGTACCAGAAACGTGTAAAAATAATCCCGCCAAAATATTCGCACAAGAGATTAGATAAATATCACAAGGTCAGTACGACAAACTCGTGCGCGTCATTCAGTGTCATTAAGGTCACTGTGACATTGGTGATACAGTGACAAAATAATAGCAGTACCTATACCTATCTTATCTGGCAATGTCAGCGGCGCGGGCGCAGGTGATTGCGACCCCTGTGCCCTATATGTTGTGATTGCACCGACCGCTGTAGGATCCGTCAGATGTTTGTGACTCAGAATTAAGTTAAACATTATATTATTATTCAATCCTGATAAAGCACCGAAGTGCAATAAGTATTACGTCTACTTTTTACTTTTATTGTTCGATGTGGAAGCGCTTGGCCTTCATCTCACCTGGTTTCAAGTTTAACAAAGTTATTTCCACCAATTACATATACCTACTTATTTATTGTTCCTTTATCTCTTTCCTTTCCAAAATATGAATCATCATCATCATCATCATCATCATCATCTACAATATATTAATGTCCACTATCTGTCAGGGCCTCCTCAAAAACGTAAAGTGTTTTGCCAAAATCACTACGCTTGGCAGGCGAATTGGTGATCGTAGTAAAATTAGGTAATACATAGTAGCAAGCTGCTGCCAATGTAGTGAGGGATCCCTTTGTCCCTTACGAAATCCACGGGCTGATATGGAGGTGGCTCAACAAAAAACACCATCAATATTTCCCAAATATTTATAATAGGTACTCTGCATTGCGTTCTTGATCAACATATTTTTTTGGTAATCTGATAAAACAATAATATTAACCCGCGGCCTGCTTCACTCGAGTAGCTCAAGTTTTTGCCCACAGTTTATTATACCGTAGAATCTTTCGTTGGTGCTATCTTGACGTTATGTATTTTTTAACCGCCTCTGTGGTCTAGTGGTTTAACCCACCGATTTCAGATCCAGAGGTTCGATTCCCACGGGGAGTACAATACATTATACTTGGTTTGGTTGGTGGTAGGACTTTGTTTAAGTCCGCCTGGCTAGCTACCTACATCTTAACTAATTCTGTCGCCATAATAACAATTCTAAATTTGTTGTGTTCCGGCATTTAAAGGTAAGATAGCCAGTTCCTCAGTTTGTTGAGGAATCCGGGTGAAGTGCGCCTCCAACTTCGGCCTTATCTTAACTTGTTACCAGGTGAGATGAAGGCCAAGTGCTTACCCGTCGTACAATAAAAAAAATAAAAATGTTTCGAATGGATAAAAAGTGTGCAATTGAACCCCCGGGACGTTTTGCCGTCATCCCGTAGAAAATTCTTCTAATAATTTCTTAGTGCACCCCTTCCCCTACACAACAAATGAGAGCTGTCTAAAAAGTTTTTTAGTAAATTTTGTACATCTATAAACCTTAAAAATTACTCAAATACCAAATATCGCGTATATTTTAGTAATTGTACCTAGTAAATTATTTTATTATCCATTTTAAATATTCTTTAACATTAGGGTAAGTACTATAATCATACCAAGCTTGAACTCTGTAAGTAATACCAATTTTGCGAAGGAGCTGGAGATCAAAAATATTAATAGGCCTCCATGTTTTACAGCGTTATTACTGAAAATTAAAAAAATCCCTTTGATTATTTTATCTTAGTAATCTACATACGAATTGCCAAACGAGTAGTATGTATGGTTTCGGAGATGTGGCATATTCTTTGTTCAACTTTGACATCCTAAAGGACCCTTTAGGGTGTGAGCTTTCGAAATGATATTTCTTAGCTGGCGTCTATATACCAAGAAAAACACACCCTCCAAATTTCAAGTCTGAACAGCGGTTTAGGCTGTTCGGTCTTAATGTCACTCAGTCAGTAAGTCAGAACTTTTATAATATGATGATAGAACAGATAATCATAACACCGGGGATACCTCTTATTCCAGTAGGTCTAATGTAAAGAAATGTCAATTTTGAATATGGTTTACGCCCCTAATATTTTAATTATAATTAATTATAATAATCTAAAAATTACATATTAATAAGCTTTTAAGACATATCGGCCTTTGCCCAGGAGTGGGTTACTAACAAATTCACCAACAGCCCATCTCAATAACTTTCTCAAAAGGTGGATTAGTTCTATATAAAACTCAAACGGAAGTGGTGCCTTTTTCTGGTGAGACCCTTAGTCGGCTTTTACGACATCCGCGGGCTGAGTTGGTGGGGTCAAGCTCATGCTGTGACTGTGGCAGAATATAATAATACATGTATTACGTTCAAATCAAATTTGCAATGTATTATAAGTCACGGCTTCATTATCCATAATGTACCCTAAAGTACACGCGGAGTAGGTAAACTGACATGATGTGATATCAACATAACCTTCTGTACAAGCAAATTACTTCCTGCACGTACTAGTACAACTCGTATATCTCAGTTGATATATCACAAATCGCAATTTTCCGTTATAATTATTTTGCATTAACATTATAAATACCTATCGGGAAATTGCAATTCGTCATATTTTACATGTAAAAATCCTTCAACTTCATGCATATTTTGTCATCAGGTGTGCTAAGGAGTAATATCGAGGACTATCTAGAGTCTGATTTTTTTATTGTAAACAGAAATAAAAGTACAATAAAAGGCATGTACAGAGGTGAGCTTAACCCTGTCAAGAGTTTTGTTCCAGCAAACCTTTGTTATGAGAGAGGCGATACACATAACAGGTGGATAAAGTGTACATTAAATAATACATATATTCCTTAAGATAAAATAAATAGCATTCAATATACTTACATAAACCTACATCGAGGTACATACTACTCGAATAGTCAATACTGCCAAATGTTTTTGCGGTGGCGGTAGTGGTTTCGGAATCGACCCCTCCAACATAATGGATGTCTTAAAAGCCCACTAAGGTATTTCACCAGAAGAAGGGCAGCTGAAGCTTCCTTCTGTGTATTATATACACCTTTACTGCGATCATCAATCCACCTGCCAAACGCGGTGATTATGGCAAAACCCTGCAGCTTTGGAGAAGGCTCTGTCCAGCAGTGGACACTAATGGGCTGTTGATGTGTCGTAATACTTACTACATACTACACAAATATTATGAAACATCACTCTACTATTTTAGTCAATACATTTATATGAAAATATAGTTGTAATAATGTGTTATTATATAAAACACTGTTTTATCTCATTGTTATCATGACAAAAAAAATACAATTCTTATTAAACCCGTTTGACTTAACCTTACGTAATTGACTTACATGAACGTTTCCCTTTAGAAGCAGATATTTTTTAACCAACTTTGTTTCTTATTATGTAAAAGCATTGCGACAGTCCACGCTCAACTCAAATTTTTAAGAGTATTCAGGGTAGCGATGATTTTGTAAAACCTTAGGTACCCCGTTATTCTACATTATGTTAGGTTTAAAGACATTTATTCTCAAAAAATACTTAATCGTCACTAACATGAGTATAGGTATTTGTCTTAGAGTAAATTATTACATAAGTTGTTGATCGTTCGATTGTGTTGGGATGTTTTGATAAGTAGCTACAAATTTCTATAGGTAGGTAGGGTGTTATTATACCCATTCCATGTTCAAACACAGATAAACCTATTTCGCACTATGCTGGGTGCACGCGTCAGTCCATGACATTGGCAATGGCACTGAGGTAAACTTTACCCTTTGCAAAGGACGTTTTATGTAGAGCACAATAGTTTTTATGATGTACCAAGAGCACGTATTTCTGTTTGAAGTTTTCTTAATATACATAATATCACATTCCATGCTCTTTCAATTATGTTAACAGGATAGGCAAATTTTCCGCCACGATAATAACATTATCAGGACGGTAAAACACTACCCTATACCTGTAATCATAACATCACAAGCCCCGGAAAACAATATGCTGAGATTTTATCGCTCGCTATGAATACACACATGTATGTACAATGTATGGATGTATGAAACATCTATAAACGGCTGAGCACACAGGGAAGTGGCGTTCGCAACCTTGGCCGAGGTCGCCGCACGTCACTCGCAACACTTATAAACGGATTCATAATAAACAACAACTCATCCGCAAATACATAATTGTAATTGGAAACTGTCTGATGGAAACCTAGGAAGGGCATAAAGGAACAGATGGAAATGTAAGCTGTATTATCACTGTTCCTGTCCTACCCCGCCCTTCCCTTCAACCCCACCCCGCGCACCGCATCCCGCTCCTCTACCGTGACCGTGCAAGGGTCACGGTCACTTATTTTCCAAACACGTGTCCCATACATTTTCTAATAAACGCTCTTTGAAAGATTTAACTGTATCAACATAATTATGACAATAATTATGAGAAATCTTTGTTCTTGGTTTTTCTATGATGGTTGGTTTTGTTTGGTTTCCTTGTAAATCTTCTTCAGAAGCAACTTCCTTGACTGGTATATCTATTCCTTTTTGCTGATGCGAAAATGTTAAGGAAATGTGTCAGACAAGTAATCGTATCAGCTTTTCCATTTGTTATTGGATTGTGCAATCCAAGAGTAAGTGCATGAAGGTCGTTGATAAGAAATGAACAATGTAACAACTGTTGAGGTGCCTTCATGCATCCACGTAATAAAACTAACATGGTTGTTCTGATAAAAGTTCTTTATTTGAAATTAGTGATATAACCTTGTACGAATTCAAAGGCAATTTTAATCAGCCATAATCATTTTAGCTATTCTGATAAACATAGTACTGCGCAACAACCGCACTAGATTAAATATATCGATAGAAGAAATCGTAGGGTACCTATATAGATGATATACTTAGGTATGCGTATGGCCCTGAACTTCAAAGCGCCTTCAAGGCTCCATTCTTCATCTCCGCGCAACACCCACGTCCATTCATATTGTGCAACATAGTGTTTTAAGGCACTTTTAATATTTATTTTTATTTATTTATTTTAATTCGGAAAACCAACAGCTACAAAAAAAATCCTTAAAAACTTAAATAGAAATAGTTAGCCAATTATAGGTATTCACTAATAGTAACATTGTACCTTATAATCAACAATTCGAACACTCATCCTGCTTAAATTTATAAAAACGGAATATACAATGAAGCTGCGCGCTTAAGAAATAAAATAAAATTGAACACACATTAACTAAGAATTAAAAAAGTTGAGGGTTAGGCACCGCCTTGCCTTGGGAATACTAGCATGAAATATGTCTAAGTCCAACTGCTTGCTAAAATCATTAACGGTTCTGCTCGCTCGCATTATAAACGAATTCAGCCTATAGTTTGTTGAGACTCTAGGCACACTTAGTGGAGGGTTAGATCTTAAAGTCCTAGGAGGAACACTAAAATTAATTTTACTTAGAAGGTCCGGACAATCAATATCATTACTAATAATCTTCAACACGTACAGGTAATCAGCAATATCCCGCCGATTTTGGAGTGGTAAGAAGTGAAACTGTTTACAGAGATTGAAATAATTACTGGCATCATAAGGAATCTTAAATCTAAAGTTATATGTTATAAGTATCCATAATTAGATATTTATTTTGAAAGAAGATAATTAATTTAGCAATTTTGCTTCTATCACGTGTTCATAACAAAGCTTGGACATTGGCCTTCACCAAATGAGATGAAGCGCACAACCTAAACGGCTTGATGGGTTTTGTCACTTGGTTTGTATATAGGATGTCTGGAGCATGGGCCGACAGGATTATTTGGGGAGTCTTTTTTCCCGGCAGCACCTATGTCCTGTGTCACAGTAGTTTAGATATGGTCTTATTTAGGGTTTTTTGTAAATACTTAACATTTACACAGGTATACGACTTTAAGAGCTCCGAACATTTTTTTTTATGTGAATTGTATCGAGTTATTATTCATTCAGGATAACCTACATTGCAAAATACAGTACCTACAAATATTTTGTGGTATTACAATTACCAACAAAAATGTTATAACGATTTAAAAGCTAGATTTCGGGTAACTTAGAAAATCTTAATAAAGATCATATCTAAACTACTGTGACACAGGACATAGGTTCTGCCGGGAAAAAAGTGAGGTATGTCTCCCCAACCCCAAAGCCCAAAAACCCTGTATATTGTAGGAGTGCAAATCAAAAATCAACAGGGAGAGGCTAAAAATAAGTTTTATTCATACAGTATGGGTATCAAACGAGGTTATATAACAGGTTATTATACTTTTTAAGGCCGTGTTTGCGTAAAACAATGAAGCTTAAAATATTGCAGTGTGGCTTTACTTTCAACTAGTTTGCAAGTTGTCAATTTAACGTTCAAGAATAATGTTGAGAAATTGTGCGTTTTCTGTTAATAGGTTAAATATCCGGAAGAGTGTGCGTAGAGCCTTTGTTTCTTATCAATCTCTGGATTTTAAATAACTCAGTTATCTGAAGTGTCATCTTATCATGAATAGTCAAGTCATAGTCATAAAGCGGTAAAGGCTTCCCAATAGGAATAGGGATGGGGATTGTGATGGGCGCGGAACGGCGGCGCGGCGGCGCACAGTGCTGCCACTGCCATGGTCATGGCCGATCAATATACACCAGTGCACAGCGAAACGCAATTTCTTTTTATTGAGGTAGGAGACAAAGTCCCTCTTCACCTTCCATTGCTGAGAGCCCAACCTTATAGAGGTACATAAGAGAAATACCTAGACGCAGTAAAATAAAATTGATGGGTTCCAAAACCGTAGCGTGCTAGGTTGACACAGTTAGCTTACCGGGCCGACTAGGTAACAATCTCCGCCCTTGACCTAGACTTTCCATAGTTTTCATTGCCGTTCTGCCGCCCTGAATTATTGATGTCTAGTCCAATAGAACAATCATTCAAGACCAACATTTTGTAGAACATTTCCTGTTCTATCGACATTCGTTATTAGCGTCAGGTGCAATCGTTGATTCTTCGCTAAGCACCCCTGCCCCCTCAGCACGGGGAGGGGATATAAAAATGTCCTCTGTTTTTATCTACCATCGGGAGACAAAATGCTCTCGAAGGTGAATAAAAACAGAGGAGAGGGGGCTGACCTTTAATCTGCATGGAACTGAAACAAAGTGAGCAACAATAAAAAATACAAATAAATCTCTAAGAGTTTTTTTTTATGGTTATTGAGACTAGTTATAGTTTATCTCATTGCATTGTCTATTTTAGGATATATCAAATTGGCAGCCCTACTAAAAGCGTATATAGAATCGGGGTGCCCTTTTGGCAATCTCTTTGCCAGGCCAGAATTTTAGCAGATTGCGCTATGGTTGTCGCCTTTTATTTTGAATCGGGTATGAACATCTTATGCGGCAACCCTGCTTAGCATTTCGTGGTTGGTTTCGTGTTTCTGTGCGTTTGCTAGAGTCAATTTCGTGCACCCTTTTGTGAATAAGTATATATAATTTATTTGAATCTTAGACTTATTTTGAAATCATCATGTACGGTCGCCTACATTTTACAAGTTATGAAGTGTATACATATTATTGCAGGCAACTGTTCATGAACATTACAAAATTTTATTTGCTCTTCTGCTTCTTGGTTATTTGGATTAATATTTTTAAACAAAGCAGACTATCAGTGACAAAAAACGTGTAGCACTCGCGTGTTGTTTAATTAAGTATTAGTAGGTACCTACATACCTATAGCACAGCTAAGATTTCAGCCTTGAAAACATGTTCATTGAGTACCATAAATTATTTTACATGCTGGGTTTATATGTCTTGTCATGGATCAGTATTTCTCTCAAGTTGCAGCCCTAGTAAATATAATTCTCGTCCGCCCCTGACCCTCGCACTCGGCACTGCGTTGCCATGGTCACGGCCGATCAATGCCGGCCTGAGGATGCACCCGGAACACTATCTCTCAATACAAACGCTACCACAAATACTGTATACCATTTAATAGGTATATAATTGAGCATTATCTACTATATCCTTGTAATTGATGCTTCCTTGTTCATTTTATTGTTATAGTCACGCGGAGTGGAATCAATATGAAGTGATTAGTGAACGCGTCGATTTTCACCATTTCATGATATATCTTTACATGTTCGCGTAGCGATCATGTTATCCATAATATTTAAGTATTTACTTGGTAATTAGTATAATGCTAGGATTAATGCTATAGCGTATATATATTGTAAACACGATTAAAAAAAAAGTTATCGATAAAGAAAAAAAAAAGTTCCCTGGCTATCGCAGCTTAGCTTAACTCCCAAGCCCATGGAAATCGTAAAAGCCGACTAAGGGATCTCCTATGAAGAAGGGCAGCGGTTTCCTTCTGTGTATTATCTTCACCTTTACTGCAATCACGAATACGCCTGCCAAGCGTGGTGATAATGGCAAAATCCTCTAGCTTTGGTGGAGACTCTGTCCAGCATTGGACACTTGTGGGCTGTTGATGTGAAGCTGAAATGCAGAAGCTCTGCATTTTAGATTTTCAAAATTAACTCCATGAGATTTTTAAAATTAATTCTATGCATTACATATTCTCTAATTGTCTTATCTATTTGAAAATTTGCATGCATGTGGAATCTATGATGACATTACAGTACTTTGATCTGATGATGGAGTCAGGAGGTATTGTGGAACTTCAATGACTACTAGTAAAGCAAACCCCTGGAGTTTGGGCTCATTCGCTTTGTTTTGACGAGTACCTATGGGTTACTCATTATTATTGTTATGGGTTACCTAATATGGGTATAGGTTCTGATAATCGAGTTCGTGATGGACTGTTAACTCCTTACTGGCTACACATAATACCTTCCCGTTTGGGTTTATTTGAATCGTTTTGAAATGTCAAATTTAGTAAGTTTGGTAGCAAAGTATGTTTTTTAGTTTTTTAATCCGACTGTTCCATATACTTACATCTGAGTATACTTTTCGTATGCCTTATTATGTTTGACTATTGATAATCAGTTGTTTAAGGATACCTAAAAAAATGTTTTTGGACTTGTGGTTTGGTTTTGGCTGATATTATATATTGACTGTTACATTCAAACGTTTTTTTATCATAGTGTCAGAAAAAGCAAAAAGTAATCTCATCTGATGAGGTTACTTTTTGCTTTTTCTTATAGTTTCTAGTTTTTTATAAAAAATAAATTGCTTATCTATAAAATACCTACTAACCAATACAAAATACACCGAAAGATAAGCTAATGCTAAATAAAAAATGTTTATGTCCGGAAAAATGTGCAGAAAAGAAAACCCAACATCTAACGTAGTATGGAATGATATTAGGTGGTAAGACGAAGAGGTCAACGGACGCGCGGGTAAAAATAAATAGCTCCCTAAATATGGCGGCGGCGGCGGCGGCGGCGGCGGCGGGCGGATCGAGGGAATGAGAGCCCACGCAATGATCGTCGTCGCACGTGACCTATGAACTAAACTGAAACTGAAGTTCTGTGACTACAAGTTTACATGCTAGAGAAATATACTAACGAGTACAGAAGTAATAAGGAATTCATAAATAGACCCATTAATAAATAAATAATAAATAATAATAATAAATATTGAAGGACATTAATTTTACACAGCGCCATCTAGCCCCAAACTAAGCATAGCTTGTAATATGGGATTGTTGCGGTCGCGGGGAGTCGATGGATGATGGAAGCTGAGGTTCGCTATTTGTGGCGTCAATTGGGGGAGACCTATGTTGAGCAGTGCACGTGTGTGATATGATGATGATAATGATGAAATAGACCCACATTTTTTCTTTTCAGTGATAACCTCTAATCACTCATGTATTACATAACATAAGCAAAAAACAAACACTAGATTTGAGTATTTTGAAGTAAATTCCTATTTATGGTATTATACGATTATTTTAAGAACTCGAGAAATAATGTCATTTTTCAACACACTTGCTCATAAAGTGGCTCTATGGTCACCATCAAACTGTGACTTTTTCATTGCTATGACTCACTAGTGAATTATAGATTTTTTTTTTATCGGTTGATTTTCTTTGTTCTTAAAAAGTTTTAAATCAAAAAAAAGATCGTGTTCAATAGAACAAATAAATTAATGCTCCTATTGCTTGCTCATTTCAGGCAACTTCTTATTTAAATAGATAATTTTTACTCGTACGTGTTTAATAAATAAAACTTTCACTCAAATATAACTTTTTCTCTATAATAAAATAAAACGTTAAATTCCCCATTTTGTACGTGGCAAAATAGGCGCAAACCCTATGCGCGGAAAATAAAAAAAAACCTCATCTCTTTAGTCTGTGTATTAATTTTTCCCGCCATAGCGAAACATTTTTCACAACTCATTTTCACTGTTGAAATTAAAGTTTTATTGTTATTTTATTCACAAGTGTGTTGAAAAACTTCGTATGATACACGTGTGTATTGATTACCGTCCTCGGCTCTCTTAAGACCCTCGCCTACGGCTTGGGTCTCAATGGCGCCTCGGCGGTAATCACCAATGTAACACACTAGTACCATAATGTACTTATTTACTTCAGTTCCTTCACTAACGGATCAAAGTATTTGTATAAAAAATTAATTAAAACATACCTACACACGACTTCTACACACAGCTATCCATATACGGATAATATGCGTTGAATGACCGGTTGTTCAATCGAAGATGTTGAGTTACATGTTCCAGGTAACCTTTATCGTCTTACACTAGATAGATTGATTTATTATGTTTAACTACATAGTCCTTTTCTGATAACTAGCTTTAGGACCAGAAAAGGGTTGTTCACTGAGCGAACCTTTGTCATTAGGAAAGCAGAGCGCAAAAGGAGTTGTTTTATGCGCGCACGTTGCCCTTGCTACGTCATTCACAGTCATAGCTTGACGTCAAATGCATTGGGTCATCGCATAAAGTACTGCCTCGCTCACTAGTGCTTACTGCCAATGCAATTAATGGAAAGTCGGTTAGTAGTTTATAAATAAATGGTTATTGAGAGCTATTAAATATATATTTTAGCTTGTGTTTAAATAGAACTCGTCTATGTTAAAAACATTTGTCTGCACATATATATATGAAGGTGATAAAGTAGGTAATGTGTGTCATTAAAAATACCTATTTAAATACAAAATACAAAAAATGTAATTGATTTGTAATTGAAAACTCCGTTGATAACAAATTATATAGACAATTTTACTAATTTAGTTATTGATTATTATATATGAGTCACTAATATAATGGAGTTACCCAATAAAAGTAAGCAAAAATATCGCTCATTGTCACGAACGAAAAACAATTATAATCCCAAAGTATTTCGAAGGCATTGTGTATGCAACTGCACTTGATAAATGAGTACAAATGCAATTCGCACGTCACTATCGCGAGCAGATGCACAATGTATATAGACGTCCTTATCGCACTTGCATTACCAGCAGTTGCAAAGTGCATAAGAATGCATCGCTCCGCGCACCATTTTCTCGGCATGTGCAAGCTCCTCGTGGGCTCAGTGGTCCTGGTAGATTGCAGCGAAACTTATCAGTTCAATTCATTGTTCTTGAACCGATGTCGAGGAATATTTATGATTGCATCGCTTAGTACAAATGAAAATCATTATGTTAGCTTACATACTGCTGAACATTTTGAACATTGGCCTTCTTTAAACGATGCCACAAGGAGTTGTGAGCCGGCTCTATCTACAGATTCTCATATGTAAACCAATAAAATGTCATCGTCCTATACGAATTGAAAAAAAATACCAATTTCCTAACCTAACCTATCACGTTGAAATGAAAGCAATATATTAACGGAGTTACTGGGGACTGATGCATTTTCAAAATTAGAAATCGAATATTCATCTTTGTACATTTATCTAGTTGGCCCAGTTGATAGAGGCTCTATAGGTACCATGAATTATTTTCATATTGAAATTCAACTTGTCAATGTTATGTAGCCAAGTGTTCATACAATTCGGAAACTTACTTAGTAAAAACTGGTATTTTGAGGCTCTTGTTCAATCACGGCGGTCGCTCGGTAGGGCCAGTGTTGTAACTGTCCAGATATTCTTGCATTACATTTCTTGCATCTATATTCAATATGTTTACATTTATCAATCTAGCAGTTTATTTATTCCCAATCACGATTACGATAACACTTAAATATCGACGAATGTCTAAAATTACAAGTAGGTAGCAGCACTAACATTCCTTTGACTTTGTGACGCACGTAATGCGCGGGCGTCGTGAAATGCACTTCAGTGCAACCGACTACCAGGCATTCATAACAACGGAGGAGATTGTAATACACTGCACTTTTCACTTACATTGGATACATTATTTTGTAATCGCTTTGCTGTAATGTATTTTTATTTGTAGGTATTTACTTTTTTGTACTGATACTTTAACAAATTTTGAAGTAATTTTATGAGCTACCACACTTGCCTGCCTATTTGATGCCTGCTCCAATTGTGGCCTGCTCCAATTGCTGCCTGCTCTACCTCTGTACCTTTAGTATGTAGGTACATAAGTAATCGTAGGTATGTCAAAGAGACAGGTAGAGGTACAATAATCAATAATGATCATCCAGCGGATTGTTTTTATAACACCCATTGAATAACAAACAGCGACTGATACAACAGGCTCCCCAATTTGATCGATAAGTCATAACAGCCATTGGTGCAAATGTTTATCTATATTGTCATCTCATTGCTTAGCGTTCGTTTATTGAAACTTTGTGTAGGTACGAGAAAGCGTGCGAATCACTATGTCAATGGATGGTTTTTAGCGGTGGTATACTTTGCAATCGTAAAATGTAATTTATATAAGCAATGATGCATTGGATAGTCACCTGATCTCGCTTTTACTCGATACCCGAGTGGTGGATGCAAGTGGTCGAGCGGACGTAATAGGTGTTGCTTTCTAAGCAGTGAAGGTGAGGTGCACGCCCGCGCCCGTGCCGGCGCATTGCCGCCAGTTCAAGTTTAGTTGCGCGGGCGCAGCGATAATTGCAGAGATCGTTGCACTTCTAACGCCCTCCCTAGGGGCAACGAACGCATGCAGCTGCCCGGGAAATAGATCCCGTCCCGACTATTTCAGAGCACGTTTGCTTATACAGATACCGCGACTCCCGTGCATGGCTTTTAACTAACGACTTACCTGTAATGTGAGAAGTTATCATAAAAAAAACTTCGCGTGTCTCGCAGCACATTTACATAAAATATGTGCTCGACGTTTTAATATATCGGCTCGATAGTGTCGAACGGTTATTTTTACTCGTTACAGCGTTTGTTGCGTGTAAGGATCTAGTTTACGCACCTGATTATAACGAATTAACGAATGTATTCCCATTTTATTTATATATATGTAGAAATGTTCGTTCTTGTTCGTGATCCCGAGTCCGATTGACTTTGAAGTGAATTGTTTTTCAATAAAAGGTTAAATTAAATCCAGGTCGAGAAATAATATCAAAAATATTTCACAACTTCTGTAAAATAAAATACAATACTGTTGTAAAATACAATTTTTCCAATTTTTTTAAAGTTTGAAGCGGTAATTTTGCCAATTATTAAAAAGTTTTAAACGGTAAGACAGTTATAAGAATTACATTTTGGGCATTTTGTTAGCTGGAAGTTATAACATTAATTTTCTTTCCATGCGTGCATATATAGTGCGTCCCACAAAGTAGCGCGAAGTTCACCAGGCCGTTGCACTTTCGATGCGAATCGGCGCTCGCGCAACCACGCGAAAGTGATTCATAGCGAGCTAGCTCACAGATTAAATAGAAGTTTAATTAAAACGGCTTCACTGCTATGACACAATCTAGTTTATATTATGATGATATTTTCAGTTAGAATAGTATAAGTGTTAGAGATCACTCTACTGGGCAAAGGCCTCCCCCTCACTCTTTCTAGACGCTCTGAAAAAGCTATAAAAAAGGGCAGGTCCCACTATTTATGACTACTTTTGGTGCTAAATAAACATATAAATTAACAAGCCTCAGCTCAGTTGGTAGTAGCTCTGCCTTCTGCACTGTAGGTTGTGGGTTCGATTCTCACCCAGGTCAAATATATGTGATGAACATTGACGTGAACATGTTTGTTCTGTTTTGGGTGTTGTTTTGTATGATAAAAATGTTTTAAAAAAAAAAGATCATAATATTATTTCCGTAAGTTACCATAGATGGCGCTGTGTGAAATTAATGTCCTAAAATATTTATTATTTTATTATATATTATTATATGAAAAACAGGTAAATTGGCAAAAGACTAGTAAAAGAACTTTGTTGATTAGTGTCTATAAGATAATGAAATTCAAGTAATATTGAACATAACACCTGTAGATGAAGATGTGGGTCATATACCCGGCAATTGTTGTCGATATGATCTTGGTACCTACCTACTGGTTACTTAGCTGTCAATTTCACTAAACATATGCTAATCTGTTATTGTATTGGTCTGCAATCTCAAAACACCTATGCGGTTTTTGCACTTGACACACTTATAATTTATTTGACCAATGAGAAATGCTTCAATTTTATATCACATCATACATTCTGAACCACTCATAGTTTCCTTTCCAGGTGCATAAATTAATAAAAATATAAATTACAGGACATTCATTTTACACAGCGCCATCTAGCCCCAAACTAAGCATAGCTTGTAATATGGGAACTAGTTTACGGATAGAATACTTAAATACTTTTGTAGGTACATACGTACAATATGATACAACACCCAAACACAGAACAAACATCGAATCCACAGCCTACAGAATTAAAGCGACAAGAGTTAGTACCAACTGAGCTATGACGCTTGTTGTCATGTCACACAAAAATATTTTCTAGTTATACTTTTTACTCCCATGTTTTCAAAGCGCAACACCTAACTCTTTGCACTTGCTATTATTTTTATAAGCTCGCATCCTATCGCCGGCTATTATAAAGTCGCCCTGTAGATATCTAGTTACATTATAAAAGTGGTTTGAACGCACCGAGCTGGGAATGTAAGCAATAGAAAAAAAGTTGCAATGTTAGAAATATCTAAGGTAGTCGGGTGCAGTGGCCGAGTGGTGCCAGTGACCCGCAACTGACGTTCGTAGAGCGCGTGGACCAGCTCGTAGCAACCTGCTACGAACCCACTACGAACTAGCTACGAGAAAAAGTGTGGTCACGGAAACTTGTTTCACTATATTTCTCATTCAAGGAATAAGGTTAAGAACCTTGCAAGTAAAGCATAGGATTATCAACGCATAATTAATAGGGCATGAGAATCCCATGCGGTTGGGGCGGGTTAAGTAATTGTTTAGGACATGATTGTTAGTTTGCAAGAAGCGGTTACTTAATTGAAGAACGTTTTATAAAAAACAACATAATGTATACATTTATCATAGTCTTTGATTATTTTTTGTAAATGTTTCATTCGGTATAAAGTACACTAGTCAACGCCGGGGACTACTGTAATTTTCTTCACGTCGTATAAATGAAGTACATGCCGAAAACCTTTTACATAGCTCCTTAAAAAGGCATTTATAAATAACTACATAACATTTTGAACTCTGTTTTTATAAAATTTGTAAAATAATGACTAAGCCTCAGAAAACCACATATATTCACAAAAGGTCGCCTAATTTAATTTCCTGGAAATTCATTCAGTCTTTCAGGAAATGTATTTTCATTGGTAGGGACTAGGAGCCATGACGTGTATATTTGTAGGAAATCCCAAATGCCTCCTGAAGTTGTGACTCATTGTTACAAAGTTCGGATAATTGGTTCAGCGCACTTTGAGCCTATTTTGGTATCCAGTTTGTCAAAACACTTTTGATTGATTTACAGAATGTTATAACAGTTTGTAATGTAGACTGAAGTACTGGTGGGAGACTTTTTAAGATCGAGACGGTTGAAGGAATTTGAGGGAGGGCTTTTGTCAGTAGTGGGGCAAAATAGACTCTCTGTACTACAATTGTACGACTGTATAGAGGCAAGTATTTTCAAAATGCTAATGGTTGAAAAAAAATCTGATCATGAGCGAATCAGAATTTTACAAATTCTTAGAACATCTCCATGAGTTTTTTTAAAGATTGATGACAAGCTGATCAGCGTTGAAAATTTAATGTCGCTCACATACTGATATTATAGTATTTAGGTTATTTCTCCTGGATTGATGTCCGAGGGAACGGAGACGGAGCCTTTGGATACTACTTGATAGGTCCGCTTTGAGCAGGGATGTTTGGCATTCATTTGAGGAGGCCTATACCCAGCGGGTGGATACATGCTGATAATGATGATGAACCTGTCTTGTCCCAACATATTGTATCAAACATATTGAATTTGATAACTTTTTTTTTTGCGCGGAACATTAATAACGTTTCTTATATACTAGTAGCCTAAATTACTCCTTATAACATCAGCTCTCTACCATTGAACGTCCTGTCAGATCAGTCCAGCTCTTTTGGAGATGAACGGGAACAAACAGACCGACAGGCGATAAAAAAATAAAATTTGTTTTTTGTTGTAAGTACCGTATATACTTTCATATGAATTTAGTCATAAGTTGTTACTTTGTCATCGACATCGACACACGGAGACTTTAATTTTATAAATTTTATATAGATATAGTTTATATATTATAAAGATTTTTACAATTTTATTGACCACATCTCCGCTCTGCTCCGTATAAAGTTAAAATAACCACCTTTATTTCATCAGGTATTTAGTTCAGTTTCATTCAGTTTAAAAAATGCAAAAGATATACGATATTGAAAGTCTCGATCTTACCAGAGTCTGTCAGACAAATTTTCAATTCTAATGATAACCAAGTATTCATGAAATCATCTGGTTCGAAATGAGGGTGATTTGCGATGCAGTGACCGCTGGGTATCGGAACTCATATTCTTGGCCGTGACGTCAATTGACAGATAATAAACATGACCTACGATACAATTCCGTATAGTAAGTAATGTATTTGTTAATGTGATGAACTTATCAATAAAGCGTCACATATACCATTAGTTATCTGGTTAAACCGTCTATGCACATGATAATTATAGATGTCCTTTCATTGAAATTGAACTTAAGGTAAAACTGAATATACCACATATAAACACGTTAAAATAAAACTTCCTTCCTCTTTTTCAAGATTGCGCGTAGAGAGGAGTGTAGGATTTGGCGTAGTTAAAATGTATACTCGCTGGCCACCACTGGTGTCGTAACTGGTGGAACAAGCCTCACAGCTCAGTTGGTAGTAACTCTGCCTTCTGCGCTGTAGGTTGTGGGTTCGATTCCTACCTAGGACAAACATTTGTGTGATGAACATAGATGTTTGTTCTGTATTTGGGTGTTGTATTGCATTATAAGTACGTATCTAAAAAAAAAATTACGTATTCTTTCCTTAATCTAGATTCCATATTACAAGCTATGCTTAGTTTGGCGCTGGGTGAAAATATGTTCTATAATATTTATTTATTTATGTAGCCCTAATGTCTGTATTATTCGATGCCATTTTGTGTTTAGCGTTATTCAATTCAAATCATCGTCTTATCATGTGAAACTTATTATTTTTTAAATATAAACAAATACACACACAAAATAGAGCAAAGTATGTGAAATAAAACAGGGTAGGTAGTTGCACGTTCCATTAGAAAGCGCTCGTGACTTACCAAGCCGAACGCCGACCCGTGTGTTACGGGTGAAAATATGGAGTTAAGCTGAACTAGTATCCAATTACGTTATCCGGAAAACCAGCTTCTGTGATTAGCTTTGAACTATTTCCAGTACTGGACTGTACAATTATAAACGTTTCACTTTTCACTTGTTTGACGTAGTGAGGGACAGTGTTCAGCTACGGTGGACATTCGATATCTACATCAGTGAAAAGTTTTCCTTTCACGGAAACATTGTGACCAAAACTACGGCTTTTCTTTCGGTTTTTTTTTTTATTTTCGGAAAAATCTGATTAACATTTGATCACTTTGTCTTTTCACTTTGGGCTATAATTTAATTACATATATTTATGTAAAATTACATATTTTTTTCAATTGACTCGCATTTTCTACAAGCTTAATATATATTAAGCTTGCATAACAATAATCAAAAACTTGACTGACTGACATTTATAGACAACGCAAAGTCTAAACCGCTGATCATACAGACTTTCAATTCGGTGGGTATATTTGTTTTGATGTGTTGACGCCCACTAGGATAGGATATTTGGGTGTGGAAGTAGTTTTCAAAGTTATACCATATCTCCCAAACCGTAACATGATAGACAGTACCAAATTCCAAACCATATTGACCGTGGATTTGTAAGATTTTCTATGGGCAGAAAAACTTTCATTAACTGGTTCGTCATTCGAATTATCCGAAAATCATGACCAAAGTTTGCAAGTATCTAATCTAGTTTGAAAACATACGCCATCTATCAATCCGCATTGGGTCCATGCTCGCAATAAAGACATGGGCTTTCACTAGTAGTTGTAATCAGAATCTGGATCAGAAAAATAATATTTTTACATAACGAAGGTACGCTTACACCTATTAATACGAGTATAATGTATCAGACCTGATATTTTTTTTTGTTTGAATTTAATCTTAAAAAACGTAATACAAAACAACACTCCAGCGACATCTCTGTTAATGTTGTTGTTGTTCATGTATGTCATTCATTTCGTTCACGCACTTCAAGCTCAGTAAATAATGATAATGTAGGAGTATCGCGATATGGATGCAGTGCGGGCCAGCATAGTTTTTGCCGCGTCTGCGCGCGCGCATACAGATGCGAGGCGATGCGACCGCGAGCGGGCCGCGGTTGACGACCCGCCCCGAGCCGGCGCTTGACCCCACTGCACCCAGTCAGCCGTCAGCCCACCGCACCAAGTCTGACACGATGTCAAAAGAAAACTCATTTTCTTTTTTTGACTAAGGTTGGAATCTTATTGGTAAATTATAGGTAAAGGCTACCTCCACTCCTTTATTAAGACTTAGAAAAAAGTTATACATTAATTAAATTTTTCAAGCTTTTTAAGTTGATCATGGCTGTACCTAACCAACAACATTTCACCATCGTTAATCGTTCACAATAAAATGATCATAATTATTACGATTAGTTTTGCTTCTCTAACCAATTAAATTATTATTATTATTAATTGTCCAAAGCCCGGTTATACAGTTCGATTTTCCAGCAGTGGAAACAGTATAACTGATAGCTAACAGCTCGTGGAGTTTAGAGGTACTGACATATATAATGAATGCAATTAAATTGTAAACCCTTTCTGGATTGCCGTAAGAAACATTTTCATGCCATTCAAAAATCAACGAGTCGCAGAAACGGTCGAATGTTGGTCCAAGTCAAGTGGTTGTCAATGGTAGAGCATATTTTCCAGACTGCATATTAACATCAACTTTAAATTGGCAAGTAACTATTCTCTCATATGATTGTAACAGGACCAAAGATGGCTCTTGGGCAAATGTAGCAGTTTTCGCAACAGATTCGCTCTAAACGAACTTTTGAGCTAGAGAGATATAATTACATAGAGTCCCCCGGCTATAAACAAACTAACCATTTCATTGATATTCAATTTTATACAGTAGACTATTGAGGAGAACAAGCAGTACATAAAATCTAAATTACATAATCACTTATTGACCATTTGGATGTGCTACCTTACATGCAGGTGGCACATCCAAAAAACTAGAACAACTTGCCTGATGAGAATTTGTTAAATAATTTAAATAAAATTTCAAATATACCTTGTAATTCAAAAAGAGGAGAAATATAAGCACCAAACAGTTAAGAACCACTGCAGAAGCTGTGACCTGCCAATTTTTTTGACCGAACCCAGATTTGTGTTAAAGAGGTAGTTTTCAGACTTTGTTTATTTGTACCTAGTGGAACTTACAACGTGGTAATATCAAATCAACTGTGGCAGGGCTATCGCAGACACAGAATAATACTGTAGTGGTGAGTCGACGTCCTCGGCCAAGGCCCAGCGGTCAGGGACGCGATATCTAACTCGATCGTGCAGCCGCCGCCATCGTTGCAAGCTCGTACGGGCATTTGAAACTTCAATTATTTACAGGGCCTCGTACTAAAAATAGCACGAATATTTCATGGGAGCACATTATTTGGTGAATATGTCGGAGAGAAGTGAAGACAGTACACAAATGCTTGATCCTACCAAACTATGTATTAAACGATAAGAGGCAAGTATCTTGGCTCGCTTTCGTCTGGCCTGGTATGGATCATCATATGAGTTAGCTATAGATCCATTGTAACGGTCCTAAAGTAGCTCGACTGCTTCCTCTGTCCTTGTTATAGTTTACATTGTTGATACCTATATAATTTTGTCGTAAAAGATCAAAATATAACAAAGCAGTCCAGTGGAACAACTTTTTTACGCACGCATACATGCATGGGCGGAAGAAATCACCTTTCTCATTACATCCTACGATCACCAAGAAATGCCTTAGCGTTTGTGAGTCTTTACAGTTCCATTTTCTAAAAATTGAATATTCTTTAATGATTTTCATTGTCTTATTTTTTTAATGAAACATTGAAATTCCGAATCGATCTCCATGAACACAGTATTTTTGTAGGCAGTTAATAATACACAAAATTATAATTATTAAATTATAAAATGAAAACTTTTTTGTCCTAGGCTAAAAGAACTAACCTTGCTCGAAAAGAACCTATGTCAGTAATGGCTAAAATACCATTACTGACATAGGTTATTTTCGAGCAAGTGAAGTGAAATATATTTCAATAATGTGGCTTCCTTTAAGCTACACAACCACGAGGGCGTGTCACAGAACGAAAAAGAAAAAATATACTAAGTGCTTCTTCAACCTCCTCACGTAAAAAGCCTTTACAGAGTTCGTGTTAGCTTACACTTGGTACTGCATTGTCGGCTACGATTATGCTGCGTAATTTTACTGTAGGTATGTTGGCTTCACTTTGCTGCGGAAACGAGGCTTCTCCCGTCTGGCCCCACACCACTCCCGCCCTGTCTGCGAAACCCCCTCCGCCTGCTGCATTAACCCCCCCCCCCCCCCCCCCCTCCCCCCTTGCACCCGTGCACCCTTCGGATATAATTCACTCTCACTAACCCACTGCAGTATAGTCGATCATGCATATCGTATTGTCTAACTTGAGATAATGCAAATGGTATGGTTAAAAAGCCAAGCCATCAACCACAATCGAACCAGCATTATCTGTAGATAAGGGATGAAAGTTCCTAATTGGTATGCAGGTTATAGATCGCAGCTTATGACGATGCTGCTTGCTCCTGTTTGATATTTAGTTTCTATTTACGACATCGACGGTCTGTAGTTCTATTTTTAGGCCAAGCCTTCTATCGCCAATGTCGTCAAATGGTAATTTTAAATTTTCATGCCTACACCTCACCATTTTTCCCTAAATATAGACTAAACTATATAGATATAGAGTAAACTACTCAGACCATAAATGAGAAGGTATTATATATACATTAGGTATACTAATCTATTTTGCGATGCTTGCATTTTTCTCCATCGAAACAAGTTTATAATTAAGTCATTGGTCAAACCCACCGACGGAATCAATACATAGAACGTATTTAATGGTAGTTCTCTGGTACGCACGGGACGGTTTTTGTTAAATTGTAGCTTCAAAACACATTTTCAATTAAAAAAAGTGAATTCGCCACCATGTAACTAATCATAAATATTTTTTTGTATTCAATGTTAAGATTAATTTTTAGACTAATTGGTTCCCGAACTGAATAAAAGACTTTTTATAAGCAACATGTTCACTGAATTAGGGAAACAAATCCAAACATTTGACTTAAAATATGTTGTGGTTATTAGTTAGGTAAAAAACGTGAAATTCGCCACAACATATATGACTACTCACATATGTTGTGGCGAATTTCACGTTTTTTAATCCTCGATAAGCTACAATTTACCAAAAACCGTCTAGATTGTGACTTTGAGGATAGTCCTCAAAGTTCACGTTTCTTTAGTTCTCTACTAATGTAAAGAACAAACATCAAAAGTGCTTTGATAATACAGTATGTAGGTAAGTAGACGTATTGTTTCACGCACATTGCACTGGTGCGGCTTTTATTCACAAGAGCACCCACTTGTAGCCTCGTAGCAGAAGCGCTACGTGAAAACTCCTTTTATACATTTTCATCTCCATTTCCCGAGGTTTTTGTACTCACGTCAAACACAGCATCACTTAAAATGCTGGGGTGTGTTCTCTTTTTATAATGTCTGCAAGCCGGTGGTGAAAACTGCAGGGCACGGGGCGAGTGGGACGCGGGGAGCGCGGTACTACGGTAAAGGGGGAAGTGCCCCCATGTCTAGACTGGGTCGGTAGTTTTCCAGGATTCAGTTGGCTTTTCCTGCAGTCTGCTTACCCACTCACTGCAATGTACTTACAAAACAGTATAAGTGGGTATAGATATACGTTACACCGTACCCGCCCGCGCCGTCTGAGTAGATACACTTGTCGCGTCTGACGCAGTTTCAGCGTTATTTGCTATGTAGGTTTGGTATACGGGGTGGAGAATATAAGCTTATGTCAGTAGGGGAAGTTTCGAACAGCCCGATCGATACGGTTGCGTTTTGGATTTTGTAATTTGTACGATTTGAACGCAGGGAGGCTTCGCGTGGCCACGATTGACCCATTACGTGATAAGATCAACGCTAGTTAGAATATTGTGAAGGTAAATGATTTTAATTGTTGCTTAAGTTAAGCGTGTCTGAAATGTTTCAGTGAAATACTCGGCTTTTTCAAAGCTTTTTCTATTAGAACTCTGTGACTACCTATACCTACCTACTTTAATATCCAAAGACAACATAAAGTTACATTTGATACCATCCGGTATAATTTCTAGGAGGCATACGATCCTATTGCAAGCTAAACAGCTCATTCAAAGTACATAAATAGGAGAGTCTATGAATTAACAACAATAGGCAGTAACCCATTGATTCCTTGTAACGGGGCTTTGTGACACTGAGCTACAAGTATGGCACTGCACTCACACACACATATACATTGCATAGAAGAGTAGGTATATTGTCTGGATCAAAAGTTTTTCATAAGCAAATTATGTTAGGATAAGCAAAACCTTGCACATGTGACAAAATTTTCTCAGACAATACATCTTTTGAAAAAAGTTGAGTACTTCCTTCAACAGAAAATAATGGAACCATAATAAAATTAAACTTGCGTGTCTATCTGTCTGCGAAGGCATTAATAGGAACAACTTTACGCTGGATCTTAAATTCAACGCCTTAGACAATTAAAGGTTTTTTTATATCTATATTGTTGCTTAATGTATCCTGCGATATCTACATATAACCAAGTTTAGTTTGAACGGTTTACATGATTAAATAAAAGGTTTTAAAATTGATCGATGTTATTTTAGAATCAATAAACATTTTTACCATCATTTTTAATGTTTTAACTCTAAATTGTAACAAATTAATTAATTAATTACAAGACTTTACGCATATTAAAGCTTGTAAAAATTGTTTCGCGTGCCTTTTGTTTTCCCATGCAAATTGAAAGTTATTGCATTTCGTCCATGCAATAACTTAGACAATAAAGCAAGTCTAGACTGTATAACATA
Organism: Venusia cambrica; assembly: GCA_951394065.1. Classification (NCBI taxonomy): domain Eukaryota; kingdom Metazoa; phylum Arthropoda; class Insecta; order Lepidoptera; family Geometridae; genus Venusia; species Venusia cambrica. Next base: position 8,162,518 of record OX596060.1, on the reverse strand, counting down.
GTATTACGCAGAGATAAAACTCCTGGATACCGACTCATCTGTATTAACCTGTGAATCGGTGATGACGGAAAATTTCCTCATTGCTTACTCAGCCCGCGTATTTCGTAAAATCCGACTAAGGGAAGGTCCCTTAGCCAGAAGAAGAGCAGAAGCTCACTTCTGTATATTATATAACATCTTCTCTTCGATTACCAATCCGCCTGCTAAGTGAAATTACTATGGCAAAACAATTAAGTCTGAGAGGCTCAATTATTGATTGTTCAATTAAGGTTCTGTCCAGCTGTGGACATGATGGGCTGTTGAAGTAATTACTACTCGCATTAAGTGAGACATACCTATGGATGTAATAAATTAATATAATGATATTCAAAATAATTTAATAAAAAATCATTGATATCTGTGCCAGACTAAACGTATTACGTAGCTTTGTCTACTTTGTTTGTCATAAAGCATATGTATCCGAGCTTTCCACCTGAACTGACAAAATACTGGCAAACATTTTGAACCATCGCAAAGATCAAATGTTAATCTAGAAATAGTAAGGCTAATTGTGTTTCATAACGAGTGTAGAGGTAGGTAGGTATGTTAACCGAAGGGCTCCGAGAGGGGTTCGCGGTGGGAAGGGAGTTGACGCGGAAGCGTAGGGCGGGCGGAGGGCGATGACCGTGAACGTGGGGCGGCATCGATCGGGGCGGCCATACCCTCGCGCAACGGAAAGTGTATGTCGACTCGATGCTTACTCGATTTTAATCCGATAAAGTGCTGTGTGCTTTTATTTAAATGAGTCATTTAATTAAGAAGCTACTTTCATTATTCATTGTATTGTGTGGAAGTTCTAAATACTAACTATGTTGAACATAAATTTGTATTAATGATACAAATTTATGTTATGCCAGAAAAAAACACTGATAGAAGTAAGTAAATATATATAAAATTGTATACAAAATAGTGTCAGTAATCGGGATCATGGACCAGCTATGTGCAGTGTTTTTTTCGGGCTAATGATACAAATTTAAGTTCAACATAGTTTGTATTTAGAATTTTTTATTTTTTTTATTGTACGACGGGGAAGCGCTTAGCTATTATGTCACCTGGTAGGCTGAAGGTGGAGGCGCACTTCACCCGGAATCTTCAACAAACTGAGGAACTGGCTATCTATCCTCTAAATGCCGGAACACAACATTTTTTTTGAATTGTTGCTATGGTGACAGAATTAGGTAGCTAGCCAGACGGACTTATACAAAGTCCTAGCACCAACCGAAACAAGCATGATATTGCATTTCCCCTGGGGATTGAACCCGGGACCACTGGATCTGAAATCGGTGGTTTGAACCATTAGACCACAGAGGCGGTTGAACAGTACGGCGGTTAGTACAATATTTCACAAAATGTTACATTCTCTTTCAATATCTACTAAGATTAAGTATAAGAATACGAAGGGAGCTCTAGACAGTTCGGGCCCTCTTTCCCTTTTATCCCTCGATCTACTTAATAACGAAATAAAAGTTAGTAGGGTGCCCTGGTCACAGGGGGCCGCATTACGTGATATGAATTGCTGTAGAGATGTGGGGAAAGCGGTAGGGGAGCTCGGAAAACCCGAATAGGTGTGCTGAAGCTAGTGATCGCTACTGTTCAACGTGTTTACGTAAAATTCCGTTTGATTCAACATTATATTTTTAAACTGTAGGCGTAGAAACGACCAGATTAGTTTAACAACATTGGTTCTCTAGATGTGTGGTAGGTATTGAGGGTAATGAAACTTATGAAACATATAAATATTGTTATAGTTTATTATAAATCTGACGTATGTACTTATTTGATTATTGTATCAGACTTGAGACGTGTGAATGATCCCGACCTCAAAGAAATTGTGGAAAAGATTTTCAGTGCCATACGAAATAGCTATTATGTAAAATTTTGATTGATTTACTTGCATACTATTATGAACTTAGGTACCTTCAATACGTTAATACTTGGTGATAATGCTTCTGATATTTGTACGTTTGTATTTTTGATATATTTATATTTATTTGCATATATTTTATTATATTTATGTATTTTTATTGTTATTGATAAGGGTATGATGGGTTTATGTAGATGCCAATGTTGGCAAAAGTACCTAAAAAAGGTACCCTAGTCTTTTTTATTGCTGTTAAATGAATTGATTATACTTTAGACACTATTAAATATTGAGCATCTTCAAATAAATTCTATCACATTGGATTATTTCCATTTAAATTGCGTTTGAGCACGATTTATGGTAATTGCTCTTATTTAAGTCAGTTTGATAACGTGCAGCGGGCTGGTGGTGGGGTGTTTGGGGTAGAGCGGGGTAACAGTGGGGTAGACGGGTAACTGAATGTCGGGCAAGGGCGTGAGTCACGGCCGCGATCGATACTGCAGTGGGGATGCGTGCAAACACTGCCTGGGCCCGCTTGCATTCGGGATACTGCCCGAATTTACTACTGCACGAGTTACGAACTTCTCGCATCGAGTGCCACGATGTGGGCTTAGGGTGTTGCCAATATGCCTACACATACACGCCTTTATTATTTAGAATCAGTCGGCTCTTGAGCTCGAAACGTGAGCAACAAGAAAGATGAGGTCTACGATGAAGCGAGCATACCCAGAAGGTGCCTATTAACTCTTCTTGAAGACATTAGGGTCGTAACACAGACGCGGACAGCTTATTTCAAGTTCTTGCAGACCGTAGGTACCTACTTTAATACCAATATAGATGTATAACATTCTATAAAAATCAGATAAACCTTATTGGCGTTGATGAGCAACAAAAACAACCAACCTACAAAGCACATGGGTAAGGGATATATGGGATAAAAGTGCTTTATTAAAAGCATCTCTACATAATCATGTGATGTATGAAGCTGAGAACCTAGTGAAATACCCAAGCAGATTTGGGGTGCAACGGAGTCATAAGTCTGTTGGCATGCGTACCCTGGACGGGTGCCATTTGGCCGTGAGCGTTCCCCTCGCATGGGAGCTATTATAAAAATATACTTACATGATTCTGATGTTAATGGAAGTATTATTTTAATATATATATATATATATATATATTTTATAATAATAAGAAATCATTTATTAGACACAAAAACAGTGTTCAAAAAAACATAAGAAAAATCATTTATTTCTCGCACAATAGATTTTGAAAATTAAGGTAGATATTGAGACCATGTATATAGAATACCAAATTCCTAAAAACACCGTTTGGTGAGAGTCAATGTGAAATTCAGATGGGGCTTTCCGATATGCATTTTTTACTACCTACTGCGGCGGCGCGGCGTCAGTTTTTCTCAAAATGGGGAGAAACCACTTTCAAGGAGTTTCAATCTTAACTGTGCACTCATGTTGTTTTAGATAGGGTAGTCTATATATAAGCGTAATTAACCATTGTTTTAGGTTATTTTAGTCTCCACTAAGAAGCTATAAGACGCAAATTTATATAGGCGACTATCCCATTACAGTTGGTAGGTACCCATACCCATGATGCCGTTGGGCCTGGTCTGTCCCTCATGCGCAAAGATCGAAGAACAAAAAGATGAAAAGAGTATTCCTTTTATTTGTACGACTGGGAACTTGGGGGCTTGGCCTTCAACTCACCTGGTTACAAGTTAAGACAAGGCCGAAGGTAGAGGTGCACTTTACCCGGAATCCTCAACAGTCTCAGAAACGATTCTGAGGACTTTCCTCTAGTCCAGCCAGAATAAAGTGATGACAACGATTATATATCGTGTTTCTACACGTGACGGTGTAGGTCGTCCGAAATATCAACAGTTTGCAAACAATTACGTCACAGCATAGACTTGTTTTTTAGCAATGGGGTACGTTTCCACTAATGATGTGCGAGGAGTCTGAGTTACAAGGCGGTGTAGTGGAGCTGTGTCACAGTGTATAAGAAATCTGAGTGGTGCGAGGACGATAGGTATTCAATCATAAAGTGAAGAAGCGGTACAACGAGTCTGGCAGGCCAATCGTGCAACTTTGCAACGATTTTATCTTATCGTCATGAAATCGTATCGAATTTAACGTTATTATTGAAATGCGACCGATTTGAAATAATTGTCTAACATTATTAAATAACTATTGATGTAACGTTTAGAATTTGTTATCGTTACGTCTTGTAGCCATCAGGTTACAAGACGAAAACGTTTTCGTCACATTACGATATTTTTACATAAAACCATTTAATATTTATAAATTGAACGATATGATAATAAAAGTTGTGCGATAAGCAAATATCTCGCGACCTTTCACGCTTTTCTCGATAGTTTTGGAAGTGCAAAGATCTCGCTTCACCACCCTTCCCACCAGAGCCGCGCTATGTACGTCAGCTTAGAAAAAAGTACGAAAGCTATCACACCGAATATAGTACTCGTAACTCGTACAGGCTCAACCTTATAGCGGTTTGATTTTATCTATTTTACTAAGCAATGTTATTGAACAAGCTTTATTTAAATGTCCGTGTCGTATGTGGTAAAAAATATTATGAATCGGTATTAGACTGTATTTTAGAACTGTCCCCAAAAACAAGTTGAGCTGAAAATTTGGAACACGTAATATGATGACAATGAAGTTATACGGTAACAGCGATCCTGATCTGATAATGGAATTAGGAACAGAATGTTCAACAGAACTCCTCATAGTGAATAGGTCGATTGAGTAGAAACTTGGCATAACTGGCAAGTTCCGACGATATACAATATGATAGCGAGTCGATCTGACTAGGCAAGATAAGTTCACTGGCTTTCTAAAGTAAATTAAAGTAAAAATATCCGTGGTTGGAATCATTAGACTCAGTTTACTGTTAACTAATAAAAGTTTGCTCCAAAAAAAGTTTTTTCAACAATAAAACTGATGTTTATGTCAGGTTAGTAAAAGGAAACGAATGGAGTCTATAATGTAACTACTTGGGTGACGAACATTAAATCTTTATATGTGTTTATTTCAATACACATAGGTATCATACAGCTGTTTAGTATTAATGTCAGAATAACTACCAATATGAATTTTAAAAAAGTGCGAATAAAGACGTTTCTTTAGCCGCGTAAATTACAAGGCTCTAGTCAAAGACACATTGTTTGATTTGGAGTAACAATTAGTGTTGTTTTCCTTCACTTGCCTTCAATTCAAGTGACCGGGGGCCCTACCGCCGACGGCGAAGCCGATCTCCATTGGCTTAAAATTAGCTTCATGAGAACTAGAAACGATTTTTACTACCGGGTATGTGTCATATCCAAAATGGCGTTTCCCATCTTAAAAGTGTACACATGTTATGAAACCTATCCGTTCAGTACATTTGACGGTAAAAATCGTTTCTAGTTCTCATGAAGCTAATTTTAAGCCAATGGAGATCGGCTTCGCCGTCGGCGGTAGGGCCCCTGGTGGTCAAATGAATTTCATCTATAATTTAGAGGGATCTTTTTCGTATAGTTCACGTCATGATTTGCTGCAACTGCAACACTACTGTACAAATTCAACAAAACACAAATCTTTAAGAATGTCAGCAGGACGTATTATATACAGGGCGTAACATTTAGATCGGTCAGTATGGGAAAGTCTGAAACAATAAGATCTGTTCTTTGGAACCATGTCATCGATTTTAGTAATAAGTAAAACTGTCTGTTTCAAATTAATGAAATGTTTTTTAATTTTCTGAATTTATTTTAGTAGGTGTTTGAAATGTCTACCTTTTTTTTCAACTCATTTAGGTAACGATTTTACTATATTGCATTTTGTATCTTCAGATTCAGATGGTGAATTTTAAAATTTTCTCTATGTCTGCTATTAGGTCTTCAATGGTGTCGTAGCTTGTTTTGTACACTTCATCCTTAACGTAACCCCACAAGAAATAGTCTAGTCGGGTGAATCAGGCGGCCTCGTTTGATAGGGCCGCCCGTACCAATCCAATTTGAACACCTACTTAAATAAATTAAAGGATAGTAAAATGCGTTTTATTAATTTTAAAAATCATGTTTCATAGTTATATTTACTGCTTAAGACCTACACAATCGATATCTAAATAGAAATAGTGTTTGTTTAATTTTTCAAAAGGTCCGGGAATAGAATCCCGAGCTGAGTACAAGTTTTTTTAAATGTATGAATGCAGTTTTCTTGTCACTTAAATCGATGACATGGTTTCTAAAATCAGATCTTAGTATGTCTTATAGTTTCAGACTTTCCCATACTGACCCATCTAAACGTTACGCCCTGTATAAGGTAGATTCTATTAACAATTCTATTACCTATTTGGACTAAAGCCAATGCATGTATAGATTGAACTATTTTTTTGAGGATATCGACCTTATCAACTACAGAAAAAAACCATTTAAGGCTAGATTTTGTTAACCTATGTTTATATATCATGGTGTAAGCTTAACATCCGTTTATGATTCTTAGAGTGATGCCATACCCATACACCCTATATGTGTAGTGCAGTATATAACTGGCGCGCTCCGTCATGCCTGCGTGTGTTCCGTGGCATTGAGTGGCTACTAATAATAAATCGGTGAACTTGACATTGAGCGGAGAATCAGAGGCTCGTCATCGCTGCGACTCTCCATCTCAGCTCTGTATTGCAATTATGTGCATGTATGAAAAGGATAGCTGATGTTATCTTCCAATGTTCGCGAGTGTTTGTAGGTCAGTCGTGTTCCGGGCGATAGTCCGAAAGTCGGCTGGAGGTTACATTACGTGTTATTTACCTATGTTATTACCTACGATAGCATAATGACTGCTTAAATAAATCGATCCGCACTATTTCTTCGAAATTACTTTGAAGTTTCATGATTTTCGTTATGCTTTTACCAAAGACTAGAAAATATTAAATATCGTGAGAAAAAATTACTTTAATACCCCAAAGTTAATGGAAAACAACTTCCTACACGAATTCGTAAAGGCTTTTCCAATAGAGCTTATTGAATCGAATACTAAGCTTAGTAAGTTAATTATTTTATTATTATACTTATTTGAAACAAAACTACATCAGAATTTGGTATTTAAATCTGTAAAATTATACGTATATATGAGTATATACATACTGGTAATTTATGCATTGATAAAAGCGAACTCTAGCAGAATTTTCCAGAGCTACGCGGCGCAACCTCGAGGTTCAAGCCTTGAAAGCCTACTTGTTTCTGGAAAATGCCGCTAGATGGCACAACAACCCAGTGGCGCCTGTAAGTTGAAGTTGCATATAACTTACTGAAGATGGCGCTACTAGTTGCAAACTTGATTTTCAGATTTCATATTTTCATGTTTTAGCCATTTGTAACAGAGATTTTTGTAAACTTATAATGTTAATTAATTACAACAACCTATCATAATTTATAGCATGTTTAGTAGAAAAGCATAATAAAATGCAATTTTGCAACCAAACTAAACAAAATTAAATTTTCATTATCAAAATAGTTACAAACATTAATGTTACGATCATTAATGACAAAACCTGCACTGGAATGTTTTGTCGTTATTATGACGCTTCGTAGGCGGATTAGTGATCGTAGTAAAGGTGTTAGATAATACACATAAGGAAGCTGCTGCCCTTTTCCTTCCCTAAGAGGTGTCAACTCTTAAGCATACTGCCACGTATAAAGTTATTTTTGCTTCCGTACCCCCCCTCCCCCCCCCTCCAATCCCCCCGTATAAACTCAAACTATGCCAAAGCTCACTCCTTCGCGCAATATCCCTAATATTACTATGGGGTCCAATATTTTTTCTTACATAGACACCTCAGTGGTCTAGTGACAGGCCGTCTGATTCTCGATCCAGAGGTCCTAGGTTCAAATCTCGGATGGGGTACTTTTTTTGTGATGTTGTTTCCATCTTAGTTACATTCCAGGTTTGAATTACCTGAATGTCCGATGAGTAAGGTGATTCCTTGCTTCGGTTGCCACGTTATTCTGTCGGTCCCGGGTAGGTACTGAATATTATAGTGTTATGTAAAGAGCTTTGTCAGACGCCTATGGCGGCAACTCAAAAAGTCTCACACGGCTGTTACACCGCCCGCATAAATACCGCAATAGGTGGTCAAACGTAGTATACTATGATACTACTACGTATCGTAGTATACTACGTTTGACCACTTACTCACTTGAAAATCAAGTAGATGTGGCCTAAGATCGAGCACGCTTGTCTAAAAGGAACCTATTCAAGTCTATGAAGACTCCAAGACATGCATAGACTAGTATGTGATTTTTTTTTAAATCAGTTGGTCATTATCTGCCTACGTCAAAGGAATTTTAAAATGTAATGATCATGTTAATCAAGCACGATTTGTAAAATGCGTGTACGTCAGAATATCGTATGGCGATGCGTCACACGACCGCGGTCATCGTTCCCGTTCTGAAACAAATAAATATTATGCCTCGAGTCACTGCTCTACTATTTTGGGTAATTTGCATGTTTGTTGTTAGTAGCCGCCCAGTAGTCGAAATTTGACCGATAAGAAAACATATTATTATTACATAATGTTTGACACTAACCTTGCTAAATTTCACACTCTCGGTGCGCGCAATATGCTTATAAGGGTCTGAAGTTTTCTCTTCGCATATGAACGTATAGATTGACGTACTTTTTTGTGTAATAAAATTTTGTACTTGGTTATCGGTCCAAAACCAAAATGTGTAACTACTCGACACTAGATGGCGCTACGTGTCTGCTACTGTAGTATGAAATGTTTATTGAATTACGTAGGTAATTCTTTATTTATATTCATAATTTATAAATTATATTGATACATCACAAATAATTAAACTCATAAATTATAAAAAGTTTATTTATCTTGATGATAAATAAAAAAAGTCACCCTGTTAGGGTGTGTTTTTTATAAATTATCTGCTGGATGACTGCTCTCCACTAGCGAGAGTATTATGGTCATATCTACCATGCAGACCCAATGCGGATTACTGGAAGCAAGGTCGTAAGTAGTAAATTTGAATAAACATTTTAAATCAAATATTTTCCGATGGCCGTTTTTGGTTGTATCTACCTATAATATAATCAAGTCACACTTTGTCATTGGCTAATGTGTTCAGTATTCATATCTATATTAATACTATATATTGAAGTGTCTCCGTTTATTTATTTCTTTGTTGGTTTTTGAACGGATTTTGATGAAATTGCCGGCGTCCATATCGGCGTCCTCCCCGTAGCGTTATAGGTACACTGTTTGCTGTCAGGGAGAAAATAGGCTTCTTATCATATGGGTGCTTCCGAGCGACATCGGAGTCATAAGCTAGTTGCCTATATTATAACCTTCATAATCAATATAACGGCATAATAAAACAGTTTGTAGGAGAAGGGCGCTCGATATTGTAGCAGATATAGATTAAATACTAGCTAGAAGAGTCTACGTTCACACCACACAATATGAGCTTTTTCCTAATAATCGCTGATTTTTCACACAACATGTCACTCATCACATACATACAGGCTAGTATGATATGGACAAGTTATGTGGGGGACGAAAGTCACGTTGCAAGGACTATGTTGAGTATAAATGTGGAAAAGTGGTGATGTCACTCATGATGAGATATGATTGATGTTGAGATTTAATATAGTCATATACACCTATACCTAGTACCTAATAGTACGTGATATTACACTTAAAGTTATAACTACCCACAATTTTTCAGTTCCTTAAAATCATGAAGTGTATAACGTTTCAAGGCATAAAGTATAAGTAAAGCTGTTGTAAATTTTGCTTTTTTATCTATTACAGTGAAACTCAATATAATGAAAGAAATAATTTTCTATAACGCATTTATGATGATGATTTTGCTTCGAACATACGTATGTGGAGATTATAGTCAAGTCGGTCGTGGAGCAGGTTTATGTCCAACAGTGGCCAGTAATTGACTGTAACTTTATGTAGTGTGTACTAGGATTAACTGTAGCAAGCGAACGAACGACAGCACAGCGCACTCGGTCGGAGTGCAACCTTGCAGAGTTTGTTGCTCCGGCAGGGGGGCGCGCGGTAGGGGGGTCTGACCTCCACTGACATGGTATCTAAGCGACACCGCGGTGAGACCATATCACCCTCAACAGATATCGTGATTGAGATTGCGAACTTTTGTTGTAAAACTGTTGATAGCAGTGTAGCCGCATGTAAATCCCCTTACAACCAAGAATTAGCAGACGACCTGCGGCTACAACTCGTGCCTTGTAGATGTTCCATTTAGCCTATTTTTTATTATAATACATGTTATTTATTAAATTCTTAATACATTTGATTATAAAATTAAAAATATAAAATAACATCACTGCAGTAAATATGTATAAATAAGGCCAACCATCAACCGCGGGACAAGGTCCAAGCGGCTGCAAAGGATTATATTTTTTTTTGTTTTTATATTGACATAATGTATTCGATTTACTAGAAAGTATTTGAAGCAATTAGTGTAAGTAGCAAAAGCCGTACTGATTAATAATAAATTAATACATGTTTTATCGCACCAGTCAATCTTGCAGTCTTCGAACATAGAATGAAAAGGTTCTTCTTAAAAAAGCCTGCTCCTTCTTACATTGTTTTTACATGACATTGATCATCAGCTCATTTTAATGACAACCGAAATAATGTTCTAGGAATCGGTATAGCAATTTTTTACAAATATATTTCTACAAAGTCAATATAAAAAAAATAGAAGAAATGTGTTGAATAAACATTTTTAAATGAAAAATATGACGATGCAATAATTAACCGTGAATGGTAGTTAATAATATGATATTATGTAAACATGCGATAGCATTCAATGTTTATTCATGACAATACAGTTTATTCTAGAAATATGCAAAAACATGTGTCCATATTATTGCGAGTAGGTAGGCCTTCAGCCTATATCGAAGTCAACAACATAGCTCACAGTATGACTGCACTTAATAATCATACAAGTCTTATCCTGCGAAAACTATAAGTATAACCGCCTCTGTGGTCTAGTAGTTTGCCAAACGGTTTAAGATCCAGAGGTCGATTCCCAGGGGGGTATAATGTATATAATGTGCTCGGTTTGTTTGGTGTTGTTTATAAAAAGTTTGTTAAGATTTATAATTTAGATTAAGTTCATTAAAACACCTCGAAACTGAACAGATTAAGAAGTCCTAGCAGTACCTCTCTCCTGTACAAAAGTAATTTGTATTTAATTTTGTAATAGCTGATCCCATTCAGCAATACAAACTGAGATTATTCTTATCAAAATATATAAAATATAATGTATAAATTATTTTGAATCAGACATGCCATTTTGAAATTAACGATAAATTACGTTTGTAGAGTTGAGAGCGAAAATTTGCGGTACTCCGGGGCCCTCTTAATTATTCCCCTCTTTATATTGTGCACTGATTTTGTTTTAGACCAGAAATGTTTCACGATTTTAGACATTTTTAAACGCCTCTGTGTTCTAGTGGTGGCCTACCGATGTCTGATCCAGAGGTCCCGGATGCGGGACCCAGGGGAGTATAATATTTGTGCTTAGTTTAGTAGGTGCTAGAATTTTTTTCAACTCCGCCTGACTGTCTACCACCATTTTTCCTAATTACGTCACCATGACTACAATTCCCAATTGTTGTGTTCCGGCATTTAGAGGATAGCCAGTTCCTCAGACAGTTGAGAATTCCGGGTGATGTGCGCTTCCACCTAAGGCCTTATGGCCTTAAGGCCGCAAGCAGACCTAGTGTAAACTGTGAAGATAAACGACTATCTACTCAAACACACTATGAGATAATTTATTAACTATCGGACAAAATTATCTGGCGTTCTTGATGAAGTTTATTGCCCCAAATGCAGTTTGTTTACTCGCACTCTGCTTACATGCATTGTTCAACTGAATTAATATCATTCATAATTTACTATGCACATTAAAATTTGTAATAAACAGGATGTATAACAAACAAAGAGCAATAAAATATGTGTGAGCCTTGCAACGGGCGATATGACACTAATATTATCACATTATTGTCACTGGAGGCATTCATTTGACAAATTTGTGAGTACTATTTAAACACGTATTAACACTAATAAACTGCATAAAGTTTATTTAATAATAACAAATTAACATTCATTTTTGACCATCGAATCGTAATGAGTTATAGCCAAATAACTTAATAACGAATGTTGGTACACGTTAGTAACTAAAATAAGGATATAAATGAAACAGAATTAAATGAAATTATAAACAATCACTAAGCCATTATTGTCATTGAGGATCCTGGGGGTGATATGCCTAGTACCGCCAACCAGTGTCTTATGTAGACCGAACGATCAGAAGATGTGATAACTTATTAACATAGGAAAATATAACAATAAAGTACTTATTCACTTAATTATTTAGCTCTTATTAGGTAAAGCGTATACAAGTGTTCAAATTAAAATGATAAATGTTATGGTTCCAGGCCTTATTTAATTAAACATTTAAACCATCACAGTGGTATAGTGGTTCAACCACTTGCGACAAATCCAGAGGTCCCGGGTTTGATCCCCAGGAGAGTACAATATTGTGCTTGTTTTTGTTCGCGGTAGGACGCTTTTGCCTTTTAACCATCATAGCTAAGTCTGCCGCCATGACAACAATTGTAAATTGTTGTGTTCCGGCATTTAGAGGTAGATAGCCAGTTCCTCAGACTGTTGAGAAGTCCTGGTGAAGTGCTATTCCATCTTTGGGCTTATAATAACTTGGAACCAGGTGAGATCAAAAAAAGAATTGGCAAAATGTAAGTTGGGCAACCATAATGATGTGCTTTATATTTTTTATTAGTAAGGGATCGTCTCAGTGCAAGTCCACCTTGCTATTAATTTTTATATAATAAGGTAATAATAACTGTCCGTTTGTCTTTAAAAAGATTGTTGATATTTATCATTTAACTTTTTGTTTACCCCATTTAAATAAAAAAAATAATTGTTTTCCCGATTCATTTTTACAAAAATAAGTAATTATAATAACTAAGAATAATAAAAGCTTTACTTATTATTGGTTGTTACTATAAAATATAACAAGAACCCCAGCAAGCGCCGTTGTTTTTTTTTAAATACCGATACGATTTCTCACAAAACATTAAATATTATTTATGCGGTAAAAACAAAAATGTTATTGCATTTCTAGATACAATACAAATTGACTACAAGTAGGAGTAGTAGGTTTAGTGGAGATTGTTCCATCGTCCCTCTGTATCTCAGCTGTTTACGTATCCGTTGGCATGACCTATATACCACTACAATTGTATTATTCATGAGTTTGTCACTCTGCCTTTGTGCTCGCTGCTACACTATGACTCTACATAGGTAGTCACAGTTTTATAAAATGGTATCAATAGTTATGTAACAATATATAGATACCTCGTTTACGTATCAGTATCACAGTATATTTCCTGTAGCGCAAAAAAATATTATTGTTGTCAATACAAGTGTGTTGTTACTTTTGTACGTACCTGTTAATGTTTGTAAAATTTATGTCGTGGATTAAGACCTTGGGTGGAACCTCAATCTAAAAGCATTATTGTCTTATTATTACTTTACTTTTAACGTAACATTAGAACAGTAATGGTTTCATAGGTAGTGGTTCCACCCCATCATTAGCATAATAGAGCTAGTACGTCAAGCAGTAGGAACATATGTAGGATAGGCTGTAGGGACATGGAGTACTGCCTACTCCATGTCCCTACATTCCCTATTCGTTGTAGCGACAGTATAAACCCTTTAGATTGTATATGTGGCATTAATCTATGAGTATTTCACGAAATTCTTACTTAGTGCACATCTTTATCACAAAAGGAAGCTGTCCTTAAAAATGGCTTGGTGGTCTTATGGTTTGATTGATTGATTTTAACAAGCCTCGTAGCTCAGTTGGTAGTAACTCTGCATTCTGCGCTGTAGGCTGTGGGTTCGATTCCCACCTAGGACAAACATTTGTGTGATGAATATAGATGTTTGTTCTGTGTTTGGGTGTTGTATCATAATAGTACGTAGTATGTATTTACAAAAGTAGTTAATTATTCTATCAGTAATCTAGTTCCCATATTACAAGCTATGCTTAGTTTGGGGCTAAATGGCGCTGTGTAAAATTAATGTCCTATAATATTTATTATTATTTATTTACTATCGTTTGTTCTGTCAATTGGTTATGTGCTTCATAGCGATTATTTAAAAGACATCTGTTTATAAGACCAAATCAAAATTGAGCAGTAAGACCTAACTAAACGAATTAAGATTGCGGATAAAAATAGCTGAAACAAAATATTAACAGTTGTTATTTTCTGCTAATTCCTTTTTGTTATTCGTGTCGCAAATATTGTAGAGCCACTCACTCCTGTTGACCTGCTTGAAAATCTTTATCTATGTACGTTACTTATATAATCAAAACAGTAGGTACGTTCTATTGTTTTTTAGTATCAAGTTTTGACACATTATATTTTCTTGATTATCAAAGTAATTGTTCAAGTTTATTGGCTCAGTGAAAGGCTATGCTAATGTGTATTTTGTATATATTTAAATACCGGTACAACTTTGAGTGTTTCATCAATGGAGGCAGCAATAGATGTGTCGGACCTCGGGAAGGCGATGATTGCGAAGGTCGGCCCGTAGCTGGATCTAGCATCACGCCAAGCTTCTCCATGTGGTATCGCTTGCGAGGTGCTTTGTGACGATATACCGGCCGTCATACTTTGTAGTCAAATACAATACGTAACGTGTCAGAATAAAGTGCAGTTTCCATTGAGTTAGCCGTCGGTCGGTGGCCTTACCTCGTTTGAGTTCATGCACCCGCGCGGAACTAGGGCACGTACCGCGTGCTCCCCCCACTACCTGCCGCTGCCCCCTACCGCTCCGTTACCTACCACTAGCTTTCAATGAAAACGATTATATTATCTACTTTTGAAAATATAGTTCTACGGTTCATGCGAATGTCTCACTTGTTTAAACTAAAGTAACAGAGCTCTTTATTTCGAAGTGAGTTTTGTGAGTAAGACATTCTCTGTAGTGAGTAGTAGTAGAGAAGTAGAGCTTTGTTTCTGTATTTTATGTGGTCGGTTGGTATCTAGTTGTCATGCAAAAGCCTGTTGGTAACTGCAGTGGTTTCTTGGTGTATTGTATTGTGTGCAGCTCAAATTCTAAATTGCATTCGATTAATTCAAATTTAGCCCAGTGATATAGTTTCAGTCAAGGGGAAAATGCTGCCATTGTCACCATGGCCTGGCGATGGCGGCGGCGGGTGGTTGAACCTAGTATTGCGCCGGAGTGGTTGCGCAAGCGTCGACGAGAAAGTGCGAGTAAAAGTTGACGCAACCCACGTCACACCGCCCGCCTCGCCACGTCACACACATATACATATGAGTGTGTGTGCACTTACTATTATGTGCTCGTATGTGTCATGCACTGACGACACTTGATTACAATCGATGTTATACAATGCTTTTCTATTATAGGAAACTTACGAGTAGTTACCTCATAAAGCACTATGCGAACAGATATCTGACTTCACCAAGTCAATCAGACCTTAGAATAACCATAATATATATAAATATAAAGCCATAATAACTCAAGCATTAGGTAAATATAATGGGCGGCCCTATTGCTAAAATTTCAGCAGTGGACGTATGTGGGAAAATGATTGCTAAAAGTGATTTCATCTAGTCCTCATGCTTGATATTGTTGATATTGGTACCTATTATTTTGTTAAATTATTTATCCTCATGTATTTTTGGTTTTTACCATTTACCATTTTTCCATACAAGTAAGCGGTAATACTTTTGTAACGCCTATTTATTATAGGTACCTACTGCTGCATTTACAAATGGGAATTATGACATTTGGTAACCAAACTGGTATCTACTTGTTAACACTTATTGAAGCACTATAGCCAGATAATAAACCGATGCCGAATGCCGCAGCTATTTCTGAAATTAAACTTTATATATATACGTTGCAGATTGTGCAACTCGATAGTAAATAAAGCATTAAACCTATAGGCCAAGTGTATAATGTGTATAATTCTGAGTTAACGTCCTTACAATCGTTTTTTTCTACACCTGTACATTTGTTGTTGATTTAAAAGTTATTGAATTGAATAAATTAGGAGCTAGGCAACTTTACCACGTATGAATACCAAGTAAGTATCAGAATACCTATAAATATGACTAGATCATGATCGATAGTTGAGCGCCAATGAAAATAAGCAATAATTACCAAAATCTGTGATAATTGTCATCACCTCTAAATACTGTGTATTTAATTCGTTCCGAACGAAATGTATATTTCTGAAATACAGCGAGTTGACTGAAAATTGGAGTAAGTAATTTTCAGCAGAGGGTTCTAGAGAGGAGAGGAGGGGGGCGCTCTGTGGCGACAGAAATAGGGCGCGGAGGACAGAGCAAGGCTGCCCCGGTTGCCGGCCAACGACCCGCGCCATGCTCGCCTACAGTTCATGCGCGCGTGTGTGCGTGCGCCGAGCTTATGCACAGCGACGTACG
The DNA here is from genome assembly GCA_951394065.1 of Venusia cambrica. Taxonomy (NCBI): domain Eukaryota; kingdom Metazoa; phylum Arthropoda; class Insecta; order Lepidoptera; family Geometridae; genus Venusia; species Venusia cambrica. The sequence continues at coordinate 8,146,045 of OX596060.1, read as the reverse complement.
TCTGTGTGCGACTGACGACGTACTATACTATACTACACTCATATGGATGCATCGCAGTCATTTACGTTAGGTCGTGGATCCCTGCTACGATTCCATATGCAACGCACCTCTCTACCTATTTAATTATCGATAACACTACCTAATTTCATTTAAATACCACTCTTTTGTCAAATCCTACACTACATCGACATTAAAAACAATTTATAAAGCTCCAGTTGTGCAACAGCTAAAACTTCTTATAGAGCTTAGAACTATTTTTACTACGTTAACTATAAAAAGGTTGAATGTATTAGCGCCATCTATCTGTGGATAGTGAAACTTTTGAAACTTCGAGTTGTTAGCTGTCGCCCTCCGCCCCGCGGCTCCCGCGATAAGGGCAAGGGTTCGTTGCCCCGATAGAGGCTGACCTCAAAAACGAGGACACTGCAAAATTAGGACGATGACAACGTAATGACTTGAGCGCCCGACTGTAGCAAACGAATGTAGACTCAAGAAACACTTGCACATGAAATATAATCGCTTACGGCTTCAGATTGAACAACATGACATGTATTTGATCAATTAGGCAAATACGCTGACTCCAAAGTGAGCTAGCTCGAAGTGTTTCACAGACGGTAATATTAGGCTCGGATTTATCGTCGCAATTCGAGTAAATCGGTATTAATACGGTTTACTGGAATGCGTTGTACAACATGCTTACCAATTTTCATTATTTATACAAGGAGAAGATCTTAAAAAAATACCCGCCTGTACCTAAGAGAGCTTCATAGGAAATCTCTTTTGTGTCAATTTACACGAGTGGTTTTTCCACTGCTATACTAAATTAATATGATAGATGAATGGCAAATTGCACGTCTCGGATACAGTCAGGGCACGGATAGGTTCAAAATGTTTCTACCAATTTCAATATTTAATTCTATATTCAAACACATAAGGAATAAATTCCTTTCACGGCTCAACCCATCTCGGGGATATGACTAGGTTTTGATGATTTTCTAGTTTAGTTGAATTCTTAGGGATCCGTAGCTCTTGTAGCAATTGGAAAAAAAATGAAAATATATAGGCGTCGTTTAATTTTTTAGACCATCTGTTTGTCAATAACCCTATTTCTGAATAACGGTCTAGCTAAGCTTAACTAAAACTAAATTATGTAAGGTTTATAGATTCAAGTCCCCTTAAAAAATGGATTCTTACTGAATTAATTAAAATCTTGTACAACATATATCATTTTTGTTTGAAGACCTTTTATTTAATGTCAGCAACTGATCATGAAATTCGAAATGCTTTTGGAAAGAAAATTAAAAGTCTATTATGTTAACTATAACAAAACAGCAAAGAGAAGAAGTGAAAGAGAAGTGGTATGAAACTCGAATAAAATACGGAAATTATGTACGGATTTAAGGTTTATTGCAGTTAAGTAGACAACAAAGTCAGCCAGTGCGAGTCACACTCGCACTTGTCCCATTTACACTTACATTTGTACCCCAGAAACATGCACCTTTTACAATGAATCCTAATGAAAGGTCATCATTTTATCGCATAACGTGTTATTCATAATTCATTTGTGTTGTTTCAGGTAAGTCCCGGTCGTTAAACTATTGATCGAGTTACCTAGATATCGTCTGAAAATGTGAGTCATACTGGTTGAATACCAAGAAATTTATAAGTTATTGATTTTGGTAAAGTCTGGTTGCTTAGTTATTTTTGAAACATCGGCCAAATCGTAATATTTATTATTTGAAATAATCGAGGTTTCAAGCTATGGAATCAATGTGGTGCCAGTTTAAATTAGTCTTGGATTGTCTCCTTTATCCACCGCAAAAGCAATGAACGCACAACATTTTCATCAAAAGTACCAAGCTCACATAAAATTACAGGAGATGAACGTATTAAAAACATCGCGGCTCATTGCGCACAATCAAATTTTAACGCGTTAAAATATTCACTCCCACTTTTACACCGCGCTGACGCGGCGGGACTGAGATAGGAACTTTGATAAGATTTATTCGACCAATTTTACCTATTTAAGTAACATTATAGTCAAACGTAAGCCTATTATTACATTTTGTTTTAGTCAGCTTGACTAGCTACCACTGTCTTACCTAATTCTGTCGCCATAACAACAATTCTAAAATTGTTGTGTTCCGGCATTGAGAGGTAAGATTTTAACCTTGTTGCGGATTCCAGGTGAAGTGCGCTTCCACCTTCGGCGTTATCATAGCTTAAAACATTAGGTGAGATGAAGTCCAAGTACCAAGTAGTACAATAAAATAATACAATAAAAAGACATAGCGTTGCGTACAAATTTCGTTTCTGTTGGGTTGTTCCACTGGGCAAATAGAACATCTTGGTATAACTGTCGTAATTTCAGTCCACATACGCCAACTGCTGAACATAGGCCTCCCCCAATCGACACCACACATGACCACCTGAGCAACCTCCATCCATCGACTCTCCGCAACCGAGACAATGTCATCGCTCATCGGTCCATCGAGTGGAGAGTCTTCCCAGAATCCGTTTAGGGTTTAATAGTAGTGGCCATGTGAGGAAGCTCCCCAGCAGTTATAGGTTCTGCGAGCTATGTGGCGTGCCAACTGCCACTTCAGCTTGCTAATTTTGAGAGCTAATAAATAAAGCCGTGTGTATGTAACTTCTCAATTAATTCATAATTCTCGGTTCTGTTCTCAAATTGCTACAGTGCGTAACGTACGTAGTCTTGAATCCACTCTTACCAATATGCAGAAGGCTGAGATAAATATAAGTATTCTGAAAACGGAGTACTGATAGTGATACTCGTAGATAACGAATGTAAATCGAATGAAGCAAGTGCCCACCCGGCTAAATATAGAACGGTCACCCACCGGGAACCAGGGCGCTCCCTCTGGTGCCACCACCCTCACAGCTAGCCCTACAAACATACCTATTTTATATGTACACATCTTTTATTTTATGACTTTTTTCGTAAATCGCAGAAAAATAACACCATTTCGTAACACAAATTTCAGGCGGCAATATATTTTACTCTTCAGTACGTTTCTTGAAGATAGCTATCCACAATGAAAAGTGATTTGCCTTACACTAATGATGATCATTGAGAGAAGATACCCAACCAGGTATAAATGTAATTCAAAATCACGCTGAAAGCTTATGGAACTAGAAGTTGCGCCAGTTTGCACAATGAAGTATTGCATTCGTATTAAATTGAGTAAGGCCACGTCAGCAACGTGGGTGTTGTTATTTTCCCCATGGCTGGCTGGCGAGCTCGGCTGGAGCGGCGCGGGGAGGGTGTCGCAAGCGCACACAGTGCAACTAAACCAGAGTTTCCAATGCGTACAAGTCATTCCGGCGACGTATCGCAGGCTCGAACAATGCTAACAGATGCTCCGTTATTGCGAGACTAGGCTTTCAGCTGTGTCTATGAGAGCAGTTTCGTTTGTGTCAGCCTGTGTGAATATCAAGTAGATGTAGCTCTGTGGTGCTTGGTCGCTAGTTCTCTGTGTCTCGGGTGCATGGCCGGCCATCGGCACCGCTTCGACCCTGACTGACTTATCTTGCGAACGTGCGCCGAGCGCAAATTCTAATGCTGGCGAATTTAACAAGCCATGGATTATTGTCGAACATTGATCATAAAGGCCTGCCTTATCGTAACTGCCTCTGGCATGACTTACCTGAGGCTAGCCTTAACTCATAGAGAGGTTCGTTAGTTGTCAAGACCGTTTATTTCGAGAAAACTTCGTTTGAAACTAGATTTATCTACATATTCTGAAACGATAAACATCTACTCTGATGATTGTTTTATTTCTTAGTTTATATAAAAGTATTTTTTAAATTGACCTAGATTTTGGGCATTATTTATATACAGTCGCCTGCGCTAATATGTATACACTTCATAATAAAAACAAATTTACTCATTACTTTGATATTAAAGTTTATTATATTACTGTTGTATTCATCACAATAATTGAATAACCAAATTAATAATTTAGCTATGAAGTATAAACATATTATTGCAGGCGACTGTGCCTACGTTAAATCTAGTCCGTATAAGGTTCGGGGCTAGCTCAATTTGCACTAACTGTGCATTTTAGTTTATAGGCTTATCGACGCTATGCTTAGTATCTCTATGTGTAACGCGAACTAAGCACTTACGACATCAAAATTAAACTGGAGCAGACTGTTTTCGTAGCAGCGTAGCAGTCGCAAAGAAAACTAGAGTAAGCTTCCCTGCTATTATTTATCTTGTTTAATTATGAGTTGGTGGCCTTAGCGTTTAAAGAGCACATAAAAACTATTTTATTACGGTAAAAATAAATTGATCATAATAATACTACATGATTTGATTCGACCTATTCTTTGATGTTTCCTTAGTTTGGGGCATTTAATTAGCTAGCAATTTAAAATACCTTTTTTAATTAATATTATGTTATTAAATAAGGCTTTGGTCGTAGATACTCGATAAGTCGAGAGCAATGCTATTATTGTTATAAATCAAAGGATAAAGTTATAACCTTGAATGGCTTTGTTTTGTAATTATCATTGTTTTGTACTTGGTTTCAAGTACGTTCCTTGCAGCACTGTCACTTTGTGGTATGTGCGAAACTATAGGCAAGGTTTTGTATGCATATTCATGGAAATTACGAGAGCCTTCGTCGTGAATTAATTACTAACGAGTACCTACATTTTAAAATTGTGATAAAGTATTTTTCTCAATACTTACAATGTACGTCACTGAGAAAATTAAAGAGAAAATGTCCAGAGGTTGCAGACATTTTCTCTAGATGGATCAAATCTGCACCGCACAAGACCTGAGACCTGCCTTCATGACGCTATTCAAACTACACTTGATTGAACTAAGTGGAAGATTATTTTAAAAGCTAAGATCATGCAAATGTCGCGACTCTTTACCCTTTCTTCTTGAGCCTTTGTAGATATAATGCACAGAAATAGATTTTTTTAAATAAATAGTGTTTTTATATATATATATATATATTTTATACAACTAGGAGATGGAACAAGCAAGTAGAACACCTGATGTTAAGTGAATGTCTTGTATATAAATCCACAAGGAGCATAGCCTACACGGCACTGCATTGCGCCCGTCAACTTGAGGCATAAAGGTGTAAAGCCTCGCGTGCCCATAATTTCACCGGCACAGCAATGCAGCTTGGCGGCTGTAATAGGTATGCTAGTAGTCCTTCCCCGGACAAGCCCTTTTACAAGGATTCTACTATATAGCTACATTGTTCACATATCTAATGATTACAAACCTAATTTGCAACACTCTTCAACATCAAACTAGATAAAGACTATGTTTTCACCCTCGATATCTTTTAACCGACACCGTCCCAAACCATCCCAACCATCTATCGTACCAGATGGATGGTTATAAGCTATTGCTTCTCAACTTTTCAATAACTGTCACCACTCTCACTCTTTACCATAAACGAGAATAAATCCCTTCTAGATACTTCAGTTTCTAACGTTTTTATTAAACGCGAGCCGGCGTGAAGTATTCACCCCGACATAATCAAGTTTTTTTTGAGGTTACCACTAGAATCAATAAAAAAATCAAATCATATCACTCGTCCATTACATTTTTTGTAAAATTGCAAATATTTCATAAAAGTTGTATTTTGTAAAAAAAAATATCAAATCATTGTCTATTATACTTTTTTTGAATAACATATATTTCATAGAGTTGTATTTTGTTTGAGTTCTCAGCGTAAAGCACGCCCAAATCGTATTTCAAAAGCTCTTATTATACTCCAAATCAGTTGTCAGAAAATAAAAATCTGAGTGCTTAGATTTTGTAACAATACCTTGTGGCTAATTGGAGTCTATTTTGAAGCAACTCGATGACGAAGCAAACTAGTAGGCCATCGGATTTTTATATAACAAGCAAATAGATTAGAGTACTAATAAAAACCTTGCCATTCATCATCTTACCAAATACGCTATTTGTACAAATAGCAAATTTAGTAAGAGGAGGCGGCTCAACTCCATCCATCCGTCGATATTGTTATTATGGAATTCTGCGTTTAACAATGTTAAACGTTGATGTCGAAATGTTTAACCACCTCTGTGGTCTAGTGGTTGAACCCACCGATTTCAGATCCAGAGGTCCCGGGTTCGATCTTAATTTACGACTTTATTTAAGTCCGCCTGGCTAGCTACCACCATCTTACCTAAGTCTGTTGCCATAATTACAGATGAAGGCCAAGTGCTAACCCGTCGTACAATAAAAAAAAAGTCATAGCTAGTCGAGAGTGCACCAGTGTGAAGCTTTACTGTCAACTTAGCTTTATAATTAAAAAAAAGTAAAAATAGCCCAATTTAAAGTTTTAGCTAATAATACTGCAGCTTAAGTAAAGCGATAGTCTTCTCATCAAGCAAATATAAAAGGAATAAAAAAAACCGCAACAATAACAATATATATAAGTGTTTTGTATTATTTTATTCCGAAGTTTCAATAACAGTGGCATTAAGATAACATTCTCTGATTTTTCTATTTAGGTCACATTGTCTCACTTCGCGTATCGCGGATTAATGTAACCTCGGCCTAAATCTATTAGTAGGCGTGGAAGGTGGCAGTATTATTATAACAATCTTTTACGATGACTGTACCAAAGAATAGCCTTTATGTAGGGCCACGTACTAGTATACTAACGCGAAACTAACCAGGATTTTGTTAATCTAATATGTAAAGTTGTCGTGTAGTTGTTGACTGTCAATCAACACAGGCCAGAGGTCCTAGAGACTTGTCATTGCAGAGTAGCTTCCATGTAAAGTAGGGGTGCACTAATAAAATATATTGTAAAATATATTATAATAATATAATATATAATAAATATATTAAGTATAAGTTAAACTCTTATCAATTATATTCCGTGTTTAGAAGCTAAGTTCTGCTAAGATGAAATAAAGTAATGGACAGTATAAACATGAACTCAAGCCTGTTGCCGAGAGATGAGGCAGGGACAACATATTTCCACTTGCTTCTGACTATGCATCACATCAACAGCCCATTAGTGTCTTCTGCCGGACAGAGCCTCCTCCAAAGCTGGAGGTTTTGCCTTGTTAACAGGCAGTTTGGTGATCGCAAAAAGGTGTAGATAATACACGAAAGGAAGCTGCTGTCCTTCTTCCCTTAGTCCGCTTTTACGACATCCATAGGCTGCGTTGGAGGGGTCGATTCTTAAGCCGTGACCACCATTGCAACCTGTTTGTGGATACGTAAGAAGATTAGTCATAGTTGTAAAAATTGATAAAATATGTCGTTTATAAAATTTAAGATGCAATAGAATTACTTTTTTAATTGCAGTAAAATGTTCCAGTAATTATTAACCAGCTGACCCGATGATGATGATGATGAGATGTTGTCTTTACAAATTGCATCCGAAAATTTCATTGATATTTTGTATCCGAATTTCCCTATTTAAAAACAACATTTTTTTTTCTAACCGGAAGCAGTATTGCGCGTACAAACGGACTGATTTTTTTGAATAATATAGATACAATTGTGTGTGTAACTCACAAAAATGTTAAAATAATATGTACAAAAGATAAAATTACTCAAATTAGTAGGTTGGTAGAGCTTTGTTTTTCTATAAAATTGGCCTAATGCGAGTCAAACTCGCATATCAAGACCGACACATATTTGATCAGATATAGGTTATGTTGCTATAAATAGGGCACTATAATCAGATCAAGTTAAAGGCGTGTAGTATGTTATAATGACTGTTTTTTTGCCCCGGTGACTTTGTTTTTACAGATCGGTATTACCCTTTTTTACTTTAACGCTTTCAGTCGAATCCTGCGGTTTAGATAAGATGGTTTTGGTAAATTTTAGCTTTTAAGTTACACTATCATGAATCCTCGATGGGTCTTAAAGCTGCTAAAGTTTTTTTATCTCACGAAGGCGGGTGAGTTTTACTTGTAGTTATGATGTGTATAAATACGTGCTTTTGGTGTGCCTAACAGGTAGCATTAGAATTTTTTGTATTTTAATAAAGAAAATAAATAAATAGAGTGAATCATAACAGACTCGTCTTTAAATTCGGTAAGTACTTCCTATATTCAGCTCTATTTTTTAACTACGATTTTGAATGTGCACGAACTAGATAGGTACCTACTTAGTTGTATATTGAACCGCACTTATTACTACGTACTGCGTACACAGACGTAAAAATACGCGACGTTAATTATTATACCAAATTTTAACTAAAATTCAAGTGTTTAAATTTTACTTAAGACGAGCTTGTACAGTATATATTATGCCAGGATTCATTCAAGTTATTTTTTCCTTAAGTAAATACGAATAGTTAGAATCCCGTATTGCGATTAAGCCTCAACACACTATTACACACATACACAGAAATATATAACAAAATTGCATTGTGAACATGTTTTTTCCTGTTATTTTTCATACTGTCGGTACTTTACGAACCATATACAGAGCGCTTCTGAGCTTACGCATGGAATCAGTGTGTGCATGCATCTACATACACAATTAAGATCAACCCGCCCTCGTAAGATACCAAAACTATCAGCGAACTTAAGAGCCCTTATTCTCGCCCGCGTTACGATATCTGCATGGAATCATCGTATTGACATATCGTAACGCGGGCGCGTTAAAATACAGAATAAGGGGGCTGAATGATTCATCCTAAAGAAATAATTCATTATGTTAACACACCGCTGTTTATTTTCGTTTTTGTGCTTTTGATTTATTTGTTAGACGTTGCCATCAAAATCTTTTTCATTTTAATTACATTTCATTTTAATTACTATTTGATATGGTTTAAAAAACTGTTTTTACAAGGTCGAACTGGCGAAACCCGTTAGCACCCATTGATTTCAGTTCTTATGAACATTCGTGCCGTAACAATCTAATGCTTCTGAGGTAGCATAGTGGAGTATAATTGCACCTTTGAAAGCGAGCAATGATTGAGGCTGTCGGCTTTGCCTTGACGTAATGAGCATAGGTTGTAGGCATTGGCTTGCAGTAAGAGGTGAACCTAGGCTGGATCTCAAATACAGAGTGGCAGGGAGCGGCCGCGAACAACTCGGACTTTGTAATACACTCGGCCTAGTCAGCGATCGTTGCCCTGCGACGCTCGAGGTCGCTCCGCTACAGCCGCGACCGAGGCAGTCCAACGCTCAGCGCTCTGTGAGAGAACGAATGCCGACGGAATTCGCAAAACAAGTTGCCACGAAATTCGAAACCTTTACCCACTACTGTCAAAAGTCTCATAGTTTTAATGAATATTAGATTAGTGACAGTGGGGTCTAATTATCTATTCCACAATGGTATTAGACTAGAGTACCCAGGGTTCGATCCCGAGGGTGGTACAAATTTATGCATGGTTTGGTTGGTGATAGAACTAGTTTCATGTTCACTTGCTTAGCTACCAACATGTTACCCAAGTCTGTCACCGTAACATAAATTCTAAATAGTAATGTTCCGGCATTTAGAGATAAGAAACCCAGTTCCTCAATCTGTTGAGAGTTCTGGGTGAAGTACGCTTCCACCTTCTGCCTTATCATAACTTGACACCAGGTGAGATAAAGGCCAAGTGCTTTCCCGACTGACATTTTTTATAATATTTTATATAATGCGATGTCAATTGCGTATACATCGTCACATCATTATCTTATAACCCATATTTATCAATGGTCCATTCACAACTAAAGACTTATATTATCTTAAATGTTTTTGAATAATTAAAGCCTTTTCAAACGTTAATATGATGTCATACTTGTTATGGATTATTATCCTTCTGCGGCTTCTACGTACATGTTTAATTAATAACGTATATAGATAAAACCACAGATAGGCAAGGTTTTAAAAACATAGCCGACGCCGTGGTTTAATGGTTCGCCCATCGGTGTCAGATCCAGAGGTACCGGGTTCGATTCTCAGGGGGAGTACAATATTATGCATGGTCTGGTTGGTCGTAGGAATTTGTTTAAGTCCACCTGGCTAGCTAACACCATCTTACCTAATTCTGTCACCATAGCAACCATTCTTAAATACAACTATTTAAGAGTCAGGGATTTATAGGTAAGATAGTCGGTTCCTCAGTTTGTTGAGGATTCCGTGTGAATCAGGTGAGATGAAGGCCAAGTAACTCCCCGTTGTACAATAAATAAAAAAAGTTGATCGTTTTCATCTTTAGTGGTTTATCAAAATACTCATAAATGAAAGCAAAAATATACTTACATGAAGCCAAAGCCAAATGACCATTAAATACTGTACTAAAGCTTTAAATTCGTTATTTATTCATGTCATTTGAGATTTCTAGTTTCTCTCATTACCGCCGTAGTAGTTGAACTATGCATAAAATAACTCTCAGTTTTATTACCCGTATTGTTTATAGAGCCTACGTAATGTAAATGTTAGTTATTTCCCATTAAAAAGCAAAAGTTGATTATGCAATCAAGAAAGCGTAGTGACACTTTAACCCAGTACCACTCCGGGGCTAGTCCAACGCACCCGGCGACCATTAGTATGGAGACAGCGCTCACCACTTTCACTCGCCAATAACAAGTCTTACGCAAGCGTCGGCGTCACAGCTCTCTACCTGCTTCTAGCACAGTCTGTCGCTGCGAAGAAAGCTCGATAGCTGAGACGTGGCTCTCGCAATAATGGTGTAACGAGACGCGCAAGATGCATCCTCGCGCCTAATCACACTCAGAAATGAAAGTGAAGTGTTTCGGTTTGCAGTAGGTCAGCGGAGTAGGGCACCGGGGGTCGACGCCCGCGCAGCCTCGCCGGGTGAAAGTGTCCCTCCCCGTAGCGATGGCGGCAAGCGCGTTACCTGCGCACGCGCTTGCTTTTTTGCAAGTTGGCCATGGAACCTATTACGATAGCTGCGAAATAACGATCCAGCGGCAAATGTAAATTCATGGCCTTTATTTGTGCTCAATCACACGGCTTGCCAGAGTGCAGGACATTCTCTAACATTCCTCACGTTGTACTTGTGTTTAAATTACACGGATTTTTTTAGTTCATTTAATGTTTAGTTATCTGTTGATTAGAAGAAAATATTAAAATATATGAGAATACACGATGATATTGCATGTTGCAGTTATTTTTCATTAATTTATATCATAAAATTCAGGGGTTGTACCTAAATAAAAAACAAAAAGTGGCTAGGATATCTCAAAAATAAGATTGTGGTTCGAATAACGAATTTTATTTCGTTAATTCAATTAACATACGAAAAAATAAGTCGTTTTAGATCAGTTCTTAGTAGGTTTATAGATTCTCGTAGAGCTTCGTAGAGCTTACTCGTAACTCGCGCTACCGTCGTAGCACATAGTGCTACGAAAGTGCTACAAACTACTTGTTCGATTGCTTCTAGAATACATTTTGAATTTGCTCAAGATAATTAACGCAGTTGATTATCAAAAGTTGTTTCGGCTTACGAAAAGGACTGCGTGAACTATATAAACAATTAATTTGTGGAATGATCTCCCAGCCGAGGTTTTCCCTATTAGCTACAGTATGGGGGTTTTCGAAAAAGGCGTTTTGCAATTTTGATGGGTCGGTAATGCGCGAGTAATGCTTCTGGTGCTGGAAACGATCATAAGCGGCGGTAACAGCTTTACATCAGGTGTTCCGTATGCTTGTAAAGAGCGTATGTTATAAAAGGCGACTTTATTAATACACCATGGGGTAGGTAGTATCATCTGCCTGATAGAGTACTTAGCAGTAATATTGCGTTCGCCAATCCACCCGAAGACCAAGGATGATTGCCGACTGTTGATGTAATATTGATATATTAAAAAAAGGCTTTTCGAGACGAGTACGCAAGCGTTCGTTTGCTAGTAAATAAATATCGTCATCCTCAATTCTTTTAAATCGACCAGTTAGATATAAAATTAAATATGTATCATTTTTAATATGCCATTCAAAATAACGTAGAATGGTGACAACGAATGACGTCCTCATTATAGAAGCAGCACAATATTTGCACATCTGACTGAGTATTCTGCAGTGATTACGGTGAGTCAATCGTTACTATCTTGGATACTTACCGTATTACTCATATAACCTAGCTTATTCATAATTTAGTGCTTGTTAAAATAAACATTTTCCTTGAAATGACATCACTAACAAAATGTAGTTCAACAGAAACAATGGCTCATTTGATAGCTGGTTGGTACTTGAAACATTTTATGTAACCGGCAGACGGTAGTGATTGAATAGGCCTCACCTTACGTAAAACGTAGCGTACCTACGTGTGCACATATTAAGTGCGGTTTATGTAATGTTTCAGTATTTTAGCTTGACACATATTCGAGTTCAATCTCCTTGTTTACTATTTGAATATCAATGCGCTTTCTCATTCGTCGTCAACGCCCGCTTGAAGTTTCAATGAAACAAGTCATTTAGTTCAATTTAATTCAGACATTTTAAAATATGCGTGTAGAACCTATTTTATGAGGTGTTCTGTCTTAGGTCTGATAGTAATTATTGTAGGCGTACAGCAGGCATACACAACATTAACATTGAGTTTGTAATATGTTTAATACTAATACTTAATACTCATGTTATAATTAATTTGATGTACGAATGATTAGGTATATCTGAGATCTTATCTTTATCCAAACAAAGCTGCGAAATCACGTTCTCTTTCAAGTTTTTTTTATTATAAGATAATAAAAATATGTCACGCTTATGCATCATAAGTTATTGAAATCGTTATCCTGTCCCTGCCTCTCTCCTATATTGAGGTGGGGTGGTTCCTTCTATAAAGGCAGCGTCCTATTATTTCATTTTTTTCGATAAGTAGGATTTACGATACACATACGATACAATTACACATAGGATATACGATAGGATAGATAGACTACTGATAGACAGTTCACAAATTTACTCTCCCACATTACATACGTCATAAACTTTTCTGTGTTAGTATGTAACTGCTATGTATGTATTCTTTAAATAAATAAAGTAAAAGAGAGGGAACTGATGATTTGATTGTATCGGAAAATATTTGCCGAGTATATCATATTCAGCATTTCTGAAGCACAATGCGTGAAATAGCCTAACTCGTTTGAACAACAAGCATTGCGTAGTTATGTATTTATAAATGCGGCCATATTACGCTCGTAGTACGTACAGCGATTGTAATTCAGATGAGTGAAGGCTTAATAAAATGATCCGAGGCTGAAGCGGACCCAGAGTTGCGACAGGCGAACAAAGAAAGCGGTTGCGGGCCGGCCTTGTTGAGTTCATCGACCGACTTTTGCAGGTCGCAAGGTTTCGCCAATCGGGCTTCTCTAGCTCCAGGATATTGCCAATTCAGTGCGATCAAGGCTGTGCGCCACCGAAGCCTCTTACTTTTGGTTTGCATTCGAGGAAAAATCGTCCACACATTGCATGCCTTGTGACTAGTATGCTACCTGCAGCGCGTTGTCATTGTTAGAAAAAAATACATGGACGATATTCACCAAATATGCTACTATTTCCACAGATTTAGGACCTGTTTAATGTTAATTTTGTATAGTGCGTGGTAATAATTGCTTACAAATAATTAAATCATAAAAAAAAAGAAAACAAATTTTCAACGGGCATAAGTTACTGTCCACACAAATTATTATTTTTAGAGTACGTTTAATAGACACCATCCTTTAGCCACATTTAAGTAAAACACTGGTGTAAACTGTTTAAAACTGATATATTTTAATGTTTTTTTAAATATTTTTTTACTATTTTATTTCACTCTTAATTCTATGCACTATTTAAAATATGCTGAAATCTTTTGTAGTCCTGTAAAATTAAATAAATAACTTGTTTACACATTCACTATCGTATTGGTACCGAGGTCAGCCACTGCCCTGATACCAGTCCAATACATCTGGCTTTACTTTCAGTTCAACAAATTATTTTATTATTATTTGCACTATTCAGCGTTCCTTTTTACAAGGTTATTTACAATGGGGCAGGCACGGTCGTGATTGTTTACAGTTTCATATAAATCTTATCGCACTTACCTATGCTTACGAACAGTACGTGCGTAAGGCGACCTTCTCAATCGCCCGTTATAAATAGTTCACACAACGTAGGACGTTATGAAACAACCATGAAATGGAACTACTGAACGGGTTGAGTGCGGCCATTAATGTTTTACTACTCTATGTAATTTCAGACACGGTGTGCCGAGGCTGATAAAGCCAAAGAGTAGATTGCGTTTACGTCCTCCTTACATTCTGACACAGTTGTACATTTCAGCTAACATTGAACCTACAATGTATCGTGCTGGAAACCTAGATCCTCATCGCGACACGGTTAGCAATATCAGACGCAATCGATCCATTGCTTAGGAGTCTAAGTGGATACTTTGTTACCTTCCTTAATAAATTATGATTTGCATTTTTTATGACTGCACAATTAGTTCAAGTGCGGGTGATTAGTATGAGTACCTACAGTGCTAGTTTGAGTTGTGTCCAAAACTGTACCCACCTATATAACCGTAATCTATTTCCCATATTACAAGCTATGCTTAGTTTGGGACTAGATGGCGCTGTGTGAAATTAATGTCCTGTAATATTTATTTATTTATTATTTATATAACTCGCGGTAATCACAGTCAAAATGGATTTAAGTGTAATATTAACACAAATCTTTTATTTAGTGTTAAAATACTTTTTGACAAATAGATGAATTAGTGCAAGTACCTACAATTTATATGAATGATAATATTATGGTAATTAAATGGATCCCAGCATGCGCTACAATGATTGTAGGCGCTTAGCTATTATGAATTTAGTTACTAAGTCGCACTAAATCAATAAAAATAATTATTATTAATAATGTTCAGGAAAAAATATCAATGTTATTTTTACTGACGTATATTGCCACAAATTGTAAATTATAATATGAATTCAACCCTATGCATGAAATAGAGTAGGTTAATGTGTAAAAAATTATATACACAATGGCTTTAAATACCTGAAAGTGTGTGACCCTGATGCTAAAGTACCGTTAAACCAGACAAAAGCCGGTGACATGTGACACAGTTTAGGCTATTTCCTGTGACAACTAAACAATATGCAGGTATGAATATAATATATATCTCTATGATTTGTTAAAAAATTTGCGTGGCAAGTTGTACCTAGGATATGAACATACCTATTGTTGCAAAATAACAGATAAAAACTCTAAAATGTGCCTGCCGATACTTTTACAAAAAAAAAACCGATACGGTATGTACTTCAGGTACTGGATTGCCTTGGACTTCAGGGTCCAACAACCCTAGTGATTCCTCGATCGTTTATCTTGCCTTCCAACTGAAACTAGTTTAACTCAGTACTTCTCGATAACTGACTCCCGTGCTAGTAGAGCTACTCGTTGCCGAGTCCTATATTGAGTAACACATATATTTTAAGATGCCCCTCTTTTGTGATAAATTGTCACATCGTCTGGCGTTTATTTCTAAATTTCGATTTTGTTTAAACGCCGTGTCTATCATAGAGATTGGTTTGGTTGGTGGTAGGATTTTGTTTAAGTCCGCATGGCTAGCTACCACCATCTTACCTAATTCTGTCGCCATAATAAACATTCTTAAAAAAAAATGTCGTGTTCCGCCATTCAGAGGTAAGATAGCCAGTTCCTCGGTTTGTTGAGGATTCCGGGTGAAGTGCGCCTCCACCTTCGGCCTTATCTCAACTTGTTACCAGGTGAGATGAAGGCCAAGCGCTTCCTCGTCGTACAATAGAAAAAAAGAGATTATCACACATTGGTTCTAACGATCCAGCGGTGTAAAATTTTACGTGACGTTACTGTGATGTTACTTTCACCTTCTTCCTGCCCTAATCCAACGTTTAGGTGGGCGTGTCTTCTTCCTATCATTTATTATTCTATCACATACAATAATTTTAATGATATAATATGATATTAATACGCCAAGAGAACTCGGACCCCTATTAAAGTTTATTGCCCGCACCAAGAAGCATTAAATTTGCCATACCTAGTTTATGTTTATCTGGAGAGAAAGTACATTTATACAGATCGTTACCATAATTCTATTCGTTATCTCCTATTATAATTATTATTGAATATAAAACATATATGTTAGTGCTCATAGTTGGTACTGGCAACGCATAAAAGCAAAAAATCATCAGAAGAATTAATAGATATGATAGATCTATTTAATATCTAACAATATAAATAACATTAATGTTTTTTTCTAAATATGATAGTATAACATCGATGTCAACAAAGTATAAAGAGTTTATGTTTCTATTGTAAAACATAACTAAGTGTATGCTTACGGAGAGAAAATAGAACCCATTCAATTTCTTTGAGCGATAATCTAAGAAAGTGGGGCAGTGAGATGATGTTTAGCAGTCATCAGTCACACTGCGATCACAATGCAATTAGAAAGCGAATTGCACAAGTGCCGTTCGCACTGCGGCTCAGAAGAAAGCGCGACCAACATAGGAAAGTTGAATCGAGGGGGGCTGCGCGCACGCAGCAACCAAAGTAGTACACTTTCGATCTCAGCTCGCGTCCGTGAGAGTTGTGCGAAAATGAAAGTGGTGGTGTCATTATGGTCCACTTTCCACGACGGGGTCAAGAACCTAGCCAGTTCTAAGCCTGTTCGATGGCTTTTGGACCTTACGTATATATCTTGTTTATTATGCTGTAACTTATGGCTTTCTATGGTATTGACAGATGAATGATCGTATATCCATATTTGTTGAACAAAATATTTTGTTACATTATAACAACATGAAGATTATACTTAAAATGATTAAATAAATATTTATGACATACAGGCCAACCGAGTTCACCTTAAAAAGTCATAGGCACAAATTTAGATATATTTCTTGGATTTCGTACAATTTTATGCAGTAGGTATCCCTGCACATCAAATTGTATCAATTAATTTTAACAAAGATCTAAACGTATCAAAAACATTTTCCCGTGCACTTTGTTACCGAAATAATCACGATATAATTTTTAGGTACTGGTTATGAAGCTTACACTTAGTTAAAGATCATTTGATCCTACATTGAATGTTTATGTAATTATTCTCATTTCCAAATTCATTCAGTAACTTGACTAATCCGCCGATATAATTTGCTGATTTGCCGAAACGGCCCCAAAAATGAAGTTATCTGGACGAGAAACGAAGGTGTGGGGAGGTGTACGACCGCGGATGACGTCAGCGCGACCTGATGCTGGCCGGGGCTCATGCAACCTAACCCGAACTATGACCTCCCATTTTACCCGATACATAAATGCAGATATGCGGCTGCTTGAGAAAATATGTAATGCTCTTTTCTTCGTGGCATGTATTGGATATCGTCATGATTCGCCTCTCAGCTCAGTTGGTTGTAACTACTGTCTTCTGCGCGTAAGCGAAGTTGTGGGTCGATTCCCACCCGTGACAAAAAATTGTGTTGCATATACTGCAATATATTAAATTATAACATATATTATTTGTTCTATGATTTGAAATATTGTATCGGTATATATGTCTTTAGAATAAAACGTATATCAGCATTCTATCCGTAATCTAGTTCGCAGATTACAAGCTATGCTTCCTTTGGAGCTATATAGCGTTGTTTTAAATGTAAAAAATATATATTTTAATTAAGTCGCGAGTCCAGGGCACCGATTCTAATATACTAATCGTTTTACTCACACGCCACCTAAGGTGCTTTTTGGTATAATATTGGCTATTCTGTAACGATACCATTTACATAGTGAAGCGATTGAGTTAGTAGAATCGGGGCCCAGATCAAATGCTACAGTTGTTGCTATTAAGTTAGTGCTACCGAGGATACTCGGACAAGGCTTACCATCAAGTAGTTCCTCTTCACTTTTTAAGTTTTTTTTTATTATGATGACAGAATTAGGTAAGATAGTGGTACCTAGGCAGGCAGACTTAAACAAAGTCCTACCACCAACCAAACCAAGCACAATATTGTACTCCCCCAGAAGATCCCCGGGACCTCTGGATCTGAAACCGGTGGACGAATCACTAGACCACACAGGTGGTTATGAAGGCCAAGCTCTTTCCCATCGTACAATTAAAAAACAAAATAAAAAAGATTGAACTCCACTTGCATACTTGTGATCACATGCGTACTAGTATTAACCTAAACAGACAATCCGAAGTCAAGTTGTGTTTTTCAAAATTTTAATTTCCATTTCCAATTTTACTCTATAGAGTAATGAGAGTCTAAATTAGCGATAATTTTAGTTCATACGTCATTGTTTGTAATCCAAGGCACACTCGTTCATTGATATGGAGCTATGCGTAATCTGTGGCGCGCTGTAAAAACGCATTATTTACAGCTTGGCGATAATGTTCGGAACGGGCTACTAGCAGCTGTATAATTGGTTGCCTTGGCCTATAAACTCGCTTCTCCGCTCAGCGCCCGATTCGCCAATTCTAGATTTAGGTTTTCAGTTCACTGGGTTGTATTAGACGCTTCCGATTTTAACTAAATAATCTTAAGTAGGCGAAGATGTCTTACATTATATATATTACATAGGTTTTTACTGTGGTTTAAAAAATCGCTACTTGTCAGAGCAGCGATTCTAAAATGCATAATAAAAAGAATTATCTTATTTTTATTATTTGCAGATTTATTTTATTACTTATATTACCTACCTTGTATAACTATAACTTTTCTAATCTTCATATATATTTGTTTATTTTTGAACGTTTTATTATTTGCAGGTTTATTTTATTACTTATAACCTAACTTGTATAACTATACGTTTTCTAATCTTCCGTGACATAATTCCCATATTACAAGCTTCGCTTGATGTGGGTTTTGCAGCGGCTAATTCGGCCGAGGGTCATTGTTATGACCGCAAATGTTGTAGTCTCGACAGAGCTAACTAATTTGAGCTTTTGGGGTCGAAAAAACTTGTGGTGGTTTTGATTGAGACGACACTTGACTCAAGGGCTGGCTCTTAATTAGGCCAGCGATACAGCATAGGTATTCAGCGTGGCAATGCAGCAAGTGTCTTGGGCACGCTTTCGTTCGGTAAACTGGTCTGGAACAGTTAAGTTACCTATAGACCTTTTGTAATGGTACTCGGGCAACCCAACTGCCATGTACTTGCATAGTTAGTTCTATTTTTCTTTTGTTTAAAAACCCGGTTGTACTTGCATTCAATTACGTTTGTGCAAATGGTTTCAGATATTTTTTACCGAAGCACTTTATTTGTGTTTCATAAAGGTTTGTTAATACTCAGTAAGTCAACATTAATGTTATCTTATACTCGTTCGTTTCGGATGTCGTAAAAGGTGACTTAACGCTCTGACCAGGGGATGATCACCTCATTATCATCATCATCATTAACCTATCGCAGTCCACTACTTGACATAGGTCTACCAAGGTTCGCCACTAAGCCCGATCTTTGGCCTTTCTCATCCACTCTCTGCCCGCCACTGTACGGAGGTCGTCGCTCCATGATCATGATGATCACCTTCAATGTAACGTTTGCAGCCCAGTTTGTCGTAATGAAGGTATGTATACATCGGTGGGTGCCAAGCGTGGACATTATGTAACTTTTCTATTTTTCTAGGGCACTTGTAACTTTTACATGGGTTCCTATGGTCAACCCTGATAAGCTATTGCTTATCAGGGTTGACCTTTTAAAACCTATTGACATCAGACAACTCACCAAATAAATAAGTGCATTTGACCACATCTGTTGTAGAGGTTCCCCCACCGGTTTCAAACCCAGAACGGGTTCGATCCCCAGGAGATTACAGGAAAATTCGGTGTGTGTATGAGTGTGTGTATATATATATTAATAGGTACCAATTATCGCTATAAAGAACTTGTACAATGTAAAATCATAACCTAAAATTTTGTACAAATAGTACATTTTTAATAAGATAAAAAATGAATGTCCTGTAATATTTCATAACTTATAATAAGTTTCAGTGATTTTAATTAGATATACACCGATTAAGTGTATTTTTTAGAACCCAGAAAGCATAATCATTTGTCCTCTGGTTCTGGGGCAAAAATTGTAGGGTCAGTGACTGATTTTGTATGTGCTTGGTTTGTTTGGTGGAAGGACTTGTTTCAAGTCCGTCTGGTTAACTACCAACATCTTATCTTAGTGTGTCGCCGTAATAACAATTCTAAATTGTTGTGTTTTGGCATTCCTTAGACTGTTGATGAAGGCTTCCCCGTTTTCCCGTCTTAAAATAAATATAAAAAAGATTATATCTAATGTGTTGCTAGCACATTCATAACATGATTATTTAGAGAGTAGCTTAGGTGTTAGATGTAAGGTGGCTTGACCTATAACAGTATTAGTTCATTACTGCCTACATACTTAAACTGAAAATATGCACCTTTATCGCTTCTCATATGCGAGATCTTGATATATCTTATAAAAAAAATATTCGTACAATAAATTTTAATTAACGAAAATATATTCTACATTAAGTCTATTTAAAAAAAATAGCATCCACTGTATCAAACAGTCATACATTTTTGGATCGTTGAGCTAGCTATCAAATACACCGGCCAAGAGCAAGCCGGGGGATTCCGAACCAACCCTCATCTCAAGGCATGATATGAGGACTTTTTTTCATTTCTTTCTGGAGCATTTGTGTGTGCCTGGTTCTTGTTTATCAGATTTTTGAATTTTTATCATAAATCAGGATAAGGAATATAATCACACTAAGTTTGAATTTTGTAGGTTTTACTGTTTTTATGATTATTAATTAAAGTAAAAATCTTTAAAAAACCTTTCTTGTGTCCCCACACTGTTATTTTACTATGATTTTTATATTTACCTTTAGACCGATTGTAATGATCTTTAGGGTTACCTTTTAGGGTTAGCCGTTAGGTTAGGTTAGGTTAGGTTAGGTTAGGCTTTAGTTAGGCTTTATCATAAATCAGGATAAGGAATATAATCACACTAAGTTTGAATTTTGTAGGTTTTACTGTTTTTATGATTATTAATTAAAGTAAAAATCTTTAAAAAACCTTTCTTGTGTCCCCACACTGTTATTTTACTATGATTTTTATATTTACCTTTAGACCGATTGTAATGATCTTTAGGGTTACCTTTTAGGGTTAGCCGTTAGGCTGTCGTTGTAAATAATTAGTATAATTTTTGTTTAGGAATAAATTACATTTTTATAATTTACCAGATGATTCGCCATAATAACAACATGTTCAACCAGTTACCAATTATGAATCAAATACTATTGAGATAACTGTTGAAGGCTCGCTATGGCCGTGCTCGTTCAATTAACTTTTTGTTCCCTAAAATATAATTCATTTATTAATTAATTTTAACTTCCTATGGTGTATAAAGAACTAAGATTGCCAAAAGTGATTAAATTGAATTTATTAGTGGCTTTATTATATATGACATCGACTAATACAAACATTTGGTAACGCAGTGTAATGGGTGGCCTTATAGCTAAACATATTTTTTTTCAGGCAAACTTAGTAGGAGAAACAAAAAGTTAAAAAAACATTACAAATGGTAGCGCATAAGGGTTTTTTTAGGACTATAAAAATAACAAATAAATACATTAATTAAAAGACCATAAACAAAAACATACAACAACAATTTATAAATAAAAATCCAGATATATTTTACCATACACTGGTAGTACAATTAACATTTTTTCAACATGGACCAGAAATAGACAGAAGTGTGAAGGTATCCAGAAGTATAAGGGTAGTGAGTCAGTTAGGGGCGGGCGGCGCGTAGTGCCTCGGTGTAGCACGCGGGCGGCGTAGCAGCGGCGGTCGGGCGCGAGCCATTCGCGCCAACGCCGTCGCCGGCCGCACGCGCCCCGTCTTGAACCGCGGCTACATGCGTCTGCCGCCCGATATGACTGTGACAGAGTGCCATCTGGACCCCAACGATGCTGCCCAGACCGACGCCGAAGTGCTCCTCGGACGAGTCCTGGCAGGTGAGCCTGAGATCATCACACATCAGATGCTGAGAGCCCATTGTTTACCATTGCCAATGCCGGTTCACTAACCTTTTACTTCCTAATTTTATCCAATTAATAATTCGAAAAATCTGATGCAGTTCAAACACGTTTGTATATTTTAATGTTGATTATTTTCATGTTTGTGTACTGATTTTTAGCTTATCGTTACATCCGGTTTGATGATAGTATATAGGGTTGTAAGAATGTCCTTTTCACTTTCCTGCGAGTAGTGATTTATGTGGGGGGAGGAGGGAGGGTCGGGAATAGGGGGGGGGGATCACGGATCTAGGTCAAGCGGAGTTCGTTGCCCTCGGCCTTCCCGGCTATATTCGACGTCGCTAATCACCGCCGCCGCGCACTGCGCCCCGCGGCTGCCTCGTAACACAGAGACGGACTCAGAATTCATTGTCATTCATATTAGTATACCAAGTGTAGGTAATACTGCACTTGGTATACTATTATGAATGACATAATTATGTAAGATTATTATTTTTATAAATGTGGGTTAGCTCTTGACCCCTTTAGGCTTGTCTAGTTCTAGACGAGAGCAAGGATGAGATTACATACCAATAAAATACAACAAACGTGACAATGTATGTACCTAGACATTGTCTTGCGTACGTTTTCGTCTGGTACTGGTTTGGATCATTTGACTTACCTAACGACTGCTTCCTGGAACTTAATAGGTCTCTGTTGTTATTCTCAAGCGTCAGACCACCAAACCGCTTGAAAGCAAGCAACGATGCGATTAAAGCCATTGACTGAAACTAACTCATTTAATTAACTCGAATCTTAATATGCGATGATTTTCTATGAAATTGTCAAAGTCCAAGTAAAAAAAAAAAAAAAAAGATTTTTTTCAGGATCCTAAAAAAATCTTACGGTCTTACTTACGGTATTATGAATATTACTATCTCTACCCCAAATACAAACCAAATGAGGTTTCAATTCCATTATCCAGGTCGCACCTGTAAGACCTATGCGAACACACGATTACTCAATCAGTTGTGATTGCATTATTAGCAATGACAAGGAGGAGCGAGTGAGTCTCTGCGCTCAACATCATGGTCGAGTCGCGTTTCGCAAGTGGAGCCCATCGCTGAATGCCATTTTATTTTGGAGGCCGTTCGCGTAGTCGGAGGGCCCGCGGTCAACGGCCCCACGCGTTATCTAGGTCGACTCAGAATAACCTAGCGCCGATACTCTAATAATAATCCGCACGAAGCCTTGGAACATGCTGCCGTCCTACTCTAGCTTGAGACATCACTGCTCCCGCTAACGGCGACGACCGATGATTTTGCAACTCTACTTCATTTCGTATGTGAAGCAGCTCAATAGATTTAGACTGTCTTCTCTTTTACTCAACTGAAAGTCTTTTTATGAGAGCAAAGCAAGTAATGATGCTAATCCTGAAACACTAGCTTACCAATGAGTTTATGTTATAGTAAAACACTTCTAATTAATAATCATAATCATTGATATAACAGGTAAAGTAAAAAAAAAGTCTCAAAAATATTTCGGCACTTGAACTGACCTCTTAGCTCAAAAGCGTATTAAATCGGATAAGTAAAAAAATGTATACATTTGCAATTCATTTAAGAGTAACAACTTAAACAGCACATAGTTTCATAACACTAACTAAACTAACTATTCACATGAACGAACGAACTAAAATAAATGTCAGCTTTAAAAGTATATCTTTAAAGTCATAAGGAAGTTGTTCGATTCAAATAACCAAACGTTTTCTGAATGTTGTATTGTGTATTGTTTACAACATTTTATAATTTTATGGGGCGTGAATTTACAAGTAAAATATTGAAACAATGTGTTTCGTGTATCGCAGAATATGCTGTAGTAGGTATGTCAGTAGTTAGTGGTGACGTACGGCGGCGGCTCGGCGCGGTCGCGGCGAGCGGGGCGCGTGGTATTGCGATCAAGGCCTCGAGTTCATTCACCCGCCGACAATTGGGTCACGCCAGCCAGTTGCCCCGCTCCGCACACCCCACACACAAATAACTGTTTAAATCACACTAAATCCGCGCCTGAAACGACATGCTAGGTATGTAGGTTACCTTTATCGTTATTATTATTTCAAGAAAAACAAGTAACATCTTTAAAATCTTCTCTCTGAGTGAGATCGGTTCAATCATTTATACTAGCAAAACAAAAGAATTGGAGCAACTTCTTGGCAAAGCAAAAAAAGTATAATTTATCTCGTACTCATTGAGGTATATAATAATCATATATAATAAAAATATGTATTTGCTATATGGGAAATTAATCAGTAATTCATTTAATCATTCATTCAATTCAATAAATCAAGATTACATCATCGGTGCGATATTTCTTTCCGCTACTTTCGATTTTGTTGTATAAATATTAATGATTATGTTTAGTTCTTCGTCTAACATTAGATATATTCTGTCGTTCAAGTCTCCTTAGCAACAGAAATATGCATACATTTCATAACTGATCTTAACGCTAACTATAAAGTATTAATTCAGGTTTTATTTGTCTCACAAATAGTGTTCTAATAGGTTCAAGAAACATTTGAATATGAAAGTTTTCATTTAACTTTATTGAACTTAATTACAAATAATAATAAAAAACTGATTATACTGACTGAGTAATTTTTCGACTAGCAAACGTTACTAATTAATAATTAAACTTCTTAAACCTTGAAAGGATGACGAGCAAAAAAGAAACAATATTATATGCAAGGGTAGGTGGGGTAAGTGGTGTGTGAAATATGAGGGGCAAGAGTGCGGGGGGCAGGTACAACGGCTGCGAGAGGCTGGCAGGTCGACGCCCGCGCCGCCCTGACCCCAATTCGCTCTGCGCTCGCGTCATATCGTGAACTCTCGTCCAGGCAACTCACAGGAAAATACCCATATAGTTTCAACACTTACATACATTCATGAAAGTCTGAACACATACCTGTATGATACTAGCACCAATGTAACATAAAATTATATGTAAACAATTTGTGCTTTGCCGAGGCAAGAATCCTTCGAACTTATAAGGAAACTGGTTCAGATATCAACAATTTTATGATGATGATGTTGACAATATAGCTAATGGAGGATTTGATGTCTTAAGATTGTTTAGATATAACATAGTAAGTTTGTTAGCTGTAACAATTGGTGTAAATTTTAATAACATTACGGACAACATTACTATCAATATATCATCAATATGATTTCGTGACACTGACCTAAAAGCCTTCTTACCTGACAAGTCCTACACTTGAAGCCGTCAATAGTACTCGTTGCCTCATTTTTTACTAGACATCTATACAAAGATTGTTCGTAATTCGGTTACATTTTTTGTGCACAGTAGGCCACGACTTGGTTTGTTAAGCTACATATTTATTTTGGCAACGCTTACGATATTGTCTGAGCTTAAAGTATTTTTAAATAGAAACAAAGAAACTAATAACAAACAAATAAACAAGAAAATATGTGAAGATAAATTTAAAGGCCCGCTTAAATAACTAATATTACTATAATTGAAAAAATGGCTAGAAACAAAGAAAATACAAACAATGCCCAAATTCTATTTAATAAATCTACTACACAAATATATGAAATCGTCGTGTAACTTCTAGATTAAGAGTAAAGGCACAGCCAAAGCCAGAGGTTCTAGACTAGAGACTTAACATTTTTCAGACATTCTTGTTTTAAATCTACTGAAAAATTAAATTTCTCTTAATACATAAGTGAGGTATACTAAAAAGTATTTGTTAAGTAAACCTGATTAATTTTAAATCATTGATGAATAATTAATTTGACCTAGCCATGATGGCCAAAATGTTCAAAAAGTTAGTTCAACGTAGCATTGCGTTATTTCATGTCACGTTTTTAAATGTCGCTTCAGTCTTGACTCGAAGGTTAGTTCTATAATGTTATACGTATGTAGGTTAGGTATGTTATTATATCACCACGACCTCGCAAAATAGGACAAGATTTTTACAACACGAACTCAAAAATGTGTTGGTAATCTCTCACAAAACGTAAGTTGATGATTAAGCGTTGTGGGTCATGTCATGAGTCAGTGGTGACCCAGATGTGGTAGGCTGTATCGGTACTTGCTCTAAATACTCGGAGTAGGTTAGGGAGCGGGGTCATTGAACTCAGCCCGAACCTACCTCCCCTCCGAACTTTCCGGGTCATCTGACGCTTGTGGGCCGACCTGTGTAGATATCGGTCACATTTTCTATTATTTGCTTCAATAAATATTTTTTATTGCATTAATATGGATGGATAATCTTGCCATAAACAAGATTTGCATGATTATGTGCTAATACTAAATCAAAATATTACATATATCATAAAAAGGCTGTAGGAATAGCGGAAGACAGAATGCGTGTGAAAGAAGTGAATCATGAATCGACGTCTAATAGAAGTGAAAGAAACAGAAAATCTTAGAGTGTCACTGCCTGTGGGATAAGGGCAGGATGATGATGATGATGATTTCCACTAATAATTTAATCAGAAAAATATAAATATCAGAAATTTACTCTGTGAAGGCCGAGCGCTTTACCGTAGTATGACAAAAAAAACATTCTTTAATTTTATCAAATATTTAATTACAACTACCTAATTATGCAAACATCAAATTTTCGTAGCACTTGCTACGAATGAAAGCAAAATGCTACGAGAGTAAGCGCCATCTATCGTCGAGTAGCTAGTTGTTGAAGCTATTGATAGATGGCGCCTGTAGGCATTTATAAGGCTTAAAACCGTCGCTTCTCTACACTGGTCTATGAAAAATTCGAAAAGATTTCCACATTCGATATTCGTTTTTTTGCTGTAGTTTTAATTATGTATACTAATATAATTTTGCCAAGCTAGGTTAGGTATGTAATATTCATATTATAATACTAAGATGCATATTTTAAGTAACTTAAAATATGAAACCTACATTGTTAGAAATACTATGTTGGAAGGACATTAGGTATCACCAAATAAGTTTAAGTTTAGTAAAATCAAATCGATAAAAAAAAATAAGTTCTTACATGTAACACGGCCAGTTAGAGAATACTTAGCTGAAGAAAAAAATAAAATGTAATTAGGTATAGGTATATATCATAGATAGGTAGGTACGTTCATCTAGAGATGGGACTTGCTAAAAATAGCAGCAGGCGGTCTGGGCAGCTGGGGTGGCACTGGCATGGCACGGCACGGCAGGGTGGCGACGGCCGTGAACTCTTGTAACCCCACCGCCAACACATAGAGAGGTTTTCCCCACATTTCGCTGAACTGACTGTCAATCTCACTCTAAAATTATATCACTAAGATTCGTTTGTTTATTCCGTAACGTTACAATAATGATGAGTCGTGTTTGAAAAATAATGGCGTTGCGGGAAGTTTTTTTTTTGTTGTGAATAAGTGTGAATATTTTTATTATTCATTGGGAGACTTTATGAGAAAACTTATAGTATTTAAGCGTGTGCCATGCTGTTAAATTTATTTGAATATTACTCATATATATTTCTAAGAGTAGGCACAAATCCATAAAGAACATAGCCTACACGGCACTGCACTGCACCCTTCAACCTGAGGTATAAAGAAAGGGAAGTGGCTGAAATAAGTATGGTAGTAGTACGTCCCCGGAAGAATAGTAAAGTCCCTTTCACAAGGGGCTTTACTATTCTTAGGTTGTACACGCAATATCATTTAATTGTCTTTACAATGTCTTGCATAAAAATACGGGCTATTTGTTGTTGTGTATTTGTATTTGTTGTCGGACTCAGTTTGTCGTCAACATTCCGGGTGAAGTGCGCCTCCACCGTCGGTTATCTTAACATGTTACCAGGTGAGATGAAGGCCAAGCGCTTCCCCGTCGTACAGTAAAAAAAAAATATAAATTCAGCAAGAAAATTAAATTCATTTAATTCAGCCTCCCAGAAAATTTAAAAGTCAGAGGTTTTCTAGAACAGTAATAATTATGTTAGTGTGCGGGTGTAGGGGTGCTGTCAGAGTAGTCCATTGACGTCACAGGGGCGCATGCGTTTTACTCCCCACGCGCTCGCTCGCCGCCGGTTTCGCGCCAAAGCTCTCCCAGTCGCGCGGCGGTCATAACCTCACTTTACTACACCCGTGTCTAATATTTTGATGCAACAACGTACCGATGATGGAGCCAGGAAGCAAACTTGTCCCGCCAACTGTAGCAGGTGAGCACTTTCTCATTGCGCAACTTACATAGAAAAGCTCGTTTTATGTATATTC
The DNA here is from genome assembly GCA_951394065.1 of Venusia cambrica. Taxonomy (NCBI): domain Eukaryota; kingdom Metazoa; phylum Arthropoda; class Insecta; order Lepidoptera; family Geometridae; genus Venusia; species Venusia cambrica. The sequence goes on along the minus strand of OX596060.1, from coordinate 8,117,859 downwards.
GTGAACTTGAACGTGTCCGAGGTCATTGAACTTTGCCCTCTTATATAGTTAATCGGTAGCTGCTTCGGATTAAATCATGTCAATTCGATGGTCTGTTCAAAAATAGTCAAATATCATATTACAGCAAACATTACAAATTGGACTTATTCCAATTTTGTCAAACTTTTCAATCATTGTAATGAATTTATTTTTTTAATATGAATCTTTTAGCCCTTGTAAAAGTATTTCATTATTACCGATTCGGTTTTTGCATCAAAATAAATAAATATTTATATCAATTATATTTAAAAAAAAAACATGTTAAGTAATATTTTTTTAGGAACGTCCTTCCTAACAATTGTACGCGACAAATAATTTAATTGATTAGTCACAGTACTAAATGAAAGAGTAAAGTGAACACGGTCTGGGTCGAGCGGTGACTTAGGTGCATTCAGTCCGGAACGCGAACCCTGCACGGTCACCCCGCTCCAATGCACCGGCGCCCGCACATATTCCATACACTCCATATCCGGTCCACTTTTACGTCCCAACGGAGCTTTTATTGACGAACTTCGTATTTGTAGTCTAGAATAAGCACTACAACAGTACTTATTTCATAAAGCACGCTCGGCACACACCTAAGTTCAAATCTAACACACGAAAATGTTAACATCTCTTTTGAATAATTAAATGTTATCTAAAATCTTAAAAGAATAATATGTTTTCATCAAATAATTCATAAACGTTGACGGAACACATAGAATCCCACAAAAACAGAATCCTACTTTAGCAAGTCCTACCTTGATTGCGTTAACCAGAAGTTTTTAGCCTTACGAGTAACGTAAGATGTTCCCTCGCTAAATTCGCTTTTAATGTGTTTATTTACACCGTACTTCGCTCGGTTTACTTCTGAAGTCATCAGTTACAAGACTAATAAAAGCTTATGCAACAATTACCAAGTAAGGCGCGCGATGTAACAGCAGGAACAGATCATAGTTAATGAGCGCCTCATATAAGCCGGGCAGGGCGATTCAGAGCCTCGCAGGAATTCATAGTGCATTTCAACCTCCTTCAGCTTTGAAAGTATTCTTTTCAAGTAAACTTTTTGTATAGCCTGTACAAGCATAGGAAAATAGGTGTGTGTGTTAGTGTGCGTGGAGTACGCGGCACTATGAGCATGTACTCGGAGTGCATCGCTCCCGGGCGCCGGTGTCGTCGTACCGCATATAGGCCAGTGCACGCGAATGCCCGGACCCCTTCCCCGCCGCCAGCCCTGCTTCCCCCCGATGCACTTCGCGATTTTCCATTTCCATCGTGGCCGCTCGCTAATTCCAGCGGTAGGCCGTTGGCTCGGCTCGAGCTGATGTCGTAACGCGGGAAATTTCTCAGGCCTTTCTCCGCGATGACGTCTTCCGGCAAAGGGCGTTCACAGACCATTCAAATTACACTAATAAACTCGCATGTTTATACGATATCATATTTTACACCATGATATTGTGCTGGTATATATGAACAGGTACATAATATTCAATGTACGCATAACGATTTTATGGCATGGTATGGCTACGTAATAAGCAAAGTTTACGTGATCAGGTTGAGCTCTGATCAAATTAATTTGATCAACATGATTACATTTTTTATTATCAGACAATTGTGTTGATTCTTAATATATTTTAATATGTTATTGTGCTATAATACTAAGTACTGTGATTGATTTGTGTGTCGTACTATGATTGAGAATATTATTAACAAAAGTTAAAAACTTAATACGTTAAAGTAATATTAACAGTCAATCAACATAGATGCTTTCTTATAATTTTAACGTATATTGGGTATAAAATGTAACAAAAAACCTTTCACATAGTAAACCTATTTGTATGATGTCCTCTAACGCGGAAGCCTTCTAGGCCTATCAGTATTGCGAAGAACGCTTATGCCCTGTCGAGTGCGGGTTCAAAGTGCTCTATAATAGGGCGCGTGGTTCCAGAACGCTGTAACTCCACGGCCCACGGCCTCAGTTACGTCGGTTTGCCTGTAAGCTCACGTATGTAGTTACAAGTTCCCGCGGTCGTTGCCCGCTCGATGTGCGCGACTCCCCTACATTATATCGGTTAACTGTGGCGCGAAAGCTAACCCTGCACACATCTTGCCTGCCAAGGTATTCCAATTTGTACGAAATTATACCTATGGTTTATCTCTCATAGAGATAGAAACTTTCTAAGACATTTATGATTTGAAACTTTCAATATATTGCTGATGACTGTAACCTGAAAACTTGAGGTCGAAGTCAATGATCTACGAGTAAGTCAGTTGAGCGTTCCTTTTGTTCTTATGTGACGAGGACAAGCGACTGTTACTTATTTACGTTACCGTGAAATATTGATATTATACAAAAGATAAATAAATGCGTGAACGCGGAAACGGACGGGTGCCGTTAGTAGTAACTGTACGAGTCTAGTCTAGAACAATCCTGTGCAAGCTACGCCTATAGGATCGGCCAACACGTCCTGAATTAATAACCATTGGATCAGCCACGAATATATAAATTTTCCTCAATCTTTTCGTAGACGTTGCCGTGGCGGTCGTGGATTAAGAACCGACCCCTCCAACTCGGCCCATTAATGTCGTAAAAGACGACTAGATCTCACTAGAAGAAGGGCTGGAGCTTTCTCTGTGTAATATCTACACCTTTACTGCGATCACCACACCGCATTCCAAGCGTGGTGATCATGGTACACCCTCCAGCTTTGCACGTGGCTCTGTCCAGCAGTGGACACTAAATGATGCTTGCTGTTTATGTTAGTAGACTCTACTCAGAAAATTACGACACTGTCGTAATTTTCTAATGATTATGATTCGTGCTCTACATTAATATACATTATCAGGAAACCTACCATGATATTGTTTCTTGCATAATTTGTGATAGTAAGCGATAATGTTATGAAGAAAACATTCTGAGAACAGATTCTGATCGTCTTATTTTCCGCGTTCTAATGTGTTCTGATGTTAATCGACGTGATAGATGGTGGCGACAGCCAGTGAGTGACTCCCGACGTTGCCCAATAAATATGCTTGGCAAGCTACACCTGTTAACAGTAGGTTTGCCCTCATTTCTATTTGTCGACTGTCTGTTGAACACGTTCACCACGCCACATCATTCTATAGCCTACGAGTAATATATATTACTACTAGTTGATTAACCATGGATCAGCTTTCAACCATACTATAAGTTTTTAGTAGATCATAATATCCAATTAATTTTATCTGGATTTTATTTTGCAATCGTGCGTCATTGGCTGATTCAATTCTTCATAATATTATTCGGCATTTTGTAGACTTATAAGTTGAAGAGCCAAAATCTTCCTTTTCATCGAATTGTGAAGACAGCTCTCTAAGTTTGTGTTGTGGAAATGCCATTAATGCGGAGGGCTGTGTAGGGGTGAATGAGGGTGGAGTGAGGTGAACGACCGAGGGCTGTCGCGGTGTCGTGTGGGTGATGACGACCCCTGACTCTATTTCGCTGGTCTATTTCAAATGCACGCAAACGATATCGCTGAAGGCAGCTAATTATCTATTTCATTATTATCATAACTGTCACAATCACAACCTGAGAACGTCCTGCAAGACGTAACGTTGTGAGGTGATTTTCTATCTATAATGATCACGCTCAGTGGGCGGGTTGGTAATCGCACATAATCCTTGTGTCCGAGTGATTATTCGGACACCTACCGAAAGGTAATTATACAGTTTAAGCCTGGATCACCACCGGCCCAAAATACCATTCTCACTCAACTTTTTGCAATCATCAATTTTAAATGTACCTATCTTGAAATTCGATTGCATAATGTCCCAATCCACAAAGTAACATACTGTTAAGTATACTGAAGTACTTTGTAACCGACTTTCTAAATAGTTCAAAATAATCGATTTTTAGGGAAAAGTAATTTAGCTTGTTATTTTTTATATTTTCACAACTTGTATTTCTACATTCTACACTATATAATTAGTAGACGATGAAAAAAACATCCGGTACTATTGACCCGTAATTCAATGATAATCATCCAAAACTCATCGTGATAGGTTTTGCTCATGCTTACTGCTTCGACTCTATGTTAGTAAATTATAGAGGTTATAATCATTTGATTTGATTGATAATCAAGCCTAGGCGTGACGTAAGCAGCGTCCTTGAAGCCAAGCTACAAGCACAATTGAACAAATATCTACCGCGAGTAGGTCAGTCACCCTCGACATGCGAACAACAATTCGGCGTTCAATTAAGGCTGCCAAACACGCTGGTGATTTTGGGTTTCGGGTCTCAAAAATCATACTTTTTTTCGTATTTTTCGGTCCGATTTTTCAGGTTTCTAACTTAAGATTTAGGTACCTTCCAGATCACTTATAACTGTGGTAAATAAGGTATAATTTGAATTTTGGACTCCATCATGTGTGGCAACTTGTATGACACAACCCTACACACAATATCAAACAGTATTTCGATATCATATATTAATTATATAGTTAGGTGCTCAAAATAATTTAAAGTAGTTTAAACACTACCTCAATAAGGATGTTTGAATGCATAATTAAAATAAATACAACAGGACATTCTTTTTACACAGCGCCATCTAATCCCAAACTAAGTAAATCTTATATGCAATATGGGAACTATAATATTTAAAAAAAACTTCGTTACAAATATAAAACTTACATACTTTTTTTTTAAATACATTGTTAATATACGAATACAACACCCAAACACAGAACAAACATCAATATTAATCACACAAATGTTAGTCCTGGGTGGGAATCGAACCCACAACCTACAGCGCAAAAGGCGGATCTATTACCAACTGAGCTATGAGGCTTGTTAATAATGAATATAATGAAATTACGATACATAATCTACAAAGATTGCCATTTCAAAAACCTGTTCAAAGAAAATATTCAGTATATGTAAGCAGCAACCAATATTTAAGAAGCAAGTATATTTAATCAAATAAAAATACAGAAGGTAGGTACATATTATTAAGTTACACTGACTCTTCAATCTAGCTGGCTCGACATGAAGCGCACGCGTAGGTGACAATAAAATTAATGGCCTAACCCGTAAAAACCACGTTACATACACCTCTATCATTATAAGTTACGACGTAACTGTCAAATAATTACTTTGTACTACTTCTCCGACGATTACGCATGAGTTTAGCTTTCCAGTGAACAATATATCATAATTTTCATCTCATCGTCACACACAGCCCAGAGCAGAACTGGGGACTACTCCAAAAATATTTGACATAGCCTCCAGACTTGTTAGGCGGATTGATGATTGCTGTATTGGTGTACCAGGTGAACCCATCACCTAGACTCCCTTTGTCGCCTCCTACAATATTCTTGGTAGGATAAGGATGGTCAAATATTCGATGCCAGGGCTGTCGCTGACCACTTAGTCTACGTAAATTTAAATTACGAACCCAGCAATCAAATAATACCAATTATTACCAAAGACCAATTGCTAATGAGCAATTTCGAATACCGGTTTGAAGCGAACTATATTCAAATTCAAGGCCAAAACTGTACAAGGCATTCACCTATCTAGATAAGAGACCAATTTCATAAGAACTTCGTGCTTCGACACGTGAATGGCTCCTGATATAATCAAATTTAATACAACAGATTACTTTTTTTAAGTAGAAAGGTACGCTTCAATTCACGTGCAAGCATACTTCATGTAATTAGGTAGGTAGTTCAAGCATTCTTTTAAATATAAAAAAAAATGTATTTAATGTTTTCTTGTCCCTTTATGTACTAATATTACGATAAAACGCAAGTCAAGCTAAAAAATTGTTATGACAGATTAAATTTACTTTAAGATTAGTACGATTACCTTAGTGTTAGAATGTATTTTCTCTTTAATATTATCTAAACTAGCTGACCCCGCGCAGTTAAACTTGGTGTGGTGTTATGGCAAATGTTTTCTACAAATAGGAACGTAATTGAATGGAGAATATAGTGTGAAGCCCATACGCAACCACCATCCAAGAATGTAAAATTATGTTGATAAATGTATGTTAAACTTTGGTCTCCTAGTTTTATCACATACCTAACTCACATACATGTCTATATCTCAAAGCCAAATCACAAATTCCTTAATTTTCCAAAGAACATTCATGGAGACGTAGAATTTCTACAACACGCATTCTCAGTGCCTCTCTCCACATTAGCAATGCTCTACTTTAGCAGACTTCTATACAACACATAATTATCATCATTAATTATTTTGTCATGAGTTGCCGACTGTACAGTGTACAATTGTGACTGTAGGTTCCGCTATGCGTCCATAGCACGTCAACCACTGAGTCATGTCAGTTCACGAAAGAAGTGCATTGACACCCGACTATCTATAGTTGCTTGCTCTACGTGGCTAAAACACTCGTATGTACACGTTTTAAGCGACAGATGGCGAATGGAAGTATACATTTTATTTCAATATAAGTGATATCAATAATTCATTAGGATCTTTTAACATTTTCAATAACGAGCATCTTAAACTGCAGCAGATAAATTGTAAATAGTGGCTCGTCGCTGTTAAAATGTGTTTTTGTGATAATAGAAAGCGCATCTGCATATTGTGGATATGAACTTGCCTGTATATATATGTTCATACCATACCACACATCTATATTAATCTTAATTAGTTTTATACTGTATTTTCCGCTGTTGGATTTTCAATAAATAAATAAAATAAATACATATTTCATTGGGTGATGTATGGATGTACCTAGTGTCATGTTGATAAAATATAAATTAAAGTTACACTGTAAATCTGTACCTCTATAATCGGTGGAGTAATCCTTGTAATTTCAGAGTTTAAAATATTTTCGTAAGACTTTATGAGGATGTAACATGGTAATCATTCGAGCAAACAAAAGAATAATCTACAATGTAATATCAGTGACATACATAGCACCACTCGATAGCAGCCTAGAGATAAGCCCGAACAAAACATCGGCTCGGTACGTTGACCCAGAATTATATAAAAATGTCCTCGATTTTGATAACGTGACAGTGACATTTCATGTCGACCTCGTGATATTGTTGCTGGGTATTTAAGTATTATTTTATTCCAGGAAAACGATAGTGCGAGAGTATTTTTGCGTCCTTTTTTATGACCAGGTTCTCTTCACTGCCATTGGGTCAAATCAATGCCTACCGCACTTTATGCTTTTGATAATACCAAGATAACACGAACACAGTATTACGTTTTGAGTATCAATCATGTGGTGAAACACGCAAAAGTTTATAGCTTTCTACTTCTAAGGTTCAAGTTTACACTTTTACGCTGTAATGGCAGTTTACAGGCGCGATATCAATGTTTGTTGCACCGTGCTAATTGGGTTGCATCGTAGTCCATTGACTCTTGCTGGATCTGAGGTTGTCGGATAGGCCGGATGTCAACTTTCTCGCGGTTACGTAACGAGAGAATTCGAATGTGAGACTAGAACGTTCGCGCTTGGAGTCATCGACCATGGTCGCTTACGAAATCACACTCTTTGGCTGCTAGCCCGGACGTTCACTTACTGTGAGATATTAATATCAACGATTTAAACATAATGTACATTGATAATGCTGCATTCATGCTTGCGGCATTATTCATGTTTACTATGGTTGCTCTTCGGTACATTTAAAATTGATTGTTAACTGTGTGATAGCTTTATTAAGTTTATGGAGAGGTATATAAACATCATAACTAAGCGTATTAGACGAAATTAAAATAACACTTAGGCTTAAGCTTTAGCGTAACATAGTTGGTAATTGACAGGTCTATTAGATGTATCGAGCTGAGAACGGTTGGCAGTGGAGTGGTGGTGGGTCGACGCTCGCTGCTCCGAGGTCATCGCCGTGGCTTCAGCGCCGCCCGCCTGCTTTCACGATTTAGACTTAGTTCATTACGCCTCGCATTGTTTTACTTGCGGTTAATGCTATTTTCAAAAGGTATTGTAATGTAGTTGAATGTTCCCTATATTGATACAGTAATAAACTTCCATAATAATGCAATATCATTCGTGGAAAGTTCTGGGTCTAAATGGGTCACTATCAAAACTTATTTGTAGTGTTTATTCATGTCTATTTCTTTATTGTTTGTATCTGTTTACTTTCTTTCCTATCTGCTTCCACCACATGTTACTAGAACGTACATATTTGACTGTTTGCTCATAGGAACTATTATCGCATTATATCCAAACAATAATGACTGACAATAAAGTCATCTACTGCTTTAGACTGTGCTTCGTTTCAAACCACATAATTCATTCGATAATAAATATGTAATATCTACACTTATATATTACTAGCAGTTCATCAGTATCACTGCGGGCTATATAATCCCAGTGCTGAACAAAGCATTTTGAAGGAGTAAGCCTTCTGAGAGTGTAGCCCTCATTCTAAAAGATTTGCTTTTTGTATTGAATAAACATTAAAACTACTAGACTGATTAAAAAAAAACTTTCACTGATTGTTACAGTATCACTGAGTATCATCACATAGTATTTTTTAAACTTTCGCAATTAGAACACATTATACTGATACTGGATGGATTTGAAAGAAACTTTGCATAATTATTATTGGTTAGAATCACTTTGTATCTCCCCTTCACCCTTCTTAAAGGGCGAAAAGGGGTAATATGGATATGTAACTTTCAACTGTAAAGGATTTGGAAAATGAAATTTATCGTTAGCATCTCAACATCAATTTCTTGAATATCTACCCCGTTGGAGCGCTACAGGATTGCAAAGTTGTTTTTAATGCGATGAATATATTGACGGGTTGACTTGAAAGTTGGTATAAATACTAAGCAAAACAAATTATAAAACATTTGTTATTCGAGTTTATGATAATCATCGTATTGAAGACTTAGATAAAACAACCTATTAAAGAAACCAACCTGATATAAGTTTACTGTACAGAGAGTTCAAACATTCAATTCAACTCAATTGTAAATAAGTACTAAAGGGTTTATTTGAAAGATATAATATGAATTCGGAAAAACCCCCAGTTGTTTCTTAAAATGATTGCAGTTTTATTAGCTTAACTGAAATTCAGTGACGAGTAATGAAAACTTTTTCATTTTTCATTTGGAATAGATGAGCTCTTGAACTGGGTGTAACATTCGCTATAAGAACCATACTTGAAGACGAATTGGCCGCGACCTAATTGGGGACTGTGTTGTGACCTGAGGTAACGTGGAGTTGAAAGTTGTAAGTGGCTCATGTTTATATACGTAGGGTCAACCTTTGATTCTGAGACTTGCCTGGGCAAGAATGAGGTCTACAACAGAGCAATCAACAATTTGTTCAGCAGTGGGCTAATATGGCCCAAAACATTGGCAATTTACTTGAAACCTTGGCGCCAGAGTAAAAGCGCGGGGTCAGCTAGTATTAAATAAAACAAGTGAATACTAGGCTATTTGTTGTTTTTGCTGTTTAATATGAGTATCTGTTCTATTCCTAATACTATACTCAATATAATTTAATAATGTATGCCAAGTTTCAACAAGGGTTCAACAAGATCCAAATGGGTTTAAAATTTCAGCTCAAACGGTTGAGAGGAACTGCTCTAAAATTTGGTTTCAAGATTTGATCTTTCGCAACTACTTCACGGCAAGTTAAAGAAGACCTGTAAAAATAGGTTCACTATAAATTCCAAAAACGAAAACTAAATCACTTTCGAATTCATAGCCTTAATACACATTTAATATCACGAGCCAATTTTGAGTATACATGCATAAAAGATGGCGGCCTATTTGGCCAAATTTGAAAGTCGATGTTTATCAATACACTGTAAGGCGACACATGCCAGTTTCCTGTTTATTTTTTGTGAATCGTGTATTACGTACGTTGCACTGAAGGGGTGTGGACGCCAATGACACGTTGACAATTACAGCGTGGTGTGAAGGCGTCATTGAACCTAAGCTATTGCGAAACAACGGAAACCAGTCCAGCGCGGCCCCCACCTGCCGCGAATTCTTAAAATCCTAGATTATGGTTGACATGTGGCCAGCTCCCGCCGAACGTGAATGGCATGTGTGTCCAACCAGTGGTTACATCATCAGCACAGTGTATCATTTTCTGGTGCAGTTTGCAACTATGTTTCTTCGAACTTATAGCATATCTTTATTTTAGGTTAGATTTGAGTGAAAGCGACGTAGAAGTAGGGAGATTAGATTCCTAGACCAGACTCACGAAACAGTGAAAGAGTTTTGATGTTCGAACTAATTGCTTGCTATGATTATACATTTATTTACATATGTAATCTAAGAACAATCTTTTAAAAAGTTCATTGCACTTGTACTGACCTAGTTTTGACTTTATACGTTAACAACTGCCGTTGCTTCCAAGAAGAGAAAATACTTGTGTTTCAAGAGAATTTTCCTCTTAAAATATCGCAGCAATAACAATGAGCAATAAAGTCGTTGCTGTCTGTACATTGCCTAGCAGCGACCTATAAAGATACGTGCTTGATAGTGGTGCAGTCAGGGACAACGGCCGAGCTGCCCCATTCGCAAGAATCGCAGGTAGGCTAAGGGGTTAAGGAACTCGCTTGCACTATATCAAATACCAGTGAACTCGCTCTGTCCCGCTCGCTCGCTGCACTCCGCGGTGCATTCACTGCACTCTTCACCGTGCGAATCCTGCCTGTCTGATTACGCGCTACGCATGCGTATGACATTATCTACAAGCAGCTAACTATGGAACACGTAAACCGGTATAGGTACATAGACCTATGCAGCACAATGCAAGAATCCTAATGAGCAGAAAAACATAGGCAATGCAAAAGTGCATAGGACAGGTTATTCCAGGTCATTGATTCAGAATTGCGTGTGGTGGAAAATCCGTTTAGATATTTTACGTATAACGTCATTGGTCAAAACAGATACACCTTTCGGAAAACTCCTTGCAGGATATATTATAAATCATGTATTTATATTTTAATATGTGATAAAAATAGTTGAAAACTTTATAGCAGATAGCTGGAGGCAGTAACTAGATCCACCTGTTACATAATCGCGTGTAAACGTTCATTCCGATGATCAAGTTTACCGAGTGGAAAGTTCACGGAGGGCATCAGCATCAGACGACGCAGGCGGCGCTTTGTCGTTCACTCGCTAGAGTATCGCGTTACCTGATCGTGCCATGTCGCGCGCATCGCATGGTTCTTGAACCAGGAAGAGATAGATTTATCTGTGAAACTTCATAACTGCACTTTTTTCCTAGTCAGCATGCCATATGACAGGTTTTTGACTATTCAAGTCAAGCTTCGACTTTTCGCATGCTGCTCGCCATAAGGTGTATCCAAACAAAAAAAAAACAGTGAGGCAGAGCTTTCTTGGGCGAGGCATATCCAAAATGGCCGAGCATAGACAACCTTCGAGGGCCTATGCCCACTAACATTACACCATCTATATGTTGTAGTAATTTTTACTTTCGTACCTTATACTAAAACTATGAACAGTTTAGCCACTTAGCTGTACGTTATCTCTAAGGTACTCTCAACTGTTTCAATTATTTGGCAGACTATAGCGATAAATTCAAGGTAAAAGATTAAAAGTCGTTGAACTTGATAAAAAATTGAAAGCCGTTTTTTTACATATTCTATCAGCTTGTTTTATCGCACACCTAATTTACCTGCTGTAAATTATCCGGAAAGTTTTTTATTTCAATAAAGAAGTCCCTATTCGGATGAAATCTAACGATAGATATCGAAAATTGACCTTGAGATTAGGCTGCCAGCAACGGTCACTGGCCCGACATCGACAGCTCGGCGCGGCACTCGGCACTCGGCGCTGTGCGCACATAATCATTTCATCTTTGAAGATTTTTCAATCGTCGTTTTTTACCAATAGTATTACCTAAACGACATAGTGTGTTCGTATAAATAAATAAATAAATATTACAGGACATTTTTTTTTTTACACAGCGCCATCTAGCCCCAAACTAAGCATAGCTTGTAATATGGGAACTAGATTACGGATATAATACTTAGATATTTTTTGTAAATACATACGTACTATATGATACAACACCCAAACACAGAACAAACATCTATATTCATCACACAAATGTTTGTCCTGTGTGGGAATCGAACCCACAGCCTACAGCGCAGAGGGCAGAGTTACTACCAACTGAGCTATGAGGCTTGTTGGCGTATAAGTATGCGATCGTAACAAACTTCCCCGTTTTTAATAATAGATCCGATAATTATTTTTGCTGTATGACTGGTTGTTTGCCCCGAAATAAGAGCTCGTGATGTCTGGTTATTGACAAGAATTTAACCACGGAGATTATTTTTCAAAAATAAAGCTGTATACACTACGATAAACGTGTACTTTCATTACAACTTACTAAAGCACAACTTTTCCCTTTTCACCATTGCCTTAATAGTCGTGGTTTCGTGAGTTAAGCCATCACAAACATAGCCACATACATACATACAGTGCTGGATTTCCCAACTTAACTCGAAGATCTTGTTCACTTCACTCACTCGATCAATAAAACGGTGAAACTAACAAACTAGAATAAAAATTCATACCGAAAAAACTATATAGGAAAAATATGAAATACATAATAAATAAAAAGTTATGATAAATGTGATTCAATTCTTTTGAATTTTAAGCCCATGCATCGTGAAAGAACAATAACCAAAAATGTCTATTGCTACTAAAAATATGTATATTTCCATCGTTGTCCGTTGACATCGAGTAGCGTGCTCACTGAATTCCGTGATACAGCCAACATTAGTGTGGGTTCAGTTTTCATGGCCTGGCCTGTAAGTTTGTGTGTGTGAGCTTATTACTCTCCGTAAGGCTCACAGTAACTTTGTTCTGGTGATTGGCGATATTCGTGACAGCCTCAAGGACAACCAGCTGAGGTTCAGTAGCCACCTTCGACAGTGAACGACACCATTTCGAGCAACGACCCAACCGACTTCCTGCGCCGACTAAAGTAATGTCAGAGTTATTTCCTTTATTTTTTGTTGAGCTAATCGACCAACTAACATTATACAGACATACAGCCTAAATTTTAGAACGAAAAACCATCGTGTTTTAGGGTTTAAGAGATCCCATCGGATTCTATTTTGACTTTATGCAATATATACAGTGTGAATTGGTCAATTAACTCGATGCGCCATAACATGATCTATTTCAGATAGTGGGGTACCAAGAAAGGATATATCTAATGCCCGTTGGAGGATAGGAATGAAGTGCTGTGCATTCACTAGTTTTAAATGATTAATGTATGCGCACCATTTATCAACTTTGACTTAGAGACGATACTGAAATTAGCATATAAATTGAATATGTGAAGCGTTAACAGCTTTTTTGTTTCCGGAGATAGTGTATTCAAGCTACTAAAGTTTTCTAATATTTGAGGCGTGATTGTAATGTTATAATTTCTTGTTACAGGTAAGTGTCACCGTAATCGCTTCGAGCGCCGCCGAGGGTGAGACGAGGGACATCGGTTATATTAGTTGGCTCACTTGGTATGACTGCACGTATTTCTGTGTTCTCGTTAGAGCACAATGCACCAGGTTGCAATGGTGAAGTCAGTCACCCCGTCCTAACGGGGCTCGCCCTATGCCCGCTCACGCTGCCGTCATCGGCCGCCACCGCCAGCGCCACCGTGGCAGTGCCACGACACTCGCCAGGTTGCTGCAACTGCAAAATAACTATATCACGTGTCTTGTCTGTCTTGAAAAAGACCAATGGGCTCTGACCACAAACAACAGCAGGCGAGAAACTTTCTTAGAAAAACGAATGAATCACTCTTGTAGAACACCGAAAATGAGGTCCAAGCAACCCGCTGAGCTATTCACATTCACACTTGCTCCAAAAAAAAATCGGACGGTGATTGTTGCAACAATAAACGTCACCGCGTTTAATTGCGGTGTAACAACCAAATATTCGGACATAGGGCTCATTTATTCCACACCATTTGGGGTTCTTTGTATGCACTTTCACAACGCGGCTATTAACACAAAATTTTCTGCAATAACGACCAATTCTTTAGTAGCTGATTTATTGCATCTTTTTATTGTATTTAAAAAATAAAGCATTCGAGAGTTTTACTTCTAAATATACGTAAATTGTCTCAGTACAATATTTTGATAACATTGCTCGGCTTCCCGCTGACATATTATCATTAAGAAGATGATTTGAAAGGGCATCCCTTCGTTTTTATCATTTAGCGAAAATACAATAGATCGCATATCTGGGAATGTCAGTTACGTCTGACAAAAGGATGTTGAAAAAAGTATACCATAAAAAATGGAATCCATCCATTTTTTGTAGAAAAGGTTAGATTAAACAATAATTCTGCACTTTTTCACAAGTTCACAGAAAAGTTTAATATCGCGATGTTGTACAAAGATTCACATTCAGCAAAAAGTTGGACATTTACCTGTTCGTGAAATCTGAGATCAAAAGAAAGGGTAGGATGAATCGCATCACTTTTTTAAAAATTGAGTTCAAATTTTACCTGGATGTTCATACAAAAAACAAAAATGTTAACTCCTAAATCTTGCTAAAAAGGAAGCCGTCGGCTTAAGGGTTAGAGGATTTCTTCAGTCTATTGTCATTCGGTAGCAAGGATATTAAATTCGCTAGTTGCTCCCTGATCTCACGACAATGTGGGTCACGACACGATACCCGACTAGTCAGGCATAACAATATCCCTTAACCCACATCAGATATTCGGACAAGGACACAATGTCCTCTTTATTTGGCGTAGCTTTCAATTGTTCCACATTTCTTTAAGTCACAAACAATGAATATTGCTGTAAATGAAACAAAGGACTTGAAATGCCCTTTCCATGGATCTCGTTATTAGTGATTATTTCTCCAATAAATCTTTTAAAAGTATTGTGTTAAACAAAAGATCGTTTCGAGAGTTGCTTGCATTATGCAGCAACTTTTTAAATAGTTTTTCTCACATTTTTCGCGGAATGAGTTATAGATTTAGCACCTTGTCTCCTTTTTCATTATCAGTGATAGTGTTGTGGTGGAGCGAGAACGTGATGCACCGTTACACGCACTCGCGGAGTTGAGTGCACGCGCGACCGGTCGCCGACACCACCAGGGGTGACCCGCGTCCCTCGCAACGTGGTGACCCATCGCAAGCACTAAACACTTACTTGATACATTATGAACACAAAACATAGCAGACTGCCATCCTAAAAAACCACAGAACACGCGTGGCGTAATGGCACGTGCATTCGCCTTCCTTTCACGTAAAAACCCACAAAGCCTCAAAACTATGTAAATGTCGATCTCTCTACCGATTCACTTTTTATTAATAACAAGGTGCAGTCTGGTGCTGCGTTTCTCCGGCAGCTGGATGATGAGGAAATGTGCGCACAATGGCCGAGACACAAATTGCCTATTGCTAAAAATCGACAGCTCTCCAATACTGCGGTCGATTCTTTTTATAAATTAAGTCAATTTTACAGCATTCGTTCGTACCTTTAATAATACGTAAGTATTCCAAGTTGAACGACTGCTTTATTGTTCTTTTTTATCGGCAAAGAGGTCAGTGTGCGCGATAATCCATCTTAGATCCCGCTATCAAAGTCTAAAGTGGAAGGTATTATGCAGAGGCTTGATAGGCTACGTATTATTCTTTGTATTTAATAATTACATCAATTCCGAAAATGGCTGGAACACATCCTACGCGAAATATTTACAATGATGATAAATCAGTTTATTCAACTTTTGGCTTCTTTTAGAGGATTAGTCACTGTAAACTCACTTCAAATAGTAAGTAATATACATAAGCTGTAGCGTTGCCACTTTGAGACCTTTGTTCATAATGTGCTACGTTCATCTAATATGTATCATGTATATAAACGTAATAGCAAAGACCTGTTATGTTAACGATGAAAGTTAGTAAGTACTTACATTATATTACTATTGATAGTAGGATAAGCACTTTCTCCGTGTACAACCTACACAAACAAGTACTGCTGGTTAGTGGAGCCCTGTAGCCAATTGTGCGCAGAAACATTACGTATCATAATATGATGATGTCTTAAAGCAATTATGAATGTGTACGGACTGATGAAGCTCTACAAATAACGAAAATAACAAACATGTTTGTGATATAAGTGTTTACTTGTTAGCTAAATGTAACTTCTACTCATAGTTATATGTACTTCCCGAGTACTTACTGGCTTTCCAACTGTGTACGGCGAAAATAATTCAATAATTTGCTTAAAGCAATGATTTGTCTTTAGGTTATCCTATTTTCAGATTCTTATATTGTTTTAGTTAAATAAATAAACTAAATAAATAAACTATTTATTTAACTACTTTTATTAAACTTTTTAATAAACTATTATTATAATCAAATAATGGTTTTGGAATCAATACAATTTTCACTCACGATATTTATTAACGGACACTTACGCTAGTTTTTTTACAAAAACATAAAATTACCATGGTACCTAACCGTTGAAGCGACAGACAGTTGATGGAGTGGGTGATTTAAATAAAGTCAAGGGGATCATTCGAGCTGTGAACGTCGGGGTCAGTAGACTCGGGCACTGCCGAAATAATCGCGCGGCATACACGAGCCGGTGCGGCCAACGAACGACCCAAGGCCAACTCCTCGCGCCCGTTCCGCCTAAAGCCTCATACCTACCTCATCGATTACTTTGCCACCCTTTTCTATTATAGCCTTGTGTTTTCTAAAGGTACCCTAAGCATCTTTTATGAAAGTCCGAGGCGGTACAAATTGGCCGTTGTGTTACTGCGCTTCTACGCCGTAGCTGGTTTTTTCGAGATCACTTATTAAAGAACAAATTATTTTTTTCAAACATAATATAAAAAACGTGATATAAACATGATAATGGGCATCCACTTGGTGCAGGTAACGATATGGTTACGTTACTATTGAAGAATAATAATGTAACCGTGACTATCAGCAAAAGCTATGAATCATGTGCCCTTGTTTCCCCTTGTTTAGTAAGGCAAATACATAACGCTCGTAATTGGTGTTCGATAATAAGTAATAACATCTAGATGTTGTGCTGACGTGTGGGCGGTGGCAGTGAGAGAAGGCAGAGCGGAAGCGTACTCTGAGCGAATACTATAGTACAATTCTTCCAGTATCTCAACATTAGGTAAAACTTGATTATTTGCAATTGAATTTTACCAGGAAAAACTAAATGTTATGTAGATAATTATTTTCTCTGCAGAAAATCATACATTGTTTGATTATTCACAATCATTGTAAGGTGTCAGTGATGAATACCATATTACAATACTATATTTACTGTAATTCTTTATTGTACAGAAAAAATATCGAACAAAAAAAGCGTAACAAAAGGCATGTAAGGCGAGCTTGATTAACCCTGTGAATAGTTTTTTTTCACTAACTTTAAAAAAATTGCTATAACTACTTAGCACAGGAAATTCAAAAAGGTTTGTTTTACGAGTTTATGATAACCATTTAAAAGAGTTAATGGATAGAGGCGACTCATAATCACAGACAAGCCTTTTTTATATTTGCAAGAGTTTGAGCAAGAATATGGTCCACATTGGAGCGAACCTGATTTCTACTTTTAGCAGTGGGCTTATATGAGCAGTAATTATAGTGATTAACTCAGAATCTTGGCACCAGAGTACCAGCATACTCTATGAGAAGAAAGAAAAGTACTTCGAGCTAGCTAGTAGATGTGAGGGTTTTGTTTATGTGTGGAGTAAGTGCATGGACGCTCTATCATCAAATCCAGCAAAGTTGCAGCTTTCAATTATTATGTATGAGGTGAACTACTGTTTGTATTTTTACATGGTGATTGTCAGAAGAGAGGCGCGGGACGGCGGCAGGTGGTAGCGTCAATGCGCGGCCGTGAACTTTCTACGGACACGTTTTCAGGAGCAAATACTGCGCAATATTCCGCGATGGGGCCCCATTCCCCCCTTTTCTCGTCTTTATCTGTCCTCCAAACGCTTTTCTAATAGAGTATTCGAGAATGAGGCACGTATCGAATTTGTGGTTTACATTGAGCGTCGTTATTTTATGGATAAATAATTAGGTTTTGCTATCGATTTTGTTCTCCATGTTATTTTGAGGATTCCGGGTGAAGTGCGCTTCCACCTTCAGCTTTATTAACCTGAAACTGAGGTGAGATTTAGTCTTCAGGAACAGAAAGTTTAATACTCATAAAGTTGAAATCCCAAAATTTATAATTGCCCAGAATTTTAATTTATAATTCCAATTGGTTCACCGTCATAAAAAAAAACGGTCATACGTTTTATACGTATATAGACACTAGCAAAACATATAAGATTGGTAATGGCTGCACATGACGCATAAATAATCCTTGTTATCTGCAAAACATTTGGTTGTTTTCTCTGGATTATTTAATATATCCATTATCATGTATTCAGTTCGAGTTCAAATGGGCTAGTTAATCGAATATGGATGGATACTTGCTTTTATAAAAACAGCGGCTCGGCGTAGAATAGTTTACTGATATTAAATGAGGCCAACGATTTTATTATCCTCGTGGAAATACCTTTCTAGTGCGTCGAAAGTATTTGGAATGTTCCAGGAAGTCAAATTATATTACCTATTATTTTTAGTTATGATGTGGTGAACATGTTATGAAATATTGCAAATTCCATACTTTTCTGACATAATTAACTTATCTGCGCCGAGGATGATTAAAATGTAACAAGGAAGTGTTGAGAATGCTTCCTCATTCTTGCGCGTGCACTGTACTGTAGGTGAGTAGAGTAGTGCAACGTTACGCTGAAGTTGCGCACGCGCAAAACACTCGCTGTTATACAACCGGTGCATCATCGCTCGGGCGACACTGCGATGCTCTGATTACCACCCACTACGCAATACTTGTTTTGCTGATATTTAGGTTTCGCTACGGATTAAGATATTACTAACTTGGCAGATGCCAATGATCGACTTGGCACCAGAACAATCCTCATTGTTTCTCGCTTGTTATTTATTTTTATCTGTATTTCATGACAACGTAAAAACATGTTTACAATTATTTCCTAGCTTGACGAGATTTGCGAATTGCAGTAGGCGTTCTCTATCAGGTGCAGGAAGTCTGGCTGCGATGTAAATATCAAGGTAAATAAGCTAAAGGAGAAAGGCCCCTTCATCCGCACTATTTTTATAGTGTTACCGTTCGTTAAGTAAACATGAAACATACATATCGTAAGCCACGAATACTATTGAAATAAACCACACGAGAAATTGTTTAAAAAAACAAAATTTAAAATGTATGTATGTATGTGGATATGTATGTATTTAATCAATATATTATCTATGACTTAAAATAAACATGAACGCAGTAATACACAAATCCGAAATTATAGTTTTAAAAATGTATGTATGTACGTAAATATGTATGTATAAAATAAATATATTATCTATGAAGTAAAATAAACATGAAAGCAGTATAATCAAATCCGAAATTATTGATTGTAAGGTCAAATATTCTGTTAGCATTATCCTTGCGCTGAGATATTATTATAACAGCTTCTAATAAAAAGTTGCGTTTATTTTGCGAGGTCTAGTGTTTAGTATTATTAGAGTCGGTTAACAGATCAGTTTCCTCGTGGCTTCACCTTGAGGCTGACATTGCGGCTAATTCAGCACTCTGGCATTGACATGCTCCAATATTTGAACGAGGAAGTTCTACCTACTAGTTTATTCGGCAGGGTCATGCGAATAGTAATTTGTTTTATTTCTTAATTCACGTCTGGCATGTGTAGTACGTTGTGCAATTTGTTTGGTAACGATCAATGATTTATTATTACACATACAACGAAGTAATGAGACATTCATCTTTAATATAAGTATATTCTGTTTTGCATGAAATAATACATATGTTGACTTCCGATCGTATAAATGGCCAGATCATGAAGTTTCTCGGCATATCATGAAACGCCGCCATATCGTTCAGCACTCTTCGTTTGACGTTGACATTTGAAATTTGGTAGGTTACAGCTGTAGGTAAAGCGGGAACGAGCGTGTAACATATTCTCGGTTTAATTGGTGGCCCAAGGCGCACCCCTGCCGTACCTTGACCTACTAGTATTTTTTATTTTGTATTGTCCTTAAGATGTGCTGAAGAATTTAATGATCTGGGGTCTAACCACAACGTCTTATAGCATTCTCGTTTTGATATTACATTACTTTTGTCTCGTTTTTTCTACACTGGACAGATAGTGACAAAAGTTATGTAATATTAAAACAAGGATGCTATAAGAGGTCGTGGTACCCCCCCTGGCCAATTATACGATCGTACTTTTTTTTTAATTATTAATGTTAGCCAAGCGTTTGACCACCAACTCACTTGAAAAACAAGTAAAGATGTGGATATTATACAAACTTGCTCCTACATCTTCAACCTATTACAACAATTTATGTTGGCACTAAAGATTTAAAACCTCAGTTTGTCCAGTTTCAAATAATTTGTCACTTAAGGTTGTACTGACAAATAAAAAAAATCTATGAAATAAAAAAATAAACACAACAAAAACACAAAAGGCACTTTGTTAAAAACACTAATTATGTGCAATATATTTTAGGGAAAGCAATTTTTGATGATATTAAAAATGATATCAATATACAAATGCCTATCGGTGGGGAAGGATAATTAAGAATATTATGTAGATATTGTTAAAGTTCTAAGCATTGAATCACGCGGCTCGGGGTCATTGTAGCTTCTGTTTTTCTGTGGACGTTTTAGTTTTTGCCTGGGACTTGAAGGTCAGATTGCGTCATGCTGTTTGACGGTTGATGATAGACGCTTCCATTTTATTTACCGCGTTTATATTGCCGGAAAATAACTTGACCTCTGAATTATGACGAAGGAAGCATAACGAATACTGGGAATAACGAATCACGGTGTTTTTTTTACTGCATTTTGATTTAAATGGACTATGTGTTTAACATACATTCAGTAGGTATTTGCACAAGTGCAGCTCAGATTCCGCGGTTTTATTCACAGATAGTTATGAAGTAATTCAGGTTCTCTTGGTGAAATATGATAGGATATTTTAGTTTTTACTTGTGATTTACATATATTAAGTACATATAAGCTCAATCAATCATCTCATATTCCGCCATTCTCCCACACTAAGCAAGGTCAGCACAACATGTTTTTTTCCTCTAATCTCCTTTATCGGACGTAATTGCATCATTTACTCCAGTCCATATCATCCCTCATACAATTCATCCATATATGCTCCGGTACACCTCTACCCCTATATACATCCACACTCATATACTACACTATTCTCGTTACATGGCTGTCATCCTTCAACATATCAACCTATCCCTAAAAATGTAATCAACGCCCAGTTTTTCTCAGAATCATTAAGTGTCCCATCATAGTGGGTCGCGAAAACTGTCCCTAAAAACCCAAGGCATTTCATGCACGTTTTTGCGGGCGATGGAATATTTTTCCTGTAATTTCTTGCCAAGTCAAAATGGTGATTATATGTCATGTCATGGGGCCCCCGCGAACATCTATAGTGGAATAGAGGCAATAATTGGACGCACCCGACGCCGGCCTTGGCCTTGGCACGGGTTGCCGAATCAGCCGAGGTCAGTCGCGATTGAGAGCGTCCGGATCACATGGATCGTGTGTCATGCTCAACAATATATTTAATTTTCTACTTATAATAAGGAAAACTTGATTTACTCATAGCCTATTCACGTATCGTTTTAAAAGCTCTGTATAACTAAAAAGAGAACAGGAAATGCTGTGAAATATTCAAACTATCTATGGGTCAATATTGCTTTACTGCGAAAGAGGCTAAGTTCTTCTATATGTCAAATCATTTAGTCGCGCTCTTAATCAGTGGACACCCCTATACTTCATGATGAAAATCTACTTTATTATATACTGTATTCCTTTTATTTTCAATCAAAAACGTTCATAATTGTTGTATTATGATAATCTTAGTATTAATACGCAAAGAGAAAACTTCGGACTCTTCTTTAGGGCATCACCCATAGTGATGCCGGCGGGACTGTCTGTCCTTCTTTTCCCTTTTAAAGTTGTTGACAAGCGATACAAGTTTCGATACAAGTGCAATGAGTACAACGTGCATAAAACTATCTTTATTTTAGCTCTATCGTGAAAACGGTAACACCTAAAAAGTTTGAACTTGGTAACAAATAATCAAAATCGGCTAACGGAGTAGGATCCACCCAAATACTCCAGAACAAAATGAGGGTCGGATAGGAACCCTCAGTGTGCGTGTACGACTGGTACTTTACTTGGCCGATTTAATTTAGCATATTTTGCGTACGGAGAAGTGTGAGCATTGGCATAGATCATAATTTTAGTAATGAGGTGCAGACAGAAAAAGCATTTTTTTACATGAATTTTGACCACGGTATGCATTTCTTTTAGTATTCATAAATCCGTTAGTAGGTACACTTTTACTAGACTGGATAGTAATCATCCAAAAGCATGACATATATGTAATTCTGAGGTTATTTATCATAAATTAGACATTTTTGTGAATAATACCAGGAAGATATTCCATGGGTCTTCTGAGTATTGCAAGTTATTCATTCTATTCTCAGTAAAATTGAAATTCTTTCGTCGAGAAATAAACGTGTTGCACAGTAGCAAAATAAAATATAAAGCAAAAACAGACGTACAAACAAAAACAGACGTACAAACAAACAAAAACGTTTTGGTAAGAGACGGGATATCTTAATTGAACGTCTCCGTTCAATTAAGATTCACCCATGACATGATATTTAACTTCTCCATGATCAATATGATTTATTCATTCGTTTTGATATAATTATAAAACTTGTTAACAAAAATAAGATGCCAGGCACTTAGGCATATACCCACAAAACTATAGTAATTGACCCACATAATAACTACAAAAAGGAACCGAACCAAAACGTTCCGTAACAAAATCTGACATGACAAAAACAGCTACTCCCAATACTCAAGATCTGCTCCATTCGAACCAATATGTACTATGTTTATCATCACTATTAACAAGTATTTTAGAATGAAATGCAACAATGTACGATTTAATAAAGTATTTCTTTGTCATACATCAGTAACAAGAATAATTTGAGTAAGAAAAGCGGCATGGCAACACAGTCTTCAACGGCTCCGAAGCCGCCACCACCACCACCACCACCGGGGTAATTGACTCGAGCTGACCTCGGACTGCTTCGGAAAAACTCGCCTGGCCTTGGCGGTCTTCGCCGCTCCCCAGCACTGCGCATTTATGAAATTATAATCTCAGAACCTCTCCTGAAACTGAATCATGTTATCGAATTCAGATTTTATTACAAACCTCACAGCTCAGTCGGTAGTAGCTCTGCTTTATGCGCCGTAGGTCGTGGGTTCGATTCCCACTCGTGACAAACGAGTACACGTGTACATTTTTGTAATGAATATAGAGGTACATGTTTGTTCTGTGAGCATGTTTGTTTTAAACAAAATAAAAGATATAGAAGTAATATAACCATAATCTAGTTCCAAGCTTAGCTTGGCTTGGGGCTAGATGGAGTAGTATTAAATTAATTTCTCATAATATTTATTTATTTTTGAGTCACAAGTTTTTTATTGGTGTTGCGGTTACTTGCTCTGTGCAGTATCGGATTACGCTGTTTATGTGCTCTACTTTAAACAAAAAATGCAATATTACTATTATGATAAGCTTCGTCAAACATTCTATTTATGATGTAAGTAAAAATAGGTATTGATGAAAATCAATACCTATTTAGTAGGTTTTGATTTTCATCAATACCTACCGGTGTTTAGTTACAAAATTCGAAGAATGACGCTCGGACCAAACGTGCAAAATAATTATGCCAGGTTACTGCGACTAATGTGAAGAACAATAACAATCCGAGTATCCGATGCGCGACGGCTTCGCTTGCTCAGTGAGGCCTTGACCGCTGCCCGTCTGCATTCGGCTTTGGGGCCCACAGCTACAGATGAGATTATAGCTACGTTGCTCATTTTGCAACTCTGTTTCTCGTGACTCGACTTCGTAAAAGCCACGAAGTCAATAGCCCGAATTCCATCACTGAACTTATAAAGTAATTCAAACATAATGTTCTTACACACTGATTATAATAAGCATAATAAGTGGAGATAAAACGTGCAGACGTGCTTTTTGCCTTCATTAATTATTAACCGTTTTTAGCCTTGACTTACAATGCAAAATGTGGCGACAACACTATTTTTGACGAGTAAACACAGCAATAAACACTCATGTAACCTTCAGCATTGTAGCGGGTACCTTTAAAGAACACGTACTCTGATAACCACTACTTATTTAATATACCTATTTGTCAAATCTGATTAGCCGAAATCAAAAGTGCCAGTTTACCACTAGTATTAATTAATACAAGTGGTAAACTGGGTCGAATAGCACTAGTAGGGGTCGAATGGCACTAGTTTTATTTTGAACCAGCAAGTTGACACCAACGCCTTACCCTTACTTGTAACCAGGTGAGATAAAGCCAAGCTCTTCCCCGTCGTACAATAAAAAAAAACGCCGTTAATATGGAGCGTCTAAATGAAAAAAGATGTAAAATATTACGATATTCCAATGAAAAGAATCTCGCCTCACCGTTTTTTACATTAACACATAAACCTAATCTCTCTAATTATGCGAGTAAAAAGTTATTAACCAAAATACAACAATGTACTTTTGGCTTGTGGTCAACAAAGGTGAATAGGGATCCTTGACCATATTCTTTGAATGGACAGTTGTTAAATGTTTTTATGAGGGGCATAAGTATAATGGATCCGAAGTCAATAAAGTGCCAAGTCCCGTTCGGTCAGTGGGTCCTGGCTGCACGCTCGCCCTATTGTCCTGAGTCCTTCGGTTGATGTGAGAAGGCCGACCACTCCATTAAATTTCTATTAATATTTATGCATATTTAACAAACTAGCTTTTGCTCGCGTTGTTGTCGTGTTCCTTCTGGCTTTATGTTAAACAAGCATAGATGTCTAGATTCCATAATTGAAAAAAAAATGGTTTATCCGCTTAGCCGTGAAAATGTAACAAGCAAATAAACAAAAAAACAAACACATGCAAATGCAAATGGATGAGACTGTGCGGTTAGCAATGGTTTAATTGCTATTATTTTTATATGATGACCATTCGTGCAGCTAATCACGTGATAGGTTCTCATTGGTTCTGTACCTTAGCTGCATTCATTCAAAGTAACCTGATGTGGGCTTCCAAGAAACGTTCGTACCTACCGGATAAAACAATAATCCGGAAGCAAAAAAACTGGAAACCATAAATTGCAAACAATATGTCGCGCCGTTTATTTTTTACTAGAAAAATGCAGCCGATCAATCGGGATCATCAAAAGTGAGTTGATCTCATCGGCTGCGGTCACAATGCGCTGTATACATGTGGCTACCGACTGACGATACCCGCACTGCACTTTTTATATTACCACAGTTTCAAGCAATTATCAATCTTATGGTGTTGCGGTAAAGTAGAATTTCGTAAATGAGAGATAATGTTTAAACTGGCTTTGAAATTTGATATTCGCACCCCGGCATTAAAAGTGAGGGCAACGGAAGGAAGTAAAAAAGTGGGTTCCTATTCACTTTCATGTTTTAATCGAAGTGCACACATGTCGCATACTTTTGTTTTTTGATATACGTTACTAAATTAAAAACACATATTGCGATATAGTGTCCAATCCAGATTGCATTGTTAATTTGTCGGTGAAATGTAGATTAAAAGTTAAGAATACACTTCATTGTAGGAGGTAAGGTCAAACTTTTGTGCAGGTATGTGAATGCATGGGCAAAAAAATCTAATTGTACTATTTTTAAATACTAGATATGACAATGAAAGGGTAGAACCGCATGTTGGAGTCAATACAATCGAATAAAAAACCATCATGTGCACGTGTGGGAGGATATTTGCGAAGCCTTTTAAAAAGCTTCCCTTTGTGCAAAAGGGAAAGTATTGAAGCGAAATAATTGCGACAAAAAGTGTAAATACAGGCAAAGAACGAACACCTTTGTTGTCAGATGTTTGCGCAACCCTTTGCTTCACATTTTCTGTTAAATAATCGTAATGAAAATTAAGGACATCTGTCTTTACATCTGTCTAATACACTGTGATTTGAATCATGTCTAGCGTCGATCAATTAAGTCATATCCTACCGTTTGGTGTTCGGTAAAGAATAATTTCTAATATCAATCTTTTTAGTTCACTGTTTAGGACACGGTGACTAATTTCTTCAATCTTCTTTATTACAAATACAGCGCGTAATTTACTATAGACCTACCAGAAAAGGCAAATCTTGTTGTCATAAGCGAGCTCAACAGGTATAGATTTCAGACTATTATTAAATTATTGATGATTCTTTTACATTTTATAACCAAGCATACATACAATTATTAGTTGTTGTTACAGTTACAGTTTCTTGTAAGTGTACGAATTGAAACAAATGAAATGATATCCATATAAGTTTTACTTGTAAATATAAATAATGATAATAACAAATAACAAATATTATAGGACATTAAAACACAGCGCCATCTAGCCCCAAACTAAGCATAGCTTGTAATATGGGAACTAGATTACGGATAGAATACTTTTGTAAATACATACGTATTATATGATAGAACACCCAAACACAGAACTAACATCTATGTTCATCACAGAAATGTTTGTCCTGGGTGGGAATTGAACCCACAACCTACAGCGCAGATGGCAGAGTTACTACCAACTGAGTTGTAGATAAGTGTCATAACCGACATGGCATTGATTCGTTTTGGCTAATAATAAAATAAGTTAGCAATGTGCCCAAATTCAAGTTTAACTATACAACATATCTTAAAGAGCTAAAATAGCTTTCTACTTCCTCTTTTTTTGTAAGTATTTAGAAACAAACTACTTTTATCCTGCTTTCATTTAATAAAATGGAAATAGCTAGAAATGAAGGTACTTTTCGACCGCCTGTGGTCTAGTGGCTCGGCCACCGGTGTCAGATGCAGAGGTCCCGGTCAGCTCATATGTAAATAAACTGTATTTAAGATTTTAAGTTACAATGCTACATTTTGTATTTCCTTGATGGAAAATCAACATAATAAAGTTGGTACTTATATAATCATACTGGACTCAATGAATATAAAAAAATATTGATAAATATCGGAGCTAAAGAACAAGTCGCTTCACTCTATGAAGAATTATTTTTTGTTTATGGTTGGCTGTCAATAATTATTAAACTCTATAGTCGTGCTTAAATTAAAATGATTAGAAGGACTATAGTTTTTTGGGCCATCTGTAGAGCATAAAATTGACAGCCGCGTGGAAAATTTCTTCACAGAGCTCTATAAAACCACCAGCTCTACCTAGCCCTTTAGTTATATCGATGATTCTCCATTACCAAATTGTATTGTTTCATTTAAAAAAAAATCTAACCACCTCTGTGGTCTAGTGGTTCATTCCATCGATTTCAGATCCAGAGGTCCCGGGTTCGATCCCCAGGGGATTACAATATATTGTGCTTGGTTTGGTTGGTGGTAGGACTTTGTTTAAGTCCGCCTGGTTAGCTACCACCATCTTACCTAATTCTGTCGCCATAACCACAATTTTAAAAATTGTTGTGTTCCGGCAATTAGATGTAAGATTGCCAGTTCCTCAGTTTGTTGAGGATTCCGGGTGAAGTGTGCCTCCACCTTCGGCCTTATCTCAACTTGTAACCAGGTGAGATGAAGGCCAAGCACTTCCCCGTCGTACAATAAAAGAAAAAAATCTGATCTAGAAATCAGGAAATTTTTCTACGTACTAAAAATTTTACTGGAGACAATATTTTCTAGCCTCCTTTTTTAAATAAGTTAAAGAAGAATGAAGACAGCTATTTCAGATATTTTTTTTAAGGATTTTTTGTGGTAGCTGTAACGTGTTAGTTTAGCCAGTTATAATGAATTGTGTGATTGTAAATATAGTTGATACAGAAGTAGGTTTTGTGTGATTGCGACGCGCCTGCGCGGTAGTGGCCTTGACCGGCCTGCGCCAAAATTTCCAGGTCGTTCACCCGCGCCGTGACGCCCACCGCCACTCGTTTTATCTCGCATAAATAACCTTACGCGCCAAACGGCTTTACACTCTTTCGATTCAGACATAAAACTCATATCACCTTGTCGAACGTAAAGCGATGATTGTTATATAAAGCCGTGTTTATGTGCCTACCTATTGTTACAAGAAACTTGTTTATCAATAGCAAGTTGATGCCTGCGTTATACGTAGGCCAATTATGCTGAGTTACTGCACTACTTTATGAAAGCGTTGCGTGTGGTGTGCTGCATTATATACTTATTTTCATTTGTATATGTATTATCGAAACATATGAAATCAATACGATATGAGTAATTAACTGAAGACATAACATAGATTTAACATAAGCTAAGATCCACGCTCTCATTGCAGTAGTGATAGTGAGTGATCAGAGGTGAATCCTCGAAGAGGAAAACTTTGTAAGTCTGTAATCATTAATACACGGTCACCCAATTAAAAAGGTTTTGGTCTACTCCAAAATGTATTTTGTCACCAAACTAAGGTAATTAAAAAATAAAGGTGTCTCTGGGTTACAAAAAAAATCTAACAACTAAGTAACGTACTTACAACCGATTCGAATCATGTGCTGACAAAATAGTTTTAAACTTTTTTTTTCCTGGCCGAATGTATCAAAAATACAATTTATTACTTGCTTATATTTACAATTCAACTCAATCTTAGGTTTATAAAAACGCACTTATCATAACTCAACCCTTTGCAGCAATCTTGATTAGGTACCAATAAGCCAATTTCAAAAGTAGTTAGGTTAGGTCCAAATCTAAGAAGGTTCTGCGATTTATGTTTATGTTTCTTAGTACGATAGGTACCAAGAAACTAGGGTCAGTAGTTATTGATCATTCCGGAAGTACCATTGCGCTAGAGGCCATACGTGAGCAGGTCACTACGGTGACCCAAACGGCAGAAGGAGTGCGCTTGTGATCCATTAGCTCGATTTCGTGTTCAAGTTCATTTGCGTTCCATTCCATCACCAAAAATATTTTGGTAGTGTGACGCAACCGCTCTCGGCTACGTCCCACTCGAGCGCTTGGGCGGCTCTCCATCGGTGCCGCTCTCGCGCGACCTTGGCCGCGGTGAGCCGCAAGGTTCAGGTCTTCAACCCCAGCGCTAAGGGGGCCGCGGGGACAGCGGGGATCGCGGGGACAGCGCTCGTCCAATCGCTCGCCGCGCACGCCTGAGCGTGCTCACGATTGGAGCACCGTCAACGCGGCAATGACCTCGGAGACCGGAGTTCGTAGCGCGCCGATCCTCACCTCGGAGCGCAGACCGTCAGGCTTCGCAGGCCGATAGAGGCGATATTTGCTCGACGGGACCGGCTCCGTCTTCGAACCGATTGTATCGCACGAAGCGCTGATCTTTTTGCAGACTTTCACTCTTAAGGGGAGGCTCGCGCGGCTCGGATCAGAAGCGCGCGCGGCGCTCACTCAGTTCGTCGATCGAGCTCGAACAAGTAGCACGCGGCGCGTGCAGTGACAGTGTAGCGATCGCGCGACCTTCATCCCTCGCGACGAACGTGCCGGCCGTAGTGCCCTGTATTCTCCTGTCCCATTTGTTCAGTGATAGAGTGCGCAGGACGATTTGTGGTTGATCACTACATACGTGCATCGATGATCTTATCGTGTTGTGCTGTGAGAGAAAGATACAATTAAAATAGTTTTATGGATAGACAAATGACTTCAGTGATGTCTCCCGATAGTAGCTATGGACGCTACGATGCGCCTACGCCGATGGACAGTCACAATTTGATGAGTCCAGCTCTTAAGGAACGAGAACCAGAACTGAATATAGGTAAACCTGGGTTTTTATCAGCAAAATTAAGATCTCTTTTAAAACTAGTACTAGGTATTATGTAACATTGATCAAACAAAACTATCTAGTCTTCATCATCATCACCATTATGATAAGACTTATTGTATTTTATAGTAGATTACTTAGTTAAATAGGAACTTGGGTACCTATATATTTTTAATGCAGATTGGGGTCTGACAGAGTTGTCAAGGATTATTTTATGCGATCAAATATGACTAGGTATAGCAGATATTTTGTAACCTTCATAGTAATTTTATTATTTTAATGTTAGGAAATATTTCTAGGCATAATATCAACTTGCCCTATTTTTGAAAGACGTACCTATGGGCATTTAAACTGGGAAAAAAAACGTAAAAACTTGGTCGCAAAATGGGGTTACCTACAGTAAATAAATTCTGTAACGTTATTATTTCAAGCTTTGCGAATTGACTACAAAATAAATGTGACAAGGAATATTGTCTTCGAATGTTCCAATTCAACTTATAAAACAATTTCACAACATTTAGGAAAATACAGTGGGTAGGTACCTACTTTTTTTACACAAATACCTACTAACTCCGCTTTTATTAAGTAGGTATAAAATAAAAAATAATGTTATGGAATTGAATATAATACAAGGGTATTAAAAGTCATCAAAATAAGTACGAAGTTTATCGCTTAATTTCCTAACAAAGACTTTCTAGTTTTTAGCTCTTGATTAATGATGTTACTCCAACGGTAAAGGGTACAAATATACAATGGTAACACAATAATTGAATGTCAGCTAAGTCTTACCCATGTGCGAATCGAGATTTTGATCGATGGATTGTTGAATTTCCGCTCGGTAGGGCTCGCCAAAAACAATTAAAATTGTATTGTACAAGATATTAACACTCCATGGCATAATCGATAAAATCCCCTGTACAAATTGATGGGGCTCAAAAGAACCGTGACTGCAGGGAACCATTATTGATTTGCGTTCAATTCCTAATGATCTTATCGTTTTCTCCCGTGAAATTTTATACCGAATCAAATAAAAGAGTTACCGTTGGCACCCTTTTCTAAATAATGTTACCTAATGATTGTTGATAATCGTTAGAGAAATTATGGGAAAAGCTATAATAGTATCGATAATGGCTCGACGAGCTGGTTCCACGTGGCTTCAGCTGCGTCTCCCACTAGCCCACAACACTACTTTTACTTTTCTCCTGACGCACGACGCGGCGGCCCACCAGTTGAATGAACTTCTTAGAATGCAATTTAAAAAGGTTTGAGGATTACAACATTGTTTATTTGGTGGCTTGTGTGTTATACGTTGCTTGAATTTGTTATAAAACTAGCACTCACTTATTTTCTTATTTTTTTATTCTACAGCCATACATTTATACCCGCCTGCGTTGTACCAACCTACTCGGATAAAAAGTTGCCTGTTTAGTTTTCCATGGTACCTACCTATGCACTATTGCCATACTAAACTTCATTATGATCCGTAAAGCTACTTAGGCGTGAAAAGGTAACAAGCATTTCAACAAATAAACACAGAGTACTTTCAAATTGAGAGCAATCTATGCACAAAATATGATGAAATGCAAATAACGACAATAATAACACTGTGTTTTTCATATATTTTATAAATCTGTGGTTATTAAATTAGCAGATACTGAAAAATATTTTAGAAACTAAATAGTTTAAAGGCGATTAATATTATTGCTGATTTTGATATATATAACAAGGAAGTAACAACATACGCGCTCGTCATCAAGGAAACAGATAACGAAACGTGATATAACAGAGAGTTATTTACAAACAAACATCACCGTGACACAGATCCGCGGCCGGAGTGGCCACGTCAGGTTCTGCACTGTCGCCGATAGCCGCCTTTGCGTTACGTATACGAAAGACTTTCTCGCGCGCTTTCCTTGCCACTTAATTGACGTAACAGAACAGAGACTCTCACACGCGCCGTGAAAAAAACGCGCATGTTGCATCACGCAGAGAAATGGCTGCACGCTACTGACTCTGTTGCAACTGCACCAGTTACGTCCCGCGCTTTCCCTGATCCATAGTCATTCCCGACTGTTTGAAGACGTACCCATACCTACTCTACTACAGATGTGACCAAACTCATTCACTGGACTAGCATAATGCGACCAATACAGAAACGAAAGTAAGTATAGAAAGCGACGGGTTCGTACGTCGACCCGTGAGTACTCGCCAGAAATAGAAAGTTCCTTCCAAAAGGCTCGGCCTGCTCCCTTAACAAATAAACAAATGGTTCAGGAAAGTGAGAGCAGTCGGGGCGCATAAACCAGTTCCTGGGACGAGACGGCCGCCGCCGGCACCTCTAGTTCAACACGACGCCTGTTGTTACCGAGGGATTCATATCACTGACCTACTAAAGAAATTGGTTAGACCATTAGGTATCAGACCATGTTGGACGATAAAGCGCGAAGAGTGATTTCGTTTCCAATTATGAATTTTATTTATCTCGCTTAAACCAAACAACGCTTGACCTTTGTATCGCATCACTGTTCTGGAAACAGTTTGGTGTTGATAACCAATTTTAAACGATATGATTTATTTCAACCGCGTTTTTGCCGCTACAAGAGGTCGTTGACTTTACCAATGTAGAGAGACTCGGTACTTTCTAAAATAACTATTCAGTGTCACCTTGACGCACGCAACATGTGGTTGCGTCACTGATTTCATTTGTTCAAAACGAGCTGGGGGGGCTGTTTTCTTTGAGAGAACGTTTCTGGTAAAAAATATGATCTAAATTGCATTTTTACCATAAATATGGAGCTGGCTGAGGCTTAAACGTCATTTGATAGCACGAGTATTTAATGGTATTGTTTCTGTTTTAAAGTCAATCACGTTTTTTTTCCAAAATGTAGCTCAGTTAATTTGCTTAAAATAAATAACCAAATAGGTAGGTAGGTATTTAAATAGTTTCAACCATACTCTAAAAGTTGGTGACGTATGTTTCTCTAATTATTACAGCACATTCTATGTTTTCACAAGGTGCTGGCAAGGTTACCATATCGCTGAAATCACGTGTACCACCGAGATTGTTTGTTATACATGCTCGTTTCACAACACCTACCCAGGATGTTTGGCACGCGCTAACACAGCAATCTTTACAACCTCCATAAAATAGGTTGGGTTGTTTATGACTATGGTGCATGCATGATTCGTGTAACTTATGCTAATGGTACTTTTCGTTTTGTTGCAGAGTTTGATGGCACCACGGTACTATGCCGCGTGTGCGGTGACAAAGCCAGTGGTTTCCACTATGGAGTGCATTCCTGTGAAGGTTGCAAGGTAAATATACTCACTTGTGTCTGACATTACTTTGTTTTATAAGTTGTCATATTTACGTGCTCACCAGCATCTATAGCAGCAATAAAAATGCTACCGCACCACTACCTACTACTGGCACTCTTTTGAGTACGATTTTATAAATAGGAAACGTCTGAACACGATTGTTATTAAGTGGAAGCCTAATTGAGTCACGTATACGGGTAGTCTCAGATGTGAAGTAGGAAGCATTCTGCGGGTGACATGGATCTCCCCGCTCCCATCGAGCTGCTTGTTTCCACTCAGCTCTGGCGCCAAGGCCAAATATGCGGAAGACAATCTCTGTGCATTCAAACCAGATGACCTTATTTACTAAATGTAAATGTGATGTCTGCATTGCCGTCTGATCCAAGTAAAACAGTAAAGCAAACGAAAATATAGCGTGTGAACTTGTTGTGTTCTAAGCGGATTTGGGTCTTCGGATACCTGCTGGCCTCGACCGGTCGCCGCTGGCCCGGTCAAACCCATGCGCCCCTTTTATACCTTTTATTTTTTTTATACCTGCCCCGGAACAATCACACGGGAACTCAGTGTCATTCCAAAGTTCGGGTGTGGACAGACTTGCATTGTACAACGAGCAGGGGTCGGGGTCGATTTGAATGTGTTAAGGTTAAACGGTACCGTTCTGTCCCCTTCCCTGTCTTGTCTGTTCTATTCCAGTTAGGATGCTCGATTGTGTATGCAACTCGTGTCGTTTATTTCCTGATATAAATTATATAAACAAGCCAAGTATACCCCATGGGGTAATAACTTTAACTTTATACGCGTGACTCTCAATATAGATAATAAACCATGAATTACCTGTTGTGCAAAGTATGTCTGTTAATTTCCATTCCATGTTCCCTACATGTATGTAGCAAAAATGTACGCAAATGGAATTTGTTCATAGAAAGAGCTGCTTACAAACTAGACTACACAACTTTATGCTAATTCAACAATAACAGTATACGAGTATACACAGGAATAATTCAGCTGTCAACGTTGTTTAATGTCACCTCGAGTTAATGTTATAATGGAAAGCACAGTTCGACAAAAACATTCCTAAATGTGCTTGTGGAAATTATCAACATTACGTGATCGCCAATGTTCAAGAACAAAATGCAGTTACTACCACATAATGTTATGACTTAAATAGCTCTCAATAACTTACTGATTCATGCATGACCTTTACTAGGTACAACGTCCTTTTATGTAGGTAGGTAGGTTACTCACGATAGCAGTAACAGTTTTAACTTCTCTTTCTTTGTAAGACTAATTGAATTGATATCTAAAGTCCTTTCAACATTATACAAGTTTAAAATGTAGCCATCCAACACAAAGGTCGTATTCATGAGCGTGAAAGCGATGCGAGGATGTCTGGGATGGAAGTGCAAGTGTACCTACTGTAAACTGGTTTGGACTTCAAGTTCGGCGGGACGCAGGAGTCCGGGACAAAGCGTGCCCTTCAGGCGCGGATGTCTGGTGCATTGTGCAGCGGAATGAGACCACTGAAGACGATAATAAGTGAGGTCGGCCCCTATTAACCCTCCGTCTACCCGTTTCATTGATGTCGCTTGGTACTTTGCTCTTTTCTTTTTAACTTTTAATCAAATTCGTAAAAAATATCTCTTAAAGTTATAAATGATAATCTTAAGGGGTTTCGTTTATATTAAACGTTTTTCATTCTATTCAATATCTCATAGATGATACCTATAGCGCCACCTATCGATAATACAAAGAAACTTGTCGCAATACTTTAGCCACTCGACGCTAGGTGGCGCTGCAACAATATTATAGCGACGGTGCTGCCACTACTCGACGCGGCTACTAACGAAGTAACTTTCAATGAATGACTAGGTACGGTGTGTGAATTCGTAGCTCGTTAGGAGGTGTGAGGCGTTTCAAGAGTACGATGTGGTGTCAACGACCTCTGCCTATAAATCTGTAAATTAAAAAATAGTGCCACTATGGCAATAAAATACGGTTATTAGAACATTGCTGTTTTGTAAACATAAACCAATTTAACAAATTTTAGTGTCATCATATCAAATGCGAACAAGGCTAAAGATTTTTAGATCTTTATGTGCTGAGCTCATGTTGTGCTATGTATGTTCGACTGTTTTACGTCTTTTAATACGTCGGTATTAGATATTGGGATTCAAGGCGTAGATTATGGCGTCAGGTTGCCACGACAACCCGGTCGCGGCTCTTTGTTAGCGACCGACATTATTTCCTCGTTTTTTGGGTTGCTCATTTTTTCGGCACCGATCTGCGGCAGGGCGCGGGCATCGACCTCTCGCTAGAGCCTCGCGCCTGCCTCCTCTCGTCGTAAACAACTTTTACGGGCATCGAATGTACGCGCAACGTGAACGTAACCCACATTATTTTTGAACTGTCAGCGCCGAGGTTCGTTGATCTCTCGCCGGTCACATTTATTGAGAACATCGTGATTCGTGAGCCGACTGTTGCGGCTGCGATTTCCTGTTCCACACAATGCCTATGTGTTTAACGAACTTGACTCTATGGCTTATTAAAGTCTTACTAATGATTTATTGAATTCGGTTTACGGTTAGGCTAATGGCTGTACTTATTTGGGAACGCTCTACATTATCTTGTGTAGGATGTAGGCTTCAATGCGTAGATTGTAGAAATAAACTTAAATTCAACATTGGAGAGTCGATTTCTTAATACATTATTTTTTAAGACAACAAAACCAGTGCCTAACTTTTATAATGCTGCTGATCGCTACTGTCTTCAATGGTACGAAACTATTCAGAAAGACGATATTACCTTATGAGTGATAATTTCAATCAAATGGTCTAGTGGTTCAACCCACCGATTTTAGATCCAGAGGTCCCGGGTTCGATCCCCATGGGGAGTACAACTATATTGTGCTTGGTTTGGTTGGTGGTAGGACTTGGCTTGGCTAGCTACCACCATCTTACCTAATTCTGTCGCCATAACAACAATTCTAAAATTGTTGTGTACCGGAATATTGAGGTAAGATAGCTAGTTCCTCAGTTTGTTGAGGATTCCTGGTGAAGAGCGCCTCCACCTTCGGCCTTATCTCAACTTGTGTATCCAGGTGAGATGAAGGCCAAACGCTTCCCGGTCCTACAGTAAAAAAAATAAAAAACCCTGTGAAAAAACAATAATATAATTATCTATTGTTAAAAATTTTCTAAACAAATATTTTGTACTTTGAAAATTTTAGGGTACGTACATTAAAATGCAATTAGTTTGAAACATTTTTACTGGTTCTTACTATAAATGTATTATTTTTATCTTATCTCGCTAAACAATACGCTAGTGTTAGTGGCATTACGTATTTCTAAACATATCGCGGTACGTGAACGGGATGTGAATCACGCGTGAGTCAGTCAGCGTCTTTTGTGTTATAGCAAACATCTGTGCGGAGCTTGTGGCATACCAACTATTGCGCTTACTGCGCCGCGTAACTCACTAACTATTATTATATACTGTGGTACGTAGCATACTTACAATTGTTTATGCTACAGCACGTGCTGTAGTGACTGTATAGTACACTGTGGTCTCTTGAGGTCGCTCCCTAAGCATAAGCAGTGTGCGTCAGCTTGAAGGCAGAGTCGATGGCCGCGGCACCGTTAATCGCGGTGACGCCTTCGTCTCCTCATTATGAAAGCTCCGCTCGTGAAAAATGGATTTCCATCTCACGATTTGCATATTGTTACCAAAAAGCTCATTTGCAATTTGCGTTATTGCTACGAACGGTATTTCAACTTGAACTGATGAATGTTTCAAAGTTTAGTAGAGCTCATTTCATAGGTACAAATGGACGGACCTTCTTTAGTTTCCTCAACAAAAGCATTACTTTTAAATTCATGACTAATGAATACAGTTTTTTTTCTTATCACATTCTTGTGTTTCGGCAAATAATTCACATATCCTATTTGTTGCATATTTGTATTAGAATTGAGTGTTTAAAAGTAATTCCAGCTAAACTAAAATACCTTTTTAGTTTAGCTTTGTTTAAATACCTACCAACTAATAAAATAAACGAGCAACCTCAAAAGTTGCATTTACCTCATGAGTGTGTTGTAAAAGTCGAGTTTATCGACCTAAATCAGAATAAGCCACAATAAAACCCGAGAAGTGTGTCAATGTAACGTTAACGACAAAAAGTGTTGGCGATCACTTATCGCGAGCTTCGGCAACGCTATGTCGAAAAGTCTAGATGGCGGGTGCGACCCACATAGCACTGACGAAATCCTCGCTATGTGTGTATTTATGTGCCAGATTAATATATACGAGTACCTGTTCTGTGACTGTGACTCATGCGGCTTAGCGGAATGCTTCGCGATCGCGACCTGTCTGTCTTTGCCTATCACTTCATCGATTTAAATGCCTCATAGTACCTCATAGTCATATTACAAACTGCATCATTCACATATTATCGCGTATGCTCACAGCTTGTTTCTGTGAGTAAATCCCCTGAAAACAATAAATGTATTTATATATGGTAGAGAGGTATAATAATATTGTGGTTTAAAAGCATACTAACCACAATTACTCATATTGTTATAAAATGACCTGAATGCGTTTGAACTATAAAACGGCTAATTAGAACATGGTATTGTCCAACACAAACGAACATGTAATTCTATATTTTAGAACTCGAAAAGAAGTCACCATGTTAATTAGTTTGCGGTCATTGACCTGTGTTATTAATATAATTTATAAGGAAAATACTGAAGGCACTTGTACTCTGTTAATGTATGTAGGTTAACAAATGCGCCTCGATTAATTTAAATGAGGTTAGTCGTTCGTTTAGAAAAAGCTTTATTTTACTTGAAATAATTAGTTCAACGTTTTGTATACGAATGTAGATACGATAAGTGTTGTGCGGGGCGAGGCAGTTAAGGTTTTGTTTTCGCGGCACCAGGTCAACGACCGCTCGGTCAGTGCCCGCTGCGACCAATTATGGGCCACTCGTACAGCGCACAATGGATCGATGCCGACAGAAATTGGGCCACCGACCCCGTCCCGCGCAGCCTCCTGTTTTGACCTAGCGTAATGAGCACTCTACAACCATTACATCCCTCTAACCTGCTCTGCTTACCCTATTTCATTATTATCAAATTCCGACTGCGTAACACTTTGTTTATATACTTCTACTGGCTGTAACAACTTGGCTATATTGAGTTGGGCTATAAAATAATGTGCGATGACATTTTTTGATCTACGTACAAATAAAAAAATTGCTTCGTTAGTTTTGATCTTTTACAATGAAAATGTGCAGAAAGGAGGAAAACAATATGAAGAATATTTTTCTGGCCTGAATTTGCAGTTCAATTAGGACTCTTCGCTGAACTTAATTGAGCTGTAACTCGTACGTAATGATAGACGGCTACAGATGCTGCGTTTCAGTAGGTAATTAAATTGGATCAGTGCAGCCCCTAGAGGAGCGCGCGCGCATTGAGGTAGGCCGTGACGCATGTGTGACGTCACCGGGCGGGCGTAGAGTCGGTCGGCGACCCGATCGGGCTGTGCCCTAGCTCCCGGGAGCCGAGGGGTCGCAGGAGGGTCGCGGGGAGCGGGTGCGGTTGTGCAATCGAACGGTCGTTGACCCGGGGTGAACGACCGCCCGCCGTGACGCCCGCCGGGATGCGCCCGGCCTATATCCGGCGCACCGGTGCAGCAGTGGCAGCAGCGCATTCTAGAGCGGCGTGGACCGTTAGGAGCGCGAGCGAACGCCGCGCGGGCGCGAGTGCGGGCGGGGGCCGGGGGCCGGGGGCACTCTCACTTTCTCGGTTGGGTCGGCGGCCGGTAAGTAGGTCGCGCGGGTAACTGTGCGCCGCGCGAAGCACAGCCCGCACAGTCCACCGTCGGCCGCCATCCGTATCGGTGCAGCGCGAAGCCCGTCCCAGTAGATACCAGTCAGTACAGTGCGAGACTCGCGACGATCCGAGTGCCAGTGGTGGTGTTAGCGGTGATACGAGTAGCTAGTGCAGGCTGTGAGTGATGTCTTGCGACGCCGAGCTGCGCTCGCGGCACTCGGTGCTGGTGAGCATGCTGGAGGGCCGGCCCGAGTCCAGCTCTGACTCGGGCTGCTCCAGCGACGACAGCTCCGACAACGAGCGAGAATCTAAATGCCGCTGTGATCCCCAGGGTTTCTTCCGCCGCTCCATTCAACAGAAGATCCAGTACAGACCGTGTACCAAAAACCAGCAGTGCTCCATCCTTAGGATTAACAGAAACAGATGCCAGTACTGCAGATTGAAAAAATGCATCGCTGTTGGCATGAGCAGAGATGGTGAGTTGAACTTGTTTGTCTTTTGCATGTAACGTTAAGAAACTGGGGTAATTTCGAATAAAAAAGTGTAGCTAATCTTAATCTGTAAAAAAATCAAGTTGTCCCATTTTTTTAAACTAAATGTAACCATTTTCATCGGAATATAATGTTTTGCAATATATTCCAAAAAATTACAGGAATGAAAACCAAATGAAACTAAAGCTATAGCTCGAATGTGTGTCAGTGTGACGCACCGGCATAAACGTAGTGTGTCGCTAATTGATTGCATTACGTATGAATGTACGCGCGAGTTGCAGTGTGCATACGCAATTAGCTCGGGAAGGTCGTTGCATATCGTCCCTACGGCAAGAGACTCGCCGAGACTGTGGCTAGAGCCGCAGCCCATAGAGTTAGCTCACTAGCGCCGCTCCTCGCAGATCCTATTTCGTCGGAGAGGGGCGGCCAGTGGAGGGGAGCTGGCCGCAGTGTGGGAGGTCGGTTATGCAAGCGCGGGTGAGCGCTCGCTAAGCGGGTCGACGGCCGCGGCAGCTCTGCTGCGCGCTGTTGCGACACCGCTCACGCCCCGCACTAGACCCGTCTTCTGTCCGCCGACCGTCGCGCGCGGTGAAAGCAGAGAAAGGCATTTCGTAAGCTCGACAGTGAAATTTGTATTTTCACTTTCGTAATGCAGTTTGATGACCCCGCTCCGTGGGATATAATATATTAAAGTCTACATATAATTATATTGTGAATGACTACTATTTAGGTTTACAATGTCAAGCCCGTAAAACTGGCAATGAAGGCAGACAGAGAAATTAATAGGAATTTAAGAAGTAGAATTTTGGACCCTTAAAACGGTTAAAAATATTTCTATTGCGATTTCTTGTTAATTCTGTCAACTGTTATCATTTTCCTAAACAGAGGTTCCAATTACGAAAACTATAAAATTTTCTATCGTCAATAGTTAAAGCAAGAACCTATAAGCGCGTAGTACTCCCGTAGCGCTGCTCCACGTAGCAGCGTAGAACCCTTCGTGGACTCGTAGCATTCATGTAGTTTTGCCACTCGGCAACAGATGGCGCTAAACAAAACTTGCGATATTGGCGCCACGAGACTGTAGTAGACGTCCGTCGAACTTTTTAGCATCGCTTCGGCTTCGAGGTTAAACTGATGTTCTGGTACTTCTCTTCTTTTTTGTTATCTGAACTTATTAATTTATTTCGAAATTAATGAACTAATAAACTGCTTATTTTTAATTTTACTAAACCTTTTGTATGAGTTCATTTAATATGATCAGTCAACCAAATATACAAAACAAAAGAAAAATAATGCATTGAATACAAACTGTAATTAAAATCACTAAATAGATAGCCTACTGGCTCGTTCGTGAATGATTTCGTAACTTTAGTGCTACGGCGTAGAGCCTTCGTAGCACCTCGTAGAGTCCTCTAACGAGGGCAGAAACAAAGATTTGATTTGAATGTTGTTTTTCTTTCTCTTAGTACGTGAACTACTTTTGGTGTGTAAAAAGTATGAAATTAGGTATTAAAAATAAGCAAATTTAAAACTCACTGCTACTAATACGAATAATATCTATTATCTCCTAATGGTATTCAAAAGTTACTTAGTAGTTTACAAACAAAGGGAAAATGTGGGTAGGTGAATATTGAAAAGCAATAACAAAGAATGAAATAACCGTTAGCAAAATAAGCAAACGAAAATACAGATTATAAATACCTGAATATACAGATCGAGCTAAAGAGCGGGTGATATCGA
The DNA here is from genome assembly GCA_951394065.1 of Venusia cambrica. NCBI lineage: Eukaryota > Metazoa > Arthropoda > Insecta > Lepidoptera > Geometridae > Venusia > Venusia cambrica. The sequence continues at coordinate 8,076,577 of OX596060.1, read as the reverse complement.
TATGTGAAATGAACATAATAGTGATGAGTGATGTAGCGCGCGGATATTGTTGTGTTGGGGGGTAGTGGGGCGCGGCGGGCGCCGGGGCAGGGGCCTGCGCGGAGTTTATTGACGGCTCCCCCCCCCCCGCCTCGGGCCGCGCACATCGCTTCAAGTTCAAGGTTGGGTCGGCGCGCGCCGGCGCGCAGTGCGAGGGAGTCCGGCCCGCGCACCGGTCGTCAGCCCTCACCGAACGCTATGATCAGCAGTGCCAGTCCGCACACAACACGCGAGCCTCTCTCACCGCGAGCCCGCATCATCGTAACACTCAATCAACATTGGATTGCTACCTGTTCGGATTACAGTGCTTGTGTTGTACCAGTGATATGTGACACTTAGTGAATATATTCTAAATATTAGTCAAAAACTCATCGTAAAGTTACCATACTAGTAGTTATCTGTGGCCATAGGCTGTGAACTAGTTGTTAGTGAAAGACTTTGATTTTATCAAACATGGGTGAAGATTTACCAATCCTCAAGGGGATCCTGAATGGGGTTGTGAAATATCACAATGCACGTATGTATTTTTGTTGATAATTTTAGCATGTTTTAACATTTCAATAATATTTTCAGTCATCATTTTGTTTTTGTTTTTGATCTTCAATTGTATTGAACTTTTATTGTATCTTTTATTTATTTAATTTAAATAAAAAAAATCTTGAAATTAATATAATTGATGAATTAATGATATAGGTACAATATATCAACATGACATTTTAATAAAAAAAATCCTGATTGGTATCTTTAATTTTACCAGCTCTGCTAATAAGTACAAAATAAATATAATACACGCAATAATTTCTAAAAAATTAGTTATTTTTAGCCGCTACCGACTAATGACATAATTTTAATGTTCATATTAAGTTTTTAAATACAAAAACCATACATACTTTGTTACTATGTATGACTACCTTAGTATTTACTAAGGAATCTACGTAAAGTAACTTTTTGAACACGTGTTCAATAAATGCATATTGCAAGCAATAATAGTTTAAAATGTAAATTTAAGCTGTACCTACTGCTACGATATTATTTTCCTCTGGAAAACAGTCACCGAAATTCAATGTGATCTTTGATAGGTGACTTGCATCATCCATAGAATGATGTTAATATTTGCAATACTGAATATAAGTAAGTTGCAATTCATAATGTTATGATTATCAAAATAATAAAAAGTGAACGTTAATAATAAACTAAATAAAGGCGAGGAACACCAATTTTCTTTTGAATATGGAACTATACAATTCGAAACATAATAAGCACATGAATGCATAAAAGAGAGATTATTCATCGATTGCGAACAATGGGATCGCGCATCTGGTGCGGCCCACATTGTGCAGCGAAAGTCGGGAGAAATGGCGAGAGGGCGCTCTCCGCTTTCGTTTTCAACCGTGCGCTGCGCGCAAACACTTTCACCTCGGCAAGCGCACGAACGCCGCAAGCGGCGCCCGAGCCCCCGGCGCATACTACGTTTCGTTCCTCGACTCAGACACAGCTCGCGGCCTGCCTAGCGCGAGAAAGTTGTAACACTTTTTAATATGACCTCGCGGTTTGCGCTTTGTCACTCGTCATTCAAACTAGTTCACTGGAAAGCGACACGATCGCGGAGTCGACAGATTTACTAAAGGCTCACCAGACAGGGGTGGGTCGCGACCGGTGCTACGGGCGATGAACTCTACCCTCTCGTCAGCTGCGCATGCACATGGCTCGCCGCGCGCCCGCATGTATGCCTACTTAGCGACAGCTGCAATCCGGCAACGTATGTTTAGGCGCGACCTTGCTCAACATTCCCGTCATTATTCGCGTCGCTTTGTGTATCGATTTAATTTTAGAGCTTGGCTGTTTTATTAAACGGGTGTCTCTTTTGTTGTAGCCGTGCGATTCGGGCGCGTACCAAAGCGCGAAAAGGCCCGCATTCTGGCGGCGATGCAGCAGTCGTCGTCGTCGCGCGCACACGAGCAAGCCGCAGCCGCTGAGCTGGACGACGCGCCGCGGCTCATGGCCCGCGTGATGCGCGCCCACCTCGACACCTGCGAGTTTACAAGAGAGCGCGTCGCCGCCATGCGCAGCCGCGCTCGCGACTGTCCCACCTACTCTCAACCCACTCTTGTGAGTATTAGCAACTCGTTCATCAGTATACCGAACCGACACAGTTCACCTGCAAACTAAATATCTACCTATATAACAGACCAACGACTGAAACTCATAGACTTTTTCTTTTGTCGTAGGCTTGCCCTCTCAACCCGGCACCAGAGCTGCAGTCCGAGAAGGAATTCTCTCAACGGTTCGCCCACGTGATCCGTGGAGTGATCGACTTCGCGGGATTGATCCCCGGGTTCCAACTTCTCTCTCAAGATGACAAATTTACCCTGCTCAAAAGCGGTCTTTTCGATGCCCTATTCGTGCGTTTGATCTGCATGTTTGATGCGCCGCTCAACAGCATCATCTGCCTCAACGGACAGCTCATGAGGAGAGACTCTATTCAAAATGGAGCTAACGCTCGATTCCTCGTCGATTCCACGTTCAAATTCGCGGAGCGCATGAACTCCATGGATCTCACGGATGCCGAGATCGGCCTCTTCTGTGCCATCGTCCTCATCACGCCGGACCGGCCCGGTCTCCGCAACATCGAGTTGGTTGAGCGCATGCACGCGCGTCTTAAGGGTTGCCTGCAGACCGTCATAGCGCAGAACCGACCCGACCGGCCCGGCTTCCTGAGGGAGCTGATGGACACTCTTCCTGATCTCCGTACACTAAGTACGCTCCATACGGAAAAACTTGTAGTCTTTAGGACGGAACACAAAGAGTACCTTAGACAACAGATGTGGGGAGACGACGATGGCCCCCACTGGATGGACTCTGGCGCCGACGACTCCGCGCGTAGCCCAATTGGATCAGTATCAAGCAGCGAATCCGGCGAGGCCGCTAGCGACTGTGGTACCCCCCTGCTGGCCGCCACGCTTGCCGGCTGCCGGCGCCGCCTTGACTCGCGCGGCTCCGTTGACGAGGAGGCGCTCGGCGTGGCTCATCTCGCGCATGGCGGACTCACGGTCACGCCAGTGCGACCCCCGCCCCGCTACCGCAAGCTCGACTCACCCACTGACTCCGGCATCGAGTCTGGCAACGAGAAGCACGAGCGGATAGTCGGCCCCGTTTCCGGGTGCTCGTCACCGCGCTCTTCGCTTGAGGAACATGCGGACGAGCGGCGGCATTCCGTCGCGACCGCCGATGACATGCCCGTTTTAAAGCGCGTTCTGGAGGCACCACCTCTATACGACGCCTCCTCGCTCATGGACGAGGCCTACAAGCCGCACAAGAAGTTCCGCGCAATGCGACGCGACACCGGTGAGGCGGAAGCGCGACCGGTACGGCCGACGCCGTCTCCGCAGCCGCGCCAGCACCTGCACCCAGCGAGTCCGATGCACCCCGCGCTCTCGCCGCGCCCGATGCGTGCCTCGCTCTCGTCGACGCACTCGGTTCTCGCCAAGAGCCTGATGGAGGGCCCGCGCATGACCCCAGAGCAGCTCAAGCGCACAGACATCATCCAGCAGTACATGCGGCGGTCGGAGGGCGCGCCCACCGCCAGCGAATGCCCGCTTCGCTCGGGCGCGCTGCTGGCGTGCTACCGCGGTTCGATCGCGTCCCCCGCCCTCCCCTCCCCCGCCCCCGCCGCCGCCGTCCCTCTGGCCGCGCCCTCGGTGCTGGCACTGCAGGTGGACGTGACACCGGAACCGCTGAACCTCTCCAAGAAGTCGCCGTCGCCGCCACGCTCCTACATGCCGCAGATGCTGGAGGCGTGAGGCCGGCCCGCGGAGCCGCTCGTCTCCGCCACCCCACCCCGACCTACTTTAAATTAAACATTAGAGATAGTAATCGTTCGCAGATCGTTTTAATATATTATATGTGATAATTCGTTTAGGACGCGTGCGAGCGTGGCCGGCGCAGGACGAGGAGAGCGCAATAGACTGAATCAATTAATTTAAGAAACTATGTAAGTGTAATTTATAATGCAATGCAGCGCCGGTCGCGGTGTGTTTGTGTGTGTAATGTATGTGCGTATGTGAGCGTGCTCAGTCATTTGTTTGTTAATATAATGACAGGTTGTCGAATTAAAATAAAACAAAATTGTAAAAATTATTTTGTATTTTCATATTCATAAAACATCCTTTAATGTTAGATTACAAAATAAGGAACAGTAGGGAGCATTTTGCATAGTTTACGCGGCAAAACTTGAGAACTGTGTAAGTGGTAAACAAAATTGTAAATCTGGTACTTCGATTGGAACTTAAAAGTCAATTTATATATATCGTAGGCACCATTTTTAATTGATTTTTGTACATGGAAAACATTCAAATTTCATGTCAGGACCATCGGGGTATTGACTTTGCTAGTTCCAAAATCAGCTATTTGCATCGGCATATACCTCATTTAGGAACTAGGAAAGTAACTCAAGAACCATCGAAGTAGTATAATCGGACAAAAAAAGAAAGTGAATAGGTACGAGTACAAGCAGGCAGGCATTCAGGCTGCGAATGTGAGAACGAGAAAACGCTCGACGAGTTCATAAGTAAGTACCTATTTAAAGAATACAGGTAACATATGCATTTTCTTTATTCCTTAAGAATCTGAAACGGAATGAAGAAAAACATTGAATAGACATCCCAATTCACAAATGCTTTAATATATTATGCGCAAAGGAATTCTATAGCAGGCGTGAAACATATTTGACTCTGACCCTTCCCCTCAATGTGACAAAATTAAAGGACATGAGAACATCAGTAGGTATACATTGAGTCCAGGTAACTAGAGTCAAACCAGAGTATTTAATAATTGCAAAGTAAGTTACAATGTAGGTATGTAAACAACGCAAGTATGGCATTACAATATAGTCAGAGACAAAGTCAAAGAATCATATTTCTGAGAAACTGTAAGACCTACAGACTTGAAATTTTCCCAGGGTGTTTATTGTAACATGTAGGTGCTCACTCAGAACGGATTTTAGGAAATTCCTCCCTTAAGGGGTGAAATGGTTTGAAATAGTTCTATAGCAAAATCTTTATTTATGATCCGATTGAGTTGAAATTTAGTACGTGTATTTTTTATTACTTAAAGATGCTAATTATGAAAAAAAACTTGGAGATTCTTCCTCTAAAAGGGTGAAGAGGGGCAAAACTTTTTGTATGGAGATATCTTTATATTTGATCCGATCGAGTTGAAATTTTGTACGTGTGTTGATTATTGCTTACAAATGGGTATTTAGAAAAAAATATCTGAAAATCTAAAAGGGTAGAAGGGGGCAAAATAGTTTGTATGCGAAATCTGTATTTGTAATCCTATTGAGTTGAAAATTTGTACATGTATTTCTAATCTTATAAATAATAATTATGAAAAAAAACTTTGAGATTCTTCCTCTTAAAGGGTGAAACGGGGAAAAACTTTTTGTATGGAGATGTACTTTATATTTGATCCGATCAAGTTGAAATTTTATTTCTAATAATAGCTTAAAATGCGTAGGTATTCGAAAAAATCTAATAGCAAAATCTTACTATTAAAGGGTTAAATGGGGCAAAACAGTTTCTATGAAAAATATTTATTTATGATTTCAAAATTGCAAAGTGTATTTGAAATGCTAATAATATTAAAAAAACTACCACTAAAAGGTGAAATGGGGAAATACTTATTGCGTGGAAAATTATTTTAATATGATCTGATGGAGTGGAAATTATGTTTACGTGTGTTTATTATAACCACATGCTTATAAAAATTAAACTTATTAATAAAGGGTGAAATGGCCCGAAACATGCATTCAAATCTTTATAATTGGATTTATTTCAAATATTGCATGTATTTGTGTTTCGAAGACTAATGAAATACGTGTCATGTAATATGGGAACTATATTACGGATAGAATACTTAAATACTTTTGTAAATGCATACGTACTATATGATACCATACCCAAACACATTCAGGTAGTGGTGAACAATGTCGCTTTGGTAGAGGTTAAATAAAACGCTGAGGTAAAAAACTAGAAGGGCGTGCGGTCGACGACCTACCGTAGCGCCACCTGTAGAGCTTCCGGCGCACTACCGCTTCCACTGGTTGACCCTTCGCTGTCTTTCCGTGTTCGAAGCACGCTACCAACTATTCAGTCACGTCACGAACGACTCATCTAGGTACTATTCAATCATCTGAATGCAAGGCCAAAATTATGTCGTTTGATCTTGTGATAGGATATCACTTGTTCTGATTCTACGTCCGTATTGCTTGACCATGTGATCACCTTAAAGTTATCATAAAAATATAATTTGGCTTTTTCACATTTCTAACCATATTTTTTTATATAAGAGCTTTGTGGCTCAGTGGTTATGGGACTGCCTTACGATCCGGAGGTTTCAAATCCTAGTCATGTGCTAATGGAACTTTCGGTTTTTCGAAAGTTTATTTGCGCATTTGACACATCCACATGCAAGGTCATGAGGATACCGGCATGGCCCTAGAACCCTAAAACGTTATCTCACTTATCCACAATATTACTATTTCACAATCATTGACATTATAGCATCAAGCGTAGCAACGCTTGATGAGACTTCTTCTAAGAACTGTAGAGGAAGTAAACAATATTATATTGCCAAAATAATATGATTGTAAAAATTCAGGAAACTTGGTTCAAACAAAATATTCAAGCAAAAAAGATGTTATTTTATTGGTGTAAAAATGTTCCATGAGGAAATACTAAATTAACAATGATCTGTGTGGAAATACTGATAAGATAATGGTTGTGCCCTTCATACGGTGAAGAAACGCTTTTGAATTTATGGATTACAGTTGTTACAGATTATCATCATTAGCACATCACATTGCTAATATATTACGATGTTCAAACGGTTGTATGATGCAAGGAAACTTAAAAACCAGACATAAACTCCAACCTAAGTCATCATAAGTACATGATACTGAAGACCCCCATAAATGCCAATTATAGTAAACTTAGTGACCCCACGCAGGCACACTTGCGCAAAGTTGCCAAAAAAAATGTAGATCGGATGAAAAAAATATAATCATCACACGTTGGAAGCCCAGCGTGATCTGGTGATCTGAACATTCTAAGATTTATAGATCTGAATATTTCATGCTAATAATTATGTATTTTTCTTCCTACTCGTGCTCTACGTCGGTATGCTCGTTTTCATTACAGACATTTTTTATGTTAATCATAGTACTTAAGTTTTTATTATGTTTCAACCAAGTTGACCATGCCCTTGGTGTTAAGACCAAATTATTGTCTTAAAATACCTATATATTAGTGACATTAATGTTTATTCAGTAATAGAAATATTATTTGACTAAATTTACCTAATTTTGTGTTATAGGTACCCAAAATAGTATGCTATCTATTATATTTATATTATCCATAATGTAATAGAAGAAGTTGAGGAGACACTGATGTCACATTAACTTTTTTATAATAATGTTAACTGGTGTCATCTTCTTTAATAAATAAATCTTATCTTATCTACCCGTGGTCTAGTGGTTCGCCCATCGGTGTGCGTATCCAGAGGTTGCGGGTTCGAACCCTAGGGAGTACAATTTTATGCTTGGTTTGGTTGGTGGTAGGATTTGGTTTATCTTACCTAATTCTGTCGCTATGAAAACAATTCTTAAATTGTTGTGTTTCGGCATTAAATAAGTTCGGCATCAGTACCTCAAACAGTTAAGGATTCCGGGTGCAGTGCCTTAACTTGTAAATCAGGTGAGATGAAGGCCTAGCACCTCTCCGTCGTATATAAAAATAAAATATCGATTCTGAGACAGTCGTCGTTGGTCTATCGAGACTTCCCTTCCAACGCTCCGTTTCGCGTCTAATCGTGTACACCACCCGAGAACCTTTAACCTTTAGCTTTGAACCCTTAACCTTTACTCTCCAACTCGTGCTATATAGCCTGCCCATTTCCACTTTAACTTGCAAATTTGAGAGACCCGGTATACTTAGCTACAAACTTTTATTGTCGTGCAGATGTACAGTTTTCGTATAGGAGGTTGAGCACGTATACAGATAGTTCCGTGTCAACTCGCACAGAGGCTCGTCCCACTACCGTTGGGCCGAAAGATGTTTTTGGGATCAGTATTAGGACAAACACTTTGCCAAACGTTTCGAGTCTCGTCAAGATAAGCAATTTAGAGTGTATTGCCAGAAATAGCCGAAAGAGACCTGCGACAATGCCCTGCTATCCAACTCGATATTCAACACTGAGGACCGAGTGTTCTTTCCTCAGTGTTTGTCCACTAACACTGTTTGGGACAAAAAATGTAAGCCTAACCGAAACCTTCATGAAATTTCAAATGAAGTCGGCGTCAAATTACGGAAAAGATTCGTCAAGAATTATTGAACCTTGTAGGTGGAGTTATCTTCCACACAAGCTCAGGTAAATTAAGTTTAGCGTAATAAACTCACTGTACAGAGAGCTCATACTAGGTTGGTTTTTTTATAGATTGGTTTTTTAAAGTCTTCAAAACGATGAATGTCATATACTCAAAAAATCAATCTATCAATATATTTGCACTAAGCAAAACTTTGCAACCCTATAGCACTCCAACGGGGAACAAAGAAATTGACGAGGGAATATATCGTCTAGCATAAAAATATTTACAATAAGTTTTATATCCCTATCCTCTCCAGTAAAAAGTTCCATACAACATTATAAAAGAGTAATATATATTATTACCCTTTTTCGCCCTTTCAGAGTGGCGGAGGGGAAATAAAGTTTACATGTTTCTAGCCAATATTATCAGCAATAATTATGCAAAGTTTTATTCAAATCCATCTTGTATTAATAACAATTATACAAAGAATAAAGTGGTGTAGGTTTGTAACTTTTTATGCATAAAAAGGTAGGTATAGTAATAACAATAATATTATAAATTTATTTCTCAATTATGATAAATCGAAATTAATATAGTGACAGAATTGTAATAGTTGAACATAATGGCATCCAGATTTTTGTAGGTCAATACCTACAAAAGACACATCACTATGTGTTCTCTAAACCTGTAGATCAATACTTTGTTCTATCATCAATAGCTTTCGCAACGCACGAAATTAAAGTTAAAATAAGGAATTTTATCGATCAGTTTCCGTCACCTGGGTTACGTTTTTAGAGTTTTTGTATGAATCCCTAATAAAACTGATACAAAATGTAGCCTATGTAGAAATATTTTGTATTTATTTTGCACTATAGGTATATATGGTATCACTATACCATATAATTACATGGACGATTTTTTTTTCATCAATTCAGTAGTTATTGAGACATTTCTTAATGACATTGTCCGTCGAGCTTTTACCAGTGTCAATGTTACAGCCGTTCTTGAACCGAAAGGTCTGTTACGTGATGATTGTAAGCGGCCCGACGGTATGACTCTTGTCCCTTGGGAAATGGGTAGGCCTTTGGTGTGGGACGCTGCCTGCGTCGACACCCTAACGCCATCTCATCTGCCTGGGACATCAGTTAGGGCTGGTGCGGCGGCTGATTCGGCCGAGGATCACAAAAGGCGCAAATATAGTGGTCTCGACAGAGCTTACCTATTTGAGCTGAGCCTTTTGGGGTGGAGACCTTGGGTCCGTGGGGAGCCGGTGCCCTCCAGGTTTTCAAAAATCTTGCGGGGCTTTTGATTGAGGCGACACGTGACCCAAGGGCTGGCTCTTGGCCAGCGAATTCGCATAGCTATTCAGCGTTGCAATGCAGTCAGTGTCTTGGGCACGCTTCCGTCTGGTACTGGTCTGGAACAGTTGAGTTACCTATAGGCCATTTGAAACGGTCCTTAGGTAATCTGACTGATTCCTTTGTACATAGTTAGTTTAATTGTACTTTTTATTGAATAAATGAATGTTTGTTATTGAGACTATTCAATACAAACAGAAATACAAATCTGTTCTCTTCATAATTAAATAATGTATAATATAATATATTCAAATCTTATTTTTTTCCATGTCATTTTTCCAATTGTTCATTCAGTTACTTCTCTACAAGAAACGATCACACGCTGTGTTTGTACCACGGAGTTGGCGAGCCCTTCTAATACTGGGATCACCTCGCGAGCCGAGGGTGGTGATTATGGCAAAGTTCTTTGCCATTGCTTTCTTTTGGACACTTTGGAGCATTTCCAGTACAGGACTTTTATAGACTGTAATAATGAATCAAAATCAAATAAGTTAGGTACGAGTCTGACATACAAACACCTAATGAACCCGTTTTTCGCTACCTTGTTTGTGCTCTCTCTAATGACACCCCAAAAAATAAAGTTTCTGCCAAGAGTTGTAGATTAAGAAATCAAAAAGTTTCATGTTTGCAAATGTTACAACTGGCGAGATATCATTTCAGGGGTTTCTCGGTAAGTAGAAAGTTTTCAAGTTATTTGGAAAAAATAACATTAAGTTTCCAGTTGTTATGGTTTCTGATTCAAATGGTATTTTGAATAGTAAACGAGGAATGCTTTTAGCTTGGTTTTTAGTAGCGGTTGGGTAATCATGTACTTATATAATTTAAAACATAGGACTTATTGGCTGAGTTTTAGGTACGTCTCTGCTAAGTGTGTTTCACCCAGTTCTTGTTTAAATACTGCTTGTTGGTTCCGTCTTCAAGTTGTATATAGAAGAAAAAAAACCCGCCCACCGAACTTTAGGCTAGCCTTAGATAGCAAGCGGCCATCTAAAGTTAAGTCAAACCGCTGTATAGACCACGTAGGTCGTATTCATAACCAACGTGTCATTTCATCGCGCCAAGAAGTTCTCTTCTAGTTTTACGAGAGACTATATCTATATACCCTGTTGAACCTAAGCACAGCGAAGTTGCTTGGCGTGTCGTGTGAGCGGCGTGTGTGACACGTGTGTCACGGCGAACTCAATTACTCTCTCTAAAATTAATAAAGGCTATTGTTGCAACTCATATAACATTACTAATAGCTTGTAATATGGGAAATAGTTTACGGATAGAATAGTTAAATACTTTTTGTAAATACATACGTGCTATATGATAAAACACCCAAACACAGAACAAACATCTATATTCATCACACAAATGCTTGTCCTGGGTGGGAATCGAACACACATCCTACTACGCAGAAGGCAGAGTTACAACCAACTGAGCTATGAGTCTTGTGTATGGATGAAAGCGGCGATTTTAACCTCAAAACCGGTGATAAATAGGGGTAACTACAGTCCATCAAATCTAAGAGATACATTTTGACGTTTCGCATTTCTTATTATGCTATAACTTTGTTCAAACATAGACACAAAATATTACAAACAGTAATTCTAATAATGTCGAAAAATTATTTACTCAGATAAATATTTATTAAATATTAAACATGAATCTACATTTGAATTTCGTAAAACTAGTTTCAAACATAAACAATCAGTAAAATAGTATTTGAGGATCACGTTTATACAATGTTATGTCATTACGTTCTTTACAGTAGTGCTGCGACAGTTTAAAATTCTTGAAATTTAGTTCAGTAGTTCTTCGAATAACTTGTCATGAATAAATATAGGTACCTAAATAAATAAAAAATATAATTATAGGTATTCTAGTAGTTCGCTCTGAAACGAGATCTCGTTATGTCTGGTTTGTAACGGAGATTAATTCTCAAATAGAACGTAATTAACAAACGATAAAAGTGTGCTTTCACTATACTTTCTCACTTTACTTTTTCTCGAACTCTCTTTATTCACCTGAGTGTTCGCGGTTCTCTTGTTGCTAACGTAATGTTCCTTTCTAACATAAAACAAAGGTTGATGTCGTTTGGAAAAGGGAAAATTGTATTTATTTTTATTTTATAGCTCAAAAACTACCCCACTTTTCAAAAATCAAAATCTAGCTAGTTTAAATTTCATGAAAATCGGATAATCTGTTCGAGAGTTATGCCGTCACAAACATTGACACATACATACATACATACAGTGCCGGATTTCCAAATTACTTTGTCATGGCATGGCTTTGTCTTTCGAAATCAATCGCTTTTACCGAATCTCTCTCGATATTTTTTTTGCCTCATAAGCTTGACACTTTCAATACGTCACTTGTCACTGGCAGAATCGGTGAAACGGTTGCAAGCCAAAATAAAGAAGTTGAAGATCACTCCGTAGGCACAAGTAGGTACAATACAACCTCCAATTTAGTCTGTCGTCTATCTGTGGATGGCCATCTTGAAAAAAAAAATAGCAGATGTAATTAATTTATGTAATCATCATTTATTTGGTATTAATTAAGCGCTACATAAGTATTTATCTTCTATCTGAGTTTACAGTTTAATCAAAAAAGTAAGCGATTGTTTCCTACCTATAAAGTATCAATATCGATTTTTCAACTTCTCATTAATACTGGATATTTTCGATGGCGATTATTTGGTTCACATCCCTATAAAAGTTGATCTGACCGCTGCCACAGTGTATTTCTTAGATTTGATTGACTATAGTATTTTGTGTCTCAAGTAAACTTCCGCAATTGCAGATTATATCTCGATCGACACGTGCCACCGGAGTGGGTGATATAGCATCAAAGGCAGTCCTAGATGAATGTACAAGTAGGTGTACCTACAGGGATACTGCGGCACCCTCTTCCTGGAATTGAAGAGCTGTACTTGATGAACTTACTTGTTACAGTGAAAATAGTATCAGATACACAATTTAAAAAAAATCCTTGATTTGATTCAACTTGCATGTACTACTGTAATATGTTATTGGAAAGTAAACTTGGTACATGTAGTTTATAAGTATTATTGATGAAATGCGTAATCAGCATAAGACTATTGTTGAGCGTAAGACTTTCCTTGGTCTCTACGTTGTTTTTCTATCGTAAAAGTTGGTCTTGGAGAGTGTGACTTTGTGTCAATTTTCTTGAGAAAAATATGTTTTATGTTTGTTTGTTTTTTTATTTTATTGTACGACTGGTAAGCGCTTGGACTTTATCTCACCTGGTTACAAGTTGAGATAAGGCCGAAAGTGGAGGCGCACCCGGAATCCTCAACAAACTAAGGAACTGGCTATCTTACCTCTAAATGCCGGAACACAACAATTTTAAAATTGTTATTATGGCGACAGAACTAGGTAAGATGGTGGTAGCTAGCCAGGCGGACTTAAACAAAGTCCTACCACCAACCAAACCAAGCACAATATATTGTGCTCCCCATGGGGATCGAACCCGGGACCTCAAGATCTGAAATCGGTGGGTTGAACCACCAGACCACAGAGGCGGTTAAAAAAACATATTAAGTAGTTAGGTTTCTGCTTCGAATGCACTGGGCAGTGGGTTGGGTTCAGAAGCTGTGTGGGAGTTGTAGGGTGGTGTAGGCGGTGGGGGAGGTTACCAGGGTCCACGGGCACTGCGGGACGATGCACCGGCGATGAACGAGTCAAGTGCACGGCTGAACGCACTGCGCGCGCACCCGCTCAATAACCTGCTAATAGAGGGTCATCGATGGCGCGACAACCAAATGTCATAGGTTATTCCAACTATTATTCATCAGAAAGTAAAGTCTCGTGTGGGAATAATGTACAGCGCCCTTATTCTGTATGACTGATCGTGTCGTAACGCGGGCGCGTAAAGAATAAGGGCTCAGTAGTATGTCAGACCGACTTAAACCAGAGGCAGTACACGATCGGCTTAACGTGTGATCTTACTTATCGGACAATGCGAGGTGACTGAAAAGCTTTGCAAAGTGCAAAGTTAAATTCGCAATAACCATAACGAAATATATCATAACCACCGTCGTCATCATCATCAGCACAGACGAAAACGTCTTCTGCAGGACATGTAAATAATGTAGTAGGTACTGGGTACCTAAATAAAAATTCTGATTAGTTTGCTGACAATGTCGAAGAACGCACGATCTTTTTTATTGGTTATAGCCCAGCTTGTCCACCAGATTTTTGTTAAGTAAAAATACGTGGCCTACGACGAAGCACGCTTGTTTTTCTTACAGGAACTTATTCACTCTACTCTACGACTGATTGTACTAGTGAGGAAAAACAGAGGAGGGCAACGACTTCCACTCTTTACTAGTGCTAATGGTAAGGAAGAGGCGAATCGATGTGCTTGGCACAATTGAATATGTACAAGGTACGGGGTTGTAAGGTTAGGTAAGATTATCAGCTAGCCAGGTGGACTTAAACAAAGTTCTAATATATACCACCAACCAAACCAAGCACAATATTGTACTACCCTGCCCATATTATTGAAGGTAAACTTAACGTAAGTTAGATTTTAACGAGATGTTCAGCCGAGTGTAGGTATGTCTACTATCAGTAATTATCATAACAAAAGATGTGAAAATGCAATTGCGTGTAGGTACACAAAGTTGACGTTTCTCCTACTTCCTGTTTCAAATTATACTAGAGGTTCAGAGAAATATTTCAACTGCATGATATCATTAGCAATAGAGTGGAGATATCATTCGTCTATTGTGCCATATCGCATCGTTGTATTTGCGTTGTGTTATAATTTGCCAGATCTTCTTGATCTTGATCGTCTTGATCCCTTTTAAATACTGATTCCTGAAAAGTTCTCAACGGGAATAAATATACTACTAAAACAAATCATTCAACAACCATTCTATAAAGTTATTATGCAAAACATATTTAGATTTCTAATTTTTCTTTTTTTTTGTCTTTTCACTGTATTTGTTTATGTACAAACACATATATGAAGTGTATGATAATTTTCATTGCCATACCCGATATACTAAACTTTTTAATATTGAGGACAGGATTACAAGGTTTAGTAACCGGGTAAACAGGCCTCTGGAAAGTATTCATGAGTTTTTGTTGATATATCTAGCGTTAGACCATTAAATTTATTAAAGCTAAAATATAAGCTTTTTACCATAAAAAAATAACACCAAAGAACGTAAAATAAGTGTTTTTAGTCCACAAACAATATTTGTGATCAATTTAAGTAATATTGAATGAGTAGTTCGCTATTAGCACAAATTTTCTTAATTTTCTTTTTCTCAGTCATTTTTTGAACTAATAAGATATTCATGATATATTTTTTCTCTATAAACTTAGCACGGTATGTATTTAATAGTATTTATGATGTGTAAATTTGTACAGCAGACGTTCAATGTCACGGGCCTTCAGGCGTAATACGGAAAACCCGAATCTACCCATAACCTTGCACCTCCCAGCAACCGCGATGAGGAAACAGGGCGGCTCGTGTAACTCATGAGTAACAATTAAATGCCAATAAATAAGTAGCTTAGCAACATTAACTACCCTCATTGTCGATAGAGCAACGAAGCAAAATAGTATAGCACTGAAATAAATTAAAAATATTTGAAGAATGGATGAAAGCGTTAAAGCAGGCTAGGTATAAGTATTCTAATTGGAACTCTTTGAAGTCGAAGTACGGTACTATGGAAAATGATGATGAAATTCATCAAAGGTCGGTCACTTTGTATTTCAGTTCCGCGCTCGTTAGGTTGATATTAAATTTTGCAAGAGGCGAAGGTGTGGGCGGCGAGAAGAGGGGTGCGCGTGGGCGCGGGGGTGGCAGCGGTGGGGTAGGTGGCGGGAGGGGAGGCTCCAAGGTCGCAGAGTCACAGCCGGGCAAGGTCGCGGTGCCCGCGCGTGCCCGGGCCCCACCGCCCCGCACTCCCGATAACACCCTAGATTTGCGTGAAACGTGACCTTTATCCATACTCCAGAGAAATAATTGTATAAATACGTAATACGTGAAGCTACCTTCATTATTATGACCTAATGTCGATAGGTTCCATGTCTAAGTTCTTTTGTATTTTTTTCTACTGAAAAATAATGTCATGACCTGTATTCATCCATCAGAGAAATGATTGCATAATAAGTACTCAAACTTAAATAAAATTAAAGTTCAAATAAAAGTTAATCGTCTCTCTAGAAGACTTATGATACATGCAATTTTCTTCAAAAAAGATATATCTACAATAACATACATCTTATCATAAGTATTCAATTCGAAAAAATTAAGGTATCAACAGGAAGGAACTCTATTTTATTGGTATTGGTTGATTTCTGCATTAAACATGTTTAAAAAAGTAGTCAACGAGTAAAATGCAAAGAAAGTATCTCACACAAACAACACATACCTCAATTATTATCTCGTTAGACCATAAAAAATCTTATACTGATATAATCAACAGATAATTAAATTGTCATTGAGGTATATACGTTTTGAGAGGTAACTAGGAAGCTCGGGGAAGTTCCGGGATGGGGCTGGCTGGAACCCCCTCGACCTCGAAGCTCGCTACACGCGCAGTCTGTCAGTAGCCTCCTAATCTGTGGCCACAGGCTATACTACATCTGTGGCGCTCCAATCAATCCGCCTTCTCCACACCGCGCCACGTTCCTGGAACAGTGTGACCTTTCGAGGGGCTTTAACATTTATACTGACCGGAAATTGCAATTGTGCAGATGGTATTAAATGTACTCTGAGGCACAGATTAAATAATCTTGTGGCAAACTTGACTGTTGCAGAGTTGAGAAAGACAGTTGTCTGATTTCCGGTGAAAAATACCTACTATTTTTTTATTTTATAACGGTCAATTGGCCTTTAGGCGGGTGGGCATAGAGGATACCATCTTATAGTATTCTTGTTTTGATATTACTTTATTTTTGAAACTATCTCTCCAGTGCAGAAAAATCGAGATTAAAGTAATGTAAGATCAAAACGTGAATGCTATAAGACGTTGTGGTTAGGCCCCTGGTCATGTAGATTTATGTCAAAAAGTGAGTAACTATGATTCTGGCCAAGTCTGAATTGCGATAGGTGTGCTTCTGAGTAGTGGCTGTATTGCTTACTGTATGTTGGTAAATTGTAAGTCAATTTACGTATATTTTTTGTGCGGAAACTATGCTGAAGGTTACGTAACCAGAGACAAAGATAAAGCTCTTTCAGGCCTCGACCTCCAGCATCTACTTGTTTTACATACGGCAATGATTAATTTGTTGAAATAATATCAAGGTTTTCTGACAATAATATCATTGTTTTACTCTTGCGTAAGAATATAAATCTAAAATATAATTTGCGAAAATAATACTAATTGGCGTGAATCAATGACAGAATGAAGTGATGATAATAAAGCCACGTTATTTGTATACATTAGGTAAAAGGTTTATTATCTGAATATAATAGTTAGATAATATATTATATCATTACCTAATGATGCTCACTATAACACATAAAAAAGAAAAAAAAACAATACATTTATTTCTTCTTTATTGAATAAGTCAAAATACCTACTAACATACACATTGGTGATTTCTGTTTTCGTAAACAATCGCAACTATATTTCTATCGAAGGCCAATAAGACCATGAGACATCACAATGTATTTGTCTCACGAATTTACGACGTAGATGGATATATAGTCCTATCTACCGATATAAGCCCATGTTGTGTAAATTAAAGTATCTAAATTAGATTTGACAATCGAATGCTATTCGTTTTCTTTGTTTATCCACTCCTTTACATTAATTACCAAATTAGGAACCGAACCGAAATAAAGTAAACAAAACAAAATGTCACCGAATCAAGTCGTAACCAAAAAGTTATATAGGCCCTTCTTTTACTGGTTGACCTACAAATTGATAACCATAATGCGTGTGAAATAGGACCAACTGTTATGTCCCAAGTTGTCCTTGATACTAGGCATTTCGGACAGGAATCTAGGCCGCGCGGAGGCGAAGGGAAGGCAGCAGCGCCAAGTAGAATGGAGCGACCCAGATCTCAGATATTTATTACTCTAAGACAAGCAAGAACGGCAAGGTTAGAAAGTATGTACTTGCGTATTTTGGCCTAAATACGAAGTCGGTAATAAGATCACTTTACTTTCCAAAGTATGGCATTATTAGGCGTGACTTTATTACATTAGGAGGTCGTCTCGTAGGAGTTCAAGATATCATTTAAAAAATAAACCACCCACATTTTTTAAATTGCCAATATAGGTACAATTGATTGCAGTAAAAATTGAACAACCATGTAAATATGCAATTTCACTATTGTATGTAAATTTACGTAGATAATAGGTGTGACCTCTTACACCATTCCACATTCCCATAATAACACAAGATTCTTGGACTTACCCGAGACTTGAGATTTTAGGAATATGTATCTTCGCTGATTTTGGGTAGGTATTTGTTTTCATGCTTCAGCTTGTTATTAAAAAAAATAAAAACGGGGTATTATCATGTATCTTATTATATATATATCAACTTTGGATGAATAGTGTCTTCAACTTTGGTCTCCCAATTTAAACCTTACCATTTTCTACTACCAAAACGTCTACTTCTCTTGTCAAAACAGAGACACACTTAAAATTTTATAACTTTTCGATTTAGAAGGTGAGGCTATTATTAATAGTAGGTATCTACCACAGACTATACACGGACTTTATTACTACACAGTTCAAATTTATCGAAAAAATAATTTTGAAAGTGTCCGAACATCTTTCGGCACAAAGTCATCATACATTTTTTTTGTTATTATACATTATTAGGTATACAAAAAAATAAAAATGCATTTTTTTCAAAACCTTATTTTCCAGAAACACTTGAAATAAACACATTTTTTTATTGCAGAACTGATTCTTTTTTAAATTGAGCAAGTAACTCCTAACATAACTTTTTGATAACTCTCTTACGGTTTCAGACTTCGCCTCAGTTGCCCTGAAAAAAACTCACTCTGTATACCCTATGTTAATTGTAAACGCGCGTTTACAGTAGTGCATGTAAGGGTATTATTTTCATAATGAAAAACAAACGGTCTTATAAGCCGGTTTCTTTTTAAATTCTTCGAGTCCAGAGTACCTTCCTCTTGTATTGCAGGGGGGGGCGAAGTCCCGGGCTTTCCACTAGTTTTAGGCAATCTATCCTCCATCTATTCTATGTTGTTTTAACTATTAAACTGCCAATTCGTCACTATGTTTGTTTAATAAAACACTGTCAATACGGTATAGATATATAGTATTTTGGGTCCCTAAGCTTGAATAATACAGGTTGACACGGTGTATCCTTGAATCTTCGAAAGGTAGAGGTTCATGTAAGTACTTTCCTGATGGTTCCAAGGCTGTGTACGCGATGTCCTGGGAGGGTTGAGGGCTGAGGGTAACAAGGGTGGCGTAAGGTCGCGCCAAGGTCATCGCGAGGTCGCACGGTATTGTCTGCAAACATTAATTTAGAATAAAGCTGCCTAGGACTCAAATTATAGAAAAAATAACAACATAAGTAGGTAGTATGGGTAGTGTTATGTAGAAGGGATATGAGTGCAAAAGTTTAACTCAACAAACATGCATGAAACAAAATGAAATGCATATGGAGACAGAAAAACCTAAACTACAACATTTTATATGCAGGTAAGTATATAATGATAAAATAACGCAGAAGAAACATTGCGCTGAGACGAGGAGAAAAGGAACTAATCAAAGGCCGTCACAATGGTTTCAGGATAAGCTAACCATTACTAAGTTGAACTGTAATGTTTTTTTTTCATGATTTATGAATATTATAAACATTTTTCAGAGCAGGTCATATTATTATCCAATCCATTTTTTTTTTTGCGACGGGCTGATGCTTAGCCTTCATCTCACCTGATTGTCAGGTTATGATAAGGCCGTAGGTGGAAGCGCACTTCACCCGGAATTCTCAACTGTCTGAAGAACTGGCTATCTTACCTCTAAATGCTGGAACACAACAATTTAAGAATTGTTGTTATGGCGACAGAATTAGTCAAGATGGTGGTGGCCAGCCCGGCGGACTTCAACAAAGACCTACCACCAACCAAACTAAGCACATATTGTACTCCTACTGGGAATCGAACCCGGGACCTCTGGATCTGACACCGGTAGATGGTAAAAAAAATCATTTAGAATTAAATGAAATCCCATTAAAATTTCAGACTTTTGTTGTCACGTGAGCAACTTCTTAAGACTTGAGTAATCTAACTATAGTTTTTGTTTTGTGATTTCTGGTGTTAGTATTATGACTGCACAATACTAGCACCAGAAATCACTAAGTATGGAAAGCAAAATATCATACCATGAACTAGATAAAAAACTCTCAGTTTATTAGACCTAGATCAAAAGAGCAGTTAATTAACAGTTGAATAGGCATGTAGGACTATCGGTCGCGGTAACCTTGTAAGGGCACATTAGCGAGGATGTAGGTCAGCGAGACGTGCCCTTGACCTAGGGCGACGTGCCCTTCAGCCGACATCAAATAACGATAGACAAGGGCGAACATTCCAAATCAGACTTTTAGTTGCCAATAAAAATAATTGACGCAAAGGAAAGTTTCAGGTTGAATGTCAAGAGGAAAAGTTTGCATTTGCAAAATTTTGCAACAACTAAGCTTACGATGTACAAAGGAAGCAGTCGGATTATTTAAGGACCGTTACAAACGCTCTGTAGGTAACTCAACTGTTCCAGTTCCAGACGGACTCGTGCCCGAAGACACTGTCTGCATTGCCACGCTAAATAGCTATGCTGATTCGATAACCGAAATAAGAGCCCTTGGGTCACGTATCACCTCAATCTCAAAAGCTGAGAAGGCTGAAAAAGTTTTATTCAGTTTTCCTCCAAAATGTTTTTATATAAGAGAAATATCTAGGTTAAGTCATACGGTGCGTGCATCGTAATTTAATTCTTAAATCAAAATGAATTGTCACCGTTTTAAACTAAAGGTAGTAAATTAACTCCCACAACAGATAGTGATTTGACTTTACCCTGACCTTACTCAAGTATCAATGTTATTCAGTACCAGTAAAATAGATTTTTCGCGATTATTCCAGGAAGTGCGGACAGAGGCGTATAACGGGTTGGATATGCTATTATTCTGACATTATTTTTCGCTGTGCATGTGTGAAGTTGGCATGGATGATTTTTTATCTAGCCGGGTTGTGTTGAGACATGCGTGTGTGAGTGTGTGTGACATTGAACTTCACACTTCACGCGGCGGCGCACGAGTTGCGTAACCCGGTCACACTACGGCTTCACACGCGCTCGTTGCTGGGCTCGTCTCACCAATCAAACAAATTCGCATAATCTCGTTTCATATTATATCAAGCAGGTACTCTACGTAACGGGTACCCACGTATATTTATCAAGGAAACCAATTAATGTTTACTGGCAAGATACAGGCGTATTATCGCGCTATACTGTGGCACATTCGGCCTACTTTAAATTTTTCATAGTGATTGGATCATAATTATAACGAGCGGATAAAGCATGTCTTCAAACAAGGCTGTTTTGGAAAAGGCCGGTTTCATTACTATATGACAGTCACGTGTTTTTTACGAATAAAATATTTTTTGTACCATTTATTCTTTATGTAATTAAAGGCTTATTTTGTTTGAAAGTTACACATATAAATAGTGCCTAGATATGTAATTAATAATGAACACATTTACCTTGTGCACCTACCTAGGTACATCTACTATAAAGCACACATTGCTAAAAATAAAGTCATCGGTCAAGGCTGCAAAATTTTCCGCAAATCACTTTGAAGCGTAGTGATACTTTTAGGCGACTATGATAAAACATAGATCGACACATTTAAAGTCGCGGGGAATAATAATGATGGCTACGTCCGACAATGACATTGGCCGCAGCCAGGGACTTGAGGAGCTGGCGCTTGGCGACACTTCGGCGCCGCTACCATAAAAACTATGTGACTAATACCTCCGACGTTGTCTTGCGAGATTTACTTACATCTTACATACCTGCCGTCGAGTTTTTACGAAACGAATATAACTCAAATGTCGCAGTGGCAGAGCTCTCATAATACGTTCGGTTACCAAAATTTTGATTCGTTGAGCACAAAAACTTTATATTTACTCAATTGAGAATAATGTTCAAAACTTGGTACCCCGAATACACACACTTAAATCTAGGAGAGCACTGAAATACTAAAGCCCCAAGCTGGGGCAAATGGTTGCAGGTAAGGTCACCTAAGCGTCATCAATTGGTCGCTTTAATGCATAGTTGCAAGTTTTTACTATGCATATGCAGAGTTTATGGTAACTAGGCATTAAATTAATAATCAAATAAAAAAATATTCAAGGTTTGTAGTTTCATCGAAAAAACATCAAAATGGTTCAAAAATGCAAAGTAAGTGAATAAGAATGCATTGGTTTTTGATTTATTTGTTAAAACGTGCTTTTTTTGTTGATGATACTAAGAACGGTCATGAATGCAAAATAACATATGCAAAGGTATGTGTTTAATTATGGCGTAGTTCTATAAATGCTTATTCATACAAAGAACTTGGAACTTGCTCAAAACTGTGCCTTGTTATGTGCGGGTTTGTGATGATAATTAATTGGACCTGTCCAGTGTCCGTTTTGTCCTTGAATATATTATAGAGTTGCGCGTCGCTTCCGCGAATGTTGCGAGGTCAGCCCTCCTCGTGTAACAGCGGGCGGGGCAGAGCGGGGCGGGCGGTGTTCAAGCGGAGCTGGCGGCAGCAGCGACGACTCCGCGCCTGGCCTCCTCTCATTCATTTCCACGCTTCACACTAATCATAGAATATCCCCACTTATCCTAAGAACTCTACTGCATCAAAGATTTTCATACCTAATAATTCGGTGTATTTTTGTAAAAATCTTTTGCGAAATATCCGCGATTCGTAAGTATCTCTTATTGTTGAATTTTACCTTTTCACGACTTAACGGTATGGATATACTTTGTGGTAGGACATGGGCTATATCCGGGTACCACGTGGACGAAGCCGCGGGGATAAGCTAACACTTAAGCTAACAAATAACTGACAAAAACTACGATTCAAAATTGCAAGACACCGCAACGCATGTGTAGCATGGCCCTTAATACGTTAAGTATCAGACAGAATAAAATATTAATAAACTCAGTAAAATAAAGATTTAGTTTTAAATATTGTGAAGTGTAAAGTGGGTGACCTCCGCTATTCGCAAATAACATCTTAAAATGTGGATGTAAAAATCACGTCTGTCTGGATCCACTCCATATATTCATGATCATCATATCATATAGTTTTTTGAGAATGTGGGCTACCTATCACAGATAATAATGAGTAAGGTACAGCCATGGTCAGCTTAACAACATTTACAATGTTTGTTAAGTAGGTACACAGTAGAAAATAAAAATAAATACAGAAACTGTGTTAAATATAAAATACCTATAAGCTGACATAAAACTTTATTTTTCTATCTATACACTGTATATATATTCAGAATGATAATCTGTCCGTGTGTAGCCAGTAAAAACCTAATATTTTTTACTGCCGATACAGAAACGATTGAAGCTTAAGCTTTTGTTATCCTAAGATATTCCTACTAGGTTTTCGACTGGCGTTATGGACATATCAGGCTTCTTAAACGTCTAAAAATGATATAAATCCAAAACAAGAAGTGAAGTCGCGAGCAGAGCATCTGGTGTCCAAATCCTAGTGACGCAGATAGCGGCGGCGGCGGCGGCGGCGGCGGTATCGGTGGCGCGGGCGCGGGTGTTCGCCTATCTGACTGTTCAAATAGCGGCAACCTAGAAATTCGGCGCGCGCGACAAGGTCATCGCGCAAATCGTTATCAGGGTGACGTCAGCGCGTGACCTCCACCGAGGTGCCCGCGAGTTACCGATGCCGACCGATAGTGCGGAATCGCCCGCGCAGCGCTTCCGCGTCAACCTGCTACGCCGTAGCTTACGAGCCACATGCCCGGATATACAATTAACAAATAACATCTTCACTTACTCAAGGCTGTTTTCAGAAGAAGATTCATGTTTACCGGTTACAAAAATACATTAGACATATGCTAGAATTGTTTATCGAGATAATTGCCTGCTGACAGATACACAGTGCTTTCTAGGTACGTACCTACCTGTTCTGGCCTTTTGGATACAGACAGAACAAACATACATGAAGAACATTATTATTTATGTAATACAGTTGATAGAAATAATATTATTGTATGTAGTCAAGTGACCTACAACATTATCAACGTACGACATTGGTCTGATATTCAGAACTTTTTTGATCACAAATGTTATTTTATTTTGGTAAACCGCATTTTTTTCTGATAAAACCAAATTATTGTATACCAAGATTAACAAGAAACAAGGACCGTTTTTGCATCTGCTGGGAATCACATTTGATTTTATTTTG
Source organism: Venusia cambrica (assembly GCA_951394065.1). Lineage (NCBI taxonomy): Eukaryota > Metazoa > Arthropoda > Insecta > Lepidoptera > Geometridae > Venusia > Venusia cambrica. Next base: position 8,052,381 of record OX596060.1, on the reverse strand, counting down.
ATCAAGGTGAAATACTTATCTAGATTTTTGGGTTTCAGCTAAAACTAGTGTTGTTCAATGGCAGTGAGGGCAACGTAAAATTCATCCGTTGGATGAGAGCCAGTTGGATGTCGTCGTCAGTCGATTGGAATCACTTTCTACGTGCTTATCGCGGTGTCCGCAAAATAATGTGACGACCTTGTCTGTTCATGCTCACGCAAAAATATCAACTTGACATTCTAAACGATTTCCCGATCTTTGAGTTGCTAACCAGGAAGCGGCGGTCAACATTAACCATTGCTCGCGCCACGAGGCTATTTAGAATGGTATTAGTTCTAGGCCTTCCAGCTACCTTAGGCGCAAAGATAATTTTGTTTCCACAAACCTGTCCTACCTACTATGCCTAACCGGATGAAATATCAAAACCAATTTTCACTCGCATTTTCTGCAGCCCCTGATATTTATTTTTTATCTAGGGTCTTACGATAACGATGGATAGTTTTTTAGAAATTTCACTATATATAAGGTTTTTTTTATTTACGGTTATATTTTGACTTGACTTGGGCAAGGATAAAGTCAACGATGATGTGAGGCTTCTCAGACAATTTTGAAGGTGTTTGGGTCGTACACTAGTGGAAAAACAGACACTGGCCGCTGATTACAATAGTTTGTCGTGCGCAATGAAAATGATGTATTTATTGAGTAAAGATATCATTTATATTTAAAGATCTCTTTAAATATAATTGACTGCAAAAGCAGATAAGGTACGTTTTGGACGCGCTCGTTCAAAGAACCTCTACTAGTTTTCATTTCAGTGGGCTTGTGGTAATAAGGGTGGAATGGTATAATATAATAATAAATTTGAATGACGCAGACATTTCAAACTCTAGAACATCTTCAATTGTAGATATAATTTGGAATTTCTGCGCAATCACAAGTGATAAGACTCGTAAATCTCTCGTTCTACGTTCAACGTTATATTAAAAATGATGTATTTAACTATGTACCTACCTACCAATTACCAATTGATATGAAGTGCACGTTTACTTCAGATGCTAGCTCAGTAGTAAAGGAATTCTTAGAGAAATGGACCGATCGCTATGAACCTCCATAATCTATAGACAATATATGCACATATATTCTATCTATCGCTAGCAAGTCGATACATATCAGCACCGTACTTCAACTACCAACCAACAACTAATGAAAACGACACTTAAAACAACTGAAGTAAACTAGAGTAGGTTTGGGTGAGGTTACATGACCTGAATCCGAATACGGGCACACGAGAGAAATCTCCGACCGCAGCTGCAAAGTGGGCGCTGGAGAAAGGACCTCTTCCTTTATGGCCAAATGTTCCACAGATGTTAAAGACTGCTTTATGATAACGCAGCTTTCCCCAATAAAGATATAAATCGCGTTGAGGTAATTAGAGCCACGAGTGAAACGACTGCATTATGTCCTCGATAGGGCTTTATACAATCGGTGGCGGTTGTATCTATCACTTGAACACTAGCTGATTCGATCAAGCATGAGATCCTGTGGAGCGAAACGAGGCCACGCAAAAATATTTTTTCACTTTTGTTTCCAGACCAATTCTCTTTCTTTGTCATTGGCATTCAAAAATCAAAGTTTAATGTAGCCATAGATCTACTTTACAGGTGAAAAGAAAGCGATATTAGTAAAAGTTGGTTGAAATGTCAACATTACCAGTTAAGGAATATTCACTGAATAAAATATTTATTAAAATATACGTAAAGGAGGTAGTTTCTCCAATAAACTTGTCAGAGATAGCCAGTGCTCTCTATAGGAACTAGATCATCGGTGGCATCTTTGTCGGTCAGTGGGACAGCAAGTACGAACATATGGTCGTATCGTAAGTGATGTCGCCTCAATTTCTCTGGTGGAAAAAGCGAGGGCACGGCTATATTCTGAGTAGTGTATAATCTGGCATCGGATGCAGAGACAACACTCACAATGGAAGGAGAAAACGGCCGGATGCTGTCATCGCACACTCGAGCCTCGATGACTTATGGCTTACAGAATCTGCATACAATCATCATCAGTGTAGGTCAGGCCAGTGGGCCGGTCGACCGCGCACTACTGCCAAAATATCTACACAAATGAACCTATCAATCACTTTCAAATCACAGGTTATTGTGATTATAAAATCAAGAAATGCATTACTCGTTGTAAATGGTTAATAATAAATAGTAACAATAACCGAATATTTATTTTATATTCTTTAACTAGGTACATATACCTTCTATTTAATTTTGTAGTTGAGATCTTGAGCTTACCCATTTCAAATGCAAAAAAAATGAATCTTTCACTGAATCTTAGGTTTGTATACTGCAAACATTCTGAAGAAACAACTGGAGATTTTCCCATACAAATATTACTTATTTGACCATCTCTAACTTCATCACTTTTGGTATAGAGAGCATCAGGAGAGATCAGGTTGTTTTTATGGGTTGGTTTCTTTTAAAGCCAATGTTTAAAACTAAATTGGTTCATAATTAACTTTGCTTAATATTTATAACATTTAAGTCAATCCGTCTAAATCTTGGAGTATTCGAGTCCAGAGTAAATAGGTTCCTTTTGGGCAAGCGTGCTCCATTTCAGGTCACATCTTGACTTGTTTTACATGTAAGCTGGTGTTTAAACGCTTAACTATCACCAATAAAAAAATCCAAAAATAGTTTCAAACTTCTAATACTTTCCAGTATAAGTTACATACAAACGTTTTTACTCCTTTTCACTCCTTCAGAGCAGGTGATTGGTGAATAAAAGATTGGATACATGATCCTTGTAATGATATCAGTAATAATTATACAAAGTTTCATTCAAATCCATCCAGTATCTTCAGCGTGATGTGCGTTGAAGAAGTGCATGTGAAGATACAAACAAGATACAGACAGACAGTCAAAAAGGGAAAAATCTATTGTATTGGCTTCAGATCCTTTCTCCAATAGAAATTTTCTAATTGTATTTAATATACAGATTTTGACCCGTTACAGTTTTATTATAAGTCTAGATATACATAGATTGATGGATCGAGTTGATATTTGAGGTAATCAACTTGTTTGATATACCTCACACCACAGTACGTGTTTTTCAATCGTTTTGTTATTAATTCTCACAAAGAAGTTGGGGTAAAGACAAACGGACAGTGAACCGGTGATCGCATCGTCGTATCGCTTGTTTATAAAATTAGAAACCTAAAATAACATTTTTAAACGAAACGATAAGTAATCAAAGCTATATTTCAGCAGAGAATTTTCAATTTACACGAATTAACAAGTTATAAATGGTCAAATTAATATTTTAAATCCTTGTCTTGTTGACTTTCTCGATTTCTTTGAATTAGTATGTAGGTAGGTGAATACCATCATAACTTGCAATTTATAAATAATAATTATAAATTCAGATGTTTTGCATGCACAAGATGAACTACTTAGTACTTCACTAGAAATAAATATACAAAATGTAGAGTTGAACAGGCAGGAGACAGCCAAGGCGGCAAAATATTCTAAATACTAATACCAAGGAGATGAGTTACACTAAGGAAGACGTTTTCTTTATCATGTTACCTACACAGTGACATATTAATCACAAGGAGTATGCCGATACATAAAAGCGTGTAAATAACCATGTACTCGTAATCAACACGTGGCCAGTTGGAGGTTAAGTTTACTTTGTTTTCGCTGACATTGAATTGCTATAGTTGTATGTATGAGAGCGCGAGGGTACACAGGAGTGCACTGACATGAGGATAACGATTGCGACGCAAAACCGTTTATCGGGTGTAGTGTAGAAAACACGTGGCGTAGTGCGTGCTCTCGTCGCGTAGTGCAACGTGATTCTGATGCACGGGCAGGAAAATCCGATGCAAGTTCAAGATCACTCTTAAACGGTTATGCTTCCTGCAGGGTTGCGTACTTAACGATTCCAACGTTTCCATTACGCTTGTTGAGCTCTATATTGTTGAGATGTGCCTGGCTACCTATGACTGATAAATATTGCTTAAGGATCATGTTTTACCACTAAGACAACTGTAAAATGCTGCATACTGAAACTTGTTCCTAACATCTCTGTGAACATAAGGGTATTCTCTTATGTACACAATCTGCTAAACACTTGTATGTTTATGTAAAAGTAAAACTAGTTAATTAACAAGTGTTCAAGCTTTCCTATTGATTATGAGAACAACCTAAAAAACTTGTTAATTTTGTTATGCGACATCCAAAAGGCACTAAAATTTGTATTATAATTCATTTAAAATATAAACAATGTGTAAAATATAAGCCATTTACAAGGAATTCAGTCGGGTTACCTAAAGACCGTTATAAACGGTCTAGAGGTAACTTGTTTCTCATCCATGCCAGTAACCAGACTGAAGATCTGCATTACTATGCTGAATAGCAATGCGAATTCGCTGGCTTAAGCGTCAGCACTTGGGTCACACGTCTCATCAATCAAATTAAAATAATTATGAAAAACCCGGAGTGCACCGGTCCCCCATAGATCCAAGGAGACCCCAAAAGGCCCTGTCGGCCGAATCAGCCACCGCACCAGCCCTGTTAGGCCTAACTGATGTCCCAGGCAGATGAGATAGCGCTAGAGTGTTCACGTTGGTAGTGTTCCGACCAAAGCCTAACATCAAATTATTTTATATTTAACGATACGGATGGATTTTGTTATTTTATTGCTATATTTTTTCGATTAATTCAGACATAATCATAATAGTGACCAAAAACTAAGCCCGCCCATTAAGACTGACACGTTTTATTAGTTTTAAGTCCATTTAAGGTACGGCGGGGGTGTATTAGTTGGTGACCTTGAAGCCACATCATGCGATATTTTTGCTCTCGACGTTAATACGGAAGACTATTTCAAGAGTCAGGGTCGCCGGCGGCGCCCGTCACCCGCGCCCGCCGCGCCGCCTTGAGCCACGTCACGATTGGTGTCGGGTTTCCGTAAGGTGACGCGACAACCCTAATCATCAGATTCCGAAGGGAATGATAAGAAATGCACACTCCTCTTCCGCATACACACATATCAGGCAGAAGCTACGTAAGCGCAGTCCGTTAAAATTCGATAAATAACTCTATATACATCCAGATTTATGTTCATTAATTTTACCTTACTGACCCAGGCTGACTGACATAATTTAATATACCTATGTGAGATAAAATTAAAAAAAAAGTAATTTATGTAAAGCAGCATCCATGAAATATCTCAGTCACTATTTCCCTCAAATCATGGTCTATAAGTAACGTCTGTCAGTTATAACAATGGAAAAATTAAATAGCACCAGTTACTTCCAGTAGCGACTACAATGACCGCGTTCTTGAAGTTGCGGTGAGTTCTTGCGACCTCAACCCGCTTGTGTGAAGGTAACCAATAGTCATGTAAATACACAGGAAGCTCACACAATGTCAGGAGCCGATTCAATATTTTATGGTAAGGTTAACTCGTCGAGTGCTGCGGACGACACATATCCACACACACGATGTTTTTTTGACGTTCTCAGCTCTCTGAGTTAGTCATAATACAAGTCACTTGAGTCTGTACATACAGTGGCGACAGACGTAGACACGAGGCATTTCATTTTGTATCCAGGGCTCCGATTCTAATTAGCCAATCGCTTCACTATGACAATGGTGTATCATCGCAGAATGGGCACTAGAATACCAAATGGTACCTTTAGTGATTATCACACAGTATCGTAGAAATTTGTATAAAATGGCCCTGTGTATAAAAAAAAATCCTGTAATATTTATTATTATTATTTTTACATCACGTTATCTCAAAAAATTAAGTATTTCGGTGGCTTAACGAAGCATACGGGCTTACCCCAAGTGGGCCTCATGGATTTGGGAAGATTCACCCAGCAAGAATTTTCGGACGATGAGACAAATGTTGAGCATTGTAATGTAGATGTTAGTAAGCAAGTCTAATGTTTTAAGGTTAAGATGAAGGAATTTTGGTATTATACCTGTGCTAAAAAGTACCAGGGACAATGAACACCTTATTCATTTTCCAGATTCTCATAACTTCCTCTTTTAACTCGGTATATTTTTGGATTGAGTATTTGGCACTGTCTATCAAAAATGTAATTTTATTAGTCTTGACAATTACGGTTATATTTGGTCTATTGTTATGTATTGTTTTATATGTTAATATGACCCTGACATAGTACATTCTATGTCGGGGATTCTCCAGTACAGGCTTCGGTATTATTATTAATTCCGCGACGATACCATAGTTATGCAAAAATATATATATAGTAAATATAGTAAAGCAATAGAATCGGGGCCCGGAACCAATGTGGTCACGTCACGGCGAAAAAGCCATCCCCACGTGCACGTGCGTTTTTGTCACTAACATTCGATTACTAGTCGTTTATGCCTTAGCGGTCGTGGCTCAAGTATCGATCCCTCCAACTCAGTCCATGGATATCGTAAAAGCCGACTAAAGACCAGAAGAAGGGCGTCAGTCCTTCTTTGTAAATGAGTATAATACAAATCATTAGTAACAGAATCGAATTCCAGAGCCCTAAGACACAGGCATCACAGTTAGTTATACTATTACATAGTTAGCTGTATAGTTTGGATCTCGATGAAAATCGCATTATACCTCTTTTAAATACCGTATGAAGAACAAATTTACTATGTTGTATTATTTAAGTAGGTAGTAGGTATTTAAATAAATATTACGCTATTGAAATAAATATTCGTCATTATTTTCTGTGTTTATCGACACCTTTACTGCGATCAGCAATCCACCTGCCAAGCGTGGTGATTATGGGAAAACATCTTCAGACTTACTACACTCCATTAACTGATTGACAAAAGCAGATCAAACGCCCGCTCTATCGAAAAACCAAACTTACCATATGCACCAGCTTTCTCGAAGAAAACATTCAAAGCCTTGCGCATACCTCATCGTGTGGCGTGGCTCTGAAGCAGTAAATTTGGCTAAGATTTCATACAAATTTTACTGGGAGATGTAGAGCTTATACGCTAAAATTTATTCAACTCTTAGCCTGTAACTAAGTGCCAGCGATAAAAACGGTTCTACGGAAGATCCTATTTCGTCCCGTTCTGGTAATAAGATGTCAGAAATGAATTAAGGTTTTAGGGACAGTTTGGCCAAGGACACACCGTCAAGAATGATATATTGTCTGCTATATTTACTAACTAACTTGGAAGCCCTCCATTTTAAAAGTGAATTATTAGTATATTATACTTCCCGGGGCTTACCTCCGTAATGCCTAAATAAAAAGGACGTTCAGCGATTCATCACGTATTAATCATACAACTGGGTGACAGACAGACAGAATCACATTTCGCTTAACATTAGTATGAAGTGTGATTTAATTGAAATTTAATTTTATTGTTCAAGAATCAGTAATGTAGTAATGTTTACTTAAACATGTGTTGTGGTTGAAAGTCCCTGAAGCGTGTGTATGATGTCATGTTATGAAAATTATGATGTATTCCTATAATAATATTAATAATAATTTACTTGCGAACATGGGTTTAACATATATATAGATGACACATTGTAATAAGGTGGTACATGGTACAGCCATGATCAACTTAACAGAATGCAAATATTAAAAAATGTCAAAGTGTAAAAATTGTTAAATTAAAATTGAAATTGGATTAAATTCGCATGATATATTAATTAAGAAATAGTATAGAATATAAATTAAAATGCACAGTCATGTTAATAGATACTAAAACTACTGTATTATGTTACTGTTTTATAATTTGTCGTTCAAATAGTCATTTATAATATAGTAGGCTTTTTGCGTAAGAAACCTTTTTAATCTAATTTTAAATAACATAATGGATCACAGCTCCAGTATGCTGGTGGGTAGATGGTATTTTATCCTCGGTATCCTAGGTATTTACATCAACATGTATTTGTACGCCAGTTGTGTAGAAGAAAGGTTAAGTTTTTTGATGGTTGATTTCCCTACATGCGAATCAAAAAATAAAAGGGGAGAAAGTAAATGTTTTATGTCACCAGTATGGGTACCAAACGAATATAAACATCCCAATTCTAAATAAAATAGATAACAATACTTTTTAAAGGCCGTAACTACGTTTTTTTGATATCGGAGTTTAGTTTTTTCAACATTCAACTATCTATTCACTTTGATTTACCAGTAACTGAACAGTAAAATACAATGTTATTCCCTTTTACAAAGTAAGTTTAATTGTACATTTTATTTGTGATGTTTATTAATAAATGTAATAACGTATCTTATATTAATAATTCCGCTTCCGTAATGGATATAATTTCCGTAATTTTTTGACTGTACCAATCGCAAATTTAAATACGATGTATAAGAATAGTTTTTTTGGTAGCGTTTTATTGGTTTGTTTGCTTGGTGGTAGGACTTTGTTTAAGTCCGGCTACCACAATTTCACCTAACTCTGTCGCTATAACTATTTTAAAGTTATTGTGTTCCGGAATTTAGAGATAAGATTCCTCAGCCAGTTCCTCAGACTGTTAGGGGTTCCGAGTAAAGTGCGCTTCCACCTTCGACCTTATCACAACTTGAAAACCAGGTGAGATGAAGGCCAAGCGCTACTCAGTCGTATATTAAGAAAAAAAAAACATCTTTATTTGTTCACATGGAAATATTTCGCAGCATAATACGATTGTTATTCCGATTCATCGGTCTATATCGCGGGTGTGATCACTTCTTTAGTTAGAAATAAAACCAAGGTCAGAGCTGATATTCATACGACCTTCATTTTTTTCTTCGATATAGACTGAGAGCTTTGAGATGCAAAACCACTTTCAAGACTTTGAAGGATAGGTATGGAAGGTTTCAAAAGAAGTAACGCTCCTTGTAAAAGGGCTCGTCCGGGGAAGTTACCTACACACATCAACATTGTCTAGGGATATTCCATTTCGAAATGATTTGCTTACAAACTATTTGCTTTTTAGAAAAAGTTTATATACGGAATTAAACCTCTTTTGTTCCCTTTTCAAAATTTAGAAAAAAATAAAAGTTAATTTTGTTAACTTTTATTTAATTATCAATTAGTGCTATCTAAGTAATTTTTAATTTTAACGGATCTTGTGATATTCGTAATGTCATGGAACGTCGACATTTAAGCAGAGATGAAATGATAAGAGCGATAGGCATGTTACAAGCCGGTGCTATCCAACGCGTGGTTGCCAATACCCTAAACACCAATCAAAACGTAATTTCTCCATTGTGGTCACGTTATCGTATTACTGGGGATGTAAGAGAGCGCCACACTGAAAAAAAACGAGTAACCACCCCTAGACAAGATCGTTTTCTCCAAAATTCCGCAGGAGGGAACCCAATCTCACAGCAAAGCAGCTAGTGCAAAGACTTTAGTCAGACCATCAGCTGTCAGTCAGCGACCAAACCGTCAGAAGAAGGCTACATGAAGTCGATCTTCATTCTCGTAGGCCGCTTCGTGTGCCAGCTCTACGACGAGGCAATCGCGGAAGGCGACTTCTTTGGGCTCAAGAACATTTGTTATGGAACAATGGCCAATGGATAATGGTTCTCTTTACTGAGAGTCTCGGTTTGGATTCCACCCCGATTCACGAAGAACACGTGTTTGGAGAGTTCCAGGCAGAGAAAGTCGCCTCTAGCAGCCACAAGAGGTCCATTCGTATCGAGGTGGGACAAGTGTGGGATCGCATACCCCAGCGAGACTTTGACACCCTAATTTTGAGTATGAATAACCGGTGCAGATGTGTTATCAACGTCAGGGGAGGCAACACCGATTATTAAATTGTAAAATGGTAATTTTATAAAGTCACGGCAACGTAAAAATAGTTTTAACACAATTTACCGAACCTTGTAAATTTTCTGATTTTTCGAGATTTTGTTCCTACTTTAATGTTTATTAAATGATTATATAAAACTGTTGTTTTTATTATTATTAATAAACAACACAAAATAAATATTCTTGCCATACCTAGTTTTGTAGTGAAATTATTTTCAGGTTTTGTTAAAATCAACAAAATGTTGAATATCCCTAGACAATGTTGATGTGTGTTATATCGATCGCCAAGCAGCAATGCTGTGTTTTGGTTTGATGGGTATGGTTGCCGATGAAATTACGGTGCCTAGCACAATGCAGTGCATCAGAGGACATGTTCTTTGTGGATTCCACTACGCAATATGGCTTTGTAATAACAAACTCTTGGCTATGGAAAAGAGTTGCCATTTAACACCAAAAACAGGCGTAAAATATGAAACTATAAAGTAAAAAAAAATACATTTTTGATTTGTGTTTGGCTGCTTCTTCCCCGAAAGACTCTTCATTGGATTATGGACTATCTTTCTAATACGTAAGCAATACGAAATACATAAGCGAGACCGGCACTCTTGCTAATGCGCGTTATGTTAGGCTACCAAAAAATATCGTTATTATTTTTCGTTGTAGTTATTTTTTATAAATAAACCTTTAATCACAGAACAGATTTGCCATGGCAAGGAATAATCATTATTATCGTCATCGGTGAGATCTTATTCCGTTTTTTTTTCGAAATTTTTCCATAAAATCCTGCAGCCAGCTCTCGATCTCAAGTATTTAGAAACGTGCAGCAATATATACCTACTTATAATAAAATCGTAGAAAAGCTGTGTCTGTACGTTCATTTTATATTTTCAAGTAAGAATTGGTGCTACCCACCGAGGTGCTGAGCATAAAAATACAGTTTTTAGATATCTTTCTCTTTGTTTGTGCACGCACATATCCTAAACGGTTTTATCCGATTTGGATGTAGTTTCCGATAGTGTATCGTGTATAGTTCGGCCAACCATGAACTCTTAAAGCATTATCAAAGTAATATTACATTCAAATTTCGTAATCAGTCAGCATACTTTTTTATTATAAAGGCAAAGCGATTTTTGTAACGTGACAGTATATCGATTGCTCGTACCATATCCCTGTCTTACCTGTGTTTTGACAGCAATTGTTAATGTTGAAACGTCAAATTTAACGATACTCATTGGCGCGGAAACAATATTGTTATCCACAAAAATCACAACATAAGCCTAAAATAAGCAAATACATCTCAGATAGTATCATCTCATATAGTCAGAATCTCGGCCAGTGAAAAAGACAAAAAAAAGAGAGTGCATGTGACTGAATGCGGTGAGGTGCGAATGTTAAGGTGGATGTGTGGTATTTCAAGAATGGATAAGATAAAAAATGAGTACATCAGGGGAAGTCTAAAAGAAGCGTCAGTGACGGAAAAAATGAGGATAAACTTTTTTGATTGCGCTTAGTTTTAATTAATGCAATATCAACCATATGTGGCTGATAACTAACAGTGCGTTTGAAATGTCAAAATGGTGACAGCGGGATAACGTCATGAAGCTCCTGGACACATTCTCCAATGTTCATTCATGAACAGTAGTAGTTCAGTTCTATAAGTAGCCAACATTATCTTCATCATATTTTTGTCCTCCATATATTCGAAACGTGAATGACAACAAATTCCTTGAAAGAGGTTCAAAACAGGTATGAAATAGTACTAGGACACATATATCTATTATATTTTTCGACACGATAGGCCGAACAATAACAAAGGCCATGAATTGTTTTTGAAGGTTTGTTCATAACTAATAGGTAATTAGCAAAAAGGTCACAACAGTAACAAAAGAATCTCGCTTCTTTGTTGATAATTAAAGTGTCATCTGTCACTTCTGTCACATTCTGGCACACCTTTTGGCGGCAAGAATTTGTGCTACATGATATAATATGGTACAATAATCTGCTTACTTTCTAAAAGTCTTTGTAATCTTGGAACGTTTCAGGAGCGTACACGTGGTAATCATCCATACTAACGAATAGTATGAATTAGATACAGTCAGTTTGTTTACTTGTTTGTTTCTTTGTTAGAACATTTTCGCGACTAAACAACTATACCTCAAGATTTTTTGGCTTTCTTATTGTGTAGATAAACCATAGGAATACCTATGGTATATATACAAATTACGACGAAGGGAATTTATAGATAGTCAGCCTCTATACACATTATACTTATATACAAGTCCAATTGAACGAGTTCAAATTGTTTTTTTACACAACTTGGAAACTGAACAAGCAAGCAGCCAACGTGATGTTTTCTGCATCTCTTGCTTATAGCAAAACCTTACTGCGTAGGTCTAATCCACAAAGAATATAACCTATGCTGCACTGCATTCGCCAATCAACTTTAGGCATAAAGGTATTATTAAGCCCCATGTGACCGTAATTTAATTGGCAGTCATACCCTTCAAACCGGAACACAGCAATGCTACTTGGCGGTCGAAATTGGTAGTTCCCCGGACGAGCCCTTTCACAAGGAGCTCTACTACTTTTGAATAACGCAAAATGACATCGAATAAAACAAACACTAGGTAGCTATGGTAGTGTATGTACTAATCCTTATGGGAAGAGTATGCTATTATTTTCTGATAACCACTCGGCGACATAAAAATATTATAAACGTAGGTCCAGCAAATGCGTGTCCAAAATGAATTCATTATTAAAGCCAGGGGTTCACTGACAACGGCACTACTCCGACACTGATACGGCCCTGAGGTATGTGAATGCTACGCAGGTGGTGTGCATTGCACTTGCACCTGTTGACTGTGCACGTATGCACGTGCAAGAGGAAGTATATGCGTGCCCTAAATGGGAGTGAGTTATGGTCACGACTCGACAATTCTGCATCGTTAAGGGTAAGGCGATAGTCATTACCCAGCGTTATTGTTGTTTGGTGCAGAGCAAAATATCTACACGAGTATCGGTTATACAAGGTGTCTAACTGCTTTTCATTTGATCCCAGAGAATAGACAGCAGCGTTTTATTTTTTGTAAAAATACACATGCAACGATGCGATCACAAATCCTACTAGTCCACTACTGGACGTAGGTCTCTCCCAAAGTGCGCCACTGAGCCTGATCTTCTTCCTTTTTAAACACTCTGCCTGCAAATGTACGTATTTTATCGCTCTATCTTACAATACTCTACGATATTTCTTCTGTAGAAATAAATACATACATACTCTTGAAGCAAATCTAGACTAAATAATCTAGAATATATCTAATATATCTAGAATAAATAATCTAGACACAACGGCACTCTTTTTCGTAATTATCTCGAACAAGTATGAAACTTGTTCACTATTTAAATTTAATTGTAGTCGTTATAAATAAACAAATAATTAGTCATGAACGGGGACACAAAAACCACAATCGAATGCATTGCGCATTGTGAACTGATTAAATTGAATGTCATTGGACGCAGGCAGCTGTCCTCGAGTCCTCCATATCCATAAGGAAGGTTGGTATATTATGTCGTTACCCTGGGCAAGGAATACAACACAGTTACTTTACAACTTGCCCACAGAATGTGTTGTAGTTTATACTGCACTGTCTAGGGCCTTGAACTTTGTGAACGTGCGGCAAACATGTTTGCGCAGAACCCACTGCGCACTCATTAGTGTGACGTCTCACATTGCCCTATACTTACCTACTACTTCACATTGCTTTATTTACCTGGCAGATTCCGTTACCTTCAACAAACGGCACGTGGCGTCAGTGGTGTGTTATTTAACATAGGGCTCATGAGTTAGACTAGGGCAACTCTACAAAATATGTTTTTTTTTTTCAACGTGCATTCAGTCAGCCTCAGTACAATGGACAAATGCCAAAAGGTAGCATCGAAATAAAAATGGTGCTTGTTATTCGCTACAGTTATTCCGAGAACAACAATATAGTGTAACTATCTATGAACTCAAACGTTCCAGGAAGTCGAGTAACTGAACTATATCATTTGCAACTGTATGTACTAGATAAGGTAGAAAGATAATAATTTTAAAATGAGATCTTCACATTTTGCAATAAAGTAATTTATTTATGTGCACAAATTAGTTAGAATTCAGTTGGTAAGCGTTACTAATTTGGCATCGTCTGTAAATGCCTTGTTCGATTCCACTGAACGATTAGATAAATAATAATCGATTATTGTCGTGAATAATAATACTTCCTGGTTTTCTGACATCAACGCAATCATCAACATAACAAATAGCAAACAATGATCAAGGAAAACATTCCTATTTATATACAAATGTATAGATACAAATTTAATACATGCTTTAAAAGTCTATTGTGACGTGTCTAGACTGGACAACGGCAGGGGTGCACTATGCAGGGGTTGGAATCGGACCAGCAGTGCGATTTCGTAACTCTAATTGAAATGTGTCTCAATGGATTTCATAATGAAATCCAAGAAAATGACAGTTTTGCGATTACGTAACCACCTTCTCCCTCTATCAAAGCATCATTGAGGGAGAAACCACATTTGAAAGAAACATATCTATCGATTCGTTAATTTTGCGATTACCGATGCTCGGTTTGAATGAAACCACAGAGTACTGACAGCTATCGTTTACTTACATCTATTCAAAATAAGAAACAGCTTGGGTGTTGTATCTGTCCAACAAAATATAAGTATTTTCATGTGTTTTCGTGGCTTAGTTCAGAATTAGATAAAAATGTATGTACCTACCATTTACCTTATCATTTCTATTCACATTATATTACCTATATACTACTTGGAATTGCAATACAAATCAATTTTACAAGCCACGCGATAATCATTTTTTCATTGTAGTTTGAGATGTCGCGTCAATATTTATTGTATTTGGCGGAGGAGCAGCGTCGGAAAAATGCGTTGGTCAGCTCTAGGAGACTGATGCGAGACGCCAGCGACCCACTAATGCTCCCGAACAGAGAGTTTGTAGCACAATTCCGGCTCACTAAGGAGGTGTTTGCTACTCTTTGCCAGGAAGTTGTGCCACTTCTTCCCCAAAAAACCCGCTCAACAGCCATTCGAGACGACCTCAAAGTAAGTTATCTATTGTAGTAGTAAAGTTTTTTGAGAGGTTATAAGTAGGCCTAGGTACCTATTTAGAGAGGAACAAGGATCTCTGGGGAATAATAATAACCCAAAAAATAGGCTACCTATTACTCATTGATTCATATCAATCATAGATTTGTGTTGATACCTACCTATTATCTAATTACTTGGCTATTTTTTTTAGGTTCTTGCAGCCTTGACTTTCTACAGCCAAGGTTCTTACCAGCGAGGAGTAGGTGCCTCCTACCTTCATAACCTGTCTCAGACAGCCATGTCCATCAGCTTAGAGGAGGTGACAAATGCCCTCAATTCGCCAACAGCTTTACTCAAATATATTAAATTTACAAACCAGCGTCAAAGAAGGGAAGCAATTATGTCAGAGTAAGTCATCTACAAACTACTTACCTATGCTATGTTGTTTTTATCTAAAATGCTGTCTTGTTGAGTACCAGCTGAATTGAGTTTATTAGCACCCAACAAGTTACCTTTATCAAACCCGTTTACTTAGTTAACCTTCTATTCCAGTTTCATGAGTAAACATGGGATGCCCGGAGTGATTGGCTGCATAGATGTCTCCATAATTCGGCCAACAGAGCATGAGGAGGCTTTTTACAACCGCAAAGGGTACCATTCCCTTAAGTAATGTATTAGCTGTAAGTAGGAATTTCCTTCTTTATTTAGGTATATCTACTAATATTATTATTGCTTTAAATTACCTACTTACCACTTTTTTTTTGTTGAAGATATGCGACTCACATCTTAATATTCAATATTTGGATGCATCATTTGGGGGAGCAGCCCACAACAGTTTTGTTTGGGCTACCTATATTGCTCTGAGTGGGGGGCATGGTACTTAATATTTTTATTTTTGTTGCAGATAATCAATTCAAATGAAAGCAGCTAACTCATGAGAAACTGAAGAAAAAAAGGACAGTATAATTTTGATTTTTAAATGTAGGCTACTACATAAATACTGCTCTGAGTGGTACTTATTATTTTTATTTTTGTTGCAGATAGTCATTCCAATGAAACCAGCTAACTCATGAGCTTGAAAAACTGATAGAAAAAAGGACAGTATAATTTTGATTTTTAAATGTAGGTAACCTATATTGCTCTGAGTGGTACTTAATCTTTTTATTTTGGTTGCAGATAATCCATGGCTATACCTACTAGCCAGACATTCCTTATGCAAAATGGATGAATGGACACTAGGTACACACAGTTACCTAAAATGTAGAGCTTCGTTGTTTCAATGAATAAATGTTATTTTCTACTACAAATTATTTTAATTTGGTTGTATTTATTTGAAACCTTTTTTAATATTTGAGGAGCTCCGGATCAAAAACCGATGTTTTTCCTTTAGTCTAAGTGTATTTACATACCCAAGTGCTCATTAAGTGCAGGAAAATTATATTATAATATTATAAACATACTAAAACAGGCTGTAAAAATGTAGAAAAAGGATTTAAAAACGAAGTTGACTAGGTAGGTAGCCACGCATAAGTTGCAATAAGTAATTTGAGTAAGTAGGTACCTCATACATACCTAGGTAGTCGGTGAGTAGTCACCTACCTTCCAAACCAAAATGTACTACTACTACCTACCTACGACAAAGTAGGTACCTAGAATAGGAACTTGTTGTTTAACAATACATACTATAAATATGAAACTACTTTTAATTAAGATTATGATAAAAGCAATGAGGATCAGTAAAGTTATAACAAATTCAATAGAACTATATCCATGTTATTCTTTATGACATAAAATTTTTGCACTGTATGTTAAGGATTACTTAGCTCTATAAATCTGCATTCTCAACTAAAAACGTTACGGATCCTCATTCTTAACTACAAGTAGGTAGCGGTAATAGGTATGATTAATAAAGTCAAAGTCAACGTCTAAAGGTATTTATTTAATAAAATTACAAGGATCACTTTGAAACGTCTTAAAACTAGGTGAATCGAGGTGCCAGTTCCACGCAACCAAAGCCTAGAAGAACAGGCAAGAAACTTACGGCTTGGTTCCTACTGTTCTTTTGTATGATCCTGGTTACAATGTAATTATAATACAATATTGAAGCTAGAAGCTAGTTACATTTTAAAATCAAAATAATACTGTCCTTTTTTTCCCTCAGTTTTTCAAGCTCATGAGTTAGCTGCTTTCATTGGAATGACTTATCTGCAACAAAAATACAAAGAATAAGTACCACTCAGAGCAATATAGGTAGTAACATTTAAATTAATTAAGTTAGTGATTAGCTTTGGCTTTTATCCGACACTTTAATAAATGCCAGTACTTGTGGGGAAAACATAACATTTTGTTAGCAAGTTTAGTGCACAAAGAAAAACAGTATGTTGTTAGTAAGTAGGTTAATGTAATACATACATAGTGCACAGTAACACAGTCAGGCAGATAAACTACCACCACTACTGGCACACTAGAAATATAACATGCCTTGCAGGTAAGAAGATTCTAAGCGTCTGCTTTACTTACTCGCTTCATTTGTCTACCGGCTTATTTAATCCCTCGCCCAGGGAGTTAAGCCTGTTGGACAGAACTTGCCAGGCTTTGTTGGCTTCCTGATGGCCCAGAGGGCCGCCTGACCTCCCGCTGTTTAGAGCAGCATCTCTGTTCGTTTCAGCAAACTCCACAAGCATTTCATACTGTCTGTGCGTCAGTTGTCGCAAGGGTGCCATATCTATAGATAAATATAACCTAGTTTAGTACCATTTGGATATGAAAAGACCAATTAAATTCCATTCAGCAATGTAGATGCACTCACTAGCTTTTCAAATCACTGCACATACATTTACTTTACTTACTTCAAATGAATACAGCTCTGGCTGTTATAATTGTAACAGTCGAAACTAAAATAATTAATCTATCCAACTTTCTTTTCACAAAAAGAAACGATTCACTTGCTTCCCGGCAAAAACAACCTCAAAAAAACATTAAAATTGGATTTCAATAACAGAACCTATAGACCGAGAGTCGTATAATACGACCAAATAAAGGATATTGAGTTTACGCGCGGTCACCACCCTAATAAGTAATATGTGAATTGGTCGGGTTGGCAATCACTCGTCATTCATTCAGTCAATGTGATCACAGGCGAATCGGTAGAAACGGTTTTACGTAATCGCAAATTTTTCATTGAAGTACTTTTCTGTTCCATTGATGTAGCTAAATGATGTCTCAATGAGACAGAGTTACGAAATCGCACTGCAGATCCTTAGGGGAAAGTGCAAGGGGAGTTGTAAAAGCATGAAGGACGCTCAGTTTAGGGTTATATATTTATTACTCATGTATAAGTATAAATATAGTATTATTCACCGAGTAATAGTTATTAAAAATCGATTTTCAATCAAAAATAGCACCGCATGACTAACTGATTATGAAATCATAACCCCAATATACGGGAATCCTAGACATACTTAATGTTAGGCAGAAGCGGATGAGTAGTAGATCATAAGCCCTGAAGCTTATTTGATAATTAAGTGATAGACTAGCAAATATTCCATAGATTTATTCAAATACTTCCCTAGGCATTAACAACCTGGCGCGGTCTCTGTCTGGCTGTCTAGATAATGCGCGAGCCAAGGCCGACGCGTGTTAATTACAATTACCGTGAGTGGACATTCTTTGTTCCAATAATGATTAATACCAGCCGAGAGGCGAGGAGTATCGCAAATGAGATAACAGGAAGCGTCCGTGTTGCGCCAATGTCATACTACAAGGTCCCGCGTCATTGCCCGCCCGTCACCCGAGGACCGAGCACGAGGGGCTAATTCTAAATCAAAATGGGGGTAGGGGGAATGTTCTGCACTTACGTCCCGCATCCACGAGACGCTATTGAGTCGATCGGTATCGAATCATTCGTCTATAATCAAAATGTTTGAATGCCGAAAGTGTATCGCTACAGCAAATCCATAAGAGGAAATTATTTGTTTGATGGACGATGGTAATAACGAAACTGGCTAGTTTGCCACACATTCTCTTTAAGTACGATTCTCTGTTTAATAAGTTGGTGTAAATTTGTACTATGAGAGATCGGTACAATTTTGGCACCGGTACAATTAAGCCTTTGGCACAATTTCTCTTTTTTCACAAATTATCAATTTCTACAATAAGCGATTGGTTCAGTTCTGATATCGATTCAATTTAGCCACTCGCACAATTTCTTTGTATACGCAAATTGTCCATTCGTTCAATGAGTGATTGGTACAATTCTGGCATTAGTACAATTTAGCTATTAGCTGTGTTAACGAAAAAAAAAACTTGAAACGATGATCTGCGGAAACTTGGATTCTCATTGCATATCTAATTCTACTTCATACTTGTCATTCGGTTGTTAGTTGGTATCATGATACCAACTTTGATTGCAAGCAAATTCTTTGTGAACGAAACGCTAGCAATAACATTTATTCGTCGGTACTTCGCTATCCACCCAGGGTGATCCATCCACAGAATATATGTTCGACCCTGATTCACCCTTGTCAACTAGTATCTAATCTGTGATATAGGGCGTAGTAAAACGAGGGAGTATTGTATAGTTCATTTCAAGGGGAGATATTAACATTATTTGTAGACGAACGAAAAGCAATATTTTTAGATCGTCGAAGAAGAGTAATCGTGCACTGCTGGACATGAGCATCCTTTAAAATTTAAATATTTAATTTCGTCTCCCTTGCTAGATGGGTTAGATATTACTCTACAACTCGTTGTTACACAACGGAAAATATTGCTGCCTGATTTCTCGCAGCGAAGATCAAGACAACACCGATCTAGATAGCTAAATGAAAGGTCTGGCGCTATACATACTCGCACGTAGCTGAGGAAGCGTATAAGGGGGATCTCGATACATAAACACAACAAATTGACAAGCCTCATAGCTCAGTTGGTAGTAACTCTGCCTTCGGCGCTGTAGGCTGTGGGTTCGATTCCCACCCAGGACAAACATTTGTGTGATGAATATAGATGTTTGTTCTGTGTTTGGGTGTTGTATCATATAGTACGTATGTATTTACAAAGAGTATTTAAGTAATTTATCCGTAATCTAGTTCCCATATTACAAGCTATGCTTAGTTTGGGGCTAGATGGCGCTGTGTAAAATGAATGTCCTGTAATATTTTATTTTAATATTTTATTTAAATGTTATAGAAAATTAAATAAATAGAAACAATTATACACAATATGTATTCTATTTCAATTTCTATTTAACCAAAACACTCGGTAGGGTCGCACCATTACAGAGATTAATTTGAAAATATTCTTCACAAATTTTCACCAATCGTGTTTCTAAAAACCCAAATTGAAGATAAAACACCAAAGTACATTAACCCAAAAAATGTGACCTGCATCATCGAGATTTATCGGGGAGTTTAAACCTACTTTCGTATTAATAGCCTTTTAAGAGCATTCGTTTAAAAAGTATAATGAAAATAATTGTAAATGTATTTGACGTATGATATATTAACTGTCGACAGGCCAACCTATAGTTAGATTAATTGAATAGTTGTTTTTTAGGGTAAGCGAGCCAGTGACATACTCACACTTGTGTCAAAAAATCCATCGAAGCACGTTTTTTCTATATACCCATATTCTTAAGCTAATAGATGTTTAAAAAGTATATGGGTAAATATATCATCTTCTTAATGAAATTTATCCCTTATGCACTTGGGTCATTGGATAGGGTCAGCACATCATGTTCTTCCATTCAGTTTTCTCGCATGCATACGTAGGTATATAGTAAAATGAATAACATTTGATAATTATTTTAACATATTATATATAGTAATAGAAGATCTAGAGGTGTCTCTGGCCTTCAAGATAAGCATCTTCCACAAAAACCTAATATTTTTTGCGCTCTAGAGGCTTCTTTGACAATAATCTTCTTATCGTTAAAACATAGATTACATCACACTTGGCACAAGGTTGTACTAACGTATGATATCTAATTACATAGTATGATTTCCAGAACATAAACTGTAACCTTGTAAAAGCAAGAAATCAGCAGAATTACAGTTATTGTTCCTGTATCGTGTGTAAAGAAAAATGTGACTTATGTAGGCTGCAAAGGATCGAGATTTCATTGGAAATTGGTATGTGTGTTTTTTATCGGCGTACTCCTAATCAGAAAAGTAGCAAGACCTTGAGCCTGACCCTGGATATTTTTATCCGCATACATTTCGCGAGTGCTGCGTAGATACGGCAACGTGATGAGGAACTGCCAGCCAACACATATTTTAACTCACTATCAGATAAAAAGTCTAGATAACGCTAAAAGGAACCTAACACGTAATGAATTACCTTTCTTGAATTATTGTTTGAAGACACTGATATAATTATGATATCACACGTGGGAGTCGTTTGAAGAATAATTTCTGTAGGTAAGACTCCATCAGGCAAAAAATATTATACAGTAAACTATGTATCTTAAAAGAGCGCTATGTTACCTACAAAGCAGCAAAACCACGTTGATATTGGTAATGTGGTTTCAGACGAGGAGCTAGTTGCGTTGGTGACTGCTGTAGCGAGTCGAGGTCGCAGCCGAATACCGATCTAGGAAGTCAAGCGATTCGGCCTCGACCTTGTATATGCGAAAAATAAATTCGGCAACGACGCACACGCCTCGCTTCCCTCCGCCCCGCGCGCTGGCGAGGTTTTACGACCCTAGCTTGCTAGTTTTACCTTAAAAAACAGGTAAAGTGCAATGGTTTTGAAAAAGCCGCTACAGAGGCCCTTTTTGATAATAGAGAAATAGTGCAGTTAAAGCTTTCGTTTAAGCCGGTCAGTAAAATAGGAAGTACTCGTAAGTATAACCAAATTAATTAAATAGTAAATTCACTTTAAAACACTTACAGATCGTTTTTTATTAATGGTCGTAGGTATGCATAGGAATCCGATACCATGCTCTAACCTAAAAAATCTATGAATATTTCTCTGTAATACTCATAGCATCTTTTTTCAACACCACACAAGTCAATGTAAAAACACTCTATATATAACAAAACCATTTAAGTCAGCACAGGTTATTTGTCATAGCAAAGCATCTATATACATATACGTAAGCAAACGTTACACCATCTTTGTAATAAGATTAACCGAATCGCGGAAAAAATTGAAGGTCAAAATAATAATCTTTGTTTAAAACATTTATGTGGCAAATAACGCAAATTATCATACAAGGAAGTGAGTCCACATGATGAAAATATACCTTCGCAGAACATGCCAATAAGTTTTTACTTGTATGCTTATATAAGTTCACAAAAACAATGAAGTTGGGCTGGGATTTCGATTTTCGTGCGTTAACATAAGCAAGACTGAACTCTGAAAATAACGTCTTTGGAGTATTTTTTAAGCTATGCTATGATTGCATATATAAAGAGCAAATATACAATATACAATCTATGCATGACTGCTTCATTTATTTAATCTGCTACGATAAGACGAATTGGAGTGTACTTTAGATGAAGAAAAATTTGGAATATTATATAAATGTGTATAATTATAATAATATTATTGATAATGGAAATTTACAAAAACAGCACAGCTCAAGTGAGGCTCGAGTCAGCAGGACCACCATTCAGGCTAGAGCGAGGCGCGAAACAAGGGGACCCGCTCTCTCCGAACCTGTTCATAGCTGTACTTGAACACATTTTTAGACGACTAGACTGGAATGGAATGGGGCTCAAAATATATGGCAAGCACTTGACACATCTGAGATTTGCGGACGACTTAGTACTACTATCAGAAGAAGCAACGGAATTGCAGTATATGATAGAGTCGCTCAGTATACAAAGTCAAGCCATCGGTCTCGAGGTAAACCAAGCTAAGACGAAAGTCATGACCAACAAATGCACCGATTTCACTTAATACATTGACTCTAGAATATGTTGATGACTATGTTTACCTGGGACATTTGATATCATTTCAATCATGCACAGAAAAAGAAATTAATAGACGTATCAAAACTACTTGGAACAAATTCTGGGCCATGAAAGAAGTGTTCAAGAGCTCTCTACCAGTCAAGCTAAAAACAAAAACAATGGACATTTGCTTAGTACCGTCTCTAACGTACGCATGCCAGACGTGGTCTCTCACGAAAAAACAACTAAAGCAACTTAAATCTACTCAAAAAGCAATAGAGAGAAGCTACGTAGGGTTAAAACTTAGAGACCGAGTTAGAAATACTAAAATTAGAAAAATAACTAAAGCAAAAGACGTGGCTAAAAGAATACTGGGTCTAAAATGGAGATGGGCTGGCCACCTACAGAGGATAAACCCAAATAGATGGTCACAAATCACGACGAATTGGTTTCCCAGAGACAAGAAGAGACGAAGAGGACGACCTCACAAAAGGTGGAGTGATGAAATCGTAGGTGTGGCCGGGAATCTCTGGACAAGAGTCGCAGCGGACAGAGAAAAATGGAAAAGTTTGGAGGAGGCTTTCACCGCCACAGGCGGTCCATACACAATATAATAGGTTACATTTTAATATATAAATACTAATACGCAAACAGAACAGGAACAAGAAAACAATTATAATATCTCTTATAAAGATAGATTAAGTTAATTTTAAGTACCTACTGTTAGTTTTTTTAATAACTTACTTTATTAGTCTTATAATATTGTTATTAATTTGTTTAGTGTATAGGAAAATAAAGCTCTTTTTATTTTATTTATTTTTATTATGTTCTGTTTTAAGCCACGTGATTGTTTCACTCTGAATATAGGCCAGAAAAATATGGGGACATGTATGATGTCATGATTAGATTAATTTCGCAGAAGCACGCGTTTAACTGCTGACGCCGACTCATTCGCAGCCGGTGTTATGGCAATATTCCCCCCTGCCATTGTTCTCCGGCTCTTGCGCAAAACTGTTTTATAAATACGAGTACTGGACTGTTTTCGTTTACTATGTAAACAGTTGAAGTAAGAACTCGTAGTGCGACCTTCGACGAGTAACCAACGCCTAGCAGTTGTAACACGGAGCTGGAAATCTAATGAGATTTACTATACAGACCAGAAGATTCTGGTCTGTATATTAGATCTCAAAACATGACACGGAG
Organism: Venusia cambrica; assembly: GCA_951394065.1. Classification (NCBI taxonomy): domain Eukaryota; kingdom Metazoa; phylum Arthropoda; class Insecta; order Lepidoptera; family Geometridae; genus Venusia; species Venusia cambrica. The sequence goes on along the minus strand of OX596060.1, from coordinate 8,028,404 downwards.
ATCCATGTCATATTTTCTGCTTTGATTGTCAGTCAGTCAACTAGTCAATTGGCTACATAACGAAATCAATTTATATATGTATCGAGTGAGCGAAGCGAACGAGATCTCTCAGTTAAGTTGGGAAATCCGGCACTGTATGTATGTATGTATGTGTGGCAATGTTTGTGGCGGCATAACTCTCGAACGGATTATTCGATTTTCATGAAATTTAAACTGAACAGAGAAAACGTAAATATAATTTGATTGTTACGGGATTTTTTTGATAAATGGGGTAGTTTTTGAGATATGGGGTAAAAAGTAATACAATTTTTCACCCATATCTTTCGAATCGTTGATTCGATCAATTCAAAATTTTGAACATGCAGAGATTATATTAATACTCATATTGATGAGTATTAATATAATCTAGTGACAAAAAAATCCTCAGACCGATTGCGGTCTTAGGATTTTTTTGACACTAGGGTAGTTTTTGAGAAATATTGGTGCTAAGTGAGAAGAGATGATTTTTGACTTGTGGGGTGTCATTTGAAAGAGCATTCATGAAATATATATTTTACTTCTTATAAGGGGTGGTTTTTGTAATAAAGGTGTGCGTTAAGGGGTTAAAACGCTTGATATGTCTTGTAGGATAGACAGTTAAAAGGGGTTGACTTCACAATTAACTTTCTTTTGATTTGCTGAAACCACCCCTGTATTTACATTAAGGGTTGCAAAAGGGGTAAATAAAATTGAAGTCTTGAAAATGTGTTAAAACATGAAATAGGGGTTGAGACTGATTTCAAAATAAGATTATTTTGCCCTTATTAGGGGTGGTTTTTAAGATGAAGAGGGTAAAGAATGATCATTGTAAGATAAGAGAGTGTATTCGAAATTTCAAAACTGGTCTATTTCATCTATTGTTATTCACTCAATACGGTACGTTACGGCCATTATAGCCACCACGCTAAGCAGACAGATTGGTGCTCACAGTAAAAGTTTTGTTTACACAAAGAAAAAAGGTGTTGCCTTTTCGGTTGACTTTACGATATCCGTGGGCTAGAAAGGTAAATTTTTAAAACACAACTACTAAGGCAACAGTTTTGAGAGCACTTTTCAAAACTCCTTTCCTTTGTTTCATGTTAGTAAGGATACATTACGTTAGCAACAAGAGAGAGCCTCGAACACTCAGGTGAATAAAGAGAGTTCGAGATAAAAGTGCTTAAGTAAGGTGAGAAAGGTGTTGTGAAAGCACATTTTATCGTTTGTTAATTACGTTCTATTTGAGAAATGATCTCTGTCACAAACCAGACATCACGAGATCTCAGTTCGGGGCGAACTACTAGTATGATTTTAGTTTTACACCTAGAAATAATATATTTATTAACAAACAGTTCAAAATAATACGAGTATGTACAATTAAACTAACTATGTACAAAGGAATCATTCTGATTACCTGAGGACCGTCACAAACGGTATATAGGTAACTCGACTGTTCTAGACCAGTACTAGAGTGGCTGCATTGCCACGCTGAACAGCTAAATGCTAATTCGTTGGCTTAAATAAGAGCCAGCCTTTGGGTCACCTGTCGCTTTATATAATCAAAAACTCTGCAAGATTTTTGAAAACGCTGAGGGCACCGGCTCCCTTCGATTAAATGATGAAAATAGGGTTACAGTATGGTGTTCCAAAGGGTTATTATCGCGCATACGTAACTCTGAAGAGCACGTTAACTTCCTTTCGGTACAACTCGTGCAATGCAGATATCAATACATTTCCCTTCACTATACTTGTATGATGATTAACATAGCCAGCCCATTAAGGTTTGACCTTAATCTTGAACGATAGAGCACTAGCTCGCCCCCTCCTTATCAGACACTTGTTGCCTTTCGCCTTGCCACACTATTCACAGCTTACTAGGCTGTGGCATCGCCATATTTACGTCACATTTACATACGTTGGCTATTTTTATGAATTGGACGATTAAAATTACGAAATATTGTTGTTACGAAATTAAGTAAAACCGCTCACGTTAATAATTATATATTAATACTAGTGGATCATTAAGGAATGATTAACGAAAACGGTTTAGGCTGTGCGTTGGATGTAGGTACGCCTCGCAATCTCACACGCCAAGCTATTTTATATAGTAAGCTCGCGGCTTGGCTCGTGTGCTACCCGGTTAATAAATAGCCTATGGGACTCCGTATTTCTTATACAATAACCATGATTTACCTTTATCTTCAGTACTGGTAAGGGCTGAAACACCTTGCCTGTTTTTCCGCACCAGTACAATCTGAAGACTCAGATTGTACTCTGTAAGTCAAGAGTAAATATGTATACCTTTAAGACAAGCGTGCTCTATCTTAGGCCACATCTTTACCTGTTTTTATGTGAGTTAATAAAAAAGAGAATTTTATATACCATAGATCGACACTGACTCTAGAGACAATTGCCGACATTAGTTTAGACGGTTTCCTCTCACCACGTAATTTGAAGAGTTAGAAAGCGTCGCGATCGACACTGGGCCCACACACTTCTTGGTAGATGTGAGATCGAGTTTTTGCTGTATAATTACCCTTGTGTATTCTAGGCAGCACACGTTTAGTCCGAACAAAAGTATGTATTTTGTTGGGTAGTGGTTTTGTTAATAATCGAATTTTAAAACTTATCACGGTGCATCGGTGGGCGGGCTTCTGGGAAAGGCTTGGCGGTACGTGAGGAGAGGTAGTCTTTAAAATATACATAATTTAGCCTTCTTAGAAGGGGCAAAGGTATAAATTTGAAACACGTCCTAAATTTTGCTTCGAACAAAGATTTTGAAAATCTAAAATCAAATTTGTTACTGTTACTCGTACCTCACAGTGTTACTTTTGATTGTCAGTCACTTAGGCCAAGTTATTTTCTTAAATACATTAGAGTTAATATAATTATGATTCTACTTGTTATTTCGTTTACTTATTATTAATAGAAAGAGTCACTTTTATTGAGGTCATCATTTATCAATATAACCAAACAAAGTCAGCTTGCGATACAAAGTTATTGGAAACAACATGGACTTTGTGGAATATAACAACGCTTGCATTGTCCCCTCAATAAATAATATAACAGCTATAATATTCCTGGAAGAAACTCATTGAGTCCTTTGTCGAGGAACAACCGTTCGCGATATAATCTATTCTATCTGTTATAAACAAGAAACATTTTTTCTCAAAAAAAAAAAATGCTCAAAAAATGGTCACTTTATACTAGCGTCGACGTACTTATGTGTATTAGTTAGTTTGGTTAAAGGCTTTAGTTTTATATTTGAGTCGTTATTGTACCTAGTGTAAGCCAAAAAGTTTGTAAACTCTACGTTTATATGATCCTCCAGAAGACTCAGTTTATTGATGTTTTTGATTTTTCACTTATCTTGCTTGAAAAGTGCCTCGTCCATCATAACAGCCTAGCTAGAGTATCGGGGCTAAAATGCTATTCTAAGCCCTAGGGCGAAAATGTATTTATTTAAAATTTTGTCCATATCAGCATACAATAGTGGATTACATTTATACGAGGAACTAAATACAAATGATAACACAGAGGATAACCAAACAGTGTATTTATGGGTGTTTTTGTCCCGAGTTAAACACTCTTCATTTTACTTCGAGTGCGAGAAAATAAAATAATACAAAATTACACAATTAACGCAAAGTTGCCAAACAAATATCTGATGATCCTGATCAACAACCCCTGTCCTTGTCTATTGTGTAACAATCTAGTTACTATTTTAAAGAATTTATATTAGAAAATGCAGAAAGTACTTTTTATACAAATAATATATGTATTACTTGTATAAAAGCTCCAAGGTGTGCGTCTGGGAGTTATATGAACCAATAAAATATGAAAATCCGAATTGTGATAAATTGCGCAGAAATTGTTTCATACGTTCCGTTCCAGCCTAGTTTATCTTTTAGTGCCAGCTGACAAAAAAAAGTGATCTATAATATCAATATATATCATTGTAATTGAAGGTAGATAGCTGGTTACATTTTAATTCTCATCGGTTTCCGTACATACAATGTGGTTCACAGTGACATACAGGCCAAGGCAAAACCCCAAGGCTGACCACAGGTCCGATAGTCCCGTCCTGCTTTTTAGATGTACTTATCCTAGTACGAGTGTAATTATGTAAATTTGTACTTCCAAACGTATTTTTTTTTCTACTCGCTTCTCTGAATAGGAACCATTTGAATAAAGTAGGCCCGTAGTAGCTACCTGTATCCCATAGGTAAACATAATTATAGCTTGTTGGTAATGACATTTGCTAAATGAACGACACTCTAGGTACATTTGTATGAAATAGCAGTACTATGGAGTCTTTATAAGTATTTTTGTGGTACATTTAACCCAAACACGATCTGCCAAAAGTATTGAGCGGTTACAAAATTACGAAGAGTCCATACTAGTTATACATCTACAGACTGTTTCTTGAGAAAATGTATTTTAATAATTGATAATAATATGTCAACACTCTCATAAAATTATATTATGATACTATTATTACATTATATTGTCATTTAATAATAATAATATTTTATTTCACGCAACATTACAAAAAGTACAGATACATATAATCTACTCATATGGACAGATAATAGAGTTGGTAATTTGTTTTTTAGAGTTTGATTGGTCTAATGTTTTTTTTCTACTGGGTACCTACCGTTATATTTCGATTTCTAGGTGATACGATTATTTAGCAATGAGCTAGGTAAATCCAGAAATTAAAACACTCTCTTCTAAAAGTAGCATGTTCATACTACTACTGTACAAACACGTACGTACGTCACTGATACGACCCTGAGCCGATCATGAGTAAACACTACAATCTACACAGTCCAAGCCAGAGGCATATTAGGTAAGGTAGAACATCAGCATCGATTACGTGTTGCGTCGAAAGTAGAAGAAAAATAAACCACAGCTCACACGACATTGTTTTGCATATAATCGAGGAAATAAGTTGTCACATTACCTTTACGATCCTAAGAAGTACGGGCAAGGACCGTTCGAGGACGGCGTAAGAGAGAGAGCTAGTAATACAACCCACGCCCATAGCCGGGGCGTCTAGAATCTAAACCCAAGTTTACTAATCTAGCTATATTTTCTATTAACTTGTTTAATTAAGGTTAACAATATCGCGACTAACGCGACAAAGAGTCTAGTGGATTTCATGAAAAAATATCAACTAGCCGTCCCAGATTCGCACGGGTGCAGTTTTCTCATAAAGAAAATGAGGAGTGCGCTTAGCAAGACAATATTAAGTTTAAAACATTTATCTATTTTATAAGTTTAAATAAATGAAAAATGTGAGTCACGACAAAAAAAATCATGTCGTAATTTTACCGTAAAACATAGATATAAATTTGTCTAATAGATTAAAATTAGGCGCGGACGTAACGGCGGCGTCGTCGTGCTGGACCGTCCCTTTTTATCTTATTATTTTGTGATTTTTCTAATTGCACGCAATTCAGAATATGTACCTCGGTGATATCTTCTATTCTTCTTTCTATTGGTGATATATTTAAATGATAAAGTGTAATAGATAATTTTAACCTAAGTATATCATTTGATATAGATACATAAAAATCATATGCAAAAGGTAGCTAACATGTTTATCTCAATCAAGCTAAATAAATAATGAATCGCAAGGAATAGCTTCCAAAATAACCTATCGTTTATACTAATTTACAGATAAAAATGGTTATTGTGCGTGTTTCTTAGGAGCTATCTCTAAGGTGCCCATGGACATGCTATCCCGAAATTTCCTGTGAGCCTTTTAGTACCTAAAATTGTTTGCAGTATTTTTATTTTTCACCGAGACTTTGTTTAATTTTTTTTTTGTTGTACGACGAGGAAGCGCTTGGCCTTCATCTCGCCTGGTAACAAGTTGAGATAAGGCCGAAGATGGAGGCGCACTTCACCCGGAATCCGCAACAACATCTTACCTCTGAATGCCGGAACACAACAATTTCTTTTAAACACATTAAACACATATTGTGGTTATGATACTATGTCTTGGTGACCATGATTCCGAGACTCAAGCAATCGAAGCGTCAGAGACTGTCGACTTCCTTGTTTGTCATTGTGCTCTTATTTTGCAAAATAATAAAATTACAAATGACAAGGCCACTGTGACCTTGTTTACTAGGAACTGATGTATCAGATTAGGTATTTAATGATTTAACTACATAATATGTATACAGGTTTATCTTTAAAATTAGACAGAATTCATGTTCGAAACTAACCTTGTTATCCGTTTTTTTACAAGCAGACAAATAAATATGATACGTATCGAGGGATTTTTGAAAAGCTTTTAAAAATCTGAGGGACACAATACGTCCACAAGGATACAACCACGGCTATCCTTAGACAATCACAATGAATATGTACTATGTAAATTAAAATATAAAACGTGGAAGTTATTTATTAAATATTGAATAGTTTGGACGTAACAATTTCAGATGAGTTTTAGTTTTAAAACGTTTTTATTATAACGTCAATGAGACATACCTGAGCTTTGAGTAGGTACTTGAAAAGTTAATAGTAAATAATGCACTAAGGGTATAAAGCAAGGTTTAACGTCACTGGCGGCATATGAAACTCTGAGTCTAACGATGAGCTCCAGAGTTAACTTCCGAGCGTTGCACGGGATTTATGTAGAGTCCTAAGAGAAGCAAGGAATTCAAGCTGCCCAAAATGAAAACAGGCTTTAAATTTTATTCCAGAGGAGAATGCTCTGCTTTTCACACCTTCTGTGAGAATAAAAAGGAAATATAAATCAAAAGTCTTTATTCAATAAAATGTACAATTAAACTAACTATTTACAAAGGAATCAGTACAAAAATACAAAGGACCAGTACCAGACGGAAGCGTGCCCAAGTCAGTGGCTGCATAGCCACGCTGAATAGCTATGCTAATTCGGTGGCCTAAATAAGAGCCAGCCCTTGGGTCACGTGTCACCTCAATCAAAAGCCCCGCAAGGTTTTTGAAAACCCGAAGGGCACCGGCTCCCCTATGACCCAAGGTCTTCAAAACCCAAAAGGCTCAAATTAAAAGTTAATGTTGATGTTGAAAATGTTGGAAATAAACTAGAAGGACGGATTCCGACACAGCCTTGACTCCTTTTGTTGATCACCATTGTACGAAGTCGTCATAGGCTTTTTCGTATCTGTGTTTTGATTTTTTCGGTTGTTACAAGAATATTAAAGCGTCTATTTTAACAAACTCTGGAGTCTCACTCAGTATCCCTCGACAACATTTTTAAAAACTCTTAAATTCAGATCTGTTAAAATCACATCACCTAACACCGCCATTTTTTGCACATTCTTTGCAATTGAGTCTTTATTATTTTTTTGAGTTGCGGAAATCGAGCTGGCCATAGAACTCTTTTTAAAATGCCACTGGATATTTTTTTATGCCAAATCAGATTTTAGCCGATCTGAATAAAATTCAGATTGAGTTTTCCCCTAGTTTCCACACAAATTTGACCAACTACTTTACCTTTACCCTTGGGAGATAATGCTTTGTTTTACGTTGAGATTGCAGGATACGTATTTGGACACTGTCGAGCAGGTGGTGTGAAAACATTTTACCGATGCCTCACGTTTGGTATTCTGAGTTACAACTCAGTACACCACGTTTGGTATACTGAGTCGACGACGATGATTACGCCGCTGCGCGGACGCCTAGATCAGAGTTTCTAGCTAATGTTACGGATCAAAACTTGATATACTTATTTATACTTATTTTTAACAGCACAAACTGATACAAACATGGTTAAAAAGTCTATTAACTGATGTTTTTAAAATAATGTTTCTAATTCAGATCACTGTTTGAGGAACATGAAAGTTAATTGACAACTCAAGGCAGGGACGTCTGTGTTTGTGTTGAGGCGATGATTTTTACTAAGAGAGTCTCGCAGTACCAGTGTCCGATACAAACGTAGTTTATCGTTTAGTTACAAAGAGCATGTCACTTTTGGTTAAGGTAGGTTAAGTTTCAAGGTTATGTTATGGTTCCAGTTAATTCCCTCACTACGCCAGTAACTCGGAATCCAGGGTGAAGTAGCGTTACATCACCCGTGATGTAACGCTACCTCTTTATCCCCTTGGTAAATATTGTACTGTTACAACACGTACCTACAAGTATTTACTTATAAGTAAATACTATAAATCAAGAAACAATGTGGCAGGCCGCTGCAATTTAACATTCCTCAATTTGGTAATTAAGTTTTTGTGCCTGTTCCTTTTTGTTTTGGTAAAAGGTATTTTTTTCTAAGTTTGGCGATCACTACAACAATCATAATATGAACATTTATTTTTAACATTCGTATCATGGTCAACTAAAAAGAAACAAATATCAATAGGCATTGAACGAATGTGTGTCAAGAGTGTGCGCCGGCCGTAGGGCCACAACTACTGGGTATTCTGTTGCGCAGCCGGCTCGCTGCATCTGCCGTTGGATCGGGGTGGCATTGGTAATGGCATTGTTGCCAACTGCTTTACGAATTTTTTATACATACAATGATTGCCGCCAAAAATATTACCTAGGAAAGCGTGATATACCATGAAATACTTTTTGGTAGAGTCCCATTTATGTTTAGAAAGGTTCATATTGTAATGCCACTAATTTTATACAGCCATTTGTTTGAGTTATTGTATAGGTAGGTACTTTTCTAGTAAAAGTAAGGTAACCAAAACGAAATAAACTATTTTTAATAAGTATGTACCTACTTTTAAATAGAACGAAGTCTAGCAGAGGAGTAGACAATAACATACAATTGCACGAATTGTGGATAGCACGCCTTCTTACGACACTATGTAATTTTTTTTTCTAGAAGGAACATTTTCATTACTCATAAAACGGTTTTTGGGTTAAACTCAGACTTATCTTACATTTTTCTACTTTTTAACATTATGATAATATCGAATAATTGCCAGCAAAAGCTGGCAACATCTGCAGCATCGGGCATCTGTCTTCGAAACGGGGACGTCATTGTTACGGCCGACGTTCGACGAAACTTAATTGGCCCGACCTAGCTCGTAAAAGCACTGTAAAAAGTGTGAAGGTCTGGCGGAGCGGAGGTAAGGACTCAGCAGAAAGAGGTCAAGTGTAATGCCTCGCGTTCCACTGACCTCATTTGACTGCTGCCGCGTTGCCGTGAGCACTGCCTTTCATACGAACATGTCCTAGTTTACCACTGTCCTACTAATTTTAAGCAATTACCATACGAAGTTGTTGGTTTTGTTTGAATTATGTTCGATTTCTTAATTGAGTTATCCTGATTCGAAACTCTCAAAACCAGTTCTTAACATTTGTTGGATCATTCATTTGTTCAAGCTTAAATTATGTGGTTTTCAATTATTTATTGTTTATTGTACGACGAGGAAACGCTTGGCCTTCATTTCATCTTGTTTCAAATTTTGATCAGGCCGAAGGTGGAAGTGAACTTCATCCGGAATCCTCAACTGTCTGAGGAACCGGCTTTCTCACCTCTAAATGCCGGAACACAACAATTTAAAGTTGTTGTTATGGTGACACGTTTGTTTAAGATGGTAGTAGCTGGCCAGGCGAACTTAAACAAAGTACTACCACCAACCAAACTAAGCACAATATTGTCTGGGGACCGAACCCAAGATCTTTGGAACTGACTCCGGGAGGCGAACCACTACACCACAGAGGCGTTTAAATTAATTGAATTAATTAAGAAAAAATGAAAACTGCAAAGATTTGAAGTAGATTTAATACAATAAATACTGCCGCCACAATTTTGAAAACACGACTTCTAGCCCCTTGTAATTTAGAGACAAGCGTCTCACTATTAGCAATGAGCGTTAATTAGTAGAATAGAGGCTTTATAGACCCACGTTACAAGGAATATATCGCAGAAATAATAAAATATTTAAATTGTTTAAATAATACCGGCGCAGATTGGGTGGAAAGTTTTATTATATAACTAGCTGACCCGACAGACGTTGCCCTGTCATTCAATTCAAACTGTAATACAATACTCATAATTATTTATATTGTTGTATATTTTGATACTGTATATATGTTTGTAATTTTTTATTATCTCTGTAAAATATTGTTTATTGTAATGCTTGTTGCCACTGTCACGTTGGTCGCGATATCGTTTTACATGCCTACGGTAGTGATAGGAAGGTGAATAGAAAATGGTGGGTAATAGATATAAGTAGGTATATTGATATAAGTTACAGTTATATATTATGAGTTAGATGCTAGACGCGCCGGCTATGGGCCTGATAGTATCTCTTAGGCTACAAAGGTGGGTTGAAGCCCTACCTCATGGGCATTTAGAGCTCTAGGAACAATCACTTGGTCACCACTGGTACTGTTTTGTAGTATGCTGCTGAAGGGGCGAGGCGTGGACACGTGGCGACGCTGAGTGTGGAGGCAGCGTGTCTCAAGGCTCGGCGGAAACGCCGGTGTAGTGCAGCTCGGTGGGTAACTGGTCGGCAAGCAGTACTGGGTAGTTGAAGCTCGCCCAACGTGTGGGAGTCTCGATTGGCGAAGGCGGCCTGTCTGCGCACAGCTTGAAGTTGGGTGCAACAGCCCCCTTTAGCCGTTATGCTATAGTGTCATGATGCATGGCGGTGTCTTCTATCGTCTTAGGGATCGCAGGGGTAGGACTGCGAGTATGCCACGCCACGCGGAAGATGGACAGGGCGACCGGGCGTCCAGACACTATTTGCACACCGTCACAGTAGGTACCACAATTAGTTGTAGATTTATAGATTGTAGTCACAGAATACAGGGTATAATTTACAAATATAGGGCAGTACCTAGATACACTTTTACAAACATAATTTACAAATATAGGGCTAGATTCACTCAAAGGATAATAATATAACGCTACGCTAGAATTATGCGATCTTTTTATACGATATTGGCGGTGTGCGATCTGTCTTTTACTGTCAAACAACTGACAGTTATTTCAAACGTGCTAAGCAAAGAGTATATAACGCTGGAGCTAAGATTACATTAAAAAAGTTTGTAATAAAGGTAGCGGTTAAGTTTTCTAGGTTTTTGCGCAATTTTCTTATTTTTTTTAATACGAATTCTACGAAGTATTAGAAGTCATTAAAAAATATATGAATGAAATCGGTCAAGCCGTTTTCAAGTTATAGCGTGACCAGGAAAAAAGGGGTTCATTTATATATATATATTATAGTTATTTGACTAAACAAGCATCATAGCTTAGTTGGTAGGAACTCTGCCTTCTGCGCTGTAGGCTTTGGGTTCGATTCCCACCCAGGACAAACATTTGTGTGATGAATAATATATAGATGTTTGTTCTGTGCTAGGGTATTGTATCATATAGTACGTATATATTTACAAAAGTATTTAATTATTCTATCCGTAATCTAGTTCCTATATTACAAGCTATGCTTAGTTTGGGACTAGATGGCGCTGTGTAAAAAATCATGACCTGTTATATTTATTTTATTTATTTATTGTCAGTCTATATAACCTTTGATAAAGTTGCAGAATTACTAACATACCTCTCCTTTAGACCAAAGATTTGTTCAATAACAGCTTAACTCTTTGTTTAAAATTTCAAATTGTCATTGTCACTCTTAAATAGTGAGGTACAAAGCATCCGGAAACAGGCCGTGGGAGAAGTGACCTCCCGATGTCGAACGGAACCTTCAGCTGCTATTATTAAACGTTGCGGCCGTGAAATCAGAGCAGTGACATACATTATGTAGATACATCATGCCCGAATAATGCCATATTACTCCATAATTCATGGAAACCTTGGCCTCGATTCTATGAGTACATGAGTCAGTCCAGACGTCGCCGAGGACTCTTCCTGTTTCATCAATGGAAAACGATTTCAAACTCTACTTTTTGACCGAAATAATTGATTATAGCATGTTATTATGATTATAATAAAACGAAGAAGCGCTTAGCCTCATCTGGTATAAAGTATTGATGAGACGAAAGTAGATACGTACCTCACTCGGAATCCTCAGACTGTGAAACTGGCTAGCTTGCCTCTAAAGCGGAACACAACAATTAGTATTGCTGTTGCGTAAACCTGGGAATGATGGTGGTAGTTAGCCAGGCGGACATTTAACAAGCCCTATCATCAAGCACAAATTTGTACCTTCAGGGATTAGACCAAGGAGTTCTACTTCATCTTCATAGAATACCTATAATAAAAGATGCATAGGTTCAAGTGGTATATAAAATATTTTCAGAGTCCCTGTGGAAAACATGTGAATTGGTGGGCTTGTGGAGCGACACGCCAGCCAGGACAAAATTCAAAACGAATATATCAGAGGATCGTTCAAAGTTGCCCCCAGGCTCCATGTGATGAGGCGAGACGACCACTATTCCTTAACTAAAGCTCTTAATATCCTCAATAAACCCAGACGCAGAGGAAGACCCGCGTGGTGGTTCTATGTCCAAAAGGGTTAAGCCAGGTTCGGTCCATCCAAAAGAAACGTTTGAATTTGTTTTTCAAACTGAATGTTTTGGCGCTGCTTTACTAGGCCCGACCCCAAACGAACGTCAAAGAAGAGTAGAGTCCCAAAAAAGGGTTCGTCCGCATCATCCAAATTGATTTTGCTCACTGTTTCTCGGGTTATGAGCTGGGATAGCACATAAACGTCAAGATGATGGGCAAAATCACAGGGCACAATGCATGTTCTATCGATAGAGGTGTTTGACCAGCATTATGTTTTATCATGGGCAGGATTTGAACTTTAGACGCATACATACGTCAAATGGTCACGTTAGCTAAAAGCTTTCTTTTTTATCTTCATGGATAAAGGTTCAAACATCAACTTGTAACCTTTAATCTGTGTTTGTTTTGTTGTAACTTTTAACCGCCTCTGTCGTCTAGTGGTTCGCTTACCGGTGTCAGATCCAGAGGGTTCGATCCCCAGGGGAGGATAATATTGTGCATGGTTTAGTTGGACTTTGTTCAAGTCCTCCGGGCTAGCTACCACTCTCTTACCTAGCTCTGTCACCATAGCAACAATTATGAAATTGTTGTGTTGCGGCATTTAGAGGAAAGGTAGCCAGTTACTCAGTTTATTTTGGATTCCGGGTGAAGTGAGCTTCCAAGGTCATAACAACTTGATGAGATAAAAGCCAAGCACATCCCCGTCGTCCGAAAAAAACTTGTATAACCAACATGTTTTTTTGAAGAACAATTTCTAAAATACCTACCACAACAGGTACAGGTACAAGTACAATTCAACTGAAAATTCCTCAAGTATTTGTTTGACGCGTATCCTTGTCTAACCGTAGATCATGTCAAGGTGAAATAAAGCGAACGCATTCAGTATTCGGAAGCGACCTTTGCCTATGAACATTCATAATTTGTTTTAATAAAAATCCTTGTGAATTATAAAGGATGTCCTTACTCAGTGAACATTTGTTTAAACAAAGTAGAGTGGTATTTGTATGGGCTGGCCTACGTGCGCTTACACAGTAAGTCAATAAACGACATGCGCGAAACAGGGTCGGAATTATCTGATGACAAGTCTTATGTCACTTTGATTTGAAAAAAAAAAACAATATATAAAAGTTGAAAAGACTTAAATCTGACTGCAAATTATTGAGATTTTCACACGTCTGTTTCCCAGAGGGGTAGGCACAGAAGATCTCTTCAATCACTCTCTTCACATTACACACATTTTTTTATGTACTACGGGCATGTTCTTGGCCTTCAGCTCACCTGATTTTTTAATGTTAAGATAAAGCCGACGGTGGAAGTGCACTTCCACCGGTGGGCGAACACAACGGGGGCGGTCAAAAACACACATTTGACTGTAATACTTACAGTATTAAAATACGTATTAAGCATAATCTATGCATAGAATCAGCATGATTCTTATTTATGGTTTGAAACCCATATTGTTGCTGTATTATATTTTTTTGTATTCCCTATCTATATTTTTTTATTCGTATAATATAATGTATAGCCTTTGTTACAGCTAATTGAGACTTTTTGACGAACTAAACGACACCTCACATGTCAAAACTCATCAAGCCGTTTATGTAGTAGGGTGTAGAGCGTGCCTATGAAATTGACATACATAATTACGTTTTAAAAACTAAAAAGAAAAACCGACTTCAATGAAGAATTTGATACATTTTGTTTACCTTGGATGACGTATTTTTTCCAATTATTTTTATGATAGATAGGCGGACAGACAGACAAACAGACAGACGCGTTATCATATAAGGGTATATTTACCTTACTTTTGAAGTAATACACCCAAATCGCGTCAAGTTCGCCTATAATATTTGAAGAGTTCCCTTGATTTTTCCAGGATCCCATCATCAGATCCTGACCTGATGACGATGGGATCACCTGGGAAGTATACCAATCCTAAAAAATACACAAATCTCTTCAAGTGTGCAGATAATATTTGGAGAGTTCCCTCAATTTATCTAGGATTCCATCATCAGATCCTGACCTGATGAGAATGAGACCACCTGTGAAGTATATACCCTTTCAAACAAAATAAAAAAAAACAAATCGGTCAAGGCGTGTACGAGTAATCAGGGAAAATGCATAAAAAAAAAGATTCCGACGAATTGAGAACCTCCTCCTTTTTTTGAAGTCAGTTAATAACACATGGTACTCATGAAAATCTTATCCCTCTTTCTGAGGCTACTCAGGGCTAAAACCATGTCTTTTTTTTTATCACATATGGTACACAAAACAGAATACAACCAAACAATCAGATACAAACAAGGAATCATTTAAATTTTTAAACTAGGTGGTATTCCAAAGCATGTGTACTCATCACGATTGAACAAATTTAGGTACAAGCATTACAAGAAGAAATGAATGATTAAAAACAAGTGATTTGTTAGTGGTGTCACTCTTTAAGCAGAGCGACATAAGCAAGTTTTTTAAACTTATGCAGATGACCACCATTAAAGATATCAATTGTGTCACCATGGCTATCCAGTAAATCATTACAAAGGCGGAACATTCTTACAATTGGATTATAAAAAGATGTGTTGTTTTTATAGATGTTAGCTTACCTACTTCTACTGTAATTAAAATGTAAACACACTGATCGATAATAACAGCCTGAACTTGCCTACCTATTTGATTACAATAATAGCATGTCTAATATACCTATCATATTATGTACAAAGAGCCAAACCAAATAAACAAGTTGAAAAACATGACGCGTTATGCTTTGACTGTTTACCAGAATTGTCTTCATTACAGAAGGTTAAAAACAGGTTCGCAATCACAATCGGTACACCTTAGGTGATAATTACGTTTTAAAAACTAAAAAAAAAAACCGTCTTCGATGATACAATTTCGTTTACCTGGATGACTTTTTTTTCCCAATTATTTTGATGACAGATGGAGGACAGACAGACAGATAGACAGAAAAACGCGTGATCCTGTATGGGGTCCGTGTTATCTTTACTTTTGAGATTTTTTACACCCTAATCGCTTCAAGTGTGCCTATTATATTTCCCTCGATTTCTCCAGGATTCTATCATCAGATCCTGACCTGATGAATTGGACCACCTGTGAAGTATACCCTTTCAAACGCAAAAATAATTTTCGTAATGGGTCCAGGCATCTTCGAATAATCGGGGAATATACATTAAAAAAAAACGACGAATTGAGAACCTCCTCTTTTTTTTTAAGTCTGTTTAAAAACAGGCAGTTCTATATATTAATACGCTGAAAAAAAAATAAGCACTACGCGCACACAACGGAGGAGTATGGAGATTTGTCAAAATGTAATAAAGTATAAAATAAGTGCAGAAAGCTACGCTACCTCTAGTTATTATATTCTCAATGGTAAGTTTACATCACGAAGTGTTTACTTCATTACTTTCTCTAGTCAAGTCGGCAAAACATGTCTTCTTTCTCCATTCTCTTCTAGCAGTCATAGTAGAACTGAGATAACTCAGCTTTCTCTTATCTGAATGAAATCAGATGAAACTCATATTTATACCACCGTGGGCATCATGTCTAGCAGGAACCATACACCACACATCATAGTATCTTAGTGACGGACCTTGTACACCCTTGGAAATAGAGCGGCTCGATTTCTGTGGTATGTTTTTAACATTAAGGTGCCATTACACGCATGTTAAGCGTGGATAGATTAAAGTAAATCCCTCCACTCTAAAAGAAGGGTATTATAAACGGCGGTGGTGATGGGCTTGAGCTGTTGATGGTGATGTATATTTACCGGCTAACACAGACAGTGTAGGTAGGTTAGGTATAATTGTGCATGACACACACGACAATTCAGTAGATTTAGCCAAACCTCTTTGTAACGGCGACCCTGAGCTCTAGTTAGCCTCATTACAAAGCTCTAGAAACTGGCCTATCAACTCGCTGTGCAGACCAACTAAATTGACATCCGGAGTCAAAATACGTTGAATCAATTACTGGAATTAACCTTTAGATACGACATGGCTGTAATCTACTGATGAGTCTGCCTAGTGCCTAGAATAGGCCAGAGTATTTGTTTTGTTTTTCGAGAACTATTCTATTCTTTTCTATCTTTTGTTCTAAATTATCGACAAGAAAAGTATAATAGGTTTATTAGAAGTATGCAACGTCTTTGGGTGTAAGGTGTTACTTGTGTTACACTTTGTCATACACAAGGTATCGCGCGTTGATGTCTTCTATGTAAAAATATGTTTTATATTTAAATAATCAATTCAATTCGATATCATTTTAATTTAAGATTTCAATGATTACATCGCCTGAAAAAAAAACTTATTGTGTGTGCTGGTGCATTCAGAAATAGAACGTTGATTTTCAGTAAATGTAATAATAAACCATTTATTTTCTCTCATAGAGGTACTACAAACTACTTCAAATTATAAGCACATTAGAGCAGGTATTAAGTTAAAATAAATGATTAACTGTGTATTTGCGTACTAAACGTCGTAATGGTACATTAATAATAATAATTATTTATTTATTTAAAAAAACCCTTAGCATAGGTTGTACCTACATTTAAATAAAAAATAAGTAAAAGAATGTGGTTGTTAATATGTCGCGAATTAAAAAAAATAACGACTATGCCGTCAGATTTTCCACAGCCTAGCGCAGGGTATGTCGCATGTATAGGATGATACAAGGCCCTCCTTTGTTTGACCAGTTGGTGTCCATGACCAGTCCACGACAGCTCATAATGATACCTAAATGACCGATAAAAATACGGGCTCGTCTTTCAAAGAGGAGAGGTCGGGTAGTATTACTTCAAGGTCTGTTGGCGGGCTGACCTCGGCGTATCGGTCGCGGAGGACAGACGGTCGCAAATATTTGCGAGCGCAAGAGGCGCGCGGGGGAGGGCGACCTTGCCGCCCGTCTGCCACGCAACCTTGATCTTGAGACGACCGGCACTGCGCCCTCGCTGCGAACGAACAACATCGACACCTATTACACCCATTGTGATACCGATACCTCCCGAGATTGCAATTGTACCATTTCCTTGCCAAAGTGACCGATCGCCACAGAGTCGCATTACTTGCTGTTATTTTCAAGATCACCCCGACTTTGACGGCAAGGATAAAAAGTCATTTATTCGCTCAAGAGCAAGCATGACGTAGGTATAGATACCTACCATTATCAAATTATATAGCAGGTACTTATTTATTTGCTATAAAAGTACGATAGTCATTTATTTATTTTTTTATTTAAACCATAATTTATTACTTTTGGGTAGGTAGTGATTTTCATTGTAAACACCTCGTACCTAATGTCAAGAAGTCCCTGAAGTCAACGTAAAGGTTGAGCACGCTGCCGTCTGTTTGGTACTTGTCTGGAACATTTGAGTTACCTATAGACCGTTTACTACCGACCGTAACGCTAGTTAGTTTTATTTTGTCTAAATCATAATAAAATTATGTTGCACCTATTTTTAGGTTAATTTTGTAGGTGAATTAGCATCATATGAAATATAAAAATTACACCGTACCAATTTTGGAATACCCTTTACAGCACCGCGAATTGCCAGCTATAAATAAATAAATACTGCTGATATGCTGAAAACGGTCAGGTTTACCGACACGTGTCCTGTGGCCTTGCAATCACGAACATCCGTTGGGTTTTCTTAGCATATAACGATGTAGTACATACAAGTACCTTCTATCCATGGAATTTACTTACACTAAGGTTTTTTTTTCTGCTATATCGTATTTTTTTTCCATAAATATATATATATTACAGAACATTTAATTTCATACAACGCCATCTAGCCTCAAACTAAACATAGCTTGTAATATGGGAACTAGATTACGGATAGGATACTTAAATACTTTATTTTTTTTCCAAATACATACTTATCATACAATACAACACCCAAACACAGAACAAACATCTATATTCATCACACAAATGTTTGTCCTGGGTGGGAATCGAACCCACAACTTATAGCGCAGAAGGCAGAGTTACTACCAACGAGCTATGAGGCTTGTTAAAATTGAGTTCACTAGAATACTTCATCGAGTGGCAACATAGACAGTATTATATTAGGTACCACTACTACTACATGTTGCCAAACTAAACAAACATACAAAGAATTTATATTATCAGGTCTATCAATTGTTTTAATATCTATCGTCAAAGTGAATTTGGGTATTTTAATTTCTTTACCAGAACTAAAGCATCCGAGGCATGGTAACTTAACAGAAGACTCGACTTCTTACATTCACACTTTGTCGCTAGCTTGATTTCCATCGGCATCCAAACCGGGCAAGCAATAAGTGATCTTCAACAGCACATCTATGTCCATAGCTGGACAGAATCTCCTCCACAATTGGAGAGGTATAGTCCCACGTTATTATGATGATCGCATTTAAGAGCTCGCTATCTAAAATAGGTCTTAAGCACACAGATAAATCTCGGTGCTTGTAAGAGCTACAAATCGAATATTTGGGTGATAGCTAATATGCCTTTCATCTGGTGAGATTCCTAAGTCGGGTTTTAGGACATCTGAGGGCCGAGATGGCGGCCGCCACGACCAGTGTTATTAAGCAATTTAGGTTTAGCTCGATTTGATAATATCTTTGTAAACAATTAGTGTCTCCTAATGCATGGCGTATGCTTCCTCTTCTCCCATAGCAGTGCGCCAGACATACCTTGACATACCTCCATAACAGTTCTTATTTTAATTTCATAATTGCGTACTCCCTTTTCCCTTTACCATTGCTAAGTTTAGGCAATGGCAGGGTTGATTTTTTTAATGGGGCTGTAAGTATATTTTATTTACCCTACCCTTACTTATCACTTTAAAAAGTTTTTTTATTAATAAATATGGTATACTTATATAACAAGGTAATAATCCTTATTAATTTACTGAATAATTCGAATAAGAACTATACCAAACTCTATAGGCATCTTGCTGCGCATGATTCGACTTTTTAATGCTGTTATTAGATGAACTGAACGCCAAATTGCGTGCCTACAAATAGCTCTGGCAATAATTAAAAACATGTTATGTACTTGTACCAACATATGTACACACACTACATGTGACATTCGTAGTAAATTATAAATAGGTGAAATCAAATCTATAAATAATAATGATAATACGGTCAGCACGTGCCCCATAACCACAGAATAACCAGTAGCAGTGCGCTACGACCATAGCTAATAGATAAGTTAGTATGGTGCGACCGCAGAATAACCATAGTATGTAAGCGCGGTTGGGCCACAGTGCTTATTTAGTTAGTGTGCAGCGACCTTGCGATAAGCCATATCCGCTGATAAGGTGCAGCGTCATTCCCGCGCATTTCTCTCTGTTCTCGCGCGGTTTTCCATTGCGCTCAGCGGCAAGGTCACGCGTGCACCCTTCCGCAATAAACCTACACGTGTTATCGATGATTTACTTCATAAACAATTACTTACAAACTCTGCGTTGGCATGTTTTTTTTGTTCAAGATTACCCGCTGTCGAGGCAAACTGATTAGTTATATTTTTGATGCATGAGTGTGAGCTAGATTTGCGCTACAAGGTCGAGCGTACACCCTTCTCCAATATACACAAACGTGTTGTCATGAATTTCAATTGGTATTATGTGTACATTGTTGGTATATTGTGATAATATCTCCATTCACTCACAAACAGGGTGATGCATTATTTTTCTGATGCAAATGTTAGGGTTATATTCGGACGAGTTTATTGACGTTATAAAAAGTGTAAACACGTTTTAAAATATAAAGATATTGTTGCCTTTTTCCAAAACCAGCAATGGCATTTACTGCCATGCCACATTTATGTACCATACAGGAATTAGATATATATTTTAACACTGTTCACGAGACTAAAGAACATATTCTTATTTTCCAATTCACCCGTGGCGTGGGGACGACGATGACAATTTCGATTTATAAAAATTATAAAGCATATTGATGATAATTGATTGGCTATTCATAGTTACATGACTTAGTACCTAACCTTCCTAGGTATAGAATAGAGTAATGGTTTTATAAACCTTGAACAGAATCGATGATTGTGTTTCTTATCGGGATAATCACGTATCTACGTGCCTATACCTACTCTATGTTTATGACGATCGCCGGTAACTACCATGACTAGCTGACTATTCGGATTTCACATTACATTCACAATACAGTGTCCGAATTGACTCATTCTAATTATAATAATTTTTTTTACTAACTATTCGGATACCATAAAATTATTAAAGCTATTTAGTACAGTCAGGTAAAATAGGTAGGAAAAAAACGTTACCAAAACAATTAGGATGACTGTAAGGCAACATCTCTCAGTTATAAATTGCTTTGTGGACGTGTATCACAGTAAGGCACCACACAAGTAGACTATTACGTCCATTTTGAAAAAAAAACAAAGAACATTAAAAACGTATGTTTAGTAATAAAATCAACATCTGATAAATATTGATTTATGTTAATCTACAACATAATCACATAACAATTTCTCGACAACAGTTACATTGATTGATTTGGCGTTACTTATTATTAAAAAAAAGTCATCAGGTCAGAATCTGACGATAGGATCCTGGAGAAATCGAGGGAACTCTTTAAATATTATAAGCACACTTGAAGCGATTTGGGTATTTTAAGGGTGTATTATCACAAAAGTAAGGAAAAAACTCCGTCCATCTATCATCAAAATAATTGGATAAAATGCGTCATCCAGGTAAAAGAAATTGTATGCAATATTCTTCATTTAGGACGGTTTTCTTTTAAGTTTTTAAAACGTAATTATTCTAAAAAAATGACTACTTATTCAAAATGTATGGAAAAGAGTTTCACCATACGAACTCGATATTCCATAGATTTTTATGTTTATTTTTCGCATACGTTTGTTTGGGACATCGGCACTATTACTCCTTAGGCTAAAATCATGGCAACACTATAACGAATACCAAACTGAGTTTTTTTTTGTTTGTTCCGCCGTTTTTTCTCCGATATGGACCGGAGACATTGTTCATGCTAAGATTTTGACTAAGCGGTTTGTTTTTTTTCTTTTTATTAGCGAGCAGAGTAACGTGCGCTAATAAAAATAGTATAGTAGTTTGTGAAGCCAGATTTGTACAAAGCAATACGTTATAATCAACAATAACAACTAACTACCTTAATTTTTTCCGCTGTTATTTTTATTTACTTTATATATGAGTTCATTAATTTTGGCTTTGACCGCTCGAGTCTGTTATCAAGCTATAAACACCTATGTAAAATAAACGTGCATATTTATCAAGCCGAACTACACAAGATGACTCTGGGAAGGTCAGGGCAGGTAGGTCGAGTTGTCAATTGATGTTTT
The DNA here is from genome assembly GCA_951394065.1 of Venusia cambrica. NCBI lineage: Eukaryota > Metazoa > Arthropoda > Insecta > Lepidoptera > Geometridae > Venusia > Venusia cambrica. The sequence goes on along the minus strand of OX596060.1, from coordinate 8,006,605 downwards.
GTTGAATGTGACCGCGCTGCAACGGACGCCGCGTCTTGCCGGATGGGGGGTGACATTGTGTGACCGCAGTGTTTTTATACCCGCTGCTGTTTGAAGACACGCTGACGCAAAACGTCTGCCATTACAAGGTCGGCGGTGCCTGTGTCTGTGTGCGAACATTTTACTTGCGACCATCATATTCGTTTTATTTATCCTTAGGTTTAGGTACCGCAGGAAAATAAGTCAGACTTTGCCCCTCTGTATAGGTACCTCAATTAAACGAGCGCAATGCATTGCCACATAAGTGTTCGTTCAAACCAACTACGTAGATGCCGTTTGCTTGATATGTAAAGAAGAAAATAAAATGTCTTCGTGAGTTAATAGGTTCTTGTTAAGAATGCCTACGCAAGTTTCGTTATAAAAGTAGACCTTCACCAATACATTGATTTGATTACTTAGTATATATAGACTTCTCAGTCCCACAAATTTTGGCAGAATTAACTACGTTTTTCGAATGAAAATGATACCAGTGCCACACGTGAATAAAAGGCACCCTTTTTTATATCATAATGCATTATTTATTGGCTATCGAACCTAGAGGTACTGGGATCCCAGAGGAATACAAAATTGTTGCTGGTTTGGTTGGTACCACGAACTTGTTTAAAGTCCATCTTATTGTTTAAAGGCTAGCGATCACCATCTTACTTAGTCTGTTATATTACAACATATAGAGCTAAGATAGCGAGTTTCTTGGTCTAATGAGGATACCGGGTGAAGTGCGCTTTCACCTTCGCCTTATTATAATTTAAGACGAAATTAGAAGAAAGAAAAGCGTTTCCTCGTCGTACAACATAAAAAACTATGGACAGCTTGTTCTCAGATTTTGGTCTTGTAGGTACAATAGAGGTACATTTCTTATTACGAGTGTACCATGGAAACTCCATCATTAATCTTTTGTAACTTTCAGTCGACGGAATATTGATATATATTTTGAAATATTGATAAGTAGTCTCTAATGGAATTTATTTATGTTAACCACATGAAAGTACTATGCTATCATGAATCAGACGGGTGCTATATTTGTTTATCCTCACTCTGTCCATGAATTTGAAAAACATAAATTATATCATATACAAAGTAAATAACTGTTACCAGTTTAATTTACGTAGTTGACTAGTATTTACTTAGTACTAACCTAGGTTCAACGATATCACACAGCCCATATATCTTATTCAAACTATTCTTTATAGAGCTTTTTAAATTTATAGTTATTCGGATACATCCATCCTGCTGTAGTTTAACAAACGTAGGTAGTGTAAAAGTTCCGCTATGACTGAATGCAAACTGCTGCTACGGTGTGTTTGACCCCTTCAGGTGGATGGTGCGAAATCTATTGTAATTTTTATAAAGGAAAAAGCGCGAATCAAAAATAAGTATAGAAGAATATATTGTATACCGAATATACTTAAAAAATAGCATGATATTAGTAATTTTATTAGCACATTTATATTTACTGAACAACCAAGGAATGTTTGGTGAAAATGGTTGTTTTTCCATAACGACATTCAATTTTGTTCCCTTGGTAACAAAGCGCGCGTTGATGTCTTTTGTATATAGCCGCAGCGTCTACGAAAGTCTACGCCGTAGACTTTGCTTGCCATACTTATAAAAAGTGTTGTACCTATATGATTCTGTAGTTTATATGTACATTATTGTTTTAACTGTAGATAGTAGTGGTTATATTGCAAGTGCCACGTATAGCCAACTCTATATAATATAACTCTATCCCATAAATTACATTGCGGTTTTTATTATGTGTTGAGCGTTGAATGGATCACTGAACGCCCATCAAAAGTATAATATAATATAGTGCTGGCGTATTGACTCACTGGCAAGTAATACTGCGTTTATCAGCCACTTACGTCAATGCGGTGTCAACAATGTGTAGACTAGGCTATAAATCTACACGACTTGAAAGCATAATTCGAATTCTGAAAATACGTACATGCCCTAAAACCATCGCCTATATTTGCTGTGTGGTATTCTGTTTTCCGCCATAGTTATCATGACTCAAGCCGTTATATAATGGCATAAAAGTTGCATTTATTACTAATTTATATTTTTTTTTTATTGTACGACGGGTAAGCACTTGGCCTTCATCTCACCTGGTTACACAAGTTGAGATAAGGCCGAAGGTGGAGGGGGTACTGGGTCGGATAACCTCCTCGTGGTGTACCCTGGGTGCCGTCGATCACTTCCCACTTGTGGTGACTTATCGACGGCAGCGAATAATCCGACGTGAGGGTGTCCTCCGCGTGTCCCTATGAAGTTAGCATAGGACACAGTGGATGGACAGGCGGATTTCCGCGGTGTGGGGAGTCCCAGTGAGGGACTCAGCGGACCTTCGGGTCGTGGGATGGCCGGCCTTCAAGGCTGGCGGCGCGGCAGGGAGGGTCAATTCGGCCACCCTGTCGGGCAGTGGGATCAGATGGGGGTCTGGGGGCCGGGAACGTAGGGGCGTTCAACCGGCCTCCATTGCACAGATCCTCATCCCCGTCGAACGGCGGGAACAGCCTGGCGACCCAGCTGTTCCCGCCATCCCCCCCAGTAACACTGGGGGGGCTGTGGGGCCCCTGTAAAGGGGCAATCGTCGGTGGTGTTGTGGTAGTTAAGGCTAAGGCCGGTTTCCCACGACACCACCACACGGCGAAAGAGGGTCACTGCGGAGTTGTGGCGAAAGTGGGTATTACCTGTCGCTAGGACGGGTTGAGTCCCACACACGGCCTCGTCCCCAACGAGGCTATGGTGCCTAAACGCATTCTCCACTTAAAAAAAAAAAAAAAAGGCTGAAGATGGAGGCGCACTTTACCCGGAATCCTCAACAACCTAAGGAACTGGCTATCTTACCTCCATATTCCTGTACACAACAATTTTAGAATTGTTGTTATGGCAACAGAATTAGGTAAGATGGCGGTAGCTAGCCAGGCGGACTTAAACAAAGTCCTACCACCAACCAAACCAAGCACAATATATTGTACTCCCATGGGGATCGAACCCGGGACCTCTGGATCTGAAATCGGTGGGTATACATATAAGTAGTATCTTTGTAGTTATAGACTGCAGTTTTTGATTGTTGGCTCTTTGTCACAAATAAGAGGGATTTTCCTATGTGTCCGATTCTGTTTTTCCTTTGCGCGTGGGAAATTTCTTCAGGTCATTGTTTCATAACTTGTTTTCATAACTTATTTACCATTCCTTGTTACTTATATTTATTTTCCTTCCTGGTTCACGATTACATAATTATTATTGACATTAATAAATAAATTTTAAATTTTAACGCAATACCTAAATAATAAATAATTATTATTGACATTAATAAATAAATTTTAAATTTTAACGCAATACCTTAAACATTTTCAGGATTTATAGCAGGATGCGAGTTATGTAAACTCGCATAATTTGACGCGATAGTCTCGTTAAAATTGCATTAGTCGTTTCAGCGCATTTCCAGGCCTGCCAAGACCTAAGTTCTAGAACGAGGCGTATCACGCAAAAGTATTTGCAGATGGCGTATCATATCTATTGGACCCACATTTTTACATTATGAAGCTTAAATTGTGTCATATATTTTTTGTGTTTTTTTCCTAAATGATGGGTTAGCTCTCGACCTCCAGGCCAGAGCAAGGATGATGTCTATGATGAGCTTTCCCAGAAGGCACATCATAGACATCATCATGAAGTCCGGCGCCAAATGGAGCCACCATTTGGCGCCGGACTTCAGCAGAAGAATGATCGGTAGCCAGGTGAAGCTTCATAGGTCTTACCACCCAGTGTTGTAACCATTCAGCCGCAACCGCTACCAAAAACCAGATATTCCGTTGCCCGGGGTATAAAACTAGGAGGTAAATCACATCTACCCCATTTTTAGACTGGTTCATACAGTTTTTTAAACTGCGTCGATGGAAAGTTAGTTTTTTAACACATTATCTAGCGATATTCGGGTTTTGAAATCAAAACCATATAATTAATTTATCATACTATACATACTAACATACTCGTAAGAGCTTATACCTACTATACCTATAGCTACTAATCTATGGAGGATGCCTGTAGGCTCTACTGGACTGAAGTCGGCATCTAAGTAAAATCTTCAATAATGACTCAAAAATTGTATGCTTATGCAGATAGATTGTATAGAGTGGTTACTAATAACTAGAATAGATAGAAGATGCGCTATTATAGGATATCCTTTTACTAGCTTTATCTATATCTAGTGGGAACCCGCCCAGTTGGAATAATGTCATAGCAAAGGTGATTACCCGATACATATAGATTACATAAAAGTACTAAACTAATTTAAGCGTATAGTTTTACTTGCATGCAGAACGAATTATAAATTCAATATACGGAATAAAAAAAGGTATGACGGCGTGATTTGAAAGCAAATATGCGATGGCGTAATATTTTTGGGTAACTTTACCCGAAAAATATTATGCCATCATGGCTTTTAAGATCAGTTGATTTTCAGATAGTCAGTCAATCAGGCAAATACGTCACGATTTTATATATTTAGAGAAACATTTACTGCTAAATAGGGAAACCACCAAGAACTCCACGAACTCCTCCAAAACCAGACGTAAATAGCTCGTTAAGTGAATTAGAAATAGAACGCGTTTGGCAGCGCGATGCAACGCCGTTTTATAATTAGCGGTGCACAAACGAAGTGGCTTCGAAGGAATTGGGTCGGTGCGAGTGGCGGGCGTGAGGGCGACGCATGGGGGGCGGGGGGCGCGGAATTCGCGTAACGTTACGTCACCGGGCGATGGCCTCGCGCCGGGCGATGACCCGCGGCTATCTCTAGCACGGCTAGTCGCACGCGCATCATACGCAACGCAACGCACACATCCACTACGGTATATGTGGATGTGCTAGGGTAGTAGGAAAAGGTACGCCTCAGATTCATGGCAAATTGGTACCCTTACGATAACAGTTCAGAAAATTCAGACGCTGTACGAATGAAGCAATTGGATTTCAAAAATACTGTTGCTCAAATAGTCTAGTTATCGTCGAGAATTTGACTAGCTTGTCATTGTCACACAGTGTCTTTAAAGCTTCTAGCTTTAAAGACAATTGTCCCAAGAAAAAACTCGTGCGTACGTACCGTAGCACATCCACCTTGGTAGGCACTATATGCATACAATATCCTAACTGCTGCTCTATATTTGTCTTTTATGTAAAAGTCGAGCAGAAAATTGCGCACGGGCCAATGCACTGTAGACAATGAGCTCGAGTTATTATGTAGAACGTCCTCAATAGACCCCTAAACTTCCGCAAGTCAGCTAGGTAGTATTTTTTTATGAGTCTCAATGGTTCGATCAAGAAGTAAACGAACATTACATGTAGTTTAGCTTTTCACACAAACTCAAGTCTAGAGAAGGTAACCAAATATTTTTTTTTTATTCATTAAATTGTATAATTTTCTATCAAACCAGTTACAAAACCATACAAAATACGGAGAAGCTCCTACATATTCCTTACTGACCTGAACCTGCCGTGCTGTGGCGGTCGCGGTTTAAGAATCGATCCATCCAACTCAGCTCAGGATATCGTAAAAGCTAACAAAGGGATCTGACCAGGAGAAGAGCAGCAGCTTTCTTCTGTGTATTATTTTACTGCGATACCGCACCAATCCGCCTGCCAGGTGGTGGTGACTATGGCAAAACCTTTGCTTTGCGAAGAGGCTATATCCAGCACTGGACACTAATGGGCTGTTGATGTGAGACCTGAAACTGCACGGTAAAATATCTACCTTACCTATGCAAAGTATCTACCTTACCTACTACCATCTCACATCCACGATCTCTTAAAATGTCCATTGTGGGATAAAACCTGCTTCTAAACTGGAGGCGTTTTACCAATATCACATGGCCCATAATGGTAGGTGGATTCACGATCGTAGAATCTAAACAACACTAAACGGTGTTAATGCAACCAAAAAAGAATTATCCACAGAAGTATTTAAGTATTCTATTCGTAATCTAGTTCCCATATTACAAGCTATGCTTAGTTTGTGGCTAGATGGCGTTGTGTGAAATTAATGTCCTGTCCTGTAATAATAAAGTATGCTCAGCCTTTGCTGGCTTATAGTCGGCTTTTACGACATCCGTTTAAGTTGTATGAATTTTGATAGCCACGTTACTTAAACAAATTTTTGCTTCCATCTCAACTTACCTTCCATTTAAATACGCACGTGCACCCAACCGATGCGCATTTTCATAAAAATGACAGTGTTGCCACCAAACAACGAGACAAAGTAAACCTATTACGAATTATCGCGTATCAATTTTAATCCGTGTTGTGTAAAGTCGACTTAATTTGAACGGTGTCACCCGCCTCTTCAGAGGTTGTCGACCTCATTCACGGTTCTTCTGTATTGCAACGGTTCAAACGCTGAACTATAGGTCTATCTATATCTCAGGCAGGTGTGTATACAACATACCTATACCTTTACCGAACGGGAAATTATACGGTTAATTTAGTTACAAGTGAACATTGCTGAATTTAGCTATGGCTATTTATGCATGTATGTCTTTGTATTTGAAATTGTAACTAGATAGGACGTAGGACCTACTTATTCAAGTGGAAGTCAATAAACCTTCAGGCTGCATTATAGGTGTCTATGAATTGTAGTAAATACTAAGTACCTGATTAAGTATAATAAAATTAAACATCGTTACTGACGTTCCGACTAAAACCAAGAAACAAAACGCTATTTTGTCCTATAAGTTCACTTGAGTCTTTATATTTTGTCACTACCTAAAGAAGACGATGGGTTGAGCTTTTGATGAGTATCACACATCAAATTCACATGTGTTTCACAGAAGAGCAAAGTTTTTGTTCCCTTAATATACTTTACTATTGGTACTGTGGTTTTGGATAAACTGTCATCAAATGTAAGAAGCTTCGCTTTAGGTATCCCGCCCCGACACCTTGTAAGGTTTTAAATTTGTAGATTGTGTTAAGCTTTTTTTTTTGTTGACGTGGAACTGCTTGGCCTTCGTCTCATTTACTTTTTCAAGCTATGATAAAACCAAACTGAGGAGCTGGCTATCTTACATCTAAACGCCGAAATACAACAATTAAAGAATTGTTGTTATGGCGACAGAATTAGGTAAAATGGTGGTAGCTAGCCAGGCGGACTTAAACAAAGTCCTACAACCAACCAAATCAAGCACAATATATGACTCCCCATGGGGAATGAACCCGGGACCTCTGGATCTGATACTGGTAGGCTAACCACTAGACCACAGAAGCGGTTTTATCTTCTAACAAAGTCATAGGTATGTACCTATAGACTTTGTTATGTACTTTGTATTACCACTCTATATACGTTATAGATATACTAGTTTCTGCCTGTGGCTTCATCGTCATCATTTGTTGACTTGATTAAGATGATTAAGTCCAGATTGAAATGCAGCATGTGTGAGTAACAAAAAAGCAATACTTAGTTTCATCCATCATGACAATTGCGCTATAGAGAAAAATAGCTGTAGCGTGTAAGTTAATAGGTATTATGTTGAGTTACAAATTATATCTAGTTTTCTTATGCATTTGGCGAACAGAGAGCTACTCCAATAGGCTGATAGATGCTGGAGGGAAAGAAATATTAGCTTACCCGCTCGAGTTTACCGAGGTCCGATCGGAATGCTCGCGGGTGTTATATATATAGTTAAGCGGCGCGGATTTTTTATATCGCGTTTCAGACCCGTTCTTCTGATGACCTGAACATCGTACGATGCGAACATAAACATCACGCAAAAACGACTGTTAGTATATAGTATATGATAGTTTATTATCTACATTACGTTATATCTAATGGTAACGGAATAGTATTCCTTATGACATATTATATACCTCTATACAATTTCAAGAGGATACGTCCTGTAGTTCGCTTTTTGATAATCGACAAAATAATATTTTTCCGGGATAAAAAGTATCCCGTTTGTTAATTTAGGTAATAAACTATATGCATGCTAAATTTCATCAAAATCAGTTCAGCCGTTTTGGCGTAATCGAATGACAAATATCCAAACTTACAAACATTCACATTTATAATTTCTACATATAATAGTATGGCTAGCGGATCAATCAAAGTATGGGTGTAGGCATAATGTATTGATAATGTAGATATATGTGAACAGGTATCTACTTATCATTACATTATATCGATTTTGTAAAGCTGGATGTTGGAAATTTTCTTTGAACTTTGAAGATTATACCTACATTTAATATTTTTAAATTTGGCGAGACTAATAGGTACCTCAATGCAAAGAAGTTGAACAAAAGATTGAAAGGGGGTCAAGCGAATATTTATTTCAATCCTTTATGCTTCGCCTCACGAAAACTTCGGACCCACGAAGACTTCGGAGTTATGTAGAAAACTAAAACATTATGTAGTTTTTTTAAAGGTAGGAAGGAAATTCGACTACCGGATGACAACTAGTATCATTCAAATTTTTGTACTTCAAGTGATTCCACTTGGTCACAACATTTACAAATGTTATTATAACACAAAAAATCACAATCTTATCAGCGCTATAACTGAGAGATATGACACAAAAATTCGGAATCTGCGTTGATACCCCCGTAGCTCAGTTGGTTAGAACGTTTCCGGCTTTAGGAAAAGATGCGGGTTCGAGTCCCGTCGTGGGTTGTGAATTTTTGTACCATAATAACATTTGTAAACTAGTATCATTGCTCGTTATTTCTTTTATCTATCGATATAGTAGCGGTAGCGGTGGAGTCTATGGATAAGGATCGCTATTGTTGCGATTGGGAGAAGCGTTCAGCAGTGAAAGTGAATGGGCTGAAATGATGTAGATGATGATTTATACGTAGGTACTCAACATACGTTATAAATATAAATGAATAATAAAAATTACAGGACATTCATTCCACACAGCGCCATCTCGCCCCAAATTAAGCATAGCTTGTAATATGGGAACTAGAATACGCATAGAATACTTAAATACTTTTTTGTAAATACATTCTTACTATGGTAAGTATCTATGTATTTACAAAAAAAAGTATGTTTGTGTGTTTGGGTGTTGTATCACTTATGATACAAAATATCTATATTTATCAATCAATTTTTGTCCTGGATGGGAATCGAACCCACAACCTGCAGTGCAGAAGGCAGAGTTACTTCCAACTGAGCTATGAGGCTTGTTTTAGTGACTAGATTACTTATTTGGGTGTGTATTGTATAATATATGTACTTAACAAAAAACAAAAGTATTGGTGTTCTATATACGTAATGTAAGTAGTAACCCATATAACAAGCGTTGCTTAGCTTGTTTGGGGCTAGGTGGCGCTGTGTAAAATTAATGTCCTGTATAAGACCGCCAGTTCACACGGTTAGTAAGTATGATGCAGCTGCGTTTGAGCCGCGCACGCACTCGAGGTTGGCGCACAAACATAACCCTGCACGTTATGAGGATGAGAAAGTTATGACTCAGGCTTTCAATATTTCCAGTACCAATAAGAGGCTGTACAATAGGTCTTAAAAACACTGAATATTTGTAGTGCTTGTTAAAGCTACAGATTTAATTTTAAGGATATAACTTTGAAGTTTTGTCCCCAATTTGGGTTTTCAACTCTTTATGACTGTAGATACTTATTGAAGTATTTTTGCGATAAAATCCCACTTTCACACAGCTCCGTGCTAGTATGTGTAGGGTTCTGGCTCTCATTTTAGACTCCTAGAATAGGCTCTTAAGATAGTAGATTAATCCATTAGAAACATTTGAGGCGAGTTATTTTGCGTAAGCAATTGTCTCAGAAGCTTTGAGCTTATTAAAGCTCGAAAACACTCGAGGTATTCATAAAACTATACGTATGGGGCTAAAAGGGCTTTTAGGACGCAACAGCATCAATAGTCTACTTTTAGAGGAAAATTTTCCAAATAAGTATTACCTATACAAGATCCAAAATTAAAAAACACAACTAATAGCGCTTATTGACCTGATTTCCATTTCAGAAATCTTCAAAATCATCAAACATAGTAAAAGAAATTCCAACATCCGGAAGCAAAATAACAAACGACTGTAACTAATAGATTAGATTGAAAAAAGTGGTAGAAAGCTAGAGGGGGCGAAAGTAGGACACTTTCATTTTCGTTCATTTCTTTTCGGATGCATCGCGTCGAATATTTGCTGTGCTGCTTAGCACGTATCCATTACCTCCTTTCTTTGCACACTTATTAGTGGCACTCGGTCGGATATGCTGATATCCGAGTTTTTATTGATATAAAGGGGGTTACGGTGTTTATTCATTTCTAGGACTGACCCGAGTTTAGGAGTGTCGAAAATTAATCTGGTTGTTATCTTCATAGATCATCATGAAACGAGATGGACCAAGGGTATATTTACAGAACCTATTCGTTTGTAAAAATCCGTAAATATGTAACATTTTGTTATAAATCGGAAACTTAATTATTAATACAAATTTTATAATATCATAGCAACTGGCTTTTGAGGCGACGCGTGACCGAAGGGGTGGCCCTTATTTATCTTAAAAGCAAATCCAGCTAATTAGCATAGCTATACAGCGTGGTACTTCCGTCTGGTACTGGCCTAGAATAGTTGAGTTACCTTTAGACCGTTTGTAACGGTTCCTAGGTAACCCTACAAGAGCTTCCAAGTCGTAGAAAAAAAAATAGACTACTTGTTTTGGTTAAATGAGGATTATTCATGTGTGATATAATAATCTTTAAACATAGATTTATTAATCAACAATTAAATAAAATAATTTACAATTAAACTAACTAATTACAATGGAAACAGTCGGATTACCTACTAAGGGCCGTTGTAAACGGTCTATAGGTAACTCAACTGTTCTTACAATAACCTTTTTTTTTTAAACATAAAACATTTATTTATTCAATAAAAAGTACAATTAAACTATGTACAAAGGAATCAGTCAGAATAACGAATCTGAATAATACCTACGAATATATGTAGGTACTTTCCTTTTCTATGTTCATAATTAACCGAAAGATTGTTGGTAATCACTGATTTATTGCAAGCCAAAGAAAGTCATGAATAAATAAAATATCAATCAAATTGTGAAGCGCCGCATATTAAATATGTTAACCGGATTTTAGGCGATTAGTTCTCAAGAGAACTGCGCCTCAACGACGACGACGCAGCGCAGTCGAAAGCAAGCACTTTCTATGCCAGTCATGCAAATTACGCATTTTTATTATACGGGACTTTTCTAATAAACCACAAATACAAATAAATATGTACATTACTTGTAAAACACCAAATTAGGTTGTAGGTAAGTACGTTTCTTTTAAAATAATGAATCGATAATTCAATATCGTTATAAAATTATGTAGGTATCTACTAGTAAATGTATCAAATTTAAAAACTAGTTTAAATTTAACTAAAGCCCGACTGCACTGTTTTAAAACTTCATGGTTGTACTAAAATACGACCTCAATATTAAAACGTATCATATAAACGGATAAAATAACATTTCATATAATATCGATGTATATACATATGTATCTCATATCGAATAATCTTTAATATATTGAAAGTTACCTGTAATATCTAGAATCGCCTTGAAAAATATTCTTCATTTGAAACCTGCTGACCCCACAATTCACTTGTGCCATAGTACATCACTATCCTTGCAGCCCACAGCTGAACACAGCATTTTCTGGGAATGCTACATTGCAGACCTCATTCTTGAAGCCTCGAGATCTAGGGCTAACCCTACGTATGTTTTTTTTTATTGTACGACGGGTACATGCTTGTCCTTCATCTCACCAGATTTTTCAAGTTATGATAAGGCCGAAGGTGGAAGTGCACTTCACCCGGAATCATCAATTGTCTGAAGAACTGGCTATTTCACCTCTAAATGCCAGAACACAACAATATTAAATTGTTGTGTTTTGGTATGATGGTAGCAAGCTAGGCGGACTTAAACAAAGTCAAACAAAACAAGCACAATATTGTACAACCCTGGGATCGAACCCGGGGATCTGGATCTGAGATCGATAGGCGAGCCACTAGACCACAGAGGCGTAACACAGACACCTCATTTGTATTTATTTTAGGACGATTTATTTTAGATACCTAGATGACACTCCCACAATCCATAAAACCAAACGAAACCTCAGACGTCAAATCCAATCATAATATATATACATAGGTAAATATATAGTAGATCACGGATTATGATTAAATTAATAAACAGAAGGGTACCGAGCTGGCTGTGCTTTTGTGTAGCCAAATTGACTTCAAGGTTAGCACTTTCCCTCTGAACAAAGCGAATATTAATTTATCAACCCAGACGACCCAGTAATGTGGTCATGCATAGCTCCGGCCCTTCGGTTGCAAGTTCCAATCCCTCCACTTATAAAGTACAAGGATAACTTATAAACCTTTAAAACTTTCTACGAGCAGCTTGGTCGAAAAGTGCAGCGAAATGGCGTAGTGGAAAAGGTGAAACTTAGCCGAGCGAGAAATCGGCTGGATGCGATGTTTATTGTAACGAGGCAGGTATCGGGCGCGCGCGCAAGAGAAACTGAAAGTAATGGCGCCGCATGCAACCCACTTTCACTGCTCTGGTGCGCAGGCGCCCGCCAGCGACCACCACCACTCGCCCTACACTGCGCGGGAAAGCCTGCCAATAGGCAAACTTGTTCGCCGATTGCGATTGCGTGTATGCGTATCATATTTGCCATAGCAATTGCGATTATTGTTATGAAGATAGTCGTAAAAAGTAACTTGACATACTTAACGCTATGCTACGGGAGAAAGTGTTTATGAATTTTACAACAGCATTACTTTCTGCATGACTGACATGACAACTAAGTGGAGACAGAGGGATTGTAATACTTTTATATGGATAATTACCTATTATGATTGATACGCAAAATAAAATCAAGTAGGCTAGTCCTACTTGATTAGGTTGATCGACAGAACAAAAATAGTAGTTCGCCCCAAACTGAGATCTCGTGATGTCTGGTTTGTGTAGGTTATCATCATTATCAACAGCCCATTAGTGTCCATTGCTGAATAGAGCCCCCCTCCTCCTAAAGACGGAAGGTTTACTTTCACCATAATCACCACGCTTGCCAGGCAGATTAGTAATCGCTGTAAAGGTGTAGTATAATACACAGAAGGAAGCCGCTGCCCTTCTTCTGGTTCGATCCCTTAATCGGCTTTTACGACACCCATGGACTGTTTCTCAAAAAAAATGTATTATACTACCTACTTATATTACACCTTACTCTAAACACAGTTTTTATCAATCTGCTTCTATTAACCTGAGTTTTTGAGGCTCTTTCTCGTTGTTAACTCTCATTTCGGCAAAGCCAGAAAGAGAGCAAAGCTCCACAGCACCGACCGTACGTCATAGTGGGTGGGCAGTATTCAATAAGTGAATAAGTCACCTCTAGATAATATGAAAATATTGATACTTTTCAAATTTCAAAAGTCGTGATATAAGAATCTACCGCTTCAGTCCACGGATTTCGTAAAAGTCTACCAAGGTATTTCACCAAAACGGCAACTCTTTCCGTCTGTGTATAATCAACAATTTTACTGTTAACACCAATCTGTCTGCAAAGCGTGGTGAGTATGGCCATATCTTACGGTTTTGGATGTTTTTTTTTCTACTTGTGGTGCAAGATACCCCAAAAGTTATTCTTAGATCTTATCTACACCCTTGAAAACAACCCTACTAGGATTTTTTTTAATAGACCAATTTAATTTTAATAAGAAGCCATATACTATCTTTCAAGACCTGATAATCATCCTATGCAACTCTTCATCTTAAAAATCACACCTATTAAGGATGTCAACTTCCATTAACAAGCCTCATAACATAGCTCAGTTGATAGTAACCGCCTTCTACGCTGTAGGTCTTAGGTTCGATTCCCACCCAGGACAAACATTTGTATGATGAATATTGATGTTTGTTCTGTGTTGTATTTTATGATAAGTATGTATATACAAAAAAAAAATTTAGTATTCTATCCGTAAACTAGTTCCCATATTACAAGCTACGCTTAGTTTGGGGCTAGATGGCGCTGTGTGAAATGAATGTCCTGTCATTAACATTACATCCTACAAGACATACCTGGCGTTTATCCCTGTGAACGCGCACCCATTTTACAAAAACCACCCCTACTAAAAATAAAATAACTTAGTTATTTGAAATGTGCAGTAAATACTCTGTCAAATGACACTCCGCAAGACATAGATCGTAGATCTTACTGTCTCACTTAACACCCCTAAGTCACAAAAACCCTAGTTTTATTTATATATATAAAACTATAAATATCTATATATAGCACGATTTCAGATAGTCATCAGAGTATAAGGGTAATATCTCTGCAAATTCAAAATTTCAAACAAATTGGGTGTGATTTGTTCTTTTCATCCCAATATCTCATTACTACCCCATTTATCAAAAATCCTACGTGACAATCAATTTCTATTAATGCTATCTTTTTTAAATCGTTTGAAATTGCATACCCGTTTAAGAGTTATTTCGTCACAAACATTGCCACATACATGCAAACATACATACATACATACAGTGCGGGATTTTCTAACATAACTCGAAGATATCGTTCGCTTCGTTAACTCGATCACTTATTGATGCTTTGTAATATCAATGGCATTAGGCGCACTTTACAATGCAGGCTACATAAAGTGGTACAGCGATACTCTGCTTTAGATTCGCTTGCAATTGCAACATGCAAGTGAAAATGCGAAGGCTAGAGAAAGCATGAACTAAATTAGGTTACCGCGGTTCCTTTTACTTTATAAGGCTATTTACACCGGGTAAACAGATTCTAGCGAACCCAATATCGTTCGTGACCTAGTTTCAGCAGACAAAGACTAAACTAACATCACATAGATTTATATTTTGTTTTCTCTCCAACAATCATACCACTGCATGTATGATGCAGTACCTACCTACTTAGTGATGAGATATACACCTTATAGAGATGTAATCTGCGATCACTCATCACTCCTGCCAAGTGTAAAACAAAAGGACCGTACCCAAATGTAATTTAAAAAAATAGTAGAGTCTATGTAGAGATCAAAATGATATTTTACATCAAGAGTGCTATATTGTATCCAGAGCGGAGTGAACACTCCCGATGAAAAAAAATTACACACTGCCTTTAATTTCCCTCTAAGACAAAATAAATAAGAAGTGCTTTTAGATCCATCTCATCTGTACATTTAACATAAACCAGTGAATCGCCTGTTTCTTAGTTCCCGTTAGAATTCCTAAAAAATATTTTCTAGTGCACCCTACACAACAAAAACGAAAATGTCTAGTTAGACTCGGGACCTCTTCAGACTTTACCGCTTTAGACAGTGCGTGCGCGCATTGATTGTCAGTCAATCCGTCAGACAATTTACGCGACGATTTTACATAGGTCATAGATTTTATATAGGTACCTACTCTGTAAAGGTCGTAACGAACAGTACTAGCTTACTTTGCATTTTAAGCCCTAACTTCACTTTAACTTAAGGTTAGAGTTGCTATTTGTTTCAAAAGCAGTAGTTATTAATTATATAAGTAACCATTTTTTACCGCATGACATAATACTTATGCCATAATTTTCGTAGTGCACAGTAGGCGTGCGATATCATTTGTTTTTTTTTCTCTTCTCTTATATATAATAATTACGTTTTAAAAACTAAAAAGAAAACCGACTTCAATGAAGAATATATGATACAGTTTCGTTTACCTGGATGACGTATTTTTACCCAATTTACCCAAATCACTTTGTCCATTTAATATTGTGAAGAGTTCCCTCGATTTCTCCAGGATCCCATCATCAGATCCTGACTTGATGACAATGGGACCAACTGTGAAGTATACCCTTTCAAACCAAAAAAGAATTTTTGAAATTGGTCCAGTCTTCGAGTAATCGGGGAAAATACATAACAAAAAAAAAAAGATTCCGACGAATTGAGAACCTCCTCCTTATCTCCTTTTGATCGCCGCAATATATATGCAGTACTTATGCATTGGTACTTAGTATTTGATATCCACGTAGCGATTGATGATATGAGCAAGAAAGAAGTGAGTGCGTTTAAGGTAGCTCGATCAAAAGGAGATGAGATGATGTCCAAAGAGAAACGTATAAAAAATAACAAATGTATGTGAATAAAGTTGTCAATAATCTAAGTACCTACTTATAAAGGATGTTTGTGCAAGTCTTCTAATTGCTAAATTAATGACTTGTCTTATACTTTATTTTTTCAAATGACGATGCATTTTCATCTTCCCACATACCCTAGGATTTCTTTTTAAATGATCATATGGACCCATCCATACACTATAGCAATAGGCCCGATAATTTAACCTAAAAATATTCTCAAACTTTCAGTCAGTTTCGAGTTGTTACAAGATTTTAAATGTTTAGATAATAACTAAGAGGTGACATTTATTCAATAAAAAGTACAATTAAACAAACTATGTACAAAGGAATCAGTCAGATTACCTAAGGACCGTTACAAACGGCCTATAGGTAACTCAACTGTTCCAGACCAGTACCAGACGGAAGCGTGCCCAAGACACTGGCTGCATTGCCACGCTGAATAGCTATGCTAATTCGCTGGCCTAAATAAGAGCCAGGCCTTGGGTCACGTGTCGCCTCAATCAAAAGCCCCGCAATATTTTTTAAAACCCGGAGGGCACCGGCTCCCCATCGACCCAAGTTCGTAACCCCAAAAGGCTCAAATAGGTAAGCTCTGTCGAGACCACTATATTTGCGCCTTTTGTGATCCTCGGCCGAATCAGCCGCCGCACCAGCCCTAACTGATGTCCCAGGCAGATGAGATGGCGCTAGGGTGTCGACGCAGGTAGCGTCCCACACCAAAGGCCTACCCATTTCCCAAGGGACAAGAGTCATACCGTCGGGCCGCTTACCATCATCACGTAACAGACCATTCGGTTCAAGAACGGCTGGCAAATTGACACTGGTAAAAGCTCGACGGATAATGTCATTAAGACTAGCGTGGCGCGAAATCCTGCTGGCAGACCTTGTGCACGAAAGTCCGTGAAAACCAAATTGATCTACGGCCGCACCGCACCGGCACTGGTGAGAGGCGCAGCATCTTGCACCCAACCGAAGACAAGTGGCAATACGGAAAGTTACAGGATCCATAAGTGTACCGGTATTGTAAGATGGGTGTGCTTGCAGCCAAAGACCTGATTCCCATTTTGAAACAGCTAAGAGACGAGCACGATCTGTGGAGGTTGAGCACGTATGTAATAGATAATTCCGTGTCAACTCGCAGAGAGGCCCGTCCCACTGCCGTTGTGCCGAAAGGTGTTTTGGGGGATCGGTATTAGGACAAGCACTATGCCAAGCATTTCGAGCCTCGTCAAGATAAGACATTTGGAGTATATTGCCAGGAAAGCCGAAATTGATGGTATTAGAATTTTCTCAACCAAAGAATGTGTACTATAGACGGAAGACAAGAACGCTGGCAAAGCAACACTAGAAATTTTGCGTATGCCTAAGCCGCCTAATCGAATAGGCAATGAGGCATGCGACCATGCTCTGTCATCCATCTCAATGTTCAAAACCGTGGAAAGGGTGTTCTATAACTAAGATAGTTTATAGAAATATATAGATAGGTACCTACTTACTACTAAGCAAAACAACGATTACACAAAAGTCGTAGAACAAAGGCTGTTCCACCGGGGGTAGGGTTGAATGGACATGTTTCAGGACAACAAACACATTCTAGGACACCCTGTATTACATTATCCATGCACTAGAAAACATTATGCTTCACAAAAGACCATTACTGTATAAAGTTTCAATAGTTTAAATACGCTCTCCGAGTTCAGTGACCGGAACTCATTCTGTCGGAAAAAAGACATCAACGCGCGCCGGATTTTGCGTCCAACAGTACAAAGAGACGAAGAACTGACCCAAATCAGTAATTTTATGGCCACGTAGCATCCGATTTAAAAAAAACGAAGAAACGAAAAGGAGCTACCAACTTAGTTATAAAAACTTTGAATATGCTGGTAGTCAACGTGTTCAACTAGTACCATAATGAACTCTAAAATCATAAATATTCAAAAAGGGTGACATAAACACACTCTTTAAAAAAATATGACTTGGTGATGTACAAGCTCCCATACAAGCTATGCTTAGTTTGAGGCTAGATGGAACTGTCTTAAAATTGAATGGCGTCAGATCCAGAGGTCCCGGGTTCAATACCCAAGGGAGTACTACAATATTGTGCTTGGTTTGGTTAATCTAACACCATCTTCAGTAACTCTGTCGCCATAACAACAACTCTAAATTGTTGTGTTATGGCATTTAGAGGTATAAAAGGATAGCCAATTTCTCAGATGGTTGAGGACTCCGTGTGAGGTGCACTTTTAGCACCTTTGGTCTTACCATAACTAATTGAAAACAGGTGAAATGAAGGCCAAGATTCTCCGTCGTAAAATAAAAAATGTTTAAATGTCCCGTGTTTATTAACTACTAACTGTACCTACCTACCAGTGCAGTTTCACTTGCACATAACATAAGACACCAAATATACATGTTTTCCATATACAATTTGATATCTCCTTCCTATCCCACAGAAAATAAAGTGTGTCGGAAACTTAGTAGCCAACACTCATACCACAGATAATAAAATACTAACGTAGGTACCCATACTATGATCACCGACTCACCTGCCAAGCATAGTGGCTATGACAAATTACCCATACTCTTGTTGAGTATCTAGATACGGGCAGAAGAATAACGGTTATTGACAATGATGTACTGACATTTTTATAAGGACTGCAAGCTTAAAAACTTTCAGAAATAAGAAGAAGAAGGATGAACCTACCTTGATACTCCTTATTCAAGTCCCATAAACAACAATACACAGCAGTTCTGCATTTTTCATGATCGATATTAGGTACCTACCGACCTACCAACCTTTTACGCTTTACATAAGTACGTTGTTAAGCTACAGATAATAAAAAGTTTCGATTCAAATATCCAGGAGTTTTTTACAACCTCATTATCAACGCATCACTCATCATCATTATATTGCTTTAAAATAGGAGCAGAATTAAGAAGTTTCTGGTGTGTCACACCGAAAATGTCTTTTTGACCACGCTAATCTCCGCAAGAACTAAGCCGACTTAAAATATAATCAAAATAATTGTAGTCACTTTTATTATCAATATTTTTTTGAAAATAACAATTTAAAATACAGAGAGAAAAATCCAATCTGAAAGAAAAAAAGATATGCAAGTATCCAAACGAAATGCAAGAGGTAAATCAATCATCATCATTTCATTAACAGCCCATTAGTGTCCACTGCTGGACACTAATATATGGGTAATAATCTCCTCCAAAGCTGGAGAGTTATGTCATAATCACCACACTTGGCAGACGGATGGGTGATCGCAGTAAAGTTGTAGATAATGTAGATGTAGACTGAAAGAAGCCTTCGTCTGGTGGGATCCCTTGGTAATGATATCAAAACAAATGTCACCTTATAATTAATAATTATATTCATTAATTTATAAATTGGATAAAAACAAGCTTACCGTTAATATGGATAGCATCCTAGAACAGAAGGTTTACATCATTGGAGCGTAGTTTCTGCGGCTTTGCATCTACATTTGTTTTAAATAAAAGCCTGTGTAAAAAGGAATGTTTGACACCCTAACTGACTCACAGACATGTCAGCCAATCCCAGTACCTATCTATTATGTGTGTAATTTTCAGCATAGACTAATTACATTTTCACTACACCAAAGGGTACCTATAACAGTATAGCAGTAGGTACACGTTCCTTCCTATTTTAGTGAAGATAACATAGGGCAATTCTCGACGAGAAAAAAGTCTAGTAATACTTAAATCTACAGAAACTGCGGTGCACAGTAACCCCTGCGGAACCATCATACCAATGGCCAAACCCTTGACATGGTGTGTTCCAATCCAACCGCTGCACCAAAATGCTGACCTAGTCCGACTACATCTTTAATAATGGAGAATCTAGTAGGTACCTACCTAGGTATGATGGCATAGATTGATTTTGCCCTAAATGCGAAAACAGAACAGTGTAACCTAACTATTTACACATATATTGTGATAATTTTGATCATAAATGCTCAAGGACAAGCCACAAGCGACAGGCGGCAGCGGCGGCGGTGTCGCTGAACCCGCGCGAGTCAAGGGCCTCGGTCGACGACCGCGCGGCCGCGGGTTTCGCCACAATACGCACATAAAACGGTCAGGCCACTTTACAATTTACTAGTTCCAAGCTCGTTCTTTGTAATATATAACTGTATTATTACGGCTGATGACACTACGGTTCGGATTAGCCTTTCAGCAGTTCATTCATTCGTACATGTGCCGGATTTGCCTCTGCTCTGATTACAAAGAAGTCTACCGAGTAGAAATTCCTATTCGCAGATTTTTACTCTTGCTTGAATAAAACATCATATTATTGAATATTATATTCGGAGTGAGGATTAATTGTATTATAAACATCTCCTATTACTTTTATTTCTTGTATCATGTTTATCACAGATCTCTTTTGAACAAGTTAGGTCGGTGAACGCTAACTGCGCTGGCCCTGAAAAGGTCGATGGCACCAATGATGAAATATGTGTTGTGAAATGATTGGTAAACCTTGCAAAGGCGCCTTTCACATATCACTCTAGGCTTGTCCTTTAGGCTTGTAGGTAAAATACCTAAGTACACCTGGCTAGACTGGCCTTAGAGACGCTGTTGTAGAGTAGGCAATACTAATCGAATAGCTTAGTTCCCACATGTGAATCATACCCGTTACTGTCCGAATGTGCTAAAACAGGGTCACTTTTAACCGTTACCACACAAGCCATAACTCTTATGTAGATCCGCTACTTATTCCTAAAGCTTAAAGTCGGTTAGAGCCCATTAAGGAATATTTTTCACTTCTCTATTGTAGGGAAGTATAGTGAAGTGAAAAATCAATTTCGATGATGATTTCGGGATGTCGAAAACAATATTGAATATATTGAAACAGTGTGAGTTATGAAAGACTGAATCAACTGTATGCAAATAGATTTATATATTTAAGCTTTATTAACCAGATAATAAACATGCATGCCCGTCTATAAATGGTTTTCCTGAACTTTAAATTAGAGTAAATAGCTGGCTTCATTTAACGGCCACATTTTATGAAAGATAAAAGTAAACATTGTTATTTACATGCCCACACGCGCGTGCGAGCATGAATAGTAGGTTTTCATTGAGCAAGCTGCAGCAGAGTCTAATCGGTCAAAATGTGCCGTGCAAGTGGGGCGGGCGGTCGTCGAACCAGACAGCCATACCTATTATAGTCGATCAACATACTTATTACTTAGTGGGTATAATAGATGACTGCTTTTTATTTCATTTTATAAGGTTGTTCTCGATATTAGAAAACAAATATGGTGTTGTTGGTGTATTCATGCAATAGAGGGTATGGTACCGCCTCTTTTCGCCTCCTGGTATCAGATCCAGAGGTCTTGGGTTTCATTCCCAGGGGGTGAAATATTCTTGGTTAGGGTGATGGTAGTACTTTCAAGTCCATCTGGCTAGCTAACCATCTTAGTATGTTGCCATTGCAACAATTATAAATTGAAGTGTTCCGGCATTACATACACAGAACATTAATTTCACACAGCGCGATCTAGCCTCAAACGAAACAAAGCTTGTAAAATAGGAACTAAATATAGGAAATACTTTTTTTATATTTAGAGGTAAGATAGCCAGTTCCTCAGTCTGTTGAGGTTTTCGAGTGAAGTGCACATCCATTTTCGGCCTTATCATAATTTGAAACTTTGAGAGATGAACATACAATAAAAAAATATTATGACTATAGATTCCCTTGATTTGTAGGAAGTGCCAAAATTGCATTGAACTTTAAAGGACACTTACGTCTTATATCGGCAGTCCGTTACAGGTCTTACGAGCGACGTGCTTTTAACCGCCTCTTTGGTCTAATGGTTCAACCCACCGATTTAAGATCCAGAGGTCCCGGATTCGATCCCTAGGGTGAGTACAAAATTGTGCTTGGTTCGGTTGGTAGTAGGATTTTTTTTAAGTCCGCCTGGCTAGCTACCACCATCTTACCTAATTCTGTCACCATAACAATAAAAAAAAATTGTGTTCCGGCATTTAGAGGTCAGATAGCCAGTTCCTCAATAAGTTGAGGATTCCGGGTGAAGTGCGCCTCGGCTTCGTCATCTTCGGCTTTATCTTAACTTGTAACCAGGTGAGATGAAGGGCAAGCGCTTCCCCGTCGTATAATATAAAAAAAATGAGAATTTCGGCAGCACATCAACGCAGCGTTCTTATTTCAATAGCTGCATTCGGTAAGACCGTTCGGCGTAGGTTAATCTTAGTTCACCTGTAACTGTCGCGTGGTCTTACGCCAGAGGCTTTGTTCTGGGAGCGGATGGCCGTGAACGTGGTCGCTCACCCGCGCGGCACGCACTAAACCCGACGGTTTATAGCGCGGGGGCGGCCAAATGTCCACGAGATTTGTGTAACGTCCCCGCAAACCGACAATCCATCCGCGACCCAATCACTCCCGTCGCCTGCGACCAGAACAACAAAATGAAGGTAAATTCGAAACAGGACATTTTAACTCAGTAAGGTTCAAGAACAATGCTGGGTTGTTGAGTGCTTTAATTGGAATGTATTCGATAAAACTAAGAATAAGTGATTTGGATGGCTGTAATAAAAGCTGATGCACCAGTCGACAACCGACTTAACTACCAACTGCCATTGACGAAACGGCGTTGGAACGTTCTCGTCATCGTGAGATCATCACATAAGTAAAATGTAGACACCTTAAATTGTGCTCACGTCGTCAGATAATCAGAACCAAAGATACTGTCACAGCTCTCAGAAATAAGAAGTGACATTGAGCGGGCCACATAGCTGGCAGAACCGATAATCAATAACAATATCAAGCAATGTAATGCAATGGCATTTTTTTGTCCTACTATGGGGTGGCGTATCATCATCTCACCTGGAGTCAAGTTATGATATGATAGAAGGCGGAAATCTCATCCGGAATCCTCAACAGACTGAGGAAATGGCTCTCATACCTCTTAATGCCGGAACACAATAATTAGAATTGTTGTTAAGGCGACATACTTAGATAAGATGGTATTAGCTAGCCGAGGGGGACTTAAAACAAGCCCTACCACCAACCAACCAATCAGAACAAACTATTACCTACCCGCTTGGATCGAACCCGGGACCTCATAATAGGTACAATAGATAATCTTATTACACAAATAAGAAAAATCTAATCACTCGCATGTGGCGGCTCAATAAGGCGGTCATCCTCAGGTGTAATCCCAACAACACACATTTGTGCTGTTTAAGAAAGCCGCCATTGTTAAATGAATACCTGTAGGTTAGTCTGGATTTTTTTACATACATACACTGAACCAAATTTCTTTCAGAACTCGGATAAAACTAAAATAATGAGCAGGGCACTTAATGTCACTCACCAGCATTTATTTTTATTTATCTTTCGCGCGTTTTTATCGTGTCAGTCGAGGTTTGCGAACTGGCAAGCTAGTTATAACGACTAAAGACGGCGGTATAATATTCTTAATAAAATCTAAATCAAAGAAAGCTCAAGCAATGAGATCGAGGTGTGGAGTGAGGGGTTTGCTCCTAACCTCCTTTTGAGGAGGCATGTACCCTGCCTCGGGAGTCACATAATCTACATTATGCCTATCTATACAGACCTTGTTACATATTTGGAGAGAGAAGGTCACGAAACTCAAGGTTATCGTTCCATATCTTTTTTATATCGCACAAAATAATCCCCGATTTAGGCCCAAACTTTCGATCAAATTAAGGTACTTATTGTACTTGTATTTACTCTAGTTTACTGTTCCGACATAACCAGAGATATACCGATGTTACGTTTTATTAGTTAGGCAATTTGTTTTTCGCAATTGTATGATACAACATAAAAGCTAGATAATTATAGAGCAACATTTTGAATAAAAATGTAATAAGTAATTACTTAGTACATTTTTAAATATTACGTGTCATCGTTTTAAATATTTACACAACGGTATCTAGCCCCAAACTAAGCAAAGCTTGTAATTACGTAATATACTTTTTTATTATTTATCTTAAAAGCCGCCAGTGTCCCACCGCTGACCAAAAAGCCGGACCCCACTCCCTCCGTTGAATAGAACCCAAGAGAGCATCATGTCATACATTACAAAGCTCAATATTATTACCACCTACCACCAAGTCTCTGAGAAAGTGCGTAGTTGCTCGGTTTCCAATCAACTAGCAACTTGTACAAAATCCCTGATAGATGGAGGCAGAGGCGCATTAATGCGTGGGTGTCGATAACGCAAACGTTTCCATCTACATGGCTATAAAATGTGACAGTGTATCGAGAACCGAGGAGCATTATGGAAGACTACTGGGGGTGGTGGGTACATGTGGCGAGTGGAATGGAACCCGCGACCTTGCGAGGGCGAGGTCACCCGCCCCGCACCCCGCACCCCGCCGCCGCCGCTACCTGCCGCGGACGTCATTCCAACCCCCCTCCCCCAGTTATGTAGCTGCTTATAGCAAACACGAAATGCCTACTCCAATTTTCTAAGGTCAAGCTCACCTTCTTTTTATATGTTCCCAATAGGGTGATATTATTACTTTCGTGTCAGTTTCTAATGGCGAGGTATTGGAAACCTAATACGACCAAAAATTTCGACTGAATTTCAGGTTCTACTTACAGTTAACTACCTACTTGTAGTTAAGGCTGGGGTTCATATAGGCAGCATCATTGAAAAGATTGGTATTATTTTTCTCATACACACATCCAGTACACAATTACCACGCTTAACGGGCTAATGATCGAAGTGAAGGCACACAGGGAAACAAGGACTTATACGACATTATAATTGCGAAATTCTCGTCCTGCTGGCCGAGTTGGAAGTATCTATCCTCAAAAACATACTCAATAAGTAGCAGGTAAAAAATAATATATGTAACATGATAGGACCCACAGCCTTCGTTAGTAGGTTTATGCACCTTCTTTGGTCCTTCAAACGGACTTTCTTACGAATCGAAGAGCTAATGTCATTCGGCCTTCAATTCAGAAGTTTATCGCAAGGGAACCTGACAACCGCCTGCATATGCCAAACAACATTGTCGGGCACTATGATCACATATGTCTATTGCACCATATTAAAATCATCTGCCTAGCAGATTAGAACGGACGCTGTGAAGGGCAAGATTACCTTGAAAAGACACCGGGAGGTCGGAAACATACGACGCAATAAGCCGGCCGAGGGTAGGTGTAGCTATGGCGGGTGTATTATTGTTATGTAGGTTTTCGCGGGCACGGGCGGTCGGCAGTGACGACCGACAGCGGCCTTGGCCGTGATCGCGCTCGATATAGCGCCCGACCCCGCGCCACCCACCGCCGCCTGCCATCCCTCTGCCTCCAACCCAACCTTACCCGATTCCTTTTAAATATACCATCCACCTCAGATTTCAGACTCTATCCACCTCTTCACAACTTTAAAACATTTGCCGCAGTTCGAATACTTCAAATCTAGCAATGCCTATACCTACTTTTATCACATACGAAATTGTAACTAAGTTGAGCTGAAGGTCAAGTTTAGGTTTTGTGTACTAAATATGAGGAAAAACAAGATCTTTATCTAATTATAATTGGCAAAACAATATCGTAAAGTAGGTATAGGTATGTATATATTGAAATGACCTTCTTGCGATTAAATATATCAGGGTGACTTCACGCGTCCTTCATTTAACATTGTTTTTTCACATAACACAGGGATATTGTATTAATAATGGTGTAAAGAGGACGTAGCACGAATTCGTTCTGCGTTATTTAGTAGGCAGACGGCGTATGTAGTTAAGGCGATCGAAATTAGACGTCAAGGTCACAGAGAGAAGTGATATCATTTTATATGGCGGGGTTCGTCCGTGAACTGAGCAGTGACGCACGTTTCAAATATCACCCTGACCTTAGTGGTAAAAATATATTTTGTAATACCACTTAATGTGTCTACTTTCCACCCACAAGCCCTATTACCGCCGCTCAATTAATATCACTTGGGTCATACCCGTCTTCAAATTACTTCATCATGATCATTAAATTTACGTAATGAATACGAATTCAAATCCTGATTTAAAACATCATTTTCACAATAGCCAATAATAGGGATCCGTGTATTTGCAATTCGCATGCAAAAATTACAGACACCATATTCAGAAGAATATTAAAATTTATTCTTATAAAATAACATAACATAGACAGATTTACATTGAACCAGTACTGTAGTGTTTACTTTACTTTTTTACCTTTCTTTTTAGGCGGAGTCCTTTGCTTATTATTAGCTTTACCCTTAGATGTCACGCCCTTCTTACCGCGGCCCTTTGTTTTTTCTTTCGCTTTGGCCGCTCGCAAATCTTTCTTCATGCGGGGATCGACCACCTTGTACTGGCCTTTGACGCCATTCGGTCGCTTCATTCTCTTGGCGGTCGTATGTTTCCTGGCCACAACATACGTGATTTTCTTTTTGGGGTCCGCTTGTGCCTTTTTGTACAGATGTCTGACCTGTTGCGCCTTCTCCCGTTCGGACATGTCTTCGTTTTCCATGACCGCTTCGACCTTCTTCTTTGCGCGTTCCATTTTCTTCACCATACGCTTCTTCTTCCTAGCTTTAGCCTCTATGACCTTCTTGATCGGCCTGGCGTTGATGTCTTGCAGTCGGTTTTTGTATTCGTCAGTGTAATTCTGTGAATTTAAAATGCACATGTTACGGTTGGTATACAAAATGGTTTCACGTGTCGTTGAGTCATCGTGCCACTGCGATAACGTTAATCATGATGTTATTCAGTAACGAATCATGATGCTATTCATACTAACCTCTGGAATAGCAACCGGTCGCATCATGTGTTTTTTCTCGTCTTCCGCGAACCAATCCGGTAGATTCTTATCATTGAACGCGTATCTGTTCCAGGCGTCATCAATCAAGTCACGTTTGAACTTCTTTGAAGTCGCGATCATAGTACCCAGCGCTAAGGTTTCCGGATCCATTTTCAGGTTTTTCTTTAGCCTTTTCAAATCTGAAAACAACGCCAAAAAATATATATTTACATATGTTGATATAAGTACTGTATAAATACTTTTTTTTAAATACTACAATACGCGGTGGTTCTGGAACATAACGGCTTCCACGCCGTCATATACGCGCATAAACTTTCCGTGATGTCTGTTTTTTGCACGACCGGAGTTCGAATCCACAAATACCTGTGGGGAAACCATCAGCCCTCTTAGCCCACGGCTACATCCATTCATAAAAATTTCAAAGAAGATCCCCCCACCACCCAAACCCTGCAGCCAAGATCTAACCAAATTTGAAGTACCAAAAGAACTCTCGGAAGAAATACGCTGTATGAGGTTGGAGATGATTGCCCTTAGAGATCAGTTGTCTATTGCAGTTACGAGTATTATTGGCTATGAGATCAAGCTGGACAGCTATGCTTCCCAAGTTACCGCACTTACTAAGAAACTCGATGAGTACGAAAATGTTCAAACACCGCCGAGGCCTCGAACTAGTCAACCCCCCGCACCATCTCTACCAAAGTCCCGACTTTCTTCTGTATTAACGCCTGCATCAAAGAAACAAGGGCAAGGCGCTACCGTGTCCCCGCCGCTGAAGCCTCAAACAGACGGAATATTGGGAAAAACTGAATGTATGCGATCCAAGCCCCGCTTACCCCAGGTTCCTGCCATAGTGCCCGTGAGAGGAAGCCTCTCCAGCGGCGATTTAAACCAGACTGTTGTTAGGTGTACAAAGGGCACTCAGCAGCAAGACGGTCAACAGTGGACGGAGGTAAGAAGGAAAAATCATCGTAATACATCTAAATGTGGAACCGCTAAGCCGTCAATTACTACCCTTAGGGCTGTGGAAATGATAAAGTACATTCACTTATGGAATATGGTGTCGGGTGCCGAAGATATCCGCGAGTATCTCCAAAAGCTTCTTACTGGTCTTACATGCACGGTGGAAGAGCTTACTCCCAAGGGTAACTACAAGTCCTTCAAATTGGTGTGCCTGCTGCCTATTATGACACATGTATGTCAACAGATATGTGGCCAATTAATGCTAGAATAAAACCATGGTTTAACGTCAGGAGATCAATTCGAGTACCATCCAACACGACTCCTCCCAACTCAACCGAAGAACAGGCTGCGTGTAAATCACCTCTAACCCAGCAGCCCTTTCGTGGCGCACCAGCCTCGCAAGTCACTGGCGAGGCGGTTGCTGCCGCCCGACCTTTGCGGTCCACAAAATAAGGAAGGGAAGCTTGAGGTTACTTACCAAAATGTACGTGGACTGAAAACCAAACTGAAGATCTGGCGTAACAACCTTCTCTCACTTGACTCGAATCTAGTGGCAGCGGCAGAAACTTTTTTGGATGAGTCGGTGGAGGACTCCGAGGTCACGATCGCCGACTGGAGTGTACTGCGTCGTGATAGGAAGACTCCGTGCGGAGGAGTACTGCTTGCTTCGCGGCCGCCCTTTGTGTTACATCGACGGCTTGACTTTGAAACAGACAGCGGTGAAGATCTTTGGGCCGATTTCGTTTGGAAGGGACGTAGCTTCTTGATGGGAGTAATTTATATTAAGCCGAGTGCGAAGGATGAGGACTACATGCGTTGGTTTTGCAAAGTAGAGAGCTTCATCAATGAGGTTAGAGGAAATGTTTTCATAGTAGGTGATCTAAATCTAAATAGTGCTTCTGCTAGCATTAATAACTACTACTTTTACTTTCTGACATTTTGTAATTTACATGACTATAATTGTGTGACTAATGCTTATGGAGGTATGTTAGACGTCGTGCTGGTCCAGAAGGGTAGTGATGTGCATGGGACGTCAGTCCAAGTCACCGGCGGTCTTGTAAAGATAGATAAGCCCCACCCACCCCTGAACATCACAATTAATTTTGCCTCAACCCATAATTCAGATCACGTTGAGCCTAGTAATATCGACTCCCAGAAGGACTGGGACTTCAAGAAAGGAGACTACAATCTTCTTTTTAGTCAACTTGCTGAAACCACGTGGTGTGAGGTTTTTAATTCAGATGACGTACAATCAAGTACTGAACAGTTCATTGACATTATTTATAAACTATTTGACACATGTATTCCAAAAAAACGCCGTAAAATTTCTGCCGATAGGCGCTATCCCGTCTGGTTCACTGGTGACATAATACAGGACATTAAAAAGAAATTACAGTTTCACGCGTTATGGAAGCGAAATAACTGTAAGATGTCCTACAAGTCCTTTTCGGAACTGCGAGCTTCTCTCAAGGCTCGTATCACGCTTGCGCATGATCACTATCTAAAAGACATTGAGACCAGCATCATCTCCAGTCCTCGACGATTTTGGCAACATATCTCGAGCTTACGTTCCAAAGGGGGTGTCGAGTCATCTGTAACGTATAAGGGAGAGTTTTACACGGGCGTCAATGCGTGTGAAGCTTTTGCAGAGTTCTTTTCTAGTGTTTTCCTACCTGATGTTCCTCGACTGGATGCGGAAAGAGCAAACCAAAGTGATAGTACGCCTTCTTGTAGCTGTATTAGTATAACTGCTGTCACACCTTACGATGTAGCCGTGGCTATACGAGGTTTAAAGCCTGGCAGCTCTACTGGACCTGACAACATTCCACCGTGGTTTTTAAAACAGGGTCTAAAATTCCTAGTGCATCCACTCTGCCATATTTTCAACTTGACTCTATCCACAGGCGTTTATCCTGCTTGCTGGAAACTGACCAGGGTGACACCTATTCCTAAAGGCTCCAACAAATCGGCAGTAGAAGGATACAGACCAATTGCTATACTGTCTTCTCCGGCCAAAGTCTTTGAGCGTATAATTCACAATGAAATTTATAGACAGGTGGAACCATACATATGCAATGAACAGCATGGTTTTAGGAAGAGGAGGTCAGTTAATACCAACCTGCTGACAGTAGTTGATTATATCAAGGCAAAAATGGACAAGGGCAGTCAAATAGACGTCCTATATTTTGATTTTAAGAAGGCCTTCGATAGAGTCAACAATGACATTCTTCTTTCCAAATTATGTGCATTAGGTTTTGAGCCGAGGTTGCTTAAGCTTGTAGCGGACTATCTAAGAGATCGCCAACAATTCGTCCGACTGGGTATGTATGAATCGGCCCCCTATCACACGCGATCAGGTGTCAGCCAAGGATCCATCATCGGACCGCTCCTCTTTATCTTGATGGTCAATGACATTCCAGCGGTAATTCAACATTCTAAGTGTCTCTTATACGCAGATGACCTCAAGTTGTACATTGAAGTCAGATCTTTGGAAGACTGCTTGAGCCTTCAAAGCGACGTTGATGCGATATTTGAATGGGGAGTTGCAAATGGAATGGAGTTTAACTCATCTAAATGTTTTGTCATGACTTTCGGTCGCAAGCTACACCCTATTAAATTTCAGTACAAGCTGGACTCTGTTCTCATCGCTAGATCTGAAAATATGAAAGACCTGGGTGTCACTTTCGACCAGACATTGACATTTCATAATCACATTACTGCACTCGCCAAGGAATCCTATCGTAGGCTGGGATTTATCCTGAGGAATTCCCGCGACTTTCAGGGCACCCATGTGATAAAACTAATTTTCAGCGCCTTGGTCCGCAGTAAGCTGGAGGCTAGTTCGTGCGTCTGGCACCCACACGAGAGTACATACGCTCTCCTGCTTGAAAAGGTGCAAAAGGCATTCCTCCGCTTCCTGTACCAGCGCCTTTATGGGTATTACCCGTACATGTACCCAACCAAATTTCTCATGGGTAGTTTAGGTTATAATAGTTTGGAAGTAAGAAGAGGGAGTGATCAACTGGCAACTATGCTGAAAATTCTCCATGGGAAAATAGATGCCCCAGACCTCCATAACGAGCTGATGAGCCTTTATGTCCCAACGAAGTACTCTCGCAATAGGGCACACAGACTGTTCGCTGTGCCACGATGCCGTACTGTTGCTCGTGCTCAGTCTCCCATTCCGCGCTCCCTGACTGCACTCAATGCCCTGCTGGACGCAAACCCTGATTGTGATGTGTTTGCTGATGGATGGAAGGCGATCATGTACGAGTGTCTGAGGTTTAACGAGATGAATGTATGAGTGAAATGAATGAAATGTTTGTGTTATATTTTTATGTATTATTTGTGATATTTGACATGTGAATTTTATTTGACATTTATAATTTTATTTTATTTTGTGACACTTGTTTCATTGTTATTTTTAATTATTTTTTAAATTTAACCTGCTACTACATAACCTACAATTAATTTTATAAGTTTTAATTTTTATTTTTAAAAAAAACATTGTTATGTAATTAGTGTAAGTGGCACTGGCCGTTCTAGTTATTAATAAATAAATAAAAAAAAATAAAATAAAAATAAAGCTATGCAAAGAGCTACTGAGAAACTAAGCTGCTATTATTTATTCGTCTTACACGTTGGGCGCCATAATATTTTTGGGTCACAGTTTTCGTCTCAACAAAGGGGTTTATACAATGTAATGTAAATCTATGGTTTATGGTATATATGAATGGGTACTAATATTTTTCCTTGAAAAGTAAAGCCCTGCTAAAAAATGATTCAAATACACTTTACCACGATGGGGACAAGTTTATTTTAGCATTAAGATACAAACAAGATCTCTCTATAAATATTTTTCCTGGATTTGCTTTCGTCACTCACCCACTTCTGCGCTAGTAAGAATCATAAAAATGTCACCTAGTCGCAGGTTTTTTTTATTTGAAATGACCTCAATGACCTTATGACCTCGAGGCTTGCCTGGTATTACCAGTGCGTAAGTGAGGTATGATGGAGCGAGAAGTTACCTATTACATTGTCGTCGCGTCATCTTACCTGGGTCTTGGGAGACGATTTCAAAGTCCTGGCCCTTCTTGCCCTTCGCCCCGGCGCCAGCGTTAGGCGCCTCTGTTTCATCGACGTCATAATCGCTGTCCGACGAATCGTCGTCTGAACTCTCTTCTGTGTGCTTCCTTTTCACACCTTTCACTTCGCCGTCGGTGAGATTTGTGCCTATGACTTTTTTGCCTGGAATTAATAACTGCCATGAGATTTGGTTGGTGGTAGGACTTTGTCCGCCAAGCTACCGCCATCTCACTAGATTCTGTCGAATTTCACACTCAATTTTGTCCATAACAACTATTCTAAAATTGTTGTATTCCTGCATTTAGAGATAATATTTTGAGGATTCCGGGTGAAGTGCGCTTCCACATTCGACCTTATCATAACTTGAAAACCAGGTGAGATGAAAGCCAAGCGCTTCCCCGTCTTACAATAAAAAAGATAGTTCCTTTAAATACATTAATTTCTTAAAAAAAAAAAAAGTAATAGCCCATTTATGTCCACTGACATTCTCAGAGCATCTTTCGAAGACGCGGATTTAATATCGCGGGAAACCTGTTAGATAATACACGGAAGTAAGCTGCTGCCTTTTTTCTGGAGAACCCTAATCGGCTCTTACGACATCCATCATCATTACGGGCTAACTGGCGACGAATAATGGCTCGCATATAGGTTTATCATTAATGAGGATAGCAATGCATAAGTATTTAAAGACCCATGGAAGCAAAGGGTCCCATTAATGTAAGTTATAAGTTTTTTTTTAATATACATCTAGGAGACGGAACAAGCAAGTAGCCCAACTGATGTTAAGTGCATCTCTTGCCTATAAAAATGCCTTACTGCGTGGGTCACATCCACAAAGAACATAGCCATCAAAGAACATGGCACTGCATTGCACCCGTCAACTTGAGGCATTAAGGTGTTAACGTGCCCGTAATTTCACCGGCAACCATACCCTTCAAACCGGAACACAGCAATGATGCTTGGCGGCAGAAATAGGTATGGTGGTAGTACTTCCCCGGACGAGCCCTTTCACGAGGCCTCTACTACTCTTATTTTATGATGGCTGAAAAAATATGACAACAATAAGTGGGTACTGTGCATCAACTGATAGTAATAAGCATTTATGACAAATACGTGATTTTTAATGATTATAACAAATCTAATGGATTAATTTGGATGCCGATTCCTATTTTTACCTTTTTCAGTGTAAGTTTCCGCCAGTTTATCTAAATCAGCTCCTTCATCATCTTCCTCGTCAATTTCTTTGAAACAATCCTTCTGGAACCATAGCTCGGCTTTCATAGACCGTCTCGATACCGGGTCCGTGTTGTCCAAATCCGTTAGAAGCGGGTTATTCTTGGGGATCACAGGGGTTTTGCTCACTCTGCTGTTTTTCAGTGTGTTTTGTTCGGTGATCTTGTCGATTTTACGTTTTTTCTTTTTCTTTGAATCATCATCCGAGTCTGAGAATGCTGTAACAAGGAACTATATGTTATTCCTGGCAATATATATGCAAAGTTTCAGCTCAATCCGTTCAGTAGTTTTGGCGGCAAACAAACACCCAAACAAACATTCGCATTGATTATATTACTGGGACGGGATATACCTGCACACACTAAAATATGTATTGTCTGTACTTTAAAACAATATAACCTGATTTTATTTATTGCAAGTCAAGTAAAAGTGAGACTAACTATTTATTTATTTTTCTTACCAAGAGAATCTTTATCTTTTTCGTTATCAGAATCTGATTCCATCTCGAGTTCACTATCTGAATCCTTGTAGTACAGTCCTGAGGAGTCCAGCTTGGAAGCCTCAATGTCATACTTGACATATTTCTGCTTGATTTTCAGTTCATCATCAGATTCATCTGCAGGCTCTGCTAGTAGATCTGGCGCTTGATCTATTATGCGTGATAACTCCTGGTACAACAAAATCATTATTATGTAACCATAGTATTTAAATGTAACACTGTTCTAATGAGATATAGTTGTTGTTCACAGGCTCTTCTACTGTTTTTAGGATCATTGCGCACTGATTATAAATAGCATCAGTGATTTAATAGCTGCGGTCGCCAAATTTCTGAATGCTATTATCTATTTTGTATTTTATTTTAAGACCCTACAAAACAGAGCTGGGCGGCCACCACAACCTCTAAAAGTGTTCCTGTTTTAATATATCATACTTTACTCTGGTCATAATCTGTCCAGTGTAGAAAAATAAAAATCCTGAGAAACGCAATAATCCAGAAACAGCAGGTTGTGGTGATATATCAACCTATAACTGTGTCCGTTTTAAAATTTGTTTACATTATTTTTTATTTTTTTTCCAAGTCCAGTTTGGCATAAGACTACACTTTATTTCCTTTCCCGTAGTTTAAATCAGTTCTTAAATTATAAAGATATAGATCATACCTCTGAATTTTTGATATCAGACAAACTGAACATGTCATGACTTTCCATAATGGGTCCACCATCACCCTTGATCACCATTTTAAGATTCATTTTCTCTGCCAATTTTTGTCTTTGCTTGTTCAGTTGTTTTCTCTTACGTTTTGTAGATCGACGTTCTTCATCCTGCCACATAAAAACTTTTTTTATAGATATATATGCATATGTAGGTTCAGCTCTAGCTCTATTTTTGTCACTATTTATCCAGTGTAGAAAAAACGAGACAAAGGTAATGTCATATCAAAATGAGAACGCTGTAAGATGTTGAGGTTAGGCCCCTGTTATTGAGAAATATTTTTTGTGCAAATTACAAATGGATGAAATAGAACAAAATAAAGTCAAAATAATTTCGCAAAATTAACAACCTGAAGTTCAGCAATTTTAGAGTCAATGTCTTCTTCATCATCACCTTCCTCACTTTCTTCGGCTTTGGCTGATGACTCCTTGTTATCTTCCTCTTCTGCATCAGTTTTCTAAAATAAAATAGCACACTTTCTGTAAAGGTTAGCCCAATGAAAAATGCCCTGAATCTAAACATTCTTGGCAAAATTCTGTAATAAAATTTTGTATAAATATTATATATGTATAATCAAACAACAATTAACAAATTACAGACTAAAACCGGCATAATTTTCTATAGTATTGGTATGGAGAGCCATGTTGCAGATGGAGAGCAGCGGCTCATATAAAAATCATATAATATGAGAGATATTTGAGAGTACTTCCTTGTTTGGATGGCTATATATACCTTCTGTGGTCCATTCAATTCTTTCATGTGTTTCAACCATGAGAGAAGGGCTTTCAGATCTTTCCTGCCTAATACTTTTATATCCTTGCAGCATTCCTTTATCTCCTCTGTGGTTTTAGGGTGTTCCTCTAAAGATTTGACATCTATCACAATCTGTAAAAATCACAAAACTATGTAACATTCAAATAAAATATTTTACAAGACTTCATCTATTCAGCTTTTACATTGTCAATGTAAAGTAACTTTGTTGCAAAGCTAATTAAATGAATAACATAATTTTATTTTATGATATTCTTGTATTTTATTGCTATCTCACCTGATGCTAGGCAATGATTAGGTTAGGTTCCTTTGAAAGCATTTTGGAAGTTTAGAACCCTAAAAACTTCTTAATAAGAACACACTGTTTGGCACTTAAACACAATATCCAACATTAATGATAAAATAATATGAATTTACCTGTGAACATCCTTGAAGTAAATCAATGGCATCACTGCCTTCTTTTAAAAACTCTGATACCAGAACCTTGTGGTGAGTGGTGTAATCATTTTCCTGATAGCCCTCAGCTTTGGCTTTCTTCTGCTTCTCTGGGTGTAGCAGATTTGTGTGCTGTCTCTTCACAATATCCAAATCCTCAAAGACATGCTTAGCATCCAAAAACTTAGGATCTATTGTATCAGGTCCAATGTAACCCTGACACACTACAAAGATTTCAGATGACTCATTACGGGAGGCCTGGGGCTTTGTGGCATGGACCTTCTTGAAAAATTGTTTCAACACCCAAAGGAGGGCATGGTAATCCTTGGATCTAAAGACTTTGGTAACAAACCATCCACCTTCCCTTAGGAAATTAGTAGCAAGCTTAAGGGCACTGAGTGTGAGGCAGGCCTGCTGGTATGCATCATGAATCCAGTTCAAACCAACATTAGGAGCTCCATCATGGAGGACTACATCAGCTTTCCATGATTTGATTTCTTTTTTTATAGCTGTTCTACATTTTTCTGTTGTGATATCTTCAGTGAGACCGATACAGCCTGGCACTTGTTTGATCGGAAACAAATCCACTCCAATTACAACACTTGAAACTGGCATGTTCTTGTGAGCTACCTGCATCCAACCGCCTGGGGCGGCACACAAGTCTATGCATACTCGGGATTTTTGTAGAAATCCAAATTTCCTATTCAACTGGATTAATTTGAAGGCAGCTCTGGATCGATAACCTGTAATTTAAATTTATTCAGGTGCAAACAAATTTTCACATTAGTTTGAGGACGCGCTAGATAGTGCACGGCAGAAGTTTCAATTTTAATAATATAGAATTAGAATCAGAAACCATTTATTGCGATACACAGGTAAAGTTAACAGTTCTTAAAATATAATTATAAAAATGTCCACTGTGTTCTACCCATTCTGGGTGTACAATAATAATAATACCTAATAATATAGCATAATTAAAATGAAGAAAATTACAATTTATTAAATCTAAATTAAATTAAGAATAAATTAAATACCACACAATTTACATAACAATACATTTAGGTCAGGGAGCAGTCGGGCAAAGCGATGCAACTAGTTATAAAGATGAATAGGGTACCTAGCTTTCTCTATCATCAAGGTATTCATTGATGGAGTAATATGGCTTGTTGATTAAAAAAAAAATTAAAACAGAAAAGATCCTCGGAGCACACTATATCTACCAGTAATTTATTATACGGCTTAGGAGCCATTCCGTAAACACTCTTTGAAAATAATGTTGTGTTTCTGTTAGGAGCTAGAATTTTAAGCATGTTCCTTTGTGATTTTGGAACCGTAAAATTATTTATGTTATCTCTTACGTACATTGCCACTTCAAATATGTACATGCATGGAATGTAAGTATTTTTAAATTTTGGCAGTGGGGCTTGCAACTTTCTGGTATTCTTATATTACATATTGCTCTGATGCACCAGAATTTTATACCGAACCTTAAACTCGATGCCACATAGGCATGATACTTATAACTATATTACGATACGATAGATCTTATTGCGTTAATTGTTTTATTATATTTACTACATGATTGCTGAGATATTACTATACTTATACTCAGCAATCTACGGTGAATACCAAATAACTAGTTTTAGAACACGAAAAGTGTGAGACACTAATCACTCACCTGTTTCTTTTGCAAGTTGATAATATTTATCTTTACGCTGCTTTCCTATTTTAGTCTTTTTCCCCATTTTGAATGAGAAATACCACTGCTAGCAATTTTTGTTACGTGTTTACATCTGGAAAATGTTTTGAAAGAAAGTGAGGTTATGTTAGAATTGAATTCATGGCCGAGCACGCTGATTCGAAAGTCACTGTCACTGTCGCAATTGCAATCACATGTGATCAATGTCAAATGATTCTATAACTCTTTGAATTGTGCTTTTATTAGGTACATAATCATTTTCAAGTTTAGTTTTCAACTCCGGCTCGTAAGCCGTTATTAGGATCCCTGCACGTTCCCTAGATTGTTTGGTTAATTAGCATCACCATACATTTCTAATATTCTTTCGCAAATGTCACTCTCGATCCGACTACTGATTATATGTACCTTCTGTGTTCAATTTTAAAGTCTCTGTGAGGTATTCATAGACAACAAAAAATAAATTAACGATGACGTGTATAAAATCTGACAAGACAATGGAATGGATGACTGACTCCAACAAAATGGCAGAGAAAAAATAATTCTATACGATACTGACGTGTGTTTAGTATTTCCCATACCTACGTATTTGTTCCACAAATTGCGTCATCTGATTACTAAAGTGACAGTTGTTATTAAACCCCTACTGCCTGATTATATTTTGAAGAAATACATTTCGAGT
Organism: Venusia cambrica; assembly: GCA_951394065.1. NCBI lineage: Eukaryota > Metazoa > Arthropoda > Insecta > Lepidoptera > Geometridae > Venusia > Venusia cambrica. The sequence goes on along the minus strand of OX596060.1, from coordinate 7,968,537 downwards.
GACACTGTTTTGGAAACATGACACCCAACATCCAAACATTCATCAACAGTTTTCAGAATCGACTGTGAGTACTAAGCAAGTAAAATACTATTAGCACACAGAAATATATTAATATTCATAAAAAATTCTCAACAACCTTCCCATGAGTCGTCGTCGTGTCGTCACCAAGACGTTCTAGAACAACTCCGTCACATCAAATTCGTTCGACCGAGTAGAACAAAACAAATGTCTGATATATACTACTGTACTACAAAGAAAACAATGCAATGTAGGCCAATCAAGTGCGTGCCAAGAAGATATTTTACTGAAATAACGCTAGGTAACAAGTTTTTGCAGGTACCCAGGTTTTTTTAGAATCTTATCACTTGTAAACCTTTTTTTTTTTTTTATTGTACGACGGGGAAGCGCTTGGCCTTCATCTCACCTGGTAAAATCTATGACAAAATCAGTGTCATCTGCTATTAACACACAATATATGGTATACAAATTTGTTAAACTTATCTACCTAACAATTATGTTTTGTGTGGTGTAATTCAAGGGAGCGTCCGGTACGACAACATCTGAAAAATGTTTACGGTACACTGATGATGACCTGCGGAGCTGCCTCCGTGGGTGTTTATGTTGACATGTTCACCCGGTTCCAAGCTGGATTCCTCTCAGCTATTATTGGAGCAGGGCTCATGCTTGCACTCATTGCCACTCCTGACAATGGCAAGAACACAAAACAGAGACTTGGATACCTACTTGGATTTGGCCTCACTTCGGGTAAATTTAGTTTTTTTGGTTAACCTATTTGCTATGCACTATTATTGCATCTACAGTACTTAAAAAATATACTTTTGTGCAAAGGTTTCTTGTTACAGCAGGATGTTGATCAAAACAATTAATATGACCTTGTGCTGCTATACATGAATAAACCACTAGCATTTCCACTGAAATCCAGTTTTAATCTTATTTTTTTGTTTCAGGAATGAGCATGGGCCCGCTTTTAGGATATGTCAGTGTGGTGGATCCCTCCATCATTGTGACAGCTTTGATGGGAACCACCCTTGTATTTGTGTGTTTCTCTATTGCATCCATGCTGGCTGACCGCGGTAGCTGGCTGTTCCTCGGAGGCACCCTAATGACATTGCTCACTTCCATGTCTCTGATGACCCTGGCCAACCTTTTCATCCAATCCCACTTTATGTTCCAGGTAAGCTTCCTGTCATGTGTAGCTTATACATAAAAAAATAGTGCAAAAAAATACCAGACTACTGAAAAACCACATTGTACAATGTATGAAACAAGAAAATATTCTCATTTGAAATTGTTAAGCTCAAACTAGTCCATGTTTATCATCTTATTGCAAAGATTTCTTGTTTCTTATGTTTTAGAGTGTGATTTTTCATTAGATGAGTTTTCATGCAAGCAACAGCTAACAACATAATGATAAAGGTTATTCCCGCATTTGTGCTACCTGCGTCGACACACGCGTGAACAAAAACTTTTTACTATTGTTTGGACATCGCAATTCTGACCTTGTGTAATGCTTCTCAATCGCTTCTGTTTAAAAAATTACAGGGAGAAGGTTCGCTTCGAACCTTAGCGAACCTTCCTGTAACCTCCCTTCTTCCTGTAATTTTTATAATCCAACATGTTTTTTTTTATTTTTCCAGGCTCACATCTACCTTGGTCTGATGCTGATGTGTGGCTTCGTCCTCTACGATACCCAGATGATCATCGAGAAGCGCCGCATGGGCAACCAGGACTTTGTTCAACATGCTCTTGACCTGTTCATTGACTTCATCGGCATATTCAGGAGACTGGTCATCATTCTCACCCAGAAGGTAACAGCCTGATGTCACATTTAACTCGAAAAGACGAAGTGCATTGAAAAAGGACAAATATAATTTCAAGTGCATAAAATGTAGTCTGTCAAAAAAAAAAGCAACCAAATTGAGAACCTCCTCCTTTTTTTTAAGTCGGTTTAAAAAGAAGCTGACTTAACTTGGGGTACTACTTTAGCAAAGTGTGCGAGATTTGGGAAAGCCCAAGGCGGCGATTCGTCAAACATGACACTAAAAATACAAGATTTTTATCCAATAATTGTTTTTAATAAGATGAAAGCGCACTACATCCGAAATCCTCAAAAGTCTGAACCACTTGCTCTTTATCTCTGAATGTAGGAACACATCAATTTAGAACTGTTGGTGACAGGCTTAGGTAAGACGGTGGTAATAGCTAGCGAGGCGGACTTAAACAAAGTCCAACCACCAATCAAACCAAATAAATTTGTAAACCCGGGATGTCTGGGTCTGATACCGGTGGGCAAACCGCAAAGGCAGTCTTGGAGCTTTATGCCTAAATCCATATATTACGCTTAGATAAAACTTCGGACCCCTTTTCAGGAATATCGCGCACATGGATGAGTGTTTGGAGTGTGGAGGGATTTGTTTTTATATAACTTTTTTTTGTTATGGTCTAATTTCGACCACTGCATGGCGTCTAGAATTAATAAATGATGTTATTTTCAGGAGGAACAGAACCGTCGCCGCAAGCGTGATTAAATCTGTGATTCTGTGAAGCAGTATCATCACTCAAGAGGGTATTGGATGCTCTTCAGGTTACTTACGTATCTACTTTTATTTGTTGTTTTTTAAATTTCAAGTTATAAAAAATTGTATTATTCTTAAAAACGTATATAACTAGAAATAAACCGGAACTGAATTATAACAGTATTTCAATCACAATGGCTTTGTAGTAATTGAATATTAATTACACCTTCTAGTGACGTCATAGCAATAAATTGCTGTAGAAAAAGTAGGTACCTCTTGTAAATGTGTTTACGCAAATATACCTACATTTGAAGTGTTTCAAGACGTTGTTATATTTAATTCAATGGAGGTTTTACCCGATTTTTCTTGGTTTAGTACCATACCAGTGTAGAAGTTTTTCAAATCGTAGTAAGGTGCTTGCTTAGCAAACTTAATAAATAAATATTACAGGACATTAATTTCACACAGCGCCATCTACCTTGTTAAATGGTAGGTATATGTTATTATCAGTAATGTCATACATTTGTTTAAGTTTATCAGAGATAAGTTATCGGCAGCAATGATATTTGCGTTAACAACCATGATACGACAGCCTCTAGGCTAGGCTATATATAGATTTTGAAAAACATTGACATCGCCGTTGTGTTTAGTACCTAGATCTAAAGTTAATAGCTACCGACAGACTAGAGAGATTACCTACTCTTTATTGGCACCACAAGCTTATGAGACAATATTGTTATACTTCGAACTGAGATAGTAAGCTTGAGGTACAATGGCCGGCCTTATCGCAACGAGCGACTACCTTATCAACTACTGACTAATGTAAAAATCAAATACAAGTGCTACAGTTATTATTTACAATGTAATGGAATTTCATTGTGCTCTACCTATATATTTAATTATGCTACGGGCGTATCTTCCGTCGGGTGTATTTTATTTTTATCGTAAAGCAATATTTTCTTAGCTCTGTCTAATTCGTTGGTTATTAGAATACTTATTAAATTACCAACACTCGACTCTTCATTGGTGTGTGATTTCCCCGCTTCTGATGGCGTAACATTTACTTTTAAATCGATCGGTTCATCAGAACCAGGGCTTTTATTATTGTTACCTTTAGATTTACTTATTCTATAGATATTCAGTGCTTTGGTAAATTTTAATCTTCCGCAGCCACATCTGCTCATATAGCATGGTCGTAAAACGTCTGAAGGTCCACTGCTGACCATGTATTCGTACGTAGAAACTCCTAATAAAGTGATGTACACATGGAAACAACATAGATGCAACAATGGTAGAGCGATACCTAAGGCACATAGACCTAATATCACTAAAAACACTAAAAACGAAATAGATGACCTGCAGTAATTTGAACTGATGTCCGACATATTAGTACAGTTAATAAAGTTTTGCGCAGGTAAACTTAAATAAGTTATGTCCTTGAAAAATAGCACCATGTCCGCTATACAAAGGGATACGGTGAGGGATGATATCATCAGGGCGGTGACGACGCTCGCGACGAACGCTACGTAATTGCTGCTACCGACACAGTTGTTGAGCCACTTGCAGTGGTGGTCGAAGTGGTCCACGCATTTGTTGCACAGGCTGCAATGCTTCGTTTTCTTACTGCTAGTGTGGATGTTACAAAGGTGGCACCTCCCGTTTTCTATAACGTGAGAGTGGATGCTACGGTCAAATTCAGGAACGTTATTCACAGCTAGTTGTCTCAGTTCTTTCTCACTTGGATCTACCCACGATGCAGTAAGATGACACACTGTGTGGGATGTGTATAGGATAGCATAAACCACTAACGTTGTAATTTTGAGTTTATGGCATTGAATTTGTATAAGGATCACAAAAATAATAATGGCAGTTGTGGCATATACGATCCATCCGGCAACTTGCAGATAGTTCAGTGGTAGCTGCAAGCCATTGAGTCTTCTTTGTCGTCTCGGAGAAGCGCTTTCTTCCGTACAGCATTTATCCATTTGTATATTTTACGTTAGTGACGGTTACCTTTCAGCACTAATTAATCTGTATTGTTTGCTAATCATGTTTGTGTGTCTTTGAGATCCTTTATAACTACACCATTTCTATAATTTGCCCTTTTCACCATGAGCATGGTGGTATCTCGGATCTGGAACTCGGAACTGTCGAATCGATGTGCTGTGCTGTTTATAAACTAAGCCAAGCCTCTGAATGCGCGCGCAATCCATTAAAATAGCATTGGAACTTGATTGATGGGTCCCCTTCGCAGCCTTAATTAACGTTTGTTACTTAGGTACTACCTACCTTGCCAAATAATAGGAAAATTGCTAGTTTCCATGTCTCTTTTATTTGGGTAAGTATTTATTCAAGCAATAAAGTCCCGATACCTTGCCTTACTATGAATAAATAGAGTTGCTATGGTGATAAAGTTGAATCAACATAACAACACGGAAATCCTTTAAGCGACTCTCTATTTATAGTTCGACGAGTGTTATTAAAATCGTTGACGTAGGTACCTACGTGTAATGTTTCTAAACTCATGTTGTGTCATGGAAGTTAAATAGAACTATGCCCGCTATGAAAAGTTTTTTGTTTCGCTGGGAACAATGCACGCCTTTGCCATGTATTTTAATTTTAAGTTTTTCTTTGTTGTTATGTTTCTGTGGGCAATAAAGTATAAATAAAATAAACAATGCATTACGCATACCCTCTGTTGCAGGACTGGGAAACTAGCAGCCTTTTTCTCCCCCGACGACCCTTTACAGCTGGGTGTGCAATCATGCTCACTCCTATGATTGATGTATGTTATTTTTTTGTCTTTTTATTGATATACCTATTTCTCGATTAGCGAGTGTTTGAAACTAAAATGGCACTGTGTGAAATGACCGTCCTGTAATACTTATTTATTTACTTTAAAAATCGGATTGGTGGATACCAGTTTTCGCACGATGTCAGAGAATTTAAATTTGCATGAACGATCTTCCAGCACGTTGCAAATTAGTTTGAGTGCGCCCAATGGGGCCAGCCCAAAAAAGTCAGTACAAAAGTAAGCGATATCCTTTTGAAGTAATCGCTTAGTCAGGGCGACAAAGTGACTACATCATCGTACAGGACTGTGATCACCAACCCGTCTACCAAGCGTGGTGACTATGGTAAATTATCTAATCCCATCCCATTACACTCTGGGGGAGACTCATGTTACGGCAGTGGACTTTTTCGGAACTAATCACGCCGGAAGTTGCCATTTTCCACTATTAATGCTACTTATCCTAAGCACTACGATCGATGTTTGAAAATCGAACTAGTTTGTGTTTATGCTACAGCCATAGAGTCGTCCACACTACACAACCGTAAACTCGCCGCCCTTGTATCCCGACCCAAGCTAGCTTATGCTAATATAATAAATAAAACAAGATGGTATATTTAAACAAACTTAACATGTAATAATAACTTACAAAAATATACAAATATTAACTTATGAGCACATAGTAATAGTTACAAAAATATTTTAATAAGTACTCTTTCTCCTTATTGAATTGTACTAGTTTTGTCTTCATGCAAGTGCACTATCTATATTTAAGTTTACTTTATGACTGATTGCATCATTGTTAGCGAACTTCTTTGCTGTTTGTCTTCTGGTAAAAACTAGTATTCTATGCCCTTTACAGTCAAGGTCGTCTCCGAAACATTTATTTCTGCAGCATTTTTTACATAATCTGTAGTCACACTTGCCTCCCTGAAATTAGAAGAAAACTTGACTTATTTGCTGGGCTACGAATCTTTTTGGGACTAACAATTAAAAAACAATGCACAAAAACGAGAACGCAATATTATAACATGTTTTGTTTTTATTAATACATACTGCACTTAAAACTAGAAAATAATTCTATGGGTAACTTCATACAAATGTTTTGAAGTTAACATTGAAATATGGATCAAATGCCGTGGCGACCGCGGCTTTAGAATCGACTCCTCCAACTCAGCCCATGGATGTCGTAAAAGCCGACTAAGGGAGCTCACCAGAAGAGGGGCAGCAGCTTCCTTATGTGTATTTGTAGTTAATACACTAGCAACAACATAATCCAACTACGCAATAGGTGTGAGTGAGGTACTCGTGTGAGGAATGATCAATTTCCAATGTCTAAGTTCAATAGTGGTTTGAACTACGTGCTTATCTCTTATATAAAAGATGAGTGCATGTTAGACCTCAAAACGGATGAGGCGCAAAACAAAAACCCTTGAAATCAAAGTAGGTTTTTTTGGAGTAGCTTCCTTCCGTGGTATATTGGTGCGATAAGAAATAGTTTTGGGGAATTCCCATGGGAAGACGGTTTACTCCGATCACCAATCCACCTGCCAAGCGTGATAATTATGGCAAAACCCTCCAGCTTTGGAAGAGGCTTTGTCCAGCACAAGTAAACTACTGGATCTTTCTCGTTAAGTGACCTCATTACATTACGATAAGCTCCACCTTCTATAATATATAATTTATTTCAAGTTTATAGTGATATAGTTGATTTTGAAAAAAAAAAATGGAACAGACTTCACCACAAAAACTTAAAAATTCGGTTCCATTCTTTTTTTCAAAAACAACTTATCTTAAACTTTTTTCGTTGTAAAACCTACGCCACCACGACGTCTACGACACCCTATTTGAGAGTCTTGTGAGGGTGCAATAATACGTGATTCTACGAAATATCTACGTAATGATGGGAACTAAAATAAATACAGATGACTATAACAAATGTTAAGAATTATAAATATTAAGAACATATTCTATGGTACAGTGAAGTGCACCAGGAGTGCACTATGTCAGGATAGTATCAAATAAAAAATCAGGACAATAAATATTAATAGACAAATCGTTCCCATTATCCTGTTTTTTTATTTAAAAGCCAAACTACTGGACCAATTTTGATCAAATTTCTATGGGACCAATCTGGACTTGTATCCATTCAACAAGTCGGTTGAGAAATGACGCAGTTCTGAGGTAACAAACATAAACAACTGAATTGAGAACCTCCTCCTTTTTGGGAAGTCGGTTACAAATACGAATACCTATCTAAAAACAAGGTAAATCTAATACCATTGGATTCAGGCAGGAATCACTTTCACAGATTTCTAAACTTCTAGGACAGGGCAATGGTTTTCTTGCAGTTCTTAACATCCTTTTCATCTTTTTCCTTGATATAAAATTTCCATCTGGATCCTCATAATTTCTTTTGACTTGCTCACTATTCTGGAAACAATATTTACTTTGTTACAAATATGTAGGTAGGTAACTTTTACTTACAATAATGGGGATGGAATACTTTCCGTTTCAGCCATAAAATAAATAGATGACGCTCAGGTAAAAGGAATTATTTTTTAGTTTTGCTGAATTGGAAGCCGCGTGCGTGATTGTGTGAAATCTAGATTTTTTATAAACTATGGTTTACCTACTTGATTGCTACATAAATTTTCCATCTTCTGTGTGTAACTTTCCGGAGACATTCTCACATATGGCTGGCATATCCATGGCGGTAAAATCAAGTTATAGCCACTCCTTGTAATATTTTCTATATGTGACAACTGTTTTTGTCCTTCGTGATAAGGTTTGTACTTTTCCTTCAAATTGTGACACACCATCTTGAAGTCGGCAAGGTTTTGGCCTGTTGCAAGAATTTGTCTGTCGTCATTGTTTTCTTCAAATGTGAAGCTAAAATTTTGTTCATCCATTAGATAGGAGGTATATAATGTAACGTATTTTATTTTTTATTTATTGTACGACTGGGAAGCGCTTGGCCTTCATCTCACCAGGTTTCAAGTTATGATAAGGCCTTGGAAGATGGAAGCGCAATACACCTGGAATCCTCCACAGTCTGAGGAACTGGCTATCTTACCTCTAAATGCGGGAACAAAACAATTTGGAATTGTTGTTATGGCGACAGACTTAGGTAAGATGGTAGGTGGTAGCTAGCATGGCGCAATAATGTACTCCCCTAGGTATCGAACCCGGGACCGGTACCTCTGGTTCTGACACCGGTGGGTGAACCACTAGACCACAGAGGCGGTGACTATTATATGGGGGGCTCTGAATAGTTAATTAAAGAAAGTTCACTTCTCAATATTGACCCAACATTTAAGTGGACAAACAACCCTCATAGGTCAGTTGGTAATAACTCTACCATTTGCACTGTTGGTTGTGGGTTTAATTCCCACCCAGGACAAACATTTGTGTGAATGTTTGTTCTGTGTTTGGGTGTTGTATTGTATTATAAGTATGTATGTATTTCCAATAAAATTATTAAAGTATTTTATCCATAACCCATTAAGGGCTAGATGGAGCTGTGTGTATATCCTGTAATATATTTATACTTACAAGGCTGATTAAGGTGAGCGGATTGTTTAGGTACTGGGAAAGCCTACCTACTTCATTTATAGTACGTGCCTACGACAGTGATCCTCTTAGAAACATAGTATATGGAAAAAAGGGAAAACTGCCTATGTATTCATGAAAGTTAGCTTTGTTGGTATGCCATTTACTTACATCTTATGAAATATTTTGAATAAATGTCCTCTTATATACGACATAGGGCAAGGATATGTCTCAACTAGGCTCAAGTATTCCTCAGCTATTTCCCAAGAAACAGGGTTTATGCCTTCAAATATTGCAGGGTTTGTAAGATTTCCTTCAGCACTCATAACTCCATCCACATTTGTGTATTCTATACATCTGTGTACATCTTCCAAACATTGAATATTCCCGTTTGCAAACATAGGTAATGACACAGCATCCCTACAAAAGTTAAACAAATAATTACTTAATGCTGCTTCGGTACAAAAGTACTAGGTATTATTTTTTTATTAAATAGTTCATAATTCAACAAGATAAATATCTTGTTTACCCATTGGGTGCTGAGCATGTGTGTTGTTCATAGACAGCACTAGACCTAGGTTAAAACTTCAGACTCACAGATACCTACAAGGTGGAATACAAATGTTTTGAAACTCTTTCAACAAATCCAACAATAAGTAAATAAATATTACAGAACACTTCACATTTCTTTCAAATGTGACAACATACCTTACGGCTTTGATGTGTTTCCAGCTAGCGATGCCTGTGAGTGGTCCTTTCTGCTCTCTTGTCCTGCCATGCACCGTCAGCAGTTTGCATCCGGCTTTTTGCAGCATTAGAGCATACTCAACAGATTTATCAATGCTCTCAAATACCCTAACTTTACATGTTATTGGTATTGTGACAGCTGCAGACATGGCTCCCACTGAAACAAAGAATATTTTTTATTGTGATTGGCATGTAACACTTGAAATTTAAAGGAAAATAATAGAAACAAATTGGATTAGAAAAAACCTGTTTCTTGTATGAAACTTTATTTTACCGGTCAACGATTATAGCTTTTTTAAGGTCACTAAGACCACAAAATCTAAATAATAGGTTCCCATTGGCACCATACAGAACCCAAAAAACGTCTCTATCTTTCAAACCCAATATCTCACCCACTTATCAAAAATATACTTTAAATTTTTATTTATTTTTTATTACAAAAAAGTAGATAGATCATTGTTTCATCAATTTGTACTAAAATGACAGTATATAGAATCGAAATGTGACCATGTGATGCACATAAGAGATGCAATATCCACATACCTAACTTGAACAAGCAAGGTGCTACTGCTCATGTGTAACTTTTTTCAATATTTAAGTTTTTTATTATTTTGTTTCAGTCAGTTTTAAAAGATGGGATTGGTTTGTTTGTAGCCAGTAAAAATATTAAATTCCAACTGTGGACAGCTGAGAAAGTGATGGTACTAGGCTACTATTGAATTAATTTAAAATTAGCTCACATTATTTGTGATCTCAGGCCTGCCTTACCTATCCTTTGTAGTAAATCCCATTCATCTTGTAGAAATGAACCATAGTGACCTCGTTTAGCTATAGATTGAGGACATCCAAGATTTATATCAATAGCATCACACTGTGCTTCAACCAATTTTGCTGCAGCTACCATGATTTCAGGATCATTGCCGCAGAACTGAAATTAAATATAACATTTGTTAAGGATATAACATATTCTTATTTCCCATGATACAGGTTGTGCCTAGTGTGGGGATCAACAGACATTAGTTCTTGTTACAATACACTTTAAACATGTTAGGTAATATTGCATGCTATTCCATGTGTTTATGTAGGTAGTTCTAGTGAAACGACCGGGACTTCAGTCCTGACATCCCATAGGTTTGAAGAAATTCTTCAAACTGTTTCTTTGTGTGGCACTACAAGTTAACCTGAAAAATCTCTAGGAACCTAAGCTGTGTGTTAATTTTCAATCGGTGTCTGTTACACTATTTTCAAAAATAATTTCTACATGTTACAACTACAACCTACCTGCACAATTAAAGGACGATCTTCTCCACAGGTTCGCATGTTATCTTTTCTATATTTAGGGTCTTTAACGAACACTTGGCTGTGAAACATTGGTGTGTAGCAGAGAGTAGCACCATGTCTTCGACAGAGCAGCCGCCAAGCTAGCTCGCTTGCGTCCACCATGGGAGCAACCACGTAACGAGGACTGCCCATGCTTTGAAACCATTCATGAGACATTTTCAGTGGGCTCTCTAGTGTAGTGACTATAATTTTAACAGTTTTAAGAAAATCTTGAGCTACTAACAGTTATCTTGGAAACTTATCTTTACTTTAGCTACCGTATAACTAGTACATTATAGTAGTCTGTGCGTAGCGTATAACTATGGTATAACTACGTGTTTATCTACTCCACAGAACACTAAACACAGAACAAAGCCAAATATTTTTATTCAATAAGATTCCTTTATATTTGAATATGAATTCCAAACCAATTATGGCCTTATTGGAAAATGAGGTAGATTTTGACGAAGAGGAACCACAAATTTCCCCTAAATATATTTGGAGGATTCTATTCCTGTAGAGGGACAGGTTACCATACACAGAGAAATACACAGACCAAGAGAATAATAGAAAGAGAAAGAGCGAAGATGATTGGATTGAGGTTTCTCGGGGAAATAAAGGAGTGGGGGGGGGGGGGGGGTACAAGTATCAACCCTTTACCAAATTGAAGTTGCTTATTACTTTTGAAAAAGATTAACAAGTGAATGACAAGTGCAGATAGTTTTATTTTATAGACTTAGAATGGAGATGTTATAAACCTTCAGAAGTGAACCTATCCTTTGTTGTAATTAGAAATATTGAGCTCGACCTTACCGAAGAAGAATTGAAAAAACAACTGACATGCTTGGATCTGATAGTCTCAGTTAAAAGATTAAAACAAGGAAGGAAGTTTGACCATGCTTCCAAGTTCTGCCCAGGTAAAAATATTGTTTGCCCAAAATGTTCTAAAAACATGCCAACGACGAGACAAACTCTTTTATATGTGCTAATTGCCATGGGCCACATAAATGGCTATGAATAAGTCTTGTCAAGTTTACAAAAAGGAGAAAAAGATACGTGAGTTAATAGCTGAATCAAATATAACGTATATATATGCTCATGCCAAGTACGTATCTCCTGTTACCAGAACGACTTATTACATCCTATGAAAATAGCAGTCCAGCAGTAGAACGTGTAGTGTTGGAAAGACCTAATATCTCTAAGCCTTTAGAAAATGGAACTTTTGCCGACAAAGTGAAGTCACATGGTGAAGTGAATAAACTGAGACTACCTAAGTATATTACCAGAACAACTAAAACCGCAGATTATTTGTAACTACGCTGGGAAGGGGCAAGATAAAAAAGGAAAAAACATGCATCACTTCAGGAATCTGAAAACGACATTGAGCAAGGCTTAGGCATAACCCAAAGCCGAAAAAAAGGAGGAGGAGAAAGGAAGTACTACCTGTTCCCAGCTCTCATACGTATGGTTGGGATGAGGAGATGTCAACTTGCTCAGAAAGTGACAAACCTCGTAAAGAGAATAGAAGACCCAGAGATACAGCTCAACCTGCCCAAACAAAAATAGACTCGACGGAGACAGAGAAGGATGACAAAAACATTGGTTATGGACTTTCAAAATTACTAAATCAGTTGGTATGTATTATTTTCAATGGTGAGACAATGAGTAAGAAAATAGAATTAGTAATAAAGTTGTGTACAGAGTGGCTTACGGCCAAAGTGGCTAGCAATATATCGGTCAGTTCTTTCTTTAATACTGGCCTTTACTATGGATTGTAGTTCTAAAAACAATTTTTCTGCTAACATATTTCAATAGAAATGCCAGATGGTTATAACTGTTATCGTAAGGATAGAGATGTATATGGTGGTGTTGCTATTTTGACTCATCATTAAAAAAAAATCAATCCTTTGCTCGATACAATGCTTGAATTTTGGGATTCAAATCATTCATGTAAAAATTCTTAATTGACAGCATATTGAAAACATTATATCTATTTCTTGTCCTAAAGAAAACCACTAATTAATCGTTGAGTGGTAATCATATTATTATAAAAATGTCTTGTACTTCAAATTACCTTAATAGTAATGTAATTGTGATTGGTTACAAATAAATTTTCGCCTAAACCTTATTGGAATCCCGAATTGTCTAAGGCAGTAGCTGAACGTCGTCTTGCCTTGGCGAATTTAAGGCGTTGCCCATCACCGCATTATTTGATTAACCTAAATGAAAAAAATAGAATAGCACAGAAGTTGATTCGTGAAGATATTCTGACGGATTTGTCCCTATACAATGGCGTAAAGTTGAAATTGTACCTATTCCCAAACATACTTCACTGGTTTCTTTTCGTCCCATTTCTCTCATATCATGCATATGCGAAATTTTTCATTCCATTCTCAATAAACGACTGGAATGGTATTTCGAGAGTTTACGTTTGTTTCCTGACAACATGGTAGGTTTCAGAATGTCGCGTTATTGCTTAGATAATCTAACTTATTTGGCTTCTCATATACAGTTAGGAGTTACAAATAATTTAACAACATTGTAGATATTATTAGTTTGATAAGGACTCTTGAGGAATTTAAATTGAATCTAAAATAAGCCGGTGTTTATGGTGCTTTCTGGGTCACAGAATATTAGAAAATTCTTCTGATGAGTGCATCATGTCACGTTGGACTGGTCGAGGATTAGCTCAGGGCGATCCTTTATTTCCGCTTCTATTTAATATAGCTACTATAAATATATGCAAAAGTTTAAATAATGTTAATGTTTCTCAATATGCTGATGATTTCGTTGTATTATATTACCAAAAAACATGTGCCTGATGCCGTTAGAGAAATGCATTTGGCTTTGAATTTAATGTCTAAGTTGCTAGGTTCAATAGGTTTAGTCATTTCTGCTAGTAAGAGTAAGGTTTGTATATTTTAAAGGGGTCCTTTTCAGGGCTATGTAGATGTAACCTTCAATGATAACTCTTTGCAGGTGTGTACAGCTGTAAAATATTCCGGTATGTGGCTTGATAGTTCTCTAAGGTGGGGAAAACATATAAATGAGACTGTTCTAAAAGTAAAAAAAATATTAATCTACTAAAAGTGTTGGCAAGCTCTGGTTGGGGAGTTCACCAGAAGCATTTGAGACGGCTATACATATGCAGAATCGACTACGCCAGTTTTCTATATGACAATAGCTGTCAAACTAATCTTGTGAAATTACTCTGAAATACGTTAAAAATTTCTCGGCAACCATCAATTCTCGATATTGGTCGTAGAGAAAGCTGCCGGTTTTGACCTCGGTGTGTTCATCCTTAGGTAATTATCCCATTCACGTTAGTGATCAACTCGAGATCTTCTCTCTAAGAATTCAGGTAAGTAGCATAGATTTGGCTCGTGTAATTAGAGACAACATTCTAACTATCGAACAAGCAAAACATTATTAAAAAACTAAGTACAATATACGAATAAATGAAGATGAATATTGTTACTATTTTAAGATTTATACTGATGGATCGAGAATTGGAACAGATAGTGGTGGCGCTGCGTTCTTCGATCCGTCTTCAAATAACTTCATGAAGTTTAAAATTGAATCCAATATCTCTATCATGCATCTTGAGTTGATAGCTATCGTTGAAGCATTATCTTATATAAATTCAATCGATGGTGACAAATTTGTTATTCTTTGCGATTCCAAGAATGCGCTACAACATATATTTCGATGTACTTCACCTGTGCGAGGCACTTCTGTAGCTTATAGGATCCTAGAATGTATTTTAAGTTTTAACAATATTGTCCTGCAGTGGTTACCGTCCCAAGTAGGTACAAATTGAAGAAAATGACATCGTTGATCTTTTGGCAAAACAAGCTATAGCAGTTCCTTTGTCAGTAAGCCCATTGCATTCTGACTATGTTCGATTTGTTAAAAATCAGTGTAAAGATCTTTGGCAGGAATATTTTGACAAAAGGTCAGTAGATAAAGGGGATATGGTATCGCACTACACAACCCACGATATCGTCCTACCCGTGGATAGACGAAAATAAATACAAAAGAAACGTGTTAGTTACTACTCTCAGGTTACGTTCCAGGCACATTCCGTCTAACAAGTTTGCATTTTTAATGAAAAATATGTGGCAAAATTGATGATATCCAACATTTACTGATGGAGTGTGTACGGAGCGCAGATAACCGAAGTCTCATAGTGTATAATCAATTTGATTTTGGTATATGTAATAGTATTTTGTCAGATCCTATGTGCACAGAAGCTCAACTGTTTTTTAAATTTTAATTTTGTTTAGAAGTTTAGTTTTTTTTTTTTTACTCTCTCTTTTATTAATGTATCTAGTGTTGAATCGAACGGTTAATTAATATACATAACAGTCTGTGATGTCGAAAAATGATGTGATGATGATGATGAACAAGCAAACAAAAACAAATAGGTAGGTGGTAGTAGTAGTAGTAGTATAGTAGGTACCTATTTACCATCGGATCGGCTGCCGCCCGCCACCCGTTGCCGCCATTCGATAAATTTGTGCTAATTGTTTCTGTTTCCTCACTATACACCTAAATAAAGACTATACTGGTTCTTTATTTCATCATGGCTCACGATTTATTGGTAAGTTAATGCACTCGCCCCTCTGATGAAGGGTTGTTATTGCCTGTATGTAAACACTGCTTTAATACGAGATTTTTACCTTTCAGAGCCAATTTTACACCTGTCTCAACTTTCCACTGCACGATAAACTTCTAGTACTGACCAAGATCATAGATCAATTCAGTCCAAACAAAGAATTGCAGGCATTATTTCCAGAGCTTATCAACAACATATTTGCTACATCATTTAGCAGTGGCTGGGACTTGAAAACAATAACTTTGCAATCCAATAAATATGAATACGACACTCTTATAGCGTTTTTGCATCCACGAGGTCCTTTATTTAGGTTGTGCTACAAATTGTTATCAGACCCACAGCTGAAGTACCAGCTACCTCTCACTTCTCTACCTGTAAGTATATAACATAAACTGCCCTTGAATAAGGCATACAATTTATTTATTTGTTGATATGTGTGATTCAGTGTGCTGACCCGACTTAGTGTTGGATAAGTCCAGTGGATGCTGATACTCACTTAATGACAATACCTGGCTGAATATAGGGTAAACTTGTTTCATGTCAACTTAGCTTTAAATCTAAATAAAAAAAAATTGCTTAAAATCAATTATCAACGTCAGTAAGTCAGCTACAGGCTGACCAACTAACAATGAATACAGCATTGCTAAAGCATTGCATCCAAGAGAATTGTAATGTTCAGGGTGGCTTGAACTCATGGGTGTTATCCAGGGTGGTACACTAGTGATTGTATGTTACTGACTTTGAATAATTTCAGATAGACCTGCAAATGACTATAGGAAGAGGAAGATGCCCACAGTTCTATGCAGACATGCTTGCTACGGATCCACAAACAATGAATGTCATAGCTCTGATGCTAAGTATCCTTTTAACTGTGCACAACCTGCAAATTCACAGTAAGATTGTCCCAAGGCAGATTTATCTGCCTGGTAGGGTAGGGACTGAGTTTGTTACACTCATTATCTCAGTCAAATACAGGATTCTGTAACTACCCATGAGGCCTTTCAAACTATTAACTGCAAGTACCGCCAAACAAACATTGCTTCTTCATAAATACAATAGGTAGTGTATGTCTGTCTTTCTTGAGATGTAATACCTCAGGAAAGACAAAATACCGACCACAAGATTTTTTATCATAACTGGGTGTGTGTGCAACACACATCAGTTTAAAAAAAGTGCAAATTAAAAAAAACCTGTTAGCTTATTTGATAGGTAATAAGCCTTTTTTACCTAGCATTTACCTATTTTTTAATAAATGGCTGACATACCTATATAAAATAAATTTGGCAAAGATACACCATGGTGAAGAACATATTATTATGCTACTTATTATCTTGGTACCACAAATGTGAAGTAACAGGTAAAAGCTAGTCTGTCATATTTGATGTTTACTTACATTGTAATCTGTTATTTTTATTTCATTAATAATATTTCCTGACCAACAACCAGACCCTTTTGACTACTACATGTTCCATTTTGCCCTGCATGTGGTTAACAATAATCAGAACCGGCTATCGTGGGACAACTGGAACAGTGTGTACTTTGCACTTGCCTGTGACTACCTCCTGCATTTTCTACCGGTAGACCCCAACGAGCCAGTGTTGCCACATATACCCAATTATACAGGGAAGGTACCTATGGCAGCACCTTTGCAAACTGCTAACAGGTAAAAATGTTTAGCTTCATTTAGTCCTTAGTCAACATGGCCAACTCTTTGTTAACCTATCCAAGCTTGGCAGGCGAGTTATAATCTTTGAATACAAACATTTACTAAATATACCTCCACTAATCTCTGTGATTAGTGGAAGTAAAAACAGTGAATACAAGAAAGAGTAGTAAGATAGCCAGTTCCCCAGTTTCTTGATGAATTCAAGTGAAGTGTGCCTCCACCTCGGCCTTATCTTTAATTGTTATCAGGTGATATGAAAGCCAAGCGCTTCCCTGTCATACAATAAAATTAAGTTAGTTTGGGGCTAGAGGGCGCTGTGTAAAATTGATGTCTTGTAATATTTATTTATTTATATTTCTTTACTCTCCTTATTCACATTTTTTTTTATTATTAATTTTACCTTGCAGGCTTTTTTTTTTAATTTAAACATATTCTAACCTAGCTTAACAAGGTAAAATGAATGTCTTTTTACACCTGTAATTACGGGTGCACTCGGATACGCAACCTGTTTACTTATTTTTTTATTGTAAAGTGTAAATCAGTGTTGGGTGTCCATATTCATAAATGAATAAATAAATATGGAAAAGAGTTTTCCTTATATTTATGTTGGGCTTATTATGTGTATTTTAGAAAAAGTTAATAACACATATTTTTCTAATCCTGATGATTACCTATAACTACAAAGTTAATATGAATTGGATGGATCAATTTGAAATGACCAAGATATGTATGGGAGAGTGAAAATTTGCGCAACTCGGAAAACCGTCTTATCAAAAATGGTTAACAAAGATGCCTTATTGCTATTTTCCAGACCCTTGTACTCACCTTCATTGCTTCTCCTCCAAGATCTATCAGGAGCTATGATGAGCAACCAGCCTTCCTCCCAGACCCAGTCGAGGAATGAGGTGTGGCGATCTGAGACTGTACTTCAAGTGTTCATTGATATTTGGATGAGTGTGGAGAACTTCAATGGCCATAACAATACTGTAAGTTTGTATTGTATTAGCTCAAGGCAGGTCCACTAAACAAAACACGACATGTAGCAGTGTATCATTCTATAGTCCATGAATTGGTAGGGATGTTCTAATACTGTGGTTTTAATCGTCACACATTTTATATGCAACTGACAACTTATGCCAGTTTTCGAGTAGGTTACGAAATTGATGCCAGCCACCAGGAAGTTTTGGCGAATATCGTCAGTTTTCAGAAGCTCATGTGTCACTGTTGATAGTGCTAACAGATAAATATATGGTTGTATTCCCTGAGGTTCGACATACCACTAAGTTTATTACACTGATTTCACCGATATTAATATTTAATAAATGTCACCAGACATTCTGAGTATCTACAAGTACAAGCCTTACAGCTTTATTGGTAGTAACAAGCCTCATAGCTCAGTTGGTAGTAACTCTGCCTTCTGCGCTGTAGGCTGTGGGTTCGATTCCCACCCAGGACAAACATTTGTGTGATGAATATAGATGTTTGTTCTGTGTTTGGGTGTTGTATCATATAGTAAGTATGTATATAAAAAAAGTATTTAAGTATTCTATCCGTAATCTAGTTCCCATATTACAAGCTATGATTAGTTTGGGGCTAGATGGCGCTGTGTAAAAATTAATGTCCTAACTGTGCTTTCTGCGCTGTAGATTCGAATCACAACAAGGACAAACATGTGTGTGATGAATATTGATGTTTGTTCTGTGTTTGGTTGTTGTATTGACTATATATAAGTACTTATGTTTATATAAAAAAAAAGTATACATGTATCATATTCGTAATCTAGTTCCCATATTACAAGCTTTGCTTAGTTTGGGACTAGATGGCTCTGTGCGAAATTAATGTCCTATAATATTTACTTATTTATTTATTATTTATCTGCCTAAGTCCCATTGCACAAGATGTTGCAATCATTTTCAGATGTACCAAAGAAACTATCCCGTCCAATTCTCAAGCCCGGAAAGAGTGCGCACAGTCAGGGTGCTAATAAAACACCTCCACGCGTTCTCAGCGAAGCATTTGTCAGACCCTGCGGTGCGGTCGTCGGCCCTTCGGAAATACGCTCGTCAGATCATGTGTGCGCGCGCGTATCACTATATCAAGCATCTGGTTACCACTTGGCCGTTGGACGCGTCGTTCAGATTGGTGCTTGAGTTGTGGCTCAGTTTTATTCAGCCGTGGAGATACGTTAATAACAGTATTGTATCAGACAGGTGAGCAAAGCTACGCAGTTGTAGGACCACGTTTGGAGAATGGTATGAAGAATGAAAATACTTCATGTGCAGTAATTTGCATTCATTCACATTTAAAATAAAACTGGATTACTTAAAGAAAAACAACAATGGGCGGCCTGATCGCTTAGAAGCGATTTCTTCCAGGCAACCTGTATTATTATATTATAGGTATTGCATCGCAGTCACACAACTGTTTGTCCCGGATTGTTGAAATCGAACTCTCAACCCACAGCCGGAAGGTAGAGCTACTACCAACGTACCAAATGAGCTCTAGAGGATGATCCGTTTTTAAAATCTCCCGGTTCTGTCCATACAAAGGTTGGCTAAAAGAGGTCGCTTTTAACTTAATAGGTGCTTTATAACACTCACGGTGGTGTCGTCACTCACATAGAGAGTGGGATGCGCAACACCCAACTTTAAGAGCACCCGTTAACAAGATAGAAAGGAGAAGAAGAAGAGATAATGTTGTCTGGCTGACTGGGAAAGTCCCAGGATACATACATAGGGTACTTTTCATATGTGTACAGGTACCAGGTGAACCTGCTTTCAAAAGATGTATTTAATATTTTCAGATTATCAGAAAACCAAGAAGACCAGCAGACCACCACAAGCCCGTTAGACCCCGGCTTCACCCAATTCATGGCAGAAAACTTTCCATCATATGTCTGCATTTTCCAACTGGTACTACCAAGATTCGTGCGACTTGATCTGACCGCTTACAAGAACTCGGTCATGCTGTTCAGGCTGGGGAAGGTGTTTGCTCAACCTCACCTAGTGCCAATACTAAAGAACTTGGAACAGGCGATCGTGGACAGTGGCAGTGGTTTGCAGCACAGTCCAGACTCAAGTTTCAATAACAGTGGATATGATAGGTATGTTTCTTAAACAACACAATTTATTCCTTGGCCATGGTCATGTTACTTTAGTTTTGATTTACTGTCGGCCTGGAAGCCGTCAAGAAGTGGAATTATAAAGATAGCTATAATAGTAATCAATATTACAGGACTTTTTCATGTACGCTGGGGAAGTGCTTGGCCTTCATTTTACGGCTTAAGTTATGATAAGGCCAAAGGTGGAAGCACACTTCACCCGGAATCCTTAACAGTCTGAGGAACTGGCTATATTACCTCATAGACTTATGTAATTCGCCTTGAAGAGGCCTTGAGGCTCATTTGTTATTATGAGTTAGGGGGACAGTTCGGCCTTCTCAAAATAGAGCACTGATTTGTCCACTTTTAAATATGACTATGGTAAGATTCACCTGCAACAGAATTCATGAATGGGGCCAGTTGTCCACTTGTAAAATCAATAGAGGAAACAACTACTCAGGCCAAATATAGGCCCGAGTAGTTGTTTTGGAGTGTGAATCGCATCCACCTAAAGATGTCACTAGACGCAAGCATCGAATTCCTCTCCAGCATTTCATTTCATTTTATTTATTTCACCAACAATTTTTATTTTAATCAAATTTAAAAAATAACTTTATGAGCTGCAAATTACATAATAATTGTTGTAAGTTATAGTTATGGTTAATACAAGACAACACAGGAATATTAATACAACTCATAATCATTAGAAATAAGGGTAGTGGTAATTGAATAGGAATAATAAACATAGAAAAGTACTACTCACATGTAGTGGTAGTGATAATAAACGAATGTTATAAGTAATTTTAGTTAAGATTAAAAAACGGATTATTTTTATAAGTCAAATGTATATTTGTGTGTCAAAAAATCATTTACTGTGTAAAAGCATCCATTTATCAGCAGATTTGAACGGACTGTCAATAGATTTTAATTCCACAGGCAACAAGATGAAAAGTTTGCTCAGATTGGACGTACCTATTGTAGTAATGTATTTACGTATGTCCACAGTTACGCATACAACGGCCTATCTCTCCACAAATGGGCAGCAATCGCGAAACAAGCCCTCTCTGAATTTAACTTATCGGCAAATTACGAATATCAACCGCTGTGGAGCGACAGCAATCGGCAATTCGCAATCGAGTTCGTACAGAAAATACAAAATGGTGTCACAACTGCCAATAAAAATACATTGGATTTCACGAAGAAACTGAATGCGCAAAATAGCGGCAAGTATAAACATAACTACTTTCATTTTAACCGCCTCTGTGGTCTAGTGGTTCAACCCACCGATTTCAGATCCAGAGGTCCCGGGTTCAATCCCCAGGGGGAGTACAATATTGTGCTTGGTTTGGTTGGTAGGATTTTGTTTAAGTCAGTCTGGCTGGCTAGAATTGTTGTGTTCCGGTATTTACAGGTAATAGCCAGAAACTTAGTGTTTTGAGGATTCCGGGTGAAGTGCGCTTCCAACTTCGGCCTTATCTTAACTTGTAACCGGGTGAGATGAAGGACAAGGGCTTAAAATTAAAATAATAATAATAGCGAAAGTAAAACCTTCCTTTGTTATATTAATCAGTTTGACTTAGCTGTTTTTTTTCAACTAATTTTTCTTTCAGGATTGTGGTCTGGGCTAAAGCATTGGCTGATGTTGACCGGAAATGAAGATCATGAGCTGTTGGAAGAATTCAAAAGAGTTGGCCCTTTTTTGAAATCGACTGTTCTTTACTTCTCAACCATATTTGCTGTAAGCATATAAAACAAACTTTATAAATTAAAGTTGTTTATTACACTTTAACATAGATGGTATTGCCAGATAAGGCACAATGTACTCAACCGTATGTAATGTTTGTTTTTAGGAAATTCCAGCTGTTCATACTTGGGCTTCAATTTAGTCTTAAAATGTTTCCACACAAATTGTTCAAAAAAAGCTTTCATATTGTGACTCTAGTTACTATGCTAGTTGCAGGGGCGCGCGCGCATGCTCCCATATTGGATAAGTTATCAAGTCGACAAAACAAGACAGGCTAATTTATACAGACACCGCCATTTAAAAAGAATACAAGCAGGCTTCTGTCAATATACTATCTGTCAATACACTTTTAAATAAAGAACACGTGAATCTGCCATTATACGACGAAATATAGCTCTGCTTCATTTCATGTATCTATAGCTAATAATGTCATTATTTTGTGTTATAGCTGAACGAAGGCGCTATCAATCAATCAGACCCCTTAGTCCAAGAATTGCTGGAAGACTCTTCGTTTGCGAATTCCTCATCATTTTCACATACAATCACGAACAAGGTAAGTTTGATCAAAGTCAAGAAAATAATAGTAGATTATTATTCCAAGGGAGAATGGCAATTGATGACTAAAGAGTGTTTTGTGGTCCAAATGATAGGCATATAATATTAAAAATGTGACATAGTTAGGCCATATGCAATATTCTGATCCATACAAAACGACTGGTCTGATTAGGTACTGTTTTGTAAATTTTCCAAAAAAAGGTCAAAGTTGTTCCAGAGACCTGTCGCCACTTTACCCAACCTGCAATAATTCTTAATTCCTAAAATCTGAGCAGACTGGTAGGAATGACCATAGTCATACGATATTAAAGATGTGTTTTAGTTAGGCCATATGCATGCAATATTCTGATTCATACAAAACGACAGGGACGCTACCGCCGACGGCGAAGCCGATCTCCATTGATGGCTTTAAATTAGCTCCATGAGAACTAGAAACGATTTTTACCGATTTAGGTATGTGTCATATCCGAAATGGCGTTCCCCATCTCAAAAGTGTACACATGTTATGAAACCTATCCGTTCAGTACATTTGACGGTAAAAATCGTTTCTAGTTCTCATGAAGCTAATTTAAAGCCATCAATGGAGATCGGCTTCGCCGTCGGCGGTAGCGTCCCAGGTCTGATTACTGTTTGTGGATTTTCCAAAAAAAGGTCAAAGTTGTTCCAGAGACCTGTCGCCACTTTACCTATCCTGCATTAATTAATTCTTTATATCTAAAATCTGAGCAGACTGGTAGGAATGACCATCGAAGACAATTGGTGCCAAGGCCAACCAGCTGCAAGCAAAATAACCAAAATGTTGATTCAAATGGTTTTTTTTGGGCAGTAACCCCTCCCTGACATTTTCTAGATATATAATGCACCACTTAGATAGCACCTTAGTATAATAGGTAAATGGTAAATGCATATTATTGTTGTTTAAATCCAATGCATATTTTTGTCTTATTTTAGCTTCGTAGCACAGCTTCAGTGCGCTACATGGGTGACCCAGACCTAATGCCCATCACAACATATGAGAGCACAATATTAGTAAGGATGCTGTATCAAATCTCGTCGAGGATAAACGAATTGGTAATTAAAAAAAATTTTGTTATTAACATAATAAATAATTCCTTATTGGACACAAAAATATTACATGTCTTAAAGAAATAGATATTATAAAGTACATACTAGTAAGATCATTGTTTTTTTTTTGTATATATACAAAGTAGAAATATAAAAATTATGAATGGACGGCTGAAAATCAATATAAAGCCCAAACCATACATACATCCTTGACTAGACTCGATATGGATTTTAGGTATTATTTCCGATGTACAATGTAATTAATGTCTTAAAAGTGTTTACCGTATGGGGTTTAATAATTTGAATAACATGGATAACATAACATGGAGGGACAATTTATAATAAAATTTTCGTTTGTGTGTTGTCATGATAAGAAAAACACATTAATAATTTATGAAGTCATGCTAATCCTAGTGGTTAGTATTAGTTAATTATTTTTTCTGTAAAATATAGATATATTATGCAATGTTTTACTTATATCATATTTATGGTGCAAGCTGAAATAAACATAACTATACCTACTCTACTATTGCCTACTTAGGTATACTTTCTCTAATGTTGCTTTTCATTTCAGTATGAGGATCAATTCACAAACCTGTGGAACAAAAACGACTTTTGGGGTTGCGTAGCAAGAGAAGTGTTACAGCAACCATGCAGAGTGCAAAACTACGTGAAAGATGTATCGAGCTATCAAAACGTTGTGAGCCAAGAAATGCCTGCCCGGTTATCGTTGAGACGGCTCGGATCACAAGCTTTCGTTGTCTGGTTCATTATTGGGTATCTTCTGTTCCGGATGTTTTCTTATAGCGGCTTTTTCTACGTATTTCTTTTGGTTGTCATGTGGATTACTTACGTGTTAATAAAGGCAAGCTTGAAAACATTGAAAATCGTGATTTAGATTCAAGTAAGGAATATTGTTTTTATTAAATTATTTTTTGAATACCCATTTTTTTATTAATGATTCTGAAATTGTCAGACAGTTCAATAAATGTCCTGCGAGGGTGGTTCGTTCACCGGTGTCAGATCCCGAGAGAACTCGTGTTCGATCCCCAGGGGAGTACAATATTGTGCATGGTTTGGTTGGTTAAGTACGCCTAGCTACTACCATCTTACCTAGACGGTCTGTCGCCATAACAACAAATAGTAATTGTTGTGTTCCGGCAGGCAGATGCAGGCAGAGGTAAGATAGCCAGATCCTTTGTTGAGTATTCCAGGTGAAGAGTGCTGCCACCTTCGGCCTCATTATAACTTGAAAGCAAGTGAGCTGACGGCCATGCGCTTCCCCGTCAAACAATAAAAAAAAAACATATTTTTCAAAATTTATTAAATAAATCCTAGCAATATTTTTTGAGTGTAAGCTTAGGCACTATATTCATAGAGGTTAGTTCCTGGAAGAGCAGCTTGCAGGCGTAGGGCATGTCGACGGAGGAGACGGCGGCGGAGGAGCGGCAGGCGTGGCACCACGCGCGGCTCGCCAGCCGACCGCACGCGCCGCAGATGTGCGCGCTGAACGCGTCCGACGCCAGCATCAGGCGCTCCATCAGCAGCATGCTGCAACGAACAACACGCTTGAGTCTCTTCAGAAAATTCACTCTAATCCATCAGTGGATTCTACCCTTTCTTTCACTAGTCCATTAAGAGGGCCCTGGTACTCCGGGAGAGCGAAAAGCGAGTACTAAAAAGAACGGGAGAACTAAAAATAAACGTAGTTCCTTTTTCATTTCGAAGTGGTAAGTATAGCCCTTCGTCTGGGCCTGCTTAATGGATATGTTTTTACATTTTTGTTCCACTTTAATGCATCAATGGATCTGTTTCTACATACTACTACTAGAGCGGAATATCAAAGGCAGTGGAAAATAATCCATGACAGCAATGGATTAGAGTGACAATTTAGTAACAACTGCTTAGCACTAGAGAGCCAGTTAAAGGTCTCACGTTGTCTATTCCAGCGGTGAAAAATTAAAATTGACTAGTAAAAGTACTCCTACAAAACATGCACAATAAGCTAATTGTTTGAATAATCCAATCAAATGTCTTGAACCTTTTTTGGATTTTTTGGATTGTGTTTAGTTACCTAGCTCCGTATCCGATGAGACAATCACGCTCCATTTCTCCCAGCCTCAGCCCGCCGTCCCGCGAGCGTCCCTCTGTGGGCTGCCTCGTTAGCACGGCGCGGGGGCCGCGCGCTCGAGCGTGCATCTTGTCTTGTACCATGTGTTTTAGTTTCTGGTAATATACCTGTGGAACAAACCATATGTTTACTTCTAAGCCAGATGTTTGATTAGTAATAATAATAATAAATATTACAGCACATTAATTTTTACACAGCGCAATCTAGCCCCAAACTAAGCATAGCTTGTAATATGGGAACTAGATTACGGATAATCCTTAAATACTTTTGTAAATACATACGTACTATATGATACAACACCCAAACACAGAACCAACATCTACATTCATCACACAAATGTTTGTCCTGGGTGGGATTCGAACCTACATCCTACAGCGCAGAAAGCAGAGTTACTACCAACTGAGCTATGGGGCTTGTTAATGGAGATTAGGAGTGTAGTTTGGATCACTTTACTAAATAGACGGCATTTACAAATATTTATGGCTTTTAGAAGTTATTGCAACTAAACATTTAAAAACAGCTCTTTTACGAATCACCAATGTCCACCACGCGTTGGAAAGTCAATCCGTGTCTGTACATAAGATGTATCGTATCTCCGCGCTCCTTCGCTATTACGTGACAGAGCCGTCTACTCATAACACGGCTTCTTCTGACTTTAAGTCATTATTTAATTGTTTCGCTACATTTTCATAAATATTGTAGTGATCGCCGTGGCGTCGTAAGCTATGAACGTCGTCAGTCGAGCCGTATCGCTATTAATGTCGGTTACTAGATTGGACCTCACTTTGGCACTAAACTTTTTACGAGGCTCCCCTTTTTTTGCATTTATAAGCGTGCTTACCGGTCCTGAATAAATATACGCCTCCAGAGGTTCCCCAGTTAGCCCCGAGTAGAAGATATCTTTGCCGTGATAGTTGTAACCATGTTTTTCCAGCTCTTTGCAAACATCCCGTACTTTGGACCCTCCAAATGCAGTTCCTGAAATTCAAAGTGATGTTGAGATCTCATACAATACACCTGATAGCTCGAGTTGCACAAGTTGATCTTACCATAGTGGAATTTTCCCTCCATCAGCCCCGCCTTTCCCGCTAACAATTCGATAGTTTTCCCGACCGTCATCCGCGACGGGAAACCGTGGGGGTTCATGATCATATCAGGACAGATCCCTCTATCATTGAAAGGCATATCTTCCTGCTGCACTATCAAACCGGTCACACCTTTCTGTCCGTGTCGGGAACTGAATTTATCTCCTATTTCTGGTATTCGCGTCTGCCTCAGAAGAATTTTGATGAGAAACGCGTCCTCGGAGTTGGTAGATACCATGACGTTTTCGATGTAAGATTCAACGGGGCCTTTGTACGTGACCGGTACGTCTTTGTATTCGATGACTTGAGGGGTCGCTTGTCCTTGGGATACGCTGCTGACGTTGGCTGGCGGCATCTGCTTGTTTATAAGCACTTGTCTGTTTTCGACCATTTCTCCCGGGGAAGCGATGCCGTCCGCGTCGAGTATGTCGTGGGTTTTTATGACCTTACCGGTTGTAGCGTCTCGCGAAGGGCCTAAGATTCTGTCTGATGTTTGGTTGCTGTACCGTTTCATTGTAGTCTTAGCGCTTTTGTAGACGAGGCACCGGCCGTACCCGCGGTCGATCGAGGCCCGGTTGAGAATAAGGGCGTCTTCGATGTCGTAGCCGCTGTAACTCATCACGGCAACTGTGGCGTTCTGCCCGGCCGGTAGTTTGTCGAAGTTGGTCAGCTCTATGGTCCTCGTTTTGACCATGGGACATTGCGGGTACACCAGGTTGTACATGAGGGTGTCTATTCGGTTTCTTTGGTTATATGCGATTGTTCCTGAAAATATCAACAGTCCTGAGAATATTCATATTCATTTATTTCATGCATACATAATCACATAATCAATACTATAATTAATTATGTGACCCAGTTAGGGTGTAGCACTTTTGTACACTTATCTATGTTTGTTTAGAACAATCATTTAAATGTTTAAGTCGGTATTTTAATATGTCAAGAAATTATTATAATATGCCAATAAATTAATAAAATTATATACTACTTTGTTAAGTTACTTATTTTAGGAATATTGACCTCGAAATAAAGATCCTTCCCCTCAATGGATATACTTGGAGGCAACTAAGGATAATACCAAGCTATTGGCAAACAAGCCTCATAGCTCAGTTGGTGGTAACTCTGCCTTCTCCGCTGTAGGCTGTAGGATGATTCCCACACAGGACAAACATTTATGTGATGAATATAGATGTTTGTTCTGTGTTTGGGCGTTGTATTGTATGATAAGTATGTATTTAAAAAAAAAGTATTTAACTATTCTATCCGTTATCTAGTTCCCTTATTACAAGCTAAGCTTAGGGGGGCTAGATGGCGCTGTGTGAAATTAATGTCCTGATTTATTTTGTTGGCGGTAGCACCCACTAAGTACTCATCATCAGTACTGCGATCACCAACACATCAGCCAAGCGACGCGAGACTTATGTCCTGCAGTGGACTTTTTCGGGCAACAATGATGGTGACGAGGTACCTATATATGATGAATGTGGACCCCCGACCCCGCCTAAGAGTGAGATAAGAGCAGTAAGACTTACCCATGGCTTGCTTGCCCATGGCGCATTGATATGTATTCCTCGGACTCTGGTTATGATGCGGATACGGCACCAGTCCCGCGCACACTCCCAGTATCGTAAAAGGCTCTATCTCCAAATGCGTCGTGACGTACGGATCGATGTCGTACTCCCTGGTCGCGATGTAGCTGTCGTTCTCCTCGTTCACGTCCAGGTATTCAATCAGCCCATCGTTAAGGAAATCCTGGAACTTTCTGATTCCGCGATTGAGTTCGTCGATATGGTGCTGGTGTACCAAAGGGTTTCCTTTCTCCACGATGATGTAAGGCCGGCAGAGCCTGCCGCCGTCGCTGCAAATGTACACAGTTCGCTGGTTGTGGTTTGGATATATAGAAACGAATGCGGAGATAAGACTTCGCCGGCGAAACATTCGGAACACTTTGATTAGTCTTTTGTACTGTCGTGTTACTCCGAGAATGTTACCTGGAAACGATATAGCTATTTGTAATGGTGTCTGCAATGATCTAGGTAGCGGACTCTAGGCCCCTAGGGTCGTAGGATAGAAGGCGTTAAGAAATTTTCAGGAGATGGGATCCTGATACTAATACCTTTATAGGCATTCACTGCAACTTTTTACCCACTAGAGGCTCATGTCTAGTAAAACAGGAAAAAAGTAAAATTTGATGACATGATGAAACCAGCTATTACTCAATTTCCAAAAGACTTGAGTAACCCAATTGACTCCCACTTTTTTAGACAGAATTATTCTATAGGATATTCAACCTTTTCGACACCAAAATTCCTCATCAAGTAACTAATCACTTGGAAAAGATATTGTCAATCAAGCATAACATGAATTCGAATGTCAAGAGACAGTCAACGATAAGAATAATTCTTACCATTGAGAAAAACCAAGTAAACAGCAGGATGGTTGATCTCCTCTCCCCCTAGAAGCCTGACATCCTCGACGCCCGCGTTACAAGCCAGCCTCGCGATCGGGTCCTCGGAACACTCTGTTGTAATATGAGTCATCAGAGCCAAGTTCTTGACTAACCCGCAAGCCTCACCCTCGGGTGTGTCTGAAGGACATAGCATGCCCCATTGCGAAGGCTGCAATGAACGCGGACCAGACACTTTGCGCGTCTTCTCGAACTGAGAGTTGACTCGGGTCATCATGCCCAGTGCCGAGATGTAGGACAGGCGTGAGAGGACTTGGGTCACGCCGTGTCGCTCCATTTTGAATCTTTTTATTGTCCAGTTACCCTAAAAGATAAAAAGATTATGCAAGCGTATACGGAATCATCTTAAAAACTAGCTTTTAGTTTTTCGAAGAGAACATTTGGAATTCCCTTTCGAATTTATTTAAATACGTATACTAGCTGTACCAGAGGCCTTAGTATAAGTTTCTGACAGCTAACTGAAACTATTTTCTCGAGATGAGCAGTATAATATATCAAGGAACGTAACGATAGCACTACAACCAACCATCCGCCTGCCCACCATGGTGATTATGGCAATCTTTTTGGGGCTACGATGATGATGATGATGGTGATGCTGACCCACGCCAACCTATATAATGAGGGAGAATAACCATTGATGATGATGAACTAACATTTTATAAAGAATGCAAACTTATAAACTACCCCTCGGAATAATGTTCCTCAGAATAGTCGTCTTAAGTAACAATTAGCAACTCTGCATTATACATGTTCTATATACCTTTTACATACTTTTTGCAACTGCAGATATTAAAACATTTAAATTAAAATCTCCAAGAATTATTTTACATCTTCATCAACTCATCACTTGTCATCAACGTTTTGCTTTAGCATAGGAAAAAATAAGTTTCAAGTGTTTGACATTACACGCATCACGACGAAAACGTCTCTGGACCACGCTTAACTCAGATAGTACGGCACCAATTTCAATTATGTTTGAATGGTAGATAGTGTAATATTTAGGTTAACATCTTATATTGAATTTATCAAAATTTAATCGTAAATAAAAAATATATGCATGTTTCCAAACAAAATGGAAGAGGTAAATATTATTAAAATCAACACAAACTTTTTCTGATTCTCTGTATTACCAATCTGTAATCTGTATTTTCATGCTTAGCTGCGTGTTTTAAGTACTTTTACTTGAAAATATTTCACACAGCTTTCCTACGATTTTGTTCTTATAATAGTCTTTTTTTTAGCAAACCTTCGTTGCTTCGTATAGGAGAGAATATGAATGAGATTTAAAATACAGCGTTCTCAAAAGGATTTCCTTGTAACCGTTTTTATCTCTTGAAGTGAT
This sequence comes from Venusia cambrica, assembly GCA_951394065.1. Classification (NCBI taxonomy): domain Eukaryota; kingdom Metazoa; phylum Arthropoda; class Insecta; order Lepidoptera; family Geometridae; genus Venusia; species Venusia cambrica. Next base: position 7,937,817 of record OX596060.1, on the reverse strand, counting down.
GGTGCATTCTATGTTGCAACATGCTTGCCTAGAAAAGCCTGTTCACTCGCGACTTGCAAACAGGTGCGGTTATGGTTAGGCATAGGTGACTTACACTAGAGATAGCAGCAAACAGTCCATTAGCAATCAAATCGGGCCTCATATACTTCACAATATCGAACGGAGCTACTTTGATTTTCGGAATAAGTTTATCAGCAGTCATTTTCATCTCCCAGTTGAATCTTTTGAACAGGTCTTCGAACATCAGCGCTAGTAACGAACCCGCGAGCTCAAGTCTCTTATTGCCGTAATAATCTGGGTCATCTATAGCAGCTTTGCTGTTCTCCGCTTCGATAACTCGTTTGACCATGATGGCGAGGTATATAGCTTTTACGTAGAAGTTGTAGTTTTCAACAGTAACATGCGCTAGGATTGTAGTGGCGAGGAGATCGCGTGCTTCATCGATCGGTGTGCGGTTTTTGGAGCTTGAGCTCTGAAACCTGAAACCCAAACAATGTCAAGTAAAGTCTAGTCATCATAATCATCATTTCAGCCCACATACGTCCACTGCTGAACATAGGCCTCCCCCAATCGACATTGTGGCAACAGCCACAATGTCGTCGGTCCATCGAGTGGCGGGGGTCTTCCCACACTCCGTTTCGCGTTTAATCGTGGTCGCCATGCAAGAACCTTTGCTCCCCAGCGGTTATCGAATAAGCAAATCCTAAGAGGGACTTGTACAAAAACACTATAATATAAAGAAAACAATACTATAATATGAGGCTACAAAACAGTTCTCCAAAACCTTCTATGCATTAAAGTTATCTTGGGTTATAAATCCCAAGATGGGTTGCACATTGCATTGCTGAATTCAGTTTCATTTCCATTTTATAGATTTTAGAGAAGTTGATTAAGTAAGGGATTATGTGATGATGGTATTATATTACTGCAACATACAATTACGTTCAATATTGGTAAAGTTTGTGGTAAGTTGTTTTTTTTTTTACCTTTTAACCTTAAATTTACTTCCAATATAAGCAAGGGCCTGGTTTTGAGTGAAAATCTTCAAATTATGGCAATCCATGATGCAAGGAGCCATCTTCTTCACAATGTAGTCTTCAGTCCCAACCAGTTGCATTATTTCTTGGTCACTGCAGATTCCCATGGCTTTAAATGCTACCGCAATGGGAATATCCTGAAAAAAACACCTAATCCATCAGAGTGGATTTTTTGGGACTAAATCATCCCAAATCCCAAAAAGGAGTAGGTGTGATTTACCATCTAATGATCTACCCTGGGCATTGGAATCTCTGGCTTTTGTTAGCCCTTAAATAGAACAATATTATGAGTACAAGAATGTGCATACACAAAATTGTTTTATAATCTAATTGACTGAATCAATACAGCACTCAAACTTTAGGTCTGAGAAACATTTTTATGGGGTTCCTTTTGACTACAAATTGTTATGGAAAAAATCTGCAGGCTACCAGAAAGTCAACATAGAATGATAGATGGGAAACTTTTTATGTTCACCAATATAACACAAAAACAAGCAAGGACAACAATACAAGTTCACTTCTTTGTAAAATATAAGTTTTTTATGAAACTGGCCTCTTGCTGCTATTTTAAGGTACATAATAAGTTAACATTATTATAACTAGGATTCGTTTTATTACTTTACTAGGGATAAAAAAAATTGAATCTTAATAGGGACAAATAATTTGTAAAGAAAAACTTACATCAGATAATGCATTGTGCCTCAGTACATATTTGCTGCTCTTCACTATGACATTAGTTCTAGTTTTCTTCTCATGAGTAGAGCTGGTAACTTGGCACTGAATAGCTCCCTTAAATTCATCTACTATCATTCTATTCCTAGAAAGTTGCTCCTGAATAAGGATTACTTTTTCTTGACCTAAAAAAAATATCTTATGTAACTATTAATTTCAGCTTAAAGAAAACTTTTTAAATAAAAATAGTTTTATAGATATGTTTCAAATGTGCCTCTGCTTACACTCTATGATCGGAAATCCTCAAAGATGACAAAAACCAAACTATAGTAGAGATCAGAGTGAGTGTTCAAAGAGAATAAATAGGTGAAGTTTTTTATTTTATTTATTTAAATACACCAACATTTGTACAAGTTATGGTGATTTAATGAATAGTATATAAAATATAATGGATTAACATTATTTACTTTAATCCATTATACTGAAAATGTATTGATTTCAGAACCTCCAAATACTGAAATCAACTATAGTAGGCGCGCAAGTTCCATGCAGTCTGAGGTGACTCATTCCTAAGCTCTGCACTCAACTTGCATGCCTTCTGTACTTGACTTTGTGGCAGCTATTATTATTTTATCAAGCACATAAAAATGGCTTCATAATAAAAAAATCATCAGTTTCAATAAACAACCATTAAAAACAAACCAAGGAAGTGTGACAGGCCAAACAGAAGATGGGTTAGTGACATAAAGACTGTAACTTAGGTAGCACATGGATAAGAGAGGCTGGTGGTAGAAAAAAATGGTCCCAGTAGGAACAGGCCTTTGTCAAAAGAAACACAGGCCAAATAAGCTTGATAAAATAATTTAGATTTATGTTAACTATATGAATAAAAGGATTTTATTAATATAAAACAATAACCGCAACAAATTCAATGTTGTTAATCTTTTAGATAAAATATCTACCTCTAATGATGAAATAACCGCCAGGGTCGTGTGGACACTCATTCAATTTAGCTAATTCATAGTCCGATTTATTGGTTAACACACAGTTGGATGATCGCAGCATGAGAGGCATTCTGTAAACATAATTAAAACAACACTTAAGTAGTGTTTTCACATATTTTTACAGTATTAATTTTCGAAATCCACTCTCAATACATGGATGACTGACAAAGAGCTGTGCCTGGTCATCTAAACAAAAGAATGTTTAAACATGGGCTAGTTACCTTCCAATCAACTGCTTATTTTTAATAACTCGCTGATTTCCTCTTATATATTCAATATCAACAGTGATAGGAGCTGAATATGTCATGTCCCTCAGGCGGCATTCATGAGGCGTTGTAGGTTTCGATACATTGAAACCTTCTTCAAGATCAGGAGTGCCTACATAGGCATTTAAGTATTTGATATAAAACAGTGGATCAGCATCACAGAAGACTTTCTCATTAGCTTGTACTATCTTCTTGATTTCAACATTTATAAAGTAATTGAATGAATCTATGTGTTGTTTTACCAACCCTTTGACTTGTAAGAATGATGGAACTAGCTTCCATTTGTCCTGAAAAGTTTAAAAAGTAATTAAACATTTTTTGCAACCCTGGAAACATGTAAACCATACTATATTTGTAGTAGACTGAAACTGAAAAATTACAAACATAATAACCTCCAAACATTTTATAGGTTCCCGTAAGCCTTTGCCAGAGTCCCAATCATTTTGTTTCTTGTTCAATTCACCCATATTTGTTGTTACAATCTCGTGGATGGAGTCTGCTGGATAAGTTCACACACATCACATACACAGCACGCAATTTCACATTTTCATTTTGTTTACTGTTTTACTCTATCTGGTGTTGCCACCATCTCATTTTGATTTTCCCCGGACTACTCATGAAATTTCCCTAAATTAGATGCTTTCCAAATTATTTTCTCCTAAACAAGCATAAAAACAAAAAGGTGAATTATTAAGTATTGAACTTTATATTATTAAATTATTAAACAACAAACTTTATATTTATATATAAAATGCTTCCAATGTTTCGGTTTCCAAATCTAACTCTTCGGTGTGTATATAAAAACTTTATCCATCGAGTCTTTTTTTTTCATTTTTATTGTACGACGGGGAGGTGCTTGACCTTCATCTCACCTGATTTTCAAGTTTTGATAAGGCCGAAGGTGGAAGCGCACTTCACCCAAAATTCTCAACCTACTGAGGAACTAGCTATCTTACGTCTAAATACCGAAATACAACATTTTTGAAGAATGTTTTTCGTGGCGACATACTAAGTAAGGTGGTGGTAGCAAGCCAGGCGGACGCAAATAAAATCCTACCACCAACCAAACCAAGCACAATATTGTAGGTACTCCGCGTCTGTCAGGATAACTAAAACAGAAGACTTGTTATTCACTTGAACGCTGTACCTTACCAGCTTCAAATTTTGAGATGTTTCAATAGGTAATCGGTTCTTCAGCTTATTTTTACTAATAAATCATTTAATATTATAACATTTTCCGGAGTTACAAGCAAAGCAGCTTGTATTTGATATCTCTCTTCTGCATATAATTATTTCCTAGAGATAGGCGCACTTCTGGCACTCGCATTTGCATGCCAACTTACTAGCAATTACATACTCTATGGTTCTGATCACTAAGTACAGTATCTACTTTTGTTCGGATACACGCAGTCACGACCATATTTTGCGAAACGAAAAACATATTATTGGCTATTAGCTACCCTAATTTTATTTTTTTACCCTCTATAATCCCCTAAATTATTTTATACCGTAAAAAAATCCGCTAAACGTTAACAAATCCCCTAAATCTAGGGGAAAATACCCTAAAAATACTATTTAGGCACCGAGTACCGACTCTGCTTGCCGATCTAACTAATCTGTACATTAGTAGTCAGTGATCGAATCTATCTTTTGCACAGAACACTAACTTTTAACCGCTTCTGTGGTCTAGTGGGTAATCCATCGATTTCAGATCCAGAGGTCCTGGGTTTGATCCCCAGGAGGAGCAATATTGTGCATGGTTTGGTTGGTGGTAGGATTTTGCATGAGTTCGCCTGGCTAGCTACCACCGTCTTACCTAATTCGGTCGCCATAATAACAATTCTTAAAAAAAAATTGTGTTCCGGCATTAAGAAGTAAAATAGCCAGTTCCTCAGTTTGTTGAGGATTCCGGGTGAAATGCGCCTCTACCTTCGGCCTTATCTCAATTTGTAACCAGGTGAGAAGAATGCCAAGCGCTTTCCCGTCGTACAATATAAAAATGCGGTTTTTGCAGATGTGGCTAGAATTGTAAGTAGTCTATCATATTTATGTAGGAGTGTTAGAGGTCCCGGGTACGATCCCCAGGGGAGTACAATATTGAGGTTGGTTGGGTTGGTGGTAAGACTTTGTTTAAGTCCACCTGGGACGCTACCGCCGACGGCGAAGCCGATCTCCATTGATGGCTTTAAATTAGCTTCATGAGAACTAGAAACTATTTTTACCTACCGGGTATGTGTCATATCCGAAATGGCGTTTCCCATCTCAAAAGTGTACACATGTTATGAAACCTATCCGTTCAGTACATTTGACGGTAAAAATCGTTTCTAGTTCTCATGAAGCTAATTTAAAGCCATCAATGGAGATCGGCTTCGCCGTCGGCGGTAGCGTCCCTGGCTAGCTACCACCATCTTACCTAAGTTTGTCGCCATAACAATTCTAAATTGTTATGTTCTAGCATATAGAAATAAGGCTCATAATACTATGGATACCCAGCTCTTCAGACTTTTGAGGATGCCGGGTGAAGTGGGATGCCATCTTCAGCCTAATCATAATTAAAGTCCAAGCTCTTTCCCATCTTAGTTACGATAACATACATCAATATTAATATAAATGTTTGTCTTTGGTTAAAATCGAACCCACAATCTACAGCTCATAAGTCAGAGGAATTGCCAACTGAGCTGTGAGGCTTGTCAATTATTTGTATAGGTACTCATTTAATCAAGTAATTTTTCAAAGATTATGGCTAAACCCTAGTCTTGAGGAGGCTTATGTGCAATAGTGGGCTGTTATGGAAATACTAACTATGACTAAAATTAAATGGATGTTGTAAGAGTCGTATTGGTAAATAAATCTTGTTTTTACGATCAGACGTCACCTATTTGTTCCTGCCTGGCCCATCAGCTGACATTACCAGTACAACTGTGCAGTAACTTCTGAACACGCGAGTTGCTACTGCTTCTGTATCACAAGCTCCCTCTAAAATTGCTGTACCCTTCGAAACGTGAGTTTTTGACCCGGTGGAATGTTTCTGGTGAAATAAAACACGAACCAACAACAAAAATTGTTTGAAATGTATGTGTAAGTTAGGTATTTGTACTAAATATTACTATGTTGGTAGGCACAAAAAGTTAGATACGGTAAGTAATGAAGGTATAGGTAATATCAAGAGTAGAAGAGCCTTTTGTGAAAGGGCTCGTCCGGGGAAGTACTATCACCATACCTATTTTAGCCACCAAGCAGCATTGCTATGTTCCGGTTAGAAGGATATGGTTTCCGGTGAAATTACGGGCACGCGAGGCTTAACACCTTTTTGCTTCAAGTTGACGGGCGTAATGCAGTGCCACGTAGGCTTTGTTCTTTGTGGATTTGACATTAGATTAAGGAAAAATTGCAAAAGCATACTTTTTTAGTCACATCATTATTATAATAAAAATATTTTAAATAATTTTAAACTTACTACCCCCCTTCCTTCATGAACGCATAGTGGTATTATATTGAAATGCATATCAATTACTCAAGTTAATAATACCATCAAGCTGTAACAAAATCAAACTTCTATGTCAATGCAATCAAAAGGAACAGCAATTTAAGCCGCATATTTTGAAACTCGCAACTATTCGCAAGGAAATCAAAACCTAAAGGATACTTCCAGTTGACCTAGAGCCTTGAAATTTGGCATGTAGCAACGTTTTATAGCACACATAGAGGAAAAAATCCGAAAAACTTAAATTTTTTGTTACATCACATAATAATTAATAATAAGAAACGATAAAGAGACGTTTGTCTTTTTTGAAATTTATGCTCCTCCAGCTTTCCACATTGTAATGTTATGGATTTCATTTAGCAATAAAAATATAATAACTCAGATACCTACAGGCTTGTATGGAACCCTCAGTGCACGATTCCACCTCGCACTTGGCCGTTTTTTTTTACTAATACGACGCTTCACTATTGCTTATCTAAACAGAATATTACCAAACAAAATTGAATAGGTAGATCAATCTGATATTCGTCAAATGGTCAATTCATCAAATTTTATATTTGGTCATATCACATAGATTATCAAATCGTCTTTACAGACTGTACACTGTACAGACAATGTACATGAAATCTATCAAATACACTATTCGTTAAGTAGTTTAGGTACAATCAACTGTAAAAATGATAGTAGTTTGCCTCGTGAATGATGTTTTATGAATTCACAAAAAAAATACAATTAAATTATCACACAAGGGGAACAGTCGGATTACATATGGACCTTTACAAACAGTCTATAGGTAACTAAACTATTCTAGACTGCTACCATACGGAACCGTGCCCAAGACACTGGCTGCATCGGGACGCTTTAAGGCTATGCTAATTCACTGGCGTATATAAGAGCCAGCATTGGTCTCGACCCCAAAAGACACAAATAGGTAATTTCTGTCGAGGCCACTTTATATTCGCCTTTTGTGATCCTCGGCTGAATCAGCCACATCACCAGCCCTAATTGAGTTCCAAGCCGATCAGATGGCGCAAGAGTGTTGACGCATGTAGCGTCCAACACTAAAGGACAAAAAATTATTTATTTTTAATTCATTTATTCTTCCTCTAGTAGGTATGTAATTGATATCGATATATTTAATTGAAAACGGCTGCACATCACTTTCACGATCCATTTTGTTGGTAGAATTGATTGTGTCACTTCCGACTTCATGCTTAAATAAAATGCTTACGACAAAAGACAAAACAGGACTGATTCTGGGTTATCAATTTTCACTAACATATTTTTTCAGAATAACGGATTATTTCTTGAAAATGTATAAACTTTAGAGATAGTCCCTGTATGTATGATGACATACATTTGCCGTCAGCATTTTGCCTCAGCTCCGTACTTTAGATTCAGAGCAGTGCTAAGCAAAACAATCAACGAGACGGTCGCGAATGGTCAAACTTACTTACTTAACATAATTAAGTAATAATAAAACGTATTACTAACGGTCAACAGTGTTTCTCCTTATCATCATCATCTAGCACTCAACTTAACTACATATATATTACTGTACGAATCACACAGGCTCGTACAGTCCATTATGTCTTTTGTCGTAAACATTTTATTTTAGCATGGAGTCCCGTCTCTTCTTACGTAGCTTTATTTTAAAATTATCTAGTAGATGGAACGGAGTACACAGTACACTAATATCCATACGGCTGCTTTTATCTGGGTTAGATGTCCGTTCCTCTCTCCTTAATCCAACCAAATTCCAATTTCATTCTTATTCAATCAATCAAATCAAATTGTATTGTATGACAGTAATAGTACAAAATGTAAAAAAGCTATTTTTCGAAATTCTTTGCTGAAATCCCCTCATAGTTTTTATTCACCTAGGATACATAGGTATTCATCTGTGTATCACACAAACATTTCCAGAAATGTGTTTCTGTTAGAGTAAGCAAGTGACCAGAATGGTGTTTGATACGATTCCGCGAAATGTACGCATTCTCCTGCTTGGTGATCCTGGCGTTGGCAAAACATCACTTATTCTTTCATTGGTGACTGAAGAGTTCACAGACCATGTACCCCCTAAAGCGGAAGAGATTACTATACCAGCAGATGTGACGCCAGAACAAGTTCCTACCAATATTGTTGACATTTGTGGTGAGTAACGTAGGTAGGTACTCACCTGATGATGATGAGCTAACATTTTTCTAAGGACTACGAACTTAAACACTACACACGGATGTACCGTGATGTTACGTAGCCAAGTATAAGCAGCAATATACAGCAACTCTTCAATCATGTCATGTTCGGAAAAAAAAACTAAAAACTGTATTTTTATGCTCAGCGTGTCTTTAGTAGTTATGGGTACCCAGGTAGCACCTATTTTTACTTAAAAATATTAATCGTACCTACCTACGCATTTTCCACGATTTTATTTAAGGTATAAAATACAATTATGAAATCAGGTAGGTACCTACTATGTACCTACACAAAGTTTGACTGCTGTGTAGGTAATTTCCTCTGCATATTTTTGACAAATGATATAAGTCTTGATAAGATTGATTATAATGTGTAATAAAACTCATTTTAAAAGACAAAAAATACTTTATTACCTATAGTACATATACATATTCATTTCTTATTGGTAACTACATGATCAAGTGAACTTTGCAACAAAATAAATAAATAAACATCACATAGTTTAATAGTTATTAATACTAGAGGGAATATGCATAAGCTGTAGTAATCACCATAATTGGGATCAGAACCACCTCAGGGGTTCTGATCTCAATAATGGAGATTGCTCATCAATGTGGCTCTTTTCTTTGGTTGAAAACTTTGGGAATGATGGCATAAATCTGGACAGCCCAGTTATTAGCAGATATTCAACAACAATAAAGGGTTCCTGATCCAAACCGGGACTCTGAAGGCAAATTCCACAAATTAAAAATTGTAAAGAAATGCAATTAATTTTAACTATCATTGATTGTGATTTCACTCTCACTCACTATGGCCAGATTCCCAGGCCAGGTGACACTATATTTAAATCAATGATTATCATAAGCCTGTGAAACAAATGTTCCATAATTTACTTTGCTTAGTATTTATAGATAAAAGGTTCAAGTCCATCCAGTCAATAAAAATTGTTGAGATAATATTTTTTAATTCACTATACTTGGAATGTCTGATTTGAATAATTAAAAAAGTTATCTACAGGTTCTGAAACAGCCTTGACTATGAATGAAGTGATTTAGGTATTTGGTATTAATACCAACATACAAATATAGTTGTATATTGTCTTCCGGCGTTTATATTAACTTTTTAAACATTAAAAAGTGGTTATAGTGACATAGCTATATAACAGTTGGACATACACAATTGCAGATTTTTTGTAGGTATTATGTGTTCTTTAAAACTGTAGAACATTAGTTTGTTCCATTATAAATAGTTTTCGCAACGCGTGGGATGTAAGGAATTTTACTGGTCATTTTCCTTCACCCCGGCTACATTATTAGGGTTTCCGTAAGAATCCCTAATAAAACCTGATAAAAAATATTGCCTCTGTTACTCAGTGATATACCCACTATAGATTCATAAAAAAAATTCACTAATAGAATGTTATCATTCTGTTAGCGATTTTTTTTTTATCGGTGTTGTAGTTTTTGAGCCTATTTAAGATCCAGACTGAAATCTCGTTATGTATTTATGATTTTTGGTTGAGCCTATTCTATACATAAATAAATAAATATTACAGGACACTAATTTCACACAGCGCCACCTAGTCCCAAACTAAGCATAACTTATAATATGGGAACTAGAAACTAACTAAACATAGACATACAAAAATTCTAAAATTACAAATCTTTTCTCTATATCCATAAAGACCATATTATGGTGTGTAACTGATTGTATGGTTAAATATAACGGATACCTTAGACTTACCAGACATCACAATATCTCAATTTGGAGCTTATATGGCTCAAATGACCTATCTCTAACCAAGCCTTACTACATAGGTCATAAAACATCATCCTTATTTTATTAAGTCTTCCTCATTCATCCTCATCTTGCTTCTTATCGTTATCAAATAAATGTGTCTATTTCTATTTCTATCATGACCTCGGCGGCACTACATTGCTCCCGTTAACTTGAAGCATAAAGGTGTAAAGTCTCGCGTGCCCGTAATTTCACCGGCAAACATCCCCTTCAAAGCGGAACACAGCAATGATGCTTGGCGGCCGAAATAGGTACCTATGGAACTAGCTCGCGGCAGTCCCCGGTGTCGAGCAGGTCCGCCTTCTCGACGTCCATCTTCTCTGCGTATTTGACCCAGAATCTTACGTAAAACTTTCCTCTCAGCCACTAGTAGCTTGTTTTTCCTCTTGGACTTCAGTGTCCAAGCTTCGCATCCATCAATACATCATGATCGGTCTAATGACGGTCTTATCGGATCTTGGTTTTCCATCTAAGAATCTTGGACACCTTTTGTAAAGCTGCACTGCATCTGAGGGCATTTAATTTGTATGCGGATATCAATTTCCTCTTGCCTCGTGTTAGTGTCGGTCAGGTAACAGTGCGGCCGAGGTTTTAAAACTTCGCCCCTCTTTTATATGAAGTGGTCCCATAGTGAAGGTGCTGTCGTGGTATTCTCGTGCTTCGGTATCTCTTCATGTGGAGGCTTTCAGTTTTTTCGAGGCTGACCCTAAGGCCTACCTTAAGAGCTTCCGTGTCTAAGGCTTGAGCTTCTTCATCTACCCCTTCTTTGCAATGCTCTAGAAGTGCCAGATCATCTGCATACCCGATCACTATTTGTTGGCCATTGAGTAGATTACCACCCTCAACATTCATAACTTTGCTGATGATTTGCTCAAGGACCAGATTGAAGAGCATAGGGGATAGTGCGTCAACCTGTTAAGGTCGGTTACTAGGTACTTCAAAGTTTTTCGTTAGCTCAGTTCCGAATTTAACACGCATCTTGCTCTTTTTATTGGATACTTGTATCATTTTCACCAGTTTACACTAGGAATACCGAAGGAATCCTTACTAATCGTAATTGTTTTCCGCGTAAGATTACTTTCTGACATGCAAGACGTAGGAGAAGATCTAAGCAGTTGGTAAAAGCGCAGTGCCTCTGTAATTCGAACACTGTTTTCTACAGCCTTTTTTGTGCACTGGACAGAGTACCTTTCCCGACGTTCCATTACTATTGTCTATTGAAGGCACTGGCACTTCGGCGCACCGACGAAGCAGTGTGAAGTGCTTGGCGCCGGACTTCGTCAGGTCGTAAGCCAGGCTGACCTTTACAGATCTACTAAAAGATATACAGTTAACTAATTAATAAACGATTCAGTTGCCTAATAAGTAGGTACCTATATAATATTATTATATATCGCACCTTAATACCTAGAATGTCATGAAGGAAATTCGTATGTTTTGGTAATTGACTCCACGAAATTGTCTACTCGATAATGATAGTTATAAACTTTTTTTGAATAAAAACGGAACCGACTTCACCACTAAAAACTTAAAAATAACTCTGAGGTATGTAATTTGATGTTAATGCCGAATTGCCAAGCAAAACAATATGTTTATTGTATGCCTTCAAATTTTATGAACTTACTCTTGAGAGTTTTTTTTTAGATTTTAGTGATGAAGTCGGTTCCACTTTTATTCAATAAAGTTAATTTTTAGCTTTTTTTCGTTGTAAAACCTACTACATCACGACGTCTCCGACTCCGACACCCTATTTAAGAGTCGTGTGAGGGTGCAATAATACGGGATTCTGTGAAATATCTACGCAATGATACGAACGAAGATAAATACAGATGACCTAAACAAATGTTAAAAATCGGTTCCTACTATTATATATACACAGTCAGGTCATAAATTCTGTCACAAGTTTAATATAAAATAATTGAAACAAGTTTATTAATTATGTAACCATTTATATACCAAAATGAACTTAACGAAACATAGATTCTTATGACAATAAAGTTTATTCAAAATGACATCCGTGATTTTGAATACAGGCCTTCAATCTGCGCGGCCAGTCGTCTATCGCAGCACGAACGAGGTCCATGTCAATATCGGCGGCTGCCTTAATCAAGGATGTCTTGAGTGACTCCCAATTGGGATGAGGCTTTGAGCACGCCTTTTCCTCCAAGTGTTGCCATATCTTGTAATCTAACGGACTCAAATCTGGACTGGAGGAGGGCCAGTCTTCGTGCCGGATGAAGTCGATTTCACGCGCCGCCAGCCAGTCTTGTGTGCTCTTCGCTCTATGAGCTGGCGCCGAATCTTGTTGGAATACCCAGTGCCTGTTATTGAACATGGTATGAGAAACAGGTTCCACGAGGTTCGTCAGGACTGTATTTTGATACACAACTGCATTCGTTTTTACACCTTTCTCACAAAAATGTACCTCTGTTAAGCCCCAATAAGAAACTCCCAACCATACCATGAGCGAGGATAGAAAATGACCTCGTTGGACACGTGGAACACGGTTGCTCGCTTTTTCACTACTGTGTGCGTACACCTTATCATTTTGTTTGTTGTAGCTCTCTTCTACGGTAAAATTTTTTTCATCCGAAAAAAGAATTTCCCGATATTTTTTTCCCGCGTACCGCTTCAACAAAGCGCGGCATCTCTTCAGTCTCAGGTCCATTAGACGAGCATTTAAACGATGTCCTGTTTTTCTTCGATATGCCCGAAGCCCTAAGTCTTCATTTAACACCCTTTTCACCGTGGTTCTGCTTAACCCCATCTGAAGGGCCAACAGTTTCTGTTTACGTTTGGGATTTATTTGAATTCGCGCCTTCACAGCTTTTATCACTGCTGGAGTCCTAACAGACCGAGGGCGACCACTTCTTGACCTGTCATCTACACTAGAGTCTTCATTGTATCGTTTGATGGTACGATAAACGAATCTTTTGGTTATATTCAAATTTTTCAGTATGTCAAAAATTTGAATTGGCGCGTAACCGCAACGATGCAACGCAATAACTGCAACACGGTTTTCTTTAAGCGTCCACTCCATATTTAAAAATGAGTAAAATTCTGAATAGTATACTTTTTTTTTTTTCATGAACAATTCGAAATTCGAATTCAATAAACTTTTTTGTGGCCAGCATTCTAAAAGAAAAGTTTTTACTGTGTGACAATACTTATGACCTGACTGTGTATAATAAGCCTCGTAGCTCAGTTGGTAGTAACTCTGCCATCTGCGCTGTAGGTTGTGGGTTAGATTCTCACCCAGGACAAACATTTGTGTGATGAATATAGATGTTTGTTCTGTGTTTGGGTGTTATCATATAGTACGTATGTATTTAAGTATTCTATCCGTAATCTAGGTCCCATATTACAAGCTATGCTTAGTTTGTGGCTAGATGGCGCTGTGTAAAAATTAATGTCCTGTAATATTTATTTATTTTATTTATTAGTGCAGTGTACGGGTGCCTTATGTCAGGATAATGGGAACAATATTTCGTTCCCATTATCATGTTTTCCTGATTTTTTTTTTAAAAGCCAAACTGCTGAACTTGTTTTGAAAACATTTCTATGGGATTGGTCCTTCAACTCAACCGATTTGAAAAAATATTTTTTTAAATCGGTTGAGTAATAACGGAGTTCTGAGGTAATTCTAGTAGTCGTTAATGAGCCATGTTAGAAGCCTATAGTGGCGGCTCGTGAAGTCTGATACCAGAACTGTTAAATAGTCTACACAAAGAAATAAAGAATGAAAATATGTATTAACAAAAAAAAAATATAAGTATCATTACTACGATCACTAACACGCCTGCCAAGCGTGGTGATTATGGCAAAACCCTCCATTGCTTTCTTTAGCATTGGGGGAGGCAAATGTCCTATGCAATGTATTTTTATGGGCTGTGATGATGATGATGATGATGATGATAATAATGATGATACAAGTATACAGTATTTATAGCCAGAATGCATCATAAGACAATTCCACTAAGCCCAAACAATGTTAGGTTAAATTGTTTTTTTACGGAGTTTCACTGAACTGCCTACCCTTTGGCTTCATCATCAGATGACTATGATACCGGAAGGCAGGCAGTTCAGTGGAACTACTACGTAATCATCATTACTGCGATCACCAACACTCCTGCCAAGCGTGGTGATTATGGCAAAACCCTGATAATGATGATGATACTGGAAGGAAAGCAAGTTCAATAGGTCTACTCTAGTGACCGTTAATACCACAGCAAAGCAGAATACGCAATTTCGTTTACTTGGATGGCATATTTTTTACAGTTATTTTGATATAAAAAACAAACTGCTTTACCGAATTTGATGGAAATTCTATGGGACCACCTCGGAAGTATGGCCTACCAAACATAACAAGAATCATCAGTTTTTTTTTCGAGTTGGCGGAGAAATCATGTAATAAACAAACAAAAAAAAACAGATAGTCGAATTGAGAACCTCCTCTTTTTTTAAAGTTGGTTAAAAATGGCACAGGTTGTTTATGTTTTAATGTTTTTCGTCACCTTGGTAATCTGGCATTGAAATACTTAATTGATATATTGTTATTATTCACTTGTTTTATTGGGGGTTTAAAGAAAATATTAGCTTAGTGACACCAACAGCTTACAGCTGATATTGGCTGTGCATTTCTATGCTAATGTTAACGCCTGAAAATTTTTAGCCAAAATTACGAAGCCAATCTATTATAAACAATATTAAATAATCAAATAAAAAGTACTTCATTATTGGCCGAGCATTAGCACAGCTAGGAGCTTATCGGGTTGCACGATAAAGGGACTACCTATATAGGTTAGGTATGGAATATCGATAGGTACCTGCCCAGTCCTGGGAGTTTAATGTAACATCTACTGACACAGAATGGGGAATTCCCAGGATTTGTGAAGTTAAGGACCCCTTTAGATCACTTCCCAAAGGATATTGGTACAAAAAAAACAATTTTACTCAAGTAGTTTGGTAGGACTAGTACCTTCTATTATTTATTTGGGTACGCCATGCTAAAACCGTCTACCTAAAGAGAAGGGTGGTTACGGTTAAAATTTTTTACGACACACTCCATTTCTATCGGGTATGTAACCATCGGGGCACTTCAACTTCGGTATGGTTGTTATTCTTCTGTCCGAGAGTAAATCCACGTTATCATATTCGTTGTCATACCTGTAAATAATTAAGGTTTAATACATTTATTCATAAAAAGACAAATGTCACTTACTTATGAACAGTATGATCTTGGGTAACAATATACAGTGGGTAGGTATGTCGTCGACTAAACGTATCTAACGCAATTATTTCATAAGCAAAGAGTGGTCTTGCATAATATGTGTAGTGAGTTTAGATTTAAATGCGTTAAATGCGTGTACATTTTTTATTTCAGAGGGTAGATTGTTGTAAAGCTTTGCGCCTTCAAAGGTAATAATTGTCAGAATGTGAATCAAAAATACCTATTGTTGTCGTTAGGATGAATGTACCTATACCTACTCTGCCTGGTTATGTCATTGTATGCAATGCATACTATGCATGGTAAGATATGGTACCTATGGTGTGGTAATAAATAATTACCTATCATGAACTCCTGATTGTCTTGAAGCTATGATTTTTAGCAAAACAAACCCAGCTGGCTGTCTCCGTTACTTTATGTACTATGTAGGCAATCAATGATGTACAACATTTTTTCGCCTCTCGTCACTCGCCGTTTTTGCGACTGTAGATGCCTTTGCCCTATTCCACTAAGTTCAAATTTCAACTCGTTGACTAAATGGATTTTTTTTTTCAATTATTTCAACTTTATTGTGAAAGTTGAAATAAAAGGAATATTTTTATCCAGTAAGTTCAATTGAAACAAATAGCCCAAAGGAGGTTTAACTTTCGCGGGTACTAGTACTACTAACCTACCTACCTAACACATAACCGACAAACATAGATAAATGCCAGTGCGTGTCAAATGTAACCTTATCCACACATCTCGGCATGCTCCGGTTATGGATTCTTGGACTTCTGGATAATTAGGCGGGACGGTAATAACGTTCCTAGGAGTGTCTTCTGCGTGTTTCGTTACGTCAAGATCACGACAAGCTCCTTATTATGTACCTACCCATTCATAACCTGACAGATGACTTCGTTGGTCCTGATTGTGTTTTCACGTACAAAGGGTTTGTCTACGCTGGCTACTCGGTATTTAGGTACCTACCTTGGATAATTTGCTTGTTCAGCGAGGATCCAAATATCACGGCAATGTCCATTTACCCATTTTTGGCCATAAGGGCAATTGGTAGGGACAGTCACGACGTTTCGCAGGTTGAAACCATTATCTGGTCGAGCACTAGCGGAAGATATTATACAAATAACCACCAAGACACCAATCATCATTGGTAGGTACTTTAATAGGATAGAATTAACAATTGTTGCCCGCCGTCAATGATCCCATTATATATATTGACTGGGAACCCCGGTGAAAATCAGAATCAGAAATCAATTTTCAACGGTGTAATGGGAACACTGTTGAAAATTGATTTCTGATCTGTTTCTGCTAAGTTTCTGAAATGATAAGATTGTGCTAGGGCATGCGAGTCGATAAACGATAAGTTATCGGTGATTGGTTAAATTTAACAATAGAAAAAAAAACACAAAAACATAATACTTTATTTCATTAATTACTTTATTTATATCCTCTAGACTAGAGGGCGCCATATTTAACTAATTGTGACTTCACATAGCCTAAATATAGTCTATGTGGACGATTAAGACTTCAAATTAAAAAATACCTACCTACCTCATTTGTCAAGTTATTATAAGTAGTTCAGAAGTTATGAGGAAACAGATGAACATACATACAAATACATAATACATAAAAATTAGGCACTTAATGCTTGTATGTGGGTATGCCACATACAAACATTCAGTACCTACCTATTTAACCACGTATGAATGTAGATTCATACCGGTCAAAATCATAACCCTCCTTTTTTATTCACCGTATCTGGGTAAAGTGAAGGGGATCATCGTGCAAAAAATCATTTTTTATCTTGAAAATGTGGGGGTTAACCAGGTGGAAAAAGTCCACGGAAATCGAAACATTGTTTCGTTTCAGATTAAAAAAAAAACTGATACATAATTATCGGAAAATTAAAAAAAAAAAAAAATGTTAGGTACCTACTATCGGATATCGAAAATCTTCGATACATGGATGCCCTTATTGTGGCGTTTGCATGGATAATGATTACAGGTATTATCAAGGTATACCTAACAATTTGTTCTCATGTTTCATTGCAGACAAAACACAATCCTAATGAGTTTTCAACATTATAAAGTATTCCTATAAAATAAGATATGTATTTGCAGCTATGGGCCCTTGCCCGTAGCTGCACACCGCCCCGTCCCTGACTGGATGTTTCCTCTGGATTGTGATTATATTGTACGTTTATTACACCTTCATAAATTAAGGAAGCCAGGTCATTTAGCCACTGAATTTATGCAAGTGTAAATGCACTTAGCCAGCTTGCATCCTAGTAAGCAAGAAAGTAAGGTCGAGTCGAGCGCAAGTAGGGCTCCCGTACTGTCCAGGCACCAAAAAACTGGCATTTCCGTCATCAGCTCGATCAAAATAATTTTAACCGCCTCTGGTGTAGTGGTTCGCCCCCCGGTGTCAGTTCCAGAGGTCCCGGGTTCGATCCCCAGGGGGGTACAATATTGTGCGGTTTGGTTGGTGGTAGGACTTTGTTTAAGTCCCCCTGGCTAGCTACCACCATCTTATCTAAGTCTGTCGCCATAACAACAATGCTTCAAAATTTGATGTTCCGGCATTTAGAGGTAAGATAGCCAGTTCCTCAGTTTGTTGAGGATACCGGTGAGGTGCGTTTCCACCTTCTGCCCTATCATAACTTGAAAATCAGGTCAGATTAAGGACAAGCACCTCCCCTAAATACAAAAATAAAAAAAACGTTTGTGAAAAGATATCTATTGAAGTAGGTACCCACTTGTACTAATAGCTATTCGTATACGTAGGTACTTATGCTAACGTTCGTTCATTAAGTAGGTAGGTATTAGTATACCTATGTTAACATTCGCATCTCATAAAGTAGGTAGGTACACAAAGTAAGTAGGTATTAGAGAACATGCCTTCCTAGGTACCAAAACAAAAAAATCCTATCTAGGTATTTCCTAGTAAATAATGTAGGTAAGTACATGCCTGTCATGTTGAAGAACCAAAATTATGAAACTAGTTGTAATTATTGTAACAAAAAAACATTAACAATAATTTTATTTCAATTAAATTAGGTAGTAAAATTAAATATTATTGAAAATTTAATATATAATATTAAAATTTCAATAATATTTTATTTTATTTATTAAAAATTATTGGGGATCCTTCTGGGGAAAGTAGTATATTATGTATAATTAGTACCTACTACTTCTAAGTAGGTACATAGCACTTGGAATTGTGATAATACAAGTTGGATAGTTAGCAATGGAAAGTATGAGAGTTTGAAACCTCTATTGTTGCATTGTCTCTTTTATAATTATGTTTTTTGTGTAAACATATTTCAGTTGCGGAGCAATCAGTGGAGCAACTAGCTGAAGAAATAGAAAGGGCTCATGTTATATGCATAGTGTTTTCAGTTGACAAACAAGAAACACTTAACAAAATAGCCACATACTGGTTACCATTTGTAAGAGAAAACTGCCAAGATGACTATAGGAAGCCTGTTATTCTTGTGGGAAACAAGATAGATCTAATTGATTATTCTGTTATTGATGTAAGTCTCATCATGTTTTATTTGTTATGCTTTATACATGTGAAAAAGTAATGTATCTATTAAGTATTTAATATTATTGTTAACAGAATATTTGGGACATAGCTGAAGAGTACCCAGAGGTAGATAGATGCATAGAATGCTCTGCAAAATCACTTGTAAATGTATCTGAAATGTTCTACAATGCACAGAAAGCAGTCCTACACCCGATAAGCCCTATTTACTCAATAGATGAACAGGAGGTAAGATCTCACTGAACTACTCATTACAAACTTAACTAACACATTGTTTTAGGGTTTATTTTTATTAATGTAATTAGTAACTAAATGTGAATCACGATGTCTGTATAAATGAATAATATATTATTGAACTAAGTACAGACTCAGCCTAGTATGAAGACCATATATAGGTTAATCACTGTTATGTAATAAAAAGTAAAATTGATAGTAATGGTTCTTAGAATATCTCTTAGTAGGTACTAAATTTGTGAGAAAATAAATTTTATATTTATTTGTTGATTTAGTACCTATATTTCATTCACTTACATATACTAATTTTTACATATTATATTAATTTTAATATTTTTACATATACTAATTTTTGACTACCTCAAAAATAAAGTCGCACATAAATAAGGCATATACTACATACTACATAGGCTCATACAATCATAATTATCTTAATTTCTAAATGTATTAATCCAGCATTGGGTATTAGGAAGCATTACTGCCTCATATTATTTGTTCAAGACCTGTTTAAGTATATATGCCTTTTAGTGACTTTGCAATAACCGTATATATATATATATATATATATATTGTATAACAGTTATTAAAGATAATTGTTTCTTTTGAATTCAGTTGACAGAAAAATGTAAAAAAGCTCTATCAAGAATATTCAAGATCTGTGACCTGGATGGGGATGGAGTCCTGGACGATTATGAAGTCACAATGTTTCAAAAAAAATGCTTTGAATCACCTCTACAATTACAGGTTTGAATTCAAAACACAACTGACAATCCATATCTAACCATACTGCCGTTAATGTATCTGCTTGATTGATAAGTTTCCAAGGCTTAATTGATCTTGATGAAATTTGGCAAGGAGATAGATTAAAATATGATTTATAATCTTGTTCAAAAATAAGGCTACTTTTTATGAGGATATAATGCAGGCGAATCAGCGGGCTAGTGTTTAATAATTGCTGTAGGAAAAAAAAGATGAGTAATACAATGGGAGACCTCCACTAGCATGGGTTGCTCCATCAGCAACTCATGCTAGTAAACAGCAGGCTCTGAATGACTAATGAAAAACAAAGGTAATCTGTTCATATTTTTCATAAAGCTAAGCTTGTCTGACTTCGTGTAATCCATTTCAGGTTTTAGACGAAGTAAAATCAGTAATTGCTCAGAACATTGCTGGTGGTATAGAGAATGATTGCATAACAATAAAGGGGTTTATATTCCTACATTGTTTGTTCATACAAAGAGGGCGTAATGAAACCACATGGACTGTCCTCAGGAAGTTTGGCTATGATGAGAGCTTAGAGCTGACTCATAGTTATTTGTACGCTAGGTAAGTTTACATTATTCAAAATAACTTTATCTGTACCCATACCAAATGATGGGGATCGTATACCCTTAATGTCATGCCAAAAAAAATAATGGAACTTTTGGGTTTTGCATTAAAACATTTGGATTTGGTTGAGCAATATGATTTTCAATAAGCTGTGTCATCACAATGGAGGTTCTATGACTACCTATGTTTTAATCTAACATGTTAATTTTTACATAATAGTCCCATATTCCATTATTATATCTTATATGGCCATCGAATTTGCAATTTATGCTCCGATACTCACAATACATGCACGCATCAATGCACACAATGCACCATTATCTCATGAGATATTATATTGCAGCATCAAAGTACCTATTGGGTGTACGACAGAGCTCTCGTACAAAGGGCAACAGTTTCTCACTCAATTATTTGAAAAGTATGATCATGACAAAGACGGTATGCTGAATCCCATAGAACTTAAGAATGTATTCTCATGCTGCCCCAGAGTGCCTTGGCATAACTTGAGGTATACTGTACCAACTAATGATAAGGTAAATACTAAGTATATTATAGCTCTTATATAATGCTCTTGTGCTTATACAATAATTTTCTCCATTTTACTGATAATGCAATCACTTATCATTTAATCAGTAGAATTGTTATGATGTGGGCAATTGCAATTGCACCTTTGTTGGCCTTGGCCAAGTGCGTTGACACCCAACCAAAGGTTAGGTTTTGGATTTAAAATCCGCTGCACCAATGGGCTTTTTTTGTGTTGTTTTTTGTGCTTTTGAACGCATGTTCTTACGGTAAAGGAGAACATTATGCTATCCACCAACCTGCTTTGGGTCCGTCTTCTGTTCCGCGTATTGTAATCGCTATCTTTCGAGCGGTCATGGTCTTCTAATTCTTATACTAATTCTGAGTGGGGGTGACAGGCATCCCATCTGTGGGGTTGTTGATGCGCTTTCTAAAGTGCTCTTGCCATTTTCTGCATTTTTGCAAATTCTATACAACAAAAAACTAGAATAGTTTTTTTTTTTCATCAAGTGGGTGGCACTTATTAAGCGCTTGATAGCGACTACGATAAAGTGGTGGGCGACGATGGTTTCCAAGCCTTGGCCAAAGGTACCATGGTGTTCAACATATGCATGCTTAATATCTGTAAATTTAATCTTTTTTTTTTTCAACTGCTAACATAGAAAAGAGTAGGTAGGTACCTTATTACCCCACTTCAGACAGTTATTTTTACCTGCCTGTTTTTATTTTCGGCCTACCATCATGGTGGGTACCATCTTCCACTCACGGGTGTCGTTTATACAAGGGGACCGAAGCGACCGTTTGTCCAGGAAGAATCCATAGAAAATATACTGCATTCTCATACTCACCCACACTAGAGATATTGGCACTTGGCCTTCATCTCACCTGGTTACAAGTTAAGATAAGGTCACAGGTGGAGGCGCAGTCCACCCGGAATCCACAACAATCTGAGGAAAAAAAGTCCTACCACCAACCAAGCAAGCACAATACTGTACTCCCTTGGGATCGAACCCGGAACCTCTGGATCTGATATCGGTGCGCGAACCACTAGACCACAGAGGTGGTGCAAAATTATGTTAAATACTATGCGTTATTGATAATGGTGGTTATTTCAGGGCTATCTGACGCTGCAAGGCTGGATGTGTCGCTGGACTGTCATGACCTTGCAGGACCTACAAAACACTAGTGCCTATTTAGCTTATCTAGGCTATAACTTTCTGGAAAACGATACACAAAAAAGCGCAATACATAGTAAGTTAATAATTAGACAACGTATACAAAATTACCCTGACGAATGTGTGCGAACAACCGGATAAATAGTATAGCACTAAAAGTATCTTATGGAGTAAAAGCTCCGTACACTTAATATTTCGCGGAAAAATTGACGTATTTTAATATATACGTACGTTTTATAGGTGGCCTAAGCCATGGCTAGTGCAACTGTTGTTGAAGGTTTCTTTCAGCTCATTGACTACTGTATTGGCCTGTACCGGCCCCGGAGCACACACGTTTGCGAATCGCAATCAATGACTCAAGATCTCAGTTGAGGTCCGCATTCGTGGAAAACGTTGTGAGGGCCAGCTGAACATGATTATATATTCTGCACCAGTCTGTGTGGCAAATGTTAATGTAAAAAAAAGACTCCTTAGTCTATTTTTTTGGTCTATTGTGCGTGAGGAATGTCAAGCTAGTGTATATTTTGTTAACCGGTAATTAAATATTGGCTATTTTTCACCACACAAATAAATTCCCGTGGTATGGGAATGTCATGTCAAAAATTATCATACAAAGATGATTCGTTCTCTGTTACTCCTTCACGCCCAAACCACTGATCGGATTGATCTGAATCTTTGCATTGGTTCCTGGATGAGAAAAAATATATTGACTACTTTTTACAATTAACACGGGCGAAGCCGCGAGCTGAGGCTGGTGACCATAAATTTGGGAACTAGAGCAATGATCTCATCGACCTAACTGTAAACAATGTTGGCGCGTTATTTTTGTTGGTGTTTAATTAAATTCAACTCATTCTGCTGTGTTACTCATAGTTCTAATATATAAAAGTAGCTGTGTGTATGTTTTTTATGGACTCCAAACTTTCACTTGCAGATAGGTGATGTTATATACTTTAGCTACTTTTATTTAAGGGGTCCGTGAAAATATTTAACACATTTTATAGAATAGCTTCTTTTTGTGGTATAGGGGTGCAATATGAAAGGAATTTTGGAAATTCCTACTTGATGACGGGAACGAAGTCCTGGGTATCCATTTATGTCTAAATACAAGTTTCAATAACTTAGCTAGAACAAAGTGTCAAAGTACTGTTCCCAAATTTAACACATAGTAAACTTTGTAAATTGTAATAAAACTTTGCACATATATGTACTTACCTTCTAATATTTTCATAATTTCAACAAATTGAAAGTTTATATATACTTACACTAGCTCTAGTGCGTTTTATATATGTACGACTATTGTTCTTGGAAATAAATACATTTTATTATTATTAGTATTTATGTTGTTTGACAGTCTCTCACGAGGAGATAATTTTTCGATATTTCGCGGTCTTTTGACCAAACGAAAAATCGTTAATAAGTAGGTTTTATTATTATTCCGCTAGTAATGTACTTATAGACTTTGGACTAATTTTTGTAATGGTTTCAGTAACTCGTGAAAAAAAGGTGGACGTTGCCAAGAAACAGTCGAGTCGCAACGTGTATCAGTGCCACGTCATCGGCCCGAGGTCATGCGGGAAGACTTCCATCTGTAGGAGCTTTCTTGGCATCGCGCATAAGGTGCGTATTTTTTTTTACGCTTGGCCTTCATCTCACCTGGTTTTTAAGTTATGATATGGCCGAAGGTGGAAGCGCACTTCACACGGATTTCTCAACATTCTGAGGCTGCTATCTTGCCTCTAAATGCCGGGACACTACAATTTTAGAATTCTTGCTATGGCGACAGAATGAGGTAACATGCTGGTAGCTAGCCAGGTGGACTCAAACAAGTCCAGAACAGATTAAAAAACAAAATAAATATATTAAGAAGTACAAGGCGGGTGCCTTTCTCCAAAGCGATTGTGGCTATATTCCTCTATTCAGATCAGTTTATGTATTTCCTAACTTAAACCTTAAAACCTTAGTGCAAATATCAGTTACAAAATTAATTATTTTTAATCGCATCATTTTGTTATTTCAAATTATCACTAAATAAATAGATAAGTATGAAACAACAAGAGATATTCTGTTATAGAGATATGCTATGTTCTTCAGAACATGGGTCTACATAATGTGACCTACTGATTATGTGTTACTGGTTATGAGGTGACATTTTATGATGTGATTTTATTCTTAAGTTTGCAAAATATTCCTGTTTTGTGTATGATGAACCTGAAGGTGTTCCGTGTTCTAGTTTTTAATTATCTATCCAGAAAATAAAACCTCACGGCAACGAGAGAGGCGACAGCAACTTGACCGAAAACAGTTGTATCAACACAGTATCGGTCTACGGCCAGGAGAAATACTTAGTGCTGAAGGAGATACCCATCACACGAGTATCTGACCCGCTACAGCCGCACGAGGTGAACTGCGACGTCGCATGTCTGGTGTACGACGTTGCAGCCAGTCGCTCCTTCGAGTACATCGCAAGGATATACATTGTGAGTACTGAAGGAGACACCCATCACACGAGTATCTGACCCGCTACAGCCGCACGAGGTGAACTGCGAAGTCGCATGTCTGGTGTAAGACGTTGCAGCGAGTCGCTCCTTCGAGTACATCGCAAGGATATACATTGTGAGTACTGAAGGAGACACCCATCACACGAGTATCTGACCCGCTACAGCCGCACGAGGTGAACTGCGACGTCGCATGTCTGGTGTACGATTTGTATTGGATGTGTCATTTCAAAATGTACGAATAATGCATGTGGATGATGTTAGGTATTGTTTAAAGATATAAAATTTTCATAGGAGAATTCTGATGTAAGGAGGATATTGTGCTTAGTTCAGGCTTCAGTTTTCTAATAACAGACAGTTGTATCAGCGCCATATGATATGTCTTTTTATATAATGTTGTTCGTAAAATTCTGCCCATTATTGGCTTGCCCAATAAGAACTATTGTATTACGCGTAACATCTCTTAGAGCGAATATTTATGGAAGAAATATTTCGGGCCACCTGAAACAGGACATCCCCGCCCCTTGCTTTGTTAGGACGCTTTCAGAGAGGCCCGCGTCTTCTAGAGTTTTTTTTATTATTATATTATTGGGGAATCAACAGCTATTTTATCTTAGAAAGATTACAGTATCGCTACGGGTGGAGGCGTGACAGTGGAAAGGATTAAATAAAAAAAGGATTAAGGGGAGGCATACATCCAATATAAAAAGGTGCTTAAGTATTCTATCCGTAATCTTGTTCCCATATTACAAGCTATGCTTAGTTTGGGGCTAGACTATATGGCGCTGTATGAAATGAATGTTCTGTAATATTTATTTATAATATTAGAACACAAGATGCTAACAACAATGATGGTGATGATGAGATTACAGTAAAGACTAAGTTATGACGATATTGTTATTATTCTCCAGAAATACTTTGCGGAAAGTCACATCCCAGTGCTCATAGTAGGAACGCGAGGCGAGGCGCTCCCGGCCCGCCAGGACTACATCCTCCAACCGGAGGTGTTCTGCAACAAGTACCAGCTGCTGCCGCCCCATCTCTTCGCCATTGGAGAGAACAAACACGATGTTTTCGTCAAACTCGCCACAATGGCCGCCTTTCCGTAAGTACTTGACTGATGTAGTGTGTACCTGTTTTGGTTTGAGCGCTTATTTATAAACCCGAGGAGCACGACGTTGTAAGTTAATTGTTGTATTGCTAAGTTTAATAGAAAATGTATTATATATTTTCTAGTAAGCTTTTATTCAAAATTAATGTACTTACTGTACCTTTATAAAGCGTGTTAATAAAGAAATACCGACCTAACTAAACGACCACAGATAAAAAATACTGTCTAGGATTTTCATGTGTTTGTGTAGGTACTCATTTATATTTATTGCGCGTATTACATATTATATAGGTATAGGTATTGTCGAGTCGACGCTTTGTAAAATATATTTAAAGAGAGTTTAGATATATTTTACAAAGGCTCTCAAATTGTATCGAAAGATGGATACAAATTTCGAACCATGACTGTGTATTGTTCTCGTAGTGCGCTAAACATAGCTACTTCATACTGTTTGGTCTGTTATTTTAATTTGTTTTTATTAGTCAATTTCAAGCTGCTTGGATTTTATTCAGCAAGCACAGGTCAGTACTATCATTTTTACATTATCTAATGCACAAAGCATGTTCTGACTCGTACCATATCCTGCATTCTCAGCATCAGATGTGGACTCTTCATATAGGTCCATAGATGAGATAAGTTTCTATTGCTACCAAACATATACAAAAACAAGTAAATATAAGGACACAGAAAGAGCTTAAGATGTGGATAAGATCTAAAATGAATCTAGCTTGCCCAGGCAAGGACCAGTACTTAAAACTCAACAAGCGTTTTTGTTTGAATATCACAATACTTTTGTTTCGTTTTCTCTACACTGGACAGGTGATGACAAAAGTAAAGTAATATAAAAACAATAAGCGCTCCCGCCCACATAGACCGCGACCTGCATTTAATACACCCTGATGTAAAGTTCAGAACCCTAATACTTCAGAGCTTGTGGTCACCGCCCTGCTAATAGAGGCCATATATTTTATTGTACCGAGCCACTGAGTGACGCGAGGATCAAGACTTGTATTCTGTTTGAACTGTAGTCTATTTGACTTTTCTCCATACATACACTAGTCAAAACAGACTACAGTTTGTATACACGATTGTTGTAAATCACAGGCCGCTTTCTATCACGAACATCAAGATCCACGTTTGTCAAAGTAACTTAGGTTTCTTTATTTAGGTTGTTTTTACTTTTAATATGTGAGGCTAAACGAGTGTATTTCTGCTAGGAGAGAGTGTAACGTGGTCACGAATTAAAATATACGTACTTCGTATATTAAACTATATGACTCGCAACTCGCGAAATTACGTTCATTTGGCCTCACCCTAAAAGACAGCCTACAAGTAAGTACATTTGTGTTCGTTATCGCCAGACACCTGAAGCACTTCGCGAGTTTCACCGGCGAGAACTCTTCGTGGTGGAAGGCTGGCATCGGCGTCGCAGCAGCCACAATGGTCGGCCTACTGATCATCAGAGTACTCAGCTTCCAGAAACGATAGATCCTACCTTTGTACATTATATTGTTGAAATCTCTAGTATTCATTCACGCGCATCTATTATTAGAGACCAAAGATTCTTTGAAAGATAGCTGTAAATAAATATAATTAATTACATATATTGTTTTATTTTTGCGGTTATATATAGAGATGTTAATGCGTAGGTACTGATAGAACACGAAATAAGATTTACTTTTTAAAAAACCAAAATATCAAGGTGGACTAGGATTTAAACTAGCTGATCCCACATGTGAGGTTATGGTAAATGTTTTCTACAAATGGAAAAATAATTGAATGTGGAGAATATAGTGCGACGTTACAAAGCCAATGACCTATACCTTAATTTAAAGCCAGGGTCATTTTTCATACTATCCAAGAATATTTTACAGATGAATGTATATAGGTAAATAAGCATGAATAATAGTTAAGTAAGTACCTTAAATTCTCATTGATGTTGTTTAATATTTAGTTTTTTCTAATTCAGCAATTTTTTATATCGGACTGCGAGACACGGCAGCTCTTATTTGAATATGTTATCTTTTATGTTTTACCTGTGTTTCAAGCAAATAAAGTATTGTATTGTATTGTGAAGCCCAGACACCAGACCCACCAAGAATGTTAAGTGATGTTGAAAACAATTTTACACTTTGGTCTATTTAGCTTTATCACATACCTAACTCACATGTACCTATATGTCCACTCTTGATGAGGAAGTGTTTCCCATAATAACCTTATCTGGCATAAAAAGGGGTACCTAGAACTTGTAGGTTCTTACTCAGGAAGTAGCGATTACCTATCTTCTCGTATATCGTATCGTCCCTTAGTCGCCTCCTACAACATCGACGGCAGGACCATATTCATTACCAGGGTATACGAGTACCTAAAATTACACCAAGATCACCAATCCGCTTGCCAAGCATGATAATTATAGTAAATTCTAACACTCCTTTGGTGGACGCCCATAACTTGCAGTGGACTTTTTTTGTTGATGTGTTCTGCAAAACTGTAGACAGAACATTACTTTCTTCTATCATCAATAGTTTTCGCAGAGCACGCGATGTAATTAATTTGATTGATAACTATCCTTCACCATATTTATTCACCCATAATCTTTTGAGTTTTTAACGATAGGCCTGTAATAAAACCTGATAAAAAATATACCCTATGTTATTCGGTGATAGGTACTGTAGCATTACACTGGTGCAATAATTTGTCAGCCTCGAGATGTATTGTTGATCCTACGTATCTACACATAAATAAAAAGGTATCCGTTATGGTAGCGTACACATAATTGAATTCACGTTCGTTGTTATGCCTAATAAACTCTGGGTAAATGGAGCATTATTAGTGCAAAAATAAAATAAACAGTGCCTCATTGGTTTAAGAAATAATGACCATTCTTAGTGTGTACGCCAGTATAACGATCAAGCTAGCGTACACATGACCGTACTCGAAAACGGCTAATACTATAGCAACGAAATTTACACTGCACAAATACTGCCAGAGCTATACAAAATTTCAAAATTATTGCTCTTATAGGAACGGAGACATTGAACAAGACTTTTGAACAACAACAACGAGCTGACGTTATGGCAGCGTATCCATTAAACAACGTAATAGTTCTTATAGAAAACCAGCTTTTCTTATTATAAATGCTATACGTATAAATAGTGTGTGAAATACTGCCTCTGCCAGTAGTCATACTTTATGCAATTTCGTAGTGAAACAATATAAAAAGTCTATTTGAAGTTCTAGGAACAACTGCATTGTGGTACAGTCGCACACAAAAAAAATTTTTTTAGTGAAATTATACACCGAACAATTTAGGTAGGTAGTAAGACTAAGTAGTTTTGTTACTTTATATGAACTTGCTTGAAGAGAAGATAACCTTTCGTGAGTACTTTTACCCATATTTATCTGCTTATTCGGGCAGTAGTTGTGTGTAAATTTCGTTGCTATATATAGTATAAGCCGTTTTTTTAGTACAGTCATGTGTACGCTAGCTTGATCGTTATGCTGGCGTACCCACTAAGAATAGTCATTATTGCTAGTGGCACTATTTATTTTATTTTTGCACTAATTATTTTTTATTTACGCAGTTTTTTAGTCATAACCACGAACGTGAATTCGTTTATGTGTAAGCTACCATAACGGACACGGTCTTCAGGGGCTTTGGGGGATACCACTGGCTTCATAAAAATCAGGCACAGCCACCACCTCTGTGGTCTAGTGGTCCAACCCACCGATTTCTGATCAAGAGGTCCCGGGTTCATAATTAACAAGCCACATAGCTTAGCTAGTAGTAGCTCTGTTTTCTGCGCTGTAGGCTGGGTTCGATTCCCACCAAGGACAAACATGTTGTGTGATGTATATAGATGGTTGTTCTGTGTTTGGGTGTTGTATGTATCATATAGCACGTATGTATTTACAAAAAGTTTTTTACCGTGTCTAGTTTCCATATTACAAGCTTTGCTTAGTTTGGGACTAGATGGCGCTGTGTAAAATTAATGTCCTGTAATATTTATTTATAATTCTGTCGTTGTGTTCCGGCATTCAGAGATAAATAGCCAGTTCTGTTCGTTGAGGATTCCGGGTGAAGTGCGCCTCCACATTCGGCCTAATTTAACTTGACACCAGGTGAGATTAAAGAAAAGCGCTTCCCCGTCGAACAATAAAAATAACAGCAGCCCAAGGTGACTAAACATGACTAAAATTAAAAACAATTTCACTTCCTTGCAAGATTTATTACACTGGAATAATAAAATACAACCTGGTAATGTGTTATTCTAATATAAGACAGGGCACGATTAACTGATAGCAAATTACGCTCACGGCCTTTTCTATCATTTAGAAACATTAATATCGGAATTTACAGTGATATAATTTCACATAGCGAAATTATATTAAAGTCAATTGAATAATAACTAACGCAGTAAAACTACATCCTTAAAGAACACAGAATTCATTGATAACCTAAAGACCTTGGTTCAGTCATATTATAAAGTAAACCTTACAAAATACCTTACACAAATAAAATATTCTAATATGGTCTCTGCCTGTCTCCCCGGCTGCTGAAACAAACGCAAAGCATTAGGAATATGGTAGAATTATGTTATTTTTACACTGAAGATATTACGAGCGATATACCACTCTCCTACACAAAACAGACAAGCTACGTTTGTACTGGAGATCAAAAATCAGTGGTACTCTGGGGCCTGCTTAAAGCCATGTCAATAAAAAAATATTATGGCGATTTTTATACGGTAGGTAAACAAGGTGTTATCAAGGGACAAGTAAAGCATATGTCATACGAGCGGGCCCGCAGTTTTCACACCAAGAAATCCATGTTGCCATTGGGTACGCCAATGATTCCCCAGATGGCGTGATCGAAAATGAGACTTGAACAACCCTATGCGCCTTGCAATACAGACGACAATTACTTGCATTACAAGTTTTGAGGACGTAGACACTTGACTTCCTTTCTGGTTATTCATCGCTTTGATATTTACTGTTCCTATTACATTAGTGATGATTTTAGATTCTTAGATAATTTTATGGTACTTGAGACATAAAAGCCACAATTGTGTCGTTCAAATGTGGTAACGTTAATTACACAATGCTTGTTCCATGTGGGAAAACATACTTAAATCGCTAAGTGTTAAGTGCAGAAGCCAGAGAACCTACCAACTAAGCAGCAACAGTAAACTATCAAAAATAAGAACAGGCGCTTGAGCGATATGGCTCTACCTTTAAAAATAATCAGGAAATTATCTGATAATAAATTATTTTGACAATTAGCTTTTTATGTTTGTATTATACCTGTCTCCTCGCATCGCGCCGCCACCGCCGCCACTGCGGTCCCCACCGCCACCGCCACCGTAGCCCCTGCGGTCGCCACCGCGGTCACCGCCGCGATCGCCGCCGCGGTCCCCGCTCCAGCTACGGTCGCCGCCACCGCGACCGCCGCCGCCACGACCGCCGCCTCGAGAACCTCCGCGACCGCCGCCGCCGCCGCCGCCAGACGGAGCGCCTTCAGCGCCTTCCGGTCTCTCTTCATTACATCTATGGAAGAAGCAGTCAAGCATACATTCGTTTGCTGGTGCTGAGCATATTGAAAAAACGTCTGTTTTTATTTTAGGGTAGTTATCAAAGATGGCAATAATGGTTAAAATTAAATATTAGTTAACTGTTAATTGATAAAAAAATATATCGATATTTTGATTAGTTGAAAATATTATTTGTTGAGTACCTACACGATTTGGTTATTGATTGATGTTAATGCAGTTGAATATTTTATTCTATTGATCAAATAATAGTAACCGCTAACTTGTCTCTATCATAGTAGCACTATGGGTATTTGCTTAAAATATCACATCACTTTGTATTGAATAAAAATATCATATACAGCAAATCAGAAATTTTATCTCTATAGTGAGGAGTCGAAAGCATACAATTGAATGAAGTCAACTTAATACATAGTTGAAAACTCTGCTAGCGGCAACGTACGAAAATGTTTCTTATTTATAGCCCGTTAAAGTTAAAATTTCAATGCATTCAATTTTGTTAGTTCTAACTCAGGCTGAAGTTGATATGATATTTTTATTTGATAATGTTAATTCTGATTATTGAATATAATGGTTGATTTTTAATATTAGTTAAATTTATTGGTTGATAGTTATATTCATCATCTCTAGTAGTTATGTCCAATGTATGTTTTTACTAACGCAACACGGGTATATATCGCGCGACATCATCGTCATAATCCACCAACACAGTTCACTGCTGGACGTAGGTCTCTTCCCAAGGTGCGCTTTGGCCTTTCTCATCCACTTTTTGGCCGCCACTGTAAGAGTCTCTATCTAGCCGGAGGGCGTCCTATACTACGCTTGCCTAGAAGTGGTCTCCATTGGCCCCACCGGTTATCGGTCCTTCGACAAATATCACCCAGCCCACTGCCCTTTCAGCCTGCTAACTCACAAGGGTAGGCTCTGGGATCCAAGGTGGTCGACATAGCTCGCAAGCTATGTCAACCACCTGGGTTCCCTGTCATAAAAGTTCATTTATCGCGAGTTCTAACAAAAATAATATGATGTGAAGTGAATAAGCAGTAAATACTACAAACTAAAGTACACTTCATACCTGTTACAATTTTTCCTCCACGAGAAGTTGGTGTTGCCACAGCTAGAGTTAGTGCACCTCCAGTCGCCCTCCCGGTTGCCGGAAGGAGGTCCGCCACCTCCACCGCCGCCACCGCGGCCGCCCCCCCTGCCACCGCCGCCGCCACCACGACCACCACGGAACCCGCCTCCGCCACCGCCACCGCCGCCGCCGCCGCCGCCGCCACCGGGCTTGCCACCCGCCCA
This sequence comes from Venusia cambrica, assembly GCA_951394065.1. NCBI lineage: Eukaryota > Metazoa > Arthropoda > Insecta > Lepidoptera > Geometridae > Venusia > Venusia cambrica. Next base: position 7,904,871 of record OX596060.1, on the reverse strand, counting down.
AGTGTTCTGTCTCTGAGCTAACGAAACTTTAATTATTGCGCCGTTGAAGTCTTTCCCATCGAACCATTGAATGGCCGAGGTCGCGGCGTTTGCGTCTTCGTATGTGACCGTGGCTTCACCCTTTGGTTGTCCTGTTGCTTTGTCTTTATACATCCAAACTTTGGGTCTTTGCGTCTTCTTATCCATCTGAAAATTATATGTATTGTAAGGTAATCGCTTCAGTAAAAGATATTCATAAATAACTCTTTATGCGTTGCCCCAGCAGTAAGGATGTTCTAGAAGGAATTGAGTTTTACAAATAATTAGAGGGCGATGTGGTGTAAATGTGCGACAAAAAAATACAATTGGGGCAATTTGTTGTTTTTGAAAAAAACTCGTAAAATCAAATCCTGCTGGAAGAACGACTTTTCAACCGGAAGATCCTACACAATTGATCACAGATTAAAGTAACTGACATGGTAGCTTAAACTAGCGTAAATGTGCGACATAATAGAAAATCAGTGCAACTTAAGTTTATCGAAATGTATAATTTCCTGCTGCGGTAGCGTTTTGAAGATTATTGTTTCTCGGAAACCATAGCATGTGCGACCGTCAGTTATACATAGTAGATCGTAATTTTTAACAATTATTGACATAATATGATTTTCGAAAATATCTCCCGTATATTTTCCAAAAAAACCCAAAAATGTATCTACCTTATGAGAATAGCATATAAACACTGAAAACGGTACTCAATACACATGCATAGACAATAAAATAGTCTAAATAAATCTTGCTGGAACAATGTTCCCAAAACAGGATTCAATTATCCTTTTTTTGTCAATAACAAAAAATCACAAAACATGGAATTAGCAGTCTTAAGATTACACTGCACTCATGGATTTTTGCGGTCATGTGGCGGCCACATGACCGCAAAAATCCATGAGTTCATCACATTGGTGGCCACCAATGTGATGTCTATCTAAAAGGATGTCTATACCTTGATTATTCCAATGGCGCCGAAATGCTGGCACATATCTTCTTCAGATGTGGATGGGTTCATGCCCTGAATGAATATGGTATCTTCCTGAGTGACCATATCACCCGCACCACCGCCACCACCACCACCACGGTCTCCTCCAAAGCTTCCACCTCCTAGAGATAAACGTAATTTAGAAAAACAGAAGTTACATAAATGTTTGTATTTACATAACTTCTGTTTTGCTATCTGAAATCAATTCTGACCTTTCACTACTTTTTTTTAGTTTCAATACAAATATATTTCGAGGAATTGAACCCCGCTCCTTGTGACACGTGCACAATATAGCACATCTTAAATTTGATAACTATTTCAAGTATTACACTTTTTTTAATTCGTTTACATAAGAACACATTTTCAATGGTAGTAGAAACCGATTACACCTGTGTGGAGAAACTCCTTAGAAAATCAAACCCCATACCCGTCTACACAATTGTGTTGCGAAGAACGCATAAGACCTTTTTGCCGTTTAATGACCATGCTGCTAATCAAACAAACCGAATAGCCTAAAACCTAAGTAATATATACGTAAATAAACACATTTCAACCTCAGGGCTGCCAAAACGATATTGTTTCCGGTATATTTTAATTATGTTACACCTCATTGTTTCCGGTATATTTCAATTATGTTACACCTTTGAAGATACATCTGATGAAAAGATTCCGTGATTGCTGGTTTACCGTTCACGCGAACTTATGTCATACTACAGTTAAGGACAGAATTAGGAACGATTCTTGTCGAAGGCACTCTTGAGTAGCAAGTGGCTTATGCTTTTAGTAGCTTATACTTAGGTACTTTCTCGTGTACAGTGCTCGGTTAACAAAACGAAGGACGTATATAGTTTTTTATCAGAACCTTTATAACTTATTACTAATTTTTGTTACATAATTATTTTTTCCACTTATTTTTTAACACAAAGACAACTATTTCCCTTGCAAAATCTAATCGTGCTTTTTACTATTACTTCATCAGAAGCGGTACCCACTCTCTATCTTCTTCAAGTATCTTTCCAAAATGTTTGTTTCCGTAAGGCGAGGTCTAACATCGCGTGTAGATTAAAACTTCGATTTTTAATGTTTTTAGACCACATAAATGGAACAGCTTGCTGCATACCTAAACGGGCTATCAAACAATAATGAATGTATGTCTTTTAGGAGTTCAAAATAATGTTATCCATAGCATCATTACATTGTTGAAACAGGCCGATTGCGTAGAAAACAAATGTCGAGCGTTTCGCTCGGCTCAGCAATATTTTTGCTAGAACATCTTATGGAGCCCAGGTTATCATTTTAGTGAGCAGATCACAATGATCTTTTCCCGTGTATTTAAAATATCTAGAAATAAATAATTAATCGAAAATGCGAGGAACATGTTGTTCAAAATCACATAGTTGAAAAATTAATAAACACACGAGACTCCTTAAAAAAATAGGACGGATTTTCAAATGTTTTTCATACTTATATTCGTTTTAATTGAAATCCCTATTTCATCATGTTGGATAAACGAATATCCTGTGTAACACAGCACATGTAAAAGGTACGTTTCTCTGAAATTGCCTCCGACGAGAATCGTTTGTTGCTTTCGACATAGATATTATGACCAAATTATTATAAATATTTTTTTGGAGCTGAATATAATTTTCTTTATAAATCAGTTCTTCGCCAGTTCTTCGCGTTTGTCAGGAACTATACGACAGACGAGTCCATATTGCCGCTTCTGATTCCGATTGGTTCTTCATGAGCAGAATGTTCTCACGCTCCTCGTTTGAATGGTTGAAGCGAAGGCAGAAGTGGCAGGACATGAGCAATGTAATGCATTCGGGAAGAGATTGATGAGACGTGGTGTATTCTTTGCTGTGTGACTACATGTACACCTAAAGTAAGGTGAACAGAGCAGTAGTCTGGTAATAGACAGTGCATTTTGACCAGATAACCCTCGGATGCCGTTGCCCGATCATAACCTTGTTGACCTTTCAGATACTCTGTAATACGAAGTTTCACCATTGTGTCTCTATGAATGTATGAAGAAATACATCTGAAAATACCCAACACGGACAGTTGACGGAAGCTCGACTTGAGTTACAGCATATCAAAACGCATGTTCCACTGTTTTAAGTGCATAACGCAAATTAAAAACCAATACCACATATATATATAAGTTACGCTAGAACCCTTATTTGTTGAAGTAGTTGTTTGATGTTACGCAGTTTCGCATGACGCTTATAAGTTATCCTCCTTAGGTGCCACAGGTACCTACGTAGGTTGTACGTTAGCGTTGGAAAACATTTTATGGAGAATACACCTGTATGAACCTACCTACCGAGGAACGCGACCAATTATACCAATCGTGAAGAAACGTTAGTATTTTACGATATTTAACTAAATATCAAGTTAAAACAACCATACTTAAAATAACATTTTTACTATTTTTAAAATCAAAACCACCAATTGTTTTTACCTCTTTACCATTGAACACTAGAATACCAGGTTTGGCAGCCCTTACGTATATACAGTAAAAAATAATGACAATAGCACCACTCGCTTAGCGAGGAGCTTTACCTTTGTTAAAACCACCCCCCCTGCCGCCGCCACTAAAACAATAAGAAGAGCTTTTAGCACACTGGCAGGCCGGGGATACACTGAACGGAGCGCGCAGACGACCTCAGTACACATAACGTGACCTTACTCCGTGATGCATCCTTTTCTTTACAGATATGAAATACGTTGATACCTTAAAAATCTTAGAACGTTTGGTGACACACTATTATAGACATGCATACATAAGTACATCACTCATATGACCAAGAAGATATAATTATTTCCCTTTATCATTGAGACAAAAGTAATTCAAGTTATAGAATAACTTTAGAATGACAGATGATTGTTCTCTAAAGATATTTTATTACCAATGTTATTTAGAACATCTTCCGTCTACAGCAAAAACTTGTTTGATAAATGCCTTTGTGACTTATTTTCTTGGAAACATGTTGGATGTCTCAGATGAAGGTTGAAGAGATGGCTAAATAAACTATATAATTTTTGATTATGACAGAATTTAAAGTCATATTCTATGTAACACAATACACTTTTGTCTGCAGTTCCCACATGGTACATCCAGATAATAAATAGCCTAAGCTCTTCCCCATGGCATAAACTGTTCTGCCATGTAGTTGTAAAATATAACAACCAAATAAACCAACAAAGTTACTTTCGAATTTATAAGGCATGGACAGATGGATACACAAGAGCATAATATAAATCAATGTTTAGGTTGTCCATATAGGTATTTGGATCTATACGGACAATCTATGCGTTTCCATATTGGTTCTCTAACTGAACATATTTTCTATATACAATAGGGAAAATCTTAACATTGAACATACAAAATACTGTTGTTATTAGGTAAATTTTGCCGTATGTACTGGTGAATTTCATGATTTTGAATACATACATGTGTTTTGCAGCTACTATCTGTCAAATAACATAATATGTTTACTTAAAGTTGAGGTTTCACCTTAATAAATAAATGTATGATTAGGTAACTACACTCTGTACACACTGACCTAAAAATTTGCCAATGTCAGCATCAGTAAATATGAATAAGCAAGATACAATTAGATTGTTTAGTCCCTATTATAAATAGTAATGTTTAGTATCAATGTCAACAATTGTATTGAATTGTTGTAATACCAGTATGTTAGGTCATTATTTAGACAGGGTCACACCCAGTGTGGTAATTGTAATTTGGAACATAATATTTGACTCATACACTAATGAATATACCCACAGGACCTGATAAATAGACAGAAGTTCTACTGATTACTATAACCATCTATGTCCTGAATAGAATGCAGCTGGCTAATCTAGGAATAGAGTACCAAACCATGTATAAACCTTGAATTATATTAAATTTTACTATTTTTACAATTAATGCAGACAAAATATACAAATACAAATTATTTCAAAGACATTTTGTCATAATAACTTATAGTTAAAAGATTTACCAGATTCACCAGATTCCATAACAAGAGCTTAACTTCAACTTAACTCCTCAGTAGATTTGGACTGCCAATATGTTTGTCAGATAACATAATAGGTAGCTGGATCTTAGTCTGATACCAAAGTCATTTAAAAATAACCCCTGACATAGAACCTAAGTACCATGCATACCCATATCAAAAAAACTGTTTTAGTTTAACTAGGAACATGAATAAACCAGGTTCCTAATATTTTCATAACAAGAGCCTAATAATACTTAGGTATTATTAGGCTCTTGTTATGAAAATATTATGTTCCTTAGGGAAGCATCTTACAACCAGTTGAATATTGAAAAAACAAAAACCCAACTGCACAACATTTAAATGCTACACATGTTTTCCAAAGATAGGAAGCCTTTCTTCCTTCATTAACTCTCTCCAGAGTACATGCTGGTTGATTAATGCTACATTCAAACAGTTTCATTCCTAACACGCAGCCTTAAATGATATCAATACTCATATATACATCTATACTATTATTATAAAGTGGAAAGTGTTGTATTTTTATATTTTTGTTTGTATTGAATAGGCTCGAATGACTTAAACATAAACAACATACAAATGGACTGATTTAAAAAAAAAAATTACCAACAGAGTGCTATAGTATCACCGAGTAATGTTTATTATTTTTTTAATCAGGTTTTATTAGCGATTCTTACGAAAACTGTAATGATGTATATTACAGTTTTCGTCCCCAAGGTGATACCTTTATGCTCTTTCCATACATTTAATTAAATACAAATAAGTACTTGGGTTGGCTTGAAATATATAATATGAATTTGGGAAATACTGCAGTTGTTTCTTCATCATTTTTGCAGTGTATAGCTAAACTGTGATTCAGACGATGTATGAAAAAATAATATTTTCATTTAAAATGGGTGATCTCTTGAACTAAGTATATACCTACATTCGCTAGAAACACTACACTTAACAGACGAATTAGCCGCGACCGTCTCCAGGGGCTGTGTTGTGACCGGTGGCAGTCACATGGAGTTGGTGGATAGAGGCAGCTCATGTTTATATAGGTACGTAGGGTCAGCCCTGGATCTCAAGGCTTGCCTGAGTTAGAATGAGGTCTACAATGGAGCCTTCCTAGGAAATGCTTTGTTCAGCAGTGGGCTTGTATGGTATTGCACCAACAGATGGTGTTGCCTAGATGGCAAGAAAGGGGTTTTTAAACTACTTTTAAGGCCATTTTAGAAAGGTTATTTGGCATGTTATTTATTTGATACCCATATAAAAGTGTACATATCGCTAGTTATAGCACTCCCACAAAAAAGACAAACTAAAAGACACCACAATGCTTGGCTTGCAATCTAATAATCGAAATATTATAATATCAAATGGGATAAAATATTCTAATTACAAATTTGATATGCATAAAATGCCACTTTAATATAAGCAAGCAATATTTATACAAGTTTACATTATTCGGGCCGTGGCAGCCGCTTAAGTATTGACCCTCCAACTTAGCTTAACTTAACTAACTTTAACTCCAGCCCATGAATATCGTAAAAGCCGATTAATGATTCTCACCAGATGAAGGGCAGCAGCCACCTTCTGTGTATTCACCTTTACTGTAATCACCAATCTAAGCGTGGTTATTATGGCAAAATCCATCAGCGAAGAGGCTCAACAGTCAGTCACCCACCCACCACCTCAAACTTCTTGATTCGGAATTAACAGCCAACCACAACTTTGGTACAACCATTGTGTCTAAAGCTCATTCTCGGAAGTAAGCCCAGGAGCTAAATGTTGTGATGTCATTCTATTGTTACCATCTTAAATATAAATTTCAGACATTATAGCTAATTGTCATCAAAATCATGTTGATTTTACACATTTATGATTTTTGGCTCTACCAAAAATTGTTAATAGTGTGCACTGCAAAATATTGAAAATAACTGCCAATCTATTTTACAACATACAACCCTTACAACTTAAAAAAGGGCTGTTATTAACAGGCTGTTTCTGGGGAAGGCTTCCACCATTGTAGAACTCATGTTTATAAGGCAAGCTAGTCAAGAGCTAACCCATAGTATATAAATAAAACAGTTATATACACTTAGCATAATATACCAACAGGACATATTCATTTTGCTCTGAAGCCTAAGTGCAAGTCTGACTCTAGCGTAGCTAGTATTTGTTGCTGTAGATCAAAGTACCGACTGCAATTACACCAAGCTTAAGCTTTGTAGGTATTACTGATTTAACCATAGAATCCCCCATTTTTTTTTGTATATTTTGTAATTTATTTTCATAGTCCATCGAAATAACACATATTTGTTCATCATACAACCATAACCAAATCATATAATAAGTATCCAAAAATCCAAATGAGAACCTCAAAATTGTAAGCCCTATGTACACCTGCCAAAATCAACAAAATCAAGTTGTTCATGCTGTAGAGCATGCCAATGAAATGTACTTGCATAAAAAACATACACTCTCTAATAACATAACCCTCCTTAGGCATTTGGTTATTAGGAATAGAATATAAAATTCAATAAAGTCATATTGAACAGACAAGATGAATATAGAAACTTACCCATATCCACCATCTCTATTCCCCCCATCTCTATTGTAGCCTCTGTCCCCTCCGCCATACCCCCCGCGGTCTCCGCCGGTATAGCCGCTGCCACCTCGGTCTCCGTAGCTGTTCCCTCGGTCTCCTCCATAGCTGTTCCCTCCACGGTCACTGCCGCCATAGCTGTTGTTTCCCCCACGGTCGCCGCCACTTGCGTTATAACCGCCATTGCCACTGCCGCGATCATATCCGCCGCCACCACCGCCGCCGCCGCCGCCACTAGCACCGTAATTTGATGAGCCACTGTTATTGTAACTTTGACCATAACTGTTTGACGACGGAGTACTTTGAGCGCTTCCGTAGGAATTGCCACCTGCTGATAAAAGGCACAAATAAAAACCAAAATTTAGGCACGCAAGAAATAAAAATACACTCAATTGCAATTGCGACCTACCCGAGCTCTGAGCATTCCAGTCGGCTGCTTGAGCACCGTAATTTGGTGCGCCACCGTAACCACCTCCTTGGGCTGCACTGTTTCCGTAATTATCTCCGGTAGCCATTGTGGGAGGAGGTACGGAGTACTGTTGAGCCGCAGCGTATCCGCCACCGCCGCTGTAGTCTCCTGAGGCGTAGGCTAAAGGAGAAAATATAAATTATCTACGTGCATAGCCTCAGATTATGACGATTCCTCTCATACAATATACTTACGATCTCCCATTGTTTTTTGTGTTTTGAGTTTTTAGATTACAGAAACAGACAAGAAACTCGACGCTAAAAATCAATTCAATGAAATTTGACAAATTCACCACGCCACGCGCCGCTTCAAAAAAAGAACGAACTACGAACGAACAAGACAAGAACGAGCTGCGCTGTGGAGTGGAGCAAGCGAAAGAGTATAAAGGTCTAGTGTCTTTTGTATCTTTCAGCTTGTGAGAAGTTCGTTCCCTTACTCGTAGAAGCCTGTCTGTGTCCACAGATTTCTTTTTTCTGACCTACAACGTTGCATTTAAAACGATGACTGCAGAACCACTTGAACGCTGTGTTAACTGTTATGTAGTTACCATTTTGTTTATGTCAACAAAACAACTGTCGTGGGTTCGAAAAAATGATTTCGTTTGTTAAGTGTGCTCTTGTGTGTCTAATCTATGGTTAAACGGAGCCGGAAATGATGAATGAACAAATTTAACAATGTCGAACAGTGACATTTTTACAAACTTTTTGGCAGTCAACAAAATAAATAAATAAATAAATATTATAGGACATTAATTTTTACACAGCGCCATCTAGCCCCAAACTAAGCATGGCTTGTAATATGGGAACTAGATTACGGATAGAATACTTAAATACTTTTTTTTAAATACATACTTACTATATGATACAACACCCAAACACAGAACAAACATCTATATTCATCACACAAATGTTTGTCCTAGGTGGGAATCGAACCCACAGCCTACAGCGCAGAAGGCAGAGTTACTACCAACTGAGCTATGAGGCTTGTTAAAAATAAAAACATTATTGGTGTGATTACGCCACAGCCATCTCAATTCTCGCTCCACAACACACGCGACCACCGGACTATCGGGGACCCTAGCGACCCCTGCCTCGCGGAATACTGGGCACATCTGAGTCTATAGGATACACTGACCTCTTTTATACAAGTTGTATATACAAGTAGAGGTCAGTGATAGGATAGGATGCAATCAGGAAGGATCCCCCCCCCTCAATGAAGTCTTCTTAATGCTGCGGATGGACCACCTCCAGAGGAAGGCACCGAAGCAAAGTCCCGCGATCTCGTGGTTTTAGCCCCTAGAATTGATGCTAGGGTAGATAGCGCTAGCTAAAGGCCTTTACTCGAAGCTAAATAAGGAAAAGCTGCAGACGACCCGATATTGTGGTGGACAATAATGTACTGTTGATGCGGGATATGCGCAGTCAAACCCCTTGCATGACCTCCCAACATTCAAAATAAATAGATCCGGTTTAATGAGATTCCGAATACCCTCTCTTATCTTGCATCACCTGGTGATCATCATTTGCCCCTTCATCTTACAAACCACCCCCTAATAAGGATAAAAATAAACTAATTTTTAAATCTGCAGTCTCAATCTCTAATTGATATGATATTTCAACCCTATTTCCCTTTAGCAACCCTAAATGTAAAGAAAGGGGTGGTTTCAGATACTAAAAAAATGTTTATTGTGAAGTTAACACTCTTTACCACCTTTACCTACAAGACCATACCAAGAACTTTACCCTCTTAACGCACCCCTTTGTTACGAAAACCACCCCTATTAAAAAGTAAAATATATTTGACGAATGTGCAAGCCGATACGCTTTCAAATGATTCCCCACAAGCCAAAAATCTTCTCTTCTCATATAACACCCCTACTTCTCAAAAACTACCTTTGTGTAAAAAAATCCTCATACTGATTGGTGCGTATTCATATATTCTCTGCACATTACAAATTTTGAATTGATCGGATCAGCCATTCAAAAGATATGGGTATAAAATAAAATAACATATTAGGTCCTTACATATGAAATTGGCGTTTTGTATGGGAGGAACATAAAGGCAATTTTTTCATATTAAAATATATTTTATTAATCAAAGTATGTACCATTGCTATCTATACACTTTTGCCATCTTATAGGTAGTTCATTGATCCCTTTACTAAAAAAACCATTCGGACGGGAATCAATGAAATCTTTGAAAGCGGTTTGGACTGCCTCATCGGAATTGAATTTTTTTCCTTGCAAGAAGTTATCCAAATTTCGAAAAAAATGGTAATCTGTTGGAGCAAGGTCCGGAGAGTACGGTGGATGTCTTAGACATTCCAATTGAAGCTCCTCTAATTTGGTAGTCGTCTGTTGGGCCGTGTGTGGTCTAGCGTTGTCTTGAAGCAGCAGTGGCGTAGAGCGATTGAAAAGTCTCGGTTGTTTAACAGCGAGCTTTTCCATCATGGTTTGCAGTTGCTGACAATAGACATCAGCCGTAATCGTCTGACCAGATTTAAGAAAGCTATAGTGTACGACACCGTCACTAGTCCACCAAACGCTTACAAGTAACTTTTTTTTGAGTCAATTTTCGCTTGGGGAAAGATTTTGCTGGTTTACCAGGGTTCAGCCATTGCGATGAGCGTTTACAATTATCGTACAGGATCCACTTTTCATCACATGTAATGATCCGATTTAAAATTCCTTCATTATTGTGCCGGTTGAGTAATGTAACGCAGCAGTCGACGCGCGTTTGTCGATTTGCTTCACTCAATTCATGAGGTACCCACCTTTCAAGCTTTTTCACCTTCCCAATTTGCTTCAAGTGGATTAAAACGGTTTTGTCACTAACACCGCAGCCTGCAGCTAACTGTGATGTGGTTTGCGATGGATCTGCTCCCACATTAACGACCTTGGTCTCCGGCCGTCCACGGGGCTTGTTCTGCAGGTCGAAATTTCCAGAACGAAAGCGTTGAAACCAAAAACGCACCGTGTTTTCTTTTGTGACACCACCACCATACACATCATTAATCCTTCGAGCCGTTTCTGCAGCACTGGTGCCACGGTGGAACTCGTACTCGTAAATAATGCGATATTTTAAGTTTTCCATTTTGTGAAATGAGTGACGCAGAAAAAAAAAGCAAAAGAGAAAAAAACAAATGAATTACGGTTTTCGAAACACAAATGCATGAGTAAATAGCTGTTTAAATTTGAATTTGGAATTCCTAACCAAAGAGGAGATATTTAAGATCAAAGCCAGTACGACAAAACGCCAATTTCATATGTAAGGACCTAATATAGTTACGTATTATGTGGCAAGAGTAGCGCCAAAACGGATAATTATGAGAATCATGAAAATAACGAGAGTCACCCCCTCAGCCCCCTGAACTCGGTCAGCTCGATTGATTAGATTGATATGACTCCACTCCACTGTCAGACTGAGTATTAGTTAGTGTCATTTCATCAAACTGTCAAGCAGCTTGTGGGCTACTGTATACTATATTAGATATTAGTGGACAAAGTTATTGATCTCATGATCTGTGGTTCTATCTATCTGTGACTAGTACAGCTCTCTAAATCAATAGCAAAGTGATTGTAGCATGTTGTAAAATTTGTAGCGAGGAATTCGAAAAGAAAAAGAGCACTGAGTATAAAAAAAAGAGTTGAATAAGTATTCTCCAAATGTCTACCTATGTTGAAATGAGCTTGGACGACATAATAAAGAAAAAGAAGAAAGAGAAATATAGGTAAGGATCGTTACATTTTACCTCACACTCACAATGCATAAGTAGGTATTTTCTGTTTGTTGACTTTTTTTGTATCATAAATAATAAAGACCGACACAGCATACCGGGCCAATAATATGTACATAGCTATTAGGTTATATATTATACCTACCTACATTATTTTGCAGTAAACCCAAACAAATAATGAATCATCAACCAAAAAAACCATCAAACTATAAGCCCTCACCTATGAAGTCTCCTGTTATGGATGCAAGGAATAAAATTATATCTAAAAAAAGGATCCAAATAACTGATGCGCGGGATAAACTAGCTGCATTAGCAAAACAAAAGGATGCTAGACTGAAACTGAATAAACTGAGGCAAGACAGGGTAAGTAATGTAATGCTTTTTATAGCATCTTATCTGTTCTTAGCTTGGCAGCTTATGAGCGCGACGTGCAGACCACGCTCTAAACACAAAATACTAACACCTGGAGCCAAACCACAATGTCTTATAGCATTCTCATTTTGATCTTACATTACTTTTGTCTCTTTTTTTCTATATTGGAGTGACAAAAGTAAAGTAATGTCAAAACAATAATGCTATAAGAGGTTGTGGTACCCTCCCTGATGCTAGAAGTGACCTTTTCACAGTTCACAGTGCCCTGTACATGTACTGTGGGTTATCTTAAGTATGGACAGCTATTTTTATTTATGCTTACCATTTTCTCAGCAAGATTATAACCATAGTTTTATATATAATACTCATTTTATACAGTTGGGGAGGAGTATGAGTTCCGAGCCAGGTGTCAAGTTAACTTACCATTTGTAGTTATCAAGTTATTCATCATATTTGAATTGTTTGCAGGCGCAACATACAGGAACAACCAGGATCCCGCTTCAAGGACAAGGGAGATATTTTGCACAAAATCATGGTAATCAAATGAGGAATCAGCACATGGCCAAAGGTAAGTCAAATATTTGCTAGAAATGTACAAAAGTTTATGAACTTCAAATGATGTGACATGACCTTTGCAGCTGTTGCAATAGGCACACAAGTTCATATTTAATACAGTGTGTTGTGTTTTAAATCTGCACACAGATCTTATAAATAAAATATACCAAGTCGAAAAAAAATTGTTGGACATGCAGGCTGAGGGTTCAACCCACATTTCCAGGCCTTTATTTTCAAATAATTTTCCATCCAAAACACAATGCTAGGGCATTTTAATATTTCATGTGGCAACATCTAGTTATAAATTTAATCTAGTTTAAACTACTGTATTATCACAGTAGTTCTCAATTTACAACTAGATAACTAGCTTAGATCTCAATAAAGAAATTCATTTCGTTCTGAAGCCATGAGTCCAAAGAAACAACAAGAACTTTCAAACAAACCAAGTTAGAACTTTATTTTACGATAGAACATAAAATTGATAAAAAACTCGTTTTTATATATTTCTTTTGTATGTTTTATTATTTATGCATATTCTCTAAAAAAAAAGTAGGCCACTTATCACGGTTTTATAGATGCAAATTACAAACCTATATGTATAGCTTTTCGAAACTATCATGGTTATGAACGCTGTAACTTTAACGGCATATTTACCGTGATTTTTTGTTTTATGAGGTATACAATATTTTGACGCAGTTGCATGCACCATGATCACGGATAGACTGAAGTCTTTACTGAAGGAATGAAGGCTTTCATTTGAACTAAGTACGGAGAGTCTAGGACGAGTACTTTCAGAGATATGGCCATTTGAAGTTTGACAGCTGTCCTTGAAAATATAGATCTTGGTCATAGGTTATATTTGAACTAAGTACGGAGAGTCTTGGGCAAGTACTTTCAAAGATATGGCCTTTTGAAGTATGACAGCTGTCATCAAAGGTACCAAAATATTTCCCTTCAGGAAACTTTCGTTTACTGAATAATAAAATATGAATACTGAAATATTTTATTTTTATAATGGGATTGATAATACTTTGTGATCCCAAAAAAGTCAACATTATGGGAATTCAACTTAATGAGAATTCAACATTCTGATCCTAAAGGTTTTGGATAGGTTTGTAGAAAAATATTTTAGGTTATCTCTGAGGTTATCTCTGATTTTAGAAATTATTTGTTGCCAATTATCGGGTGCATGCAAGCAAAGCGGCGAGCATTAGCTAGCAATATATAATTAAATGTGTAATTAAGTCCTTTCATTTGATACCCAACATGGTATGACTAGTGGTTCTGTAAGAACAGTAGATCTCACGAGCCCTTATACCTAACCATGCAACTTTTGTTGAAAGCAGGATCAGTTGACGCAGCAAAATGATTAAAATTAATTATTTAGTCAACTCATCCCGAGGGATAAGCTTAGAGCGGGATCAGCTGACTAACGAGACCAATAACCGATGCTTTTCTCTTTCACTTTTCCTTTAAGACTATTGAGCAAATAGGGGTATAAGTTTTAGCAATTACTGAGATTGAACCTGGTGTCTACGGATTTGTCTTGCAAAGGCAGACAGGACTGCATAGTCTGATTAGTAATCGTAGGGTATATACATTTTCCAAAAAAAAAATCAAGGAACATTACACCCTCCTACCATCAACCGTATTTGTACTATCCTATCCATCTTAAGGTTGTCTAGAATAGATCGCTTTTAAGCGATAAGACCGCCCATTGTACTGTTTACTTTAGTTTTAAATTGACAATTATTATTGTTCTATATGTTTTTGGTGTACAATAAATAATTTTCATGTGTGCCAATGTACGAATTTTGCAACAAATTCGGTTGAGGAATGCGACCTGTAGGCGAGAGCAAACCGACAGCGGACAAAAGCATTTTTGGCCAATCTCGAAACTGAGTCTTTTCGCTCGCTCGGTCAATTAAAACTTTTTTTTTAGTGACTTTTATGTCTGATGGGACGCCATTTCAATTTAATGCGCCAATGAAAATATATCATTTGTCAAATTCGTAAAAGAAGTAGCTTTGAAGTAATACGGGAACAGATGAACATTCATACAGGTCAAAATCATAACCCTTCTTTTTGCTTCGCCGGTATCGGGTGATATAGGATCCACCCATATGGACCTTTGTATAGGAATATTTCACACTAAAAACTGATTAATGTTTTGTATTTTACAGTATTTGTTGATCCATCAAGGCAGGTAACATACCAAACTCCTGCAAAGATTCATTATCCAACCAACATGAACAAACATCCCATCAATCCTAAGAAATTTCTAGAAACCCGAACAATTGGAAGCAAACTGCAAGGTATGTCAATGTTAACATAATTTCATCTAGTTATCATCATGTTTTATATAACTATGCAGAGATGGAACCATTAATAAAATTATACATTTCCAGATAGGACCTTGAATAGAACAGATAGAAATGAAAGAATGCCAAGACCAAGACCTATCACCAGAACTGTTGATAATGATATTGAATTGATTGATAATGATGATGATGATCCTATGGGCGATGAATATTCTGTACCAAAGCGAACATTGCACAATAGAAAAGCTAGTATACAGCTAAGAATTGTAGCTCACAATGATGCTGTGGAACGATCTAGCATGAGCCACAGGTAAGTAAATCAATAATCCATTGAAATAAGAACTAATAAACAATAATATCCAAATAGGATTTACGCACAATGGACTGCTTAAAACTGTGAATGATTATTTAGAAAAAATGTTCCAGACAATATTCCTATTAAAAAAGGGGCATAACAGTTTGTGTTAAAATTTACTAGAGAGTTTATTATGTCTTTTTTTATTATTCCTCTAAAAGGGTGAAATGGGGCAAAAGTAAAAAAAAAAAAGTAATATGAGACTTATTTTTCTTTTTCATAAATATTAAGTTTTTGAATAATACTTTTTTTTTTTTTAATATCTCCCCTAAGAAGAAGGGGAGGAAGGTGGACGGGCTTTTTGTCATATTATTTTTTTATTAATTTGACTTTGAATTCTGTAATTTATTTGTCTGTTTAGAATAATTGTAATGCCATTAAAATTTTTAGCCCTAGAGACAAGCCTCATATTAATTTTATCATGATTCATCGTCATTAGTAAATTATCATATCTTATCTTATTTCGATTCAAATGTTTCAAAACATTAAAACCAAGTATGTGTATATCGGACAGACTTGCAAAAATTAACTCACATATGGCTTTCAGCATTATAAAATTTTGCCTTTTTGTCCCAAAATTTACTTATGCTTTACGATGTTGTCAACTGTGGAAACACAGTGAGCTGGTGGAAGGCTTAGACAACATAATAAAGAACACCCTTTCCACGGTTTTGAATATTGAGTTGGATGACAGAGCATGGTCGCAGGCCTCATTGCCTATTCGATTGGGCGGCTTAGGTATACGCAAAATTTCTAGTGTTGCTTTGCCAGCGTTCTTGTCTTCCGTCTATAGTACACATTCTTTGGTTGAGAAAATTCTAACACCATCAATTTCGGCTGTTCCAGGCAATATACTCCAAATTTCTTATCTTGACGAGGCTCGAAATGCTTGGCATAGTGCTTGTCCTAATACCGATCCCCCAAAACACCTTTCGGCACAACGGCAGTGGGACGGGCCTCTGTGCGAGTTGACACGGAATTATCTATTACATACGTGCTCAACCTCCACAGATCGTGCTCGACTCTTAGCTGTTTCAAAATGGGAATCAGGTCTTTGGCTGCAAGCACATCCATCTTACAATACAGGTACACTTATGGATCCTGTAACTTTCCGTATTGCCACTTGTCTTCGGTTGGGTGCAAGATGCTGCGCCTCTCACCAGTGCCGGTGCGGTGCGGCCGTAGATCAATTTGGTTTTCACGGACTTTCGTGCGCAAGGTCTGCCGGCAGGATTTCGCGCCACGCTAGTCTTAATGACATTATCCGTCGAGCGTTTACCAGTGTCAATGTGCCAGCCGTTCTTGAACCGAATGGTCTGTTACGTGATGATGGTAAGCGGCCCGACGGTATGACTCTTGTCCCTTGGGAAATGGGTAGGCCTTTGGTGTGGGATGCTACCTGCGTCGACACCCTAGCGCCATCTCATCTGCCTGGGACATCAGTTAGGGCTGGTGCGGCGGCTGATTCGGCCGAGGATCACAAAAGGCGCAAATATAGTGTTCTCGACAGAGCTTACCTATTTGAGCCTTTTGGGGTGGAGACCTTGGGTCCGTGGGGAGCCGGTGCCCTCCGGGTTTTCAAAAATATTGCGGGGCTTTTGATTGAGGCGACACGTGACCCAAGGGCTGGCTCTTATTTAGGCCAGCGAATTAGCATAGCTATTCAGCGTGGCAATGCAGCCAGTGTCTTGGGCACGCTTCCGTCTGGTACTGGTCTGGAACAGTTGAGTTACCTATAGGCCGTTTGTAACGGTCCTTAGGTAATCTGACTGATTCCTTTGTACATAGTTAGTTTAATTGTACTCTTTATTGAATAAATGTATTCAAAGTTCTAGTATGTGTATGGTATTCATAAAAAAGATATGGTGTGGTTTGTATGTGGTGTGTGGCATATTTTATCCGAAAGTCACGGGTTCAAATCCCGTCGTGCAACATTGGACTTCTCTTGGTTTCAACTTGACACTTTAGATACATGTAAAATTTGATAGCAAGTATCAAATTTTATAGTAACTGGGTGTCTAAATTTGACTCCAGTTAGAATGCTGTAATCCCTTAGCTGGCATAGCCTTTCCTGAAATCCGCCGTGTTATCTGCTTCATAGTGATTGAGATATTTCAATAAAAATATCAAGACTGCTACACAATGATCCTTTACAAAAAACTCAAAAGAATTGAAAATGTAGGTAAATTAATCATGACGTGGGCTGAAATCATTATGATGATGATATTACTTTTTACCGTTTAACAAACCTCATCCAATTTTTTCCACATCCAAATTCATTCAAAGATTTTTTAAAGTTCTACATGAACAGACAAAAGAGGCTTTAATAGCTTCGCTTGCGTATAGTTTCAACGCACTTCATTCAACCTTTACTAAATTCATAATGTAGAATTTTTACATTTGAAATTTGATAGTGTTCCAACAACTTTGGGCACATAGTAATCATACATTCTTTTTTTATTATCAAAAAAAGACCTCAAAAATGCAAAAATGTTTTTTTTTTCTAAAACACATTTCCAGAAAAACTACAAAAAACGTTTTTTTTATTGCAGAACTTATTTTTTTCAAATTGTGCATGTAACTCCTACCATGACTTTTCGATAACTCTCAGTTTCAGACTTCGTCTCAGTGGCCCTGGATATAAGCTTATTCTGTATATTAACTATGTTTGCATGGGAGAGCGATAATCAGCGGTACTCCGGGGATTTAATATATATATAGGGCAGCTAATATATTTTGAAAGGTGTTCCCTTCCTATCTGATCATCCAACTTTACATTATTAATTGAAATGTTGAAAATTCATTGTAAATAAATAAATATTACAGGACATTAATTTCACACAGCGCCATCTAGCCCCAAACTAAGCATAGCTTGTAATATGGGAACTAGATTACGGATATAATACTTAAATTTTTTTTTATTTTTTTTTTATTTGTAAATACATACTTATCATACAATACACACCCAAACACAGAACAAACATCTATATTCATCACCTAAATGTTTGTCCTGGGTGGGAATCGAACCCACAACCTACAGCGCAGAAGGCAGAGCTACTACCAACTGAGCTATGAGGCTTGTTATTTCAGAAGTGCGTCGGTAAGAGAGATGAGTCCGCAAAGACCTCCATCAATACTCAAGAAACGTCCTACTGTGGGTTTAAGAAGTGAGCAAATATTGCAAAAAGATGAAAAACCTACCCTGGAGTGCAGAATTATTGTTAGCAATTTAAGGAACACCGTAACAGGGGGTGACGTTGAAGTAAGTTATTACGTACCTACCTTATCTTATTACAACTTCAACATAAGCTGAAAAAGTTCACTGCATGACACAAGCATAATTAACATGTACATTTTAACCGCCTCTGTGGTCTAGTGATTCAACCCACCGATTTCAGATCCAGAGAACCCGGGTTCGATTCCCAGGGGGAGTACAATATTGTGCTTGGTTTGGTTGTTGGTAAGACTTTGTTGAAGTCCGCCTAGCAAGCTACCAACATCTTACCTAATTCTTTCGCCATAACAACAATTAAAAAAAATTGTGTTCCGGCATTTAGAGGTATGATAGCCAGTTTCTCAGTTAGTTGAGGATTCCGGGTGAAGTGCGCCTTCGGCCTTATCTCAACTTGATACCAGATGAAATGAAGGCCAAGCGCTTCCCCGTAGTATAATAAAAAAAAAGTTTGGCAGTTTGGTTTTGAATTTCAATCCAAGGTCAAAATATTTTTCCAACATAGAGTACGAGTATCTTGTTGTAACTCGATACCACACCAATCCGGGTTCACTTATTATAGTACCTACTTTCACATGTATTGTGTTTTAGGAGCTGTTTGGAGATATTGGAGGCATGGTGGAATCTCGCTTGGTGCGGCCCGGAACGGCAGAAGTGATCTATAAAACACAAGATGGGGCTCAAAAAGCTGTGGATTTATACCACAACAGACAGCTTGATGGTCAGCCAATGAATTGTCTTCTCGTCACCCCACGATTGCCGACTGCTATGCAAAGGTCTGAAGCAATTTTATTTTTATTAGGACTTTGTTTGGGTCCGCCTGGCTAGCTACCACCATTTTACCTAATTCTGTCGCCATAACAACAATTCTAAAAATGTTTGTGTTCCTGCATTTAGAGGTAAAATAGCCAGTTCCTCAGTTTGTTGAGGATTCCGGGTGAAGTGCGCTACCACCTTCGGCCTTATCTTAACTTGTAACCAGGTGAGATGAAGCCCAAGAGCTTCCCCGTCGTACAATAAAATAAAAAAAGTAAACTACTGATGCATCTTACATTGCTTAGTCAAAAATATCACATGCTTGAGTGTTCGACGTAAGCTTGGTCGGCTTATAACTCGGTAAGCACTATTAACACACCAAGCTTGACGTACTTGTAGTTGTAGGTATTACCGTTTTATCGATAGAAACAAAATACAAATCTTAAAAAAATATATGTCTAAACCCTTATGTATAAGCTCTTGCGTGATGAACAAACAACTCTATCAAAACACTTAAATTGCTGTGTTCCGGCATTTAAAGGTAAGATAGCCAGTTACTCAGTTTTTTGAGGATTCCGGGAGAAGTGCGCTTCTTCCATACTTCTTCCATGTCCTTCTTCCATAATATAACTTGAAAATCAGGTGAAAATAAAAAAGTTAAAAAAGGGGATAAATTGTTTTTCTATTATAACAATCTCTATTATTCAATAAATTAAACTAACTAAGTACAAAGGAATCAGTCAGATTACCTAAGGACCGTTACAAACGGCCTATAGGTAACTCAACTGTTCCAGACCAGTACCAGACGGAAGCGTGCCCAAGACACTGGCTGCATTGCCACGCTGAATAGCTATGCTAATTCGCTGGCCTAAATAAGAGCCAGCCCTTGGGTCACGTGTCGCCTCAATCAAAAGCCCCGCAATATTTTTGAAAACCCGGAGGGCACCGGCTCCCCACGGACCCAAGGTCTCCACCCCAAAAGGCTCAAATAGGTAAGCTCTGTCGAGACCACTATATTTGCGCCTTTTGTGATCCTCGGCCGAATCAGCCGCCGCACCAGCCCTAACTGATGTCCCAGGCAGATGAGATGGCGCTAGGGTGTCGACGCAGGTAGCGTCCCACACCAAAGGCCTACCCATTTCCCAAGGGACAAGAGTCATACCGTCGGGCCGCTTACCATCATCACGTAACAGACCATTCGGTTCAAGAACGGCTGGCACATTGACACTGGTAAACGCTCGACGGATAATGTCATTAAGACTAGCGTGGCGCGAAATCCTGCCGGCAGACCTTGCGCACGAAAGTCCGTGAAAACCAAATTGATCTACGGCCGCACCGCACCGGCACTGGTGAGAGGCGCAGCATCTTGCACCCAACCGAAGACAAGTGGCAATACGGAAAGTTACAGGATCCATAAGTGTACCGGTATTGTAGGATGGATGTGCTTGCAGCCAAAGACCTGATTCCCATTTTGAAACAGCTAAGAGACGAGCACGATCTGTGGAGGTTGAGCATGAGCACGTATGTAATAGATAATTCCGTGTCAACTCGCACAGAGGCCCGTCCCACTGCCGTTGTGCCGAAAGGTGTTTTGGGGGATCGGTATTAGGGCAAGCACTATGCCAAGCATTTCGAGCCTCGTCAAGATAAGAAATTTGGAGTATATTGCCTGGAACAGCCGAAATTGATGGTGTTAGAATTTTCTCAACCAAAGAATGTGTACTATAGACGGAAGACAAGAACGCTGGCAAAGCAACACTAGAAATTTTGCGTATACCTAAGCCGCCCAATCGAATAGGCAATGAGGCCTGCGACCATGCTCTGTCATCCAACTCAATATTCAAAACCGTGGAAAGGGTGTTCTTTATTATGTTGTCTAAGCCTTCCACCAGCTCACTGTGTTTCCACAGTTGACAACATCGTAAAGCATAAGTAAATTTTGGGACAAAAAGGCAAAATTTTATAATGGTGAAGCCATATGTGAGTTAATTTTTGAAAGTCTGTCCGAAACCTTCATAAAATTTTGAATTTTGTCGTCGACGAAACCCGGAAAAGATTCATCAAGAATTGGTGAACCTAGTAGGTGGAGTGAACTCTTATCTACAACAGTAATATTAGAAGCCAAAGTCTCAAACTTTTGAATAATTGAATTTCTATCCAAACATGTATCTGAAATGTATATTTCACATTTCGAAAAATTTAGTTCTAAGCCAATCTGCCGAAATTCATCTATAATAATTTTTAGATCGCCAAATACTGAGTCCACATCGCCACCCAGGGTTCCGTCATCGAGATACCAAACATTCAATTTAGATTTCAGGCGTTGAATAATTGGGTGAATGGCAAGGCTAAAAATGGCCGGGCCTAGAGGGTCACCTTGCTGACAGCCAACTGCAGACGAAATAGTTTGGTTCTTGTAAATTAATTTAGATGGCGAACCATAACATTGAAAAAGAAAAGGATAAATTTCGGGAATTTTGGATTTGATTTGATTTAACAAGGTGCCTCTGTCAACCGAATTAAAAGCATTTTTGATATCTACTTTTAGAATAACCTCCCCGTAATTTCGATCTAAAAATGTTCTTAAAGAATGGACCGCGGCCTCACAACCGCCTCGCGAACCAAAGCCTAGCTGCACGGGTCGGAAATAGTCGCCTAGATACGCGGCTTTTTTGCGACAGCAGACTTTGGCTGCAAGGCGGCGATAGGTGGTGCCTACGGCTATGGGTCTTATCCCGCCATCCTTTTTTTTAAAAGCACAAAGGTTAGCACCATACAATATTTCTGTAATCTCGCTGTTGACTCGACCCGACAGCATGAGGTTGATCAATGCCGTCAGTTCTTCAAGAAGGACATCACCCGCATGGCCAGACCCACCAGATAGCAGGTCCTTTAGATGCTGTGGAGACACAGCATCCAGGCCAGCGGCTGAGCCACTCTGAAAGGACATAACGGCACTGAGTACATCCTGACTGGTCGCCTCAACAGCGCAATCACTATCTTGAGGTGCATCGGGGAGGTGGAAATCTGGCCCCGGGGCCGGATGTTTACTTTCAAGAGAAATGAGGGTTGCAACGGAATTTGGAGCTATCGTGTCACTAGAAAAAAGTATACGGGAGGCACCCTTAATATCACCATCGCTAATCTTACTCTCTACAAGTTTGAAGAGAGCAGACTCGGGGGATGGCTTTAATTTAGAATTTCTAATCGGGTCCTGATCATTACACAAAAAAGGTGTGCGCTCATCGCGAGCAGTGTACCTTACACAATTTTGCTTTATTCTAATAGTTAATGATGTTTTAGGATCTAAATCTTTATTTACGTGTAGTACACTATACGGAAATATTAGAAGATGTTCCCAAGCCTCTTTATTATTTTTAGATATTGCATTTTTGATGGCTTGTCCGAGAGCTGTGGCGACAGAGAGACGGGCACCTCTAGGAATACGTTTTAAAACTGGGGAGGTAATTTTGCACTGACTATTAGACTTTCCAAAAAGGTTGAGGATAACATTGGAATTTTGTATCGAAATATTTACCGAG
This sequence comes from Venusia cambrica, assembly GCA_951394065.1. Lineage (NCBI taxonomy): Eukaryota > Metazoa > Arthropoda > Insecta > Lepidoptera > Geometridae > Venusia > Venusia cambrica. Next base: position 7,881,906 of record OX596060.1, on the reverse strand, counting down.
TCTGCGACCGGAGCAGATGACGGTATAATGGGATTCGCGTGAATTCTACAATCTCTTGGATTTTATGACCATATTGTTATGATAACATATTTTTTGATCTAATTATTTACATTAAATATTATTAATTGAATCGACCAGCATGTAGAGATAAATGAAGAGTTGGTCCCCTCTAGGAACAAGCACTATTTATTATTTAACAAAGAGAATGAAATGCTATGTCTATTTATTTAAATATGTTGTCGGATTTATCACCTTTCAGTTACCTAGTTTTATTTTCCCTTTACAGGAGCAGTAGCAATCCTGCACTATACAGCACCAACTCAAATGTGGAACCAGATGCAAATACTTTCCTCAAAGTATTGTTTAATCATCAGTAATTTGCTTATAGTTGATGTGCTAGGGCAGATATGCAAGAAATTGTTTTTGGTAAATTGTAACTTCAAAACGTATTGTGCTATTATTTCATTCGCTAATTTATAAAGTATAAGTGAAATGCGCAACAATAGCCAGGGCCCCGATTCTACTAAACTAATCGCTTCTCGATGACATATCGTCCCAGAATTGACACTTCCTAATAATTCTGGTCTATTGATTTAGGAGAATCGGGCCCCTGAGGCTATGTTTCACACAACAATATTTTGGATTTTCAACAATGACATTTCCTATATTGGTTAGTGAACAGTAACTGCTCCTGGAACTTCAGTAAATCCAGGAACCAATTTAGAAAATAGCAACAAAATAGCGCAAGCGAATTGAACTATATATTCATATTCACCATTTATAATTGATGAACAATATTTTGGGTTGTTTCTATGATAAGTATAGACTAAGCGGTATTTGAAGTGTACTATGTTGATTATTTTTATTTTTAACCGATTTTCTCAGAAGGAGGATTATGTTTTTAGAAAGTATATATGTCTATTTCATTGGCGTGCACTACCTACAGCCTAAAAAGCTTGAGGGATTTGTGGTTTGTGTTTGGTTTGTCTAAATTGTGGGAGTGACATTATTTTAAAAAAATCTGCGGTAGGTAGGTTATTAAGATGAATCAAATGATACTTGTGAGTAACATGCCGATTAAATGTAAATATATAAGTTCTATGTATACAGGTGGACCAAACCAATGCCCCCGGAGGAAATGTACCCTAAATATTGAAGTCAGCAAATTGTACCCAAAAAATTGTTTCTTTATTTTTAGAAATTATACATCTTTTATTTTTCTGATACCGATTGAATGGGTCATAAAGGAACAAATCTCTTTAATAAACATTGCATCTAAAGTAATCCATATCATAAATAAATCCATAAATCCATAGTTTTTATTATTTCGTTATTTACAATTTAAAATAATTAAAGTAGTATCAAAAATTTGAAAGTTGTTCAAGATGCAAACCGTTTGCCGCTACAATACAAAGATTTGTTCTTTTCATAAATTAATTGCATAAATAATATTTATTGGGGTCAAGGGCCATTGGTTTGCCACAACCTACAACAATTTCAAAGAATTGGTTATTGTAGGTTGTGGCAAATAATATAAAACCATAAACGTGAAGTCAGCGGCGATGGCGTCACACCAAATCTCCGTCATATTAATATTCATCTTCATCTTCAGAAGATGAATGTTTGAAAGCACATTTTGAATTATATGATGTAAATCGTCAACAGAGTGATCATACGACTTTTTATAAATTTCGTCTTTTACATCGCCACAATTTATTTTTTCGTGGGGGCTTTGCGTACGAAACCCATTGAATCGGCCTATTTGTTAAAAAAATATTATTATTACCATCAAGGCAATTCAATTGCTAACGAATACAAGTAAATAAACTCGACTATATAGTATTTCCTAGTTATTAAATTTCAGGGTCTTCCTCAATTTTAGATGTTTGTAAGAGAAATGTGTTCCCTGAGAATGACCCTTTCTATCGATATCATACAAATACGGGTTAATTTTCTATATTGGGCGAGTTCATTTCCCGGTTCTGGCTCTTAGAAAACAATTTAGTTTATATATAAAAAATAATAGATGTTTCCACTGAGTAAAATTTGCTAACATTGTTTTATAACAAAATATATTGATATATAGAGTACTTTCCCTCCGGGGGGTATTGGTTTGGTACTCACTTCCTGTATAGGTTAGGTATATATAAATATACCTACTTCCCATTTGGACAACTTTTAATTTCGTAGCCCTTATAAAATCCCTTGATTTATGTGACACCTTAGATGCTCGATATTGAAGAGGTGAAATAATCTGGTTAGTATAGGTAATAGGTATGCGACATATTATAATATTAAGGTTCAGAAAATAAGATAAGCACACATAATTTTGGATACCTAAGCCAATTATTTTATAATAAGCTGGCTTGCATATCTTTATTATTGGTGTTCTAAAGATATTTAGGCATCCTGCATATGTAGTGTATAGGTACCTATGTTTTCTAATGACTATATCTAATCCATTCTATACATATTATGTATGTACCTATTCAGGATTAATAATCCATTATCCAGTACATATGTACCTGGTATGCTATAGTGTAGTAGGTACTTTACAAATATACTATCTACTTTAAAAATGCTTGTAGAATGTAATGTCTTCTTTATAATAAAACAATAAAAATATGTATGATATTCATTTTAATTATTTTTAGTAAGTAGGGACCTAGGTAATAGCTAATAAATATTGATTGATGAAAAACTACACGAAACGTTTTTACTAAACGTGAGCTAGGGAGCTTCTCTCAATATATTGTGAGGGTTATGACTGTAGACGCTATAAATACCATTATTTCCATTTGTATTTCGAATACTAGAGTTAAAGGCAATAATATTGATCCACACGGCCAGTACTCTGCCAGTTTGGACCACCGGATTAGCAAGCACATCTATATGGCACATCCCTACTTAGTTGTGCCGAACTCATCGTTTCGCCTCTACCGTTATCTTAATACCTAGTAACAGACAAGGGCAAGGAGTTCCATTCCTTACACTGGTAGGTAAGGAACACTGTTTTTCCGGACCTACTTACCGGACAAACTTCTTCAAGACCAATAAGTAACAAGTTCTTGAAGTGCATAGGTTCCTTTTACAAAAAAAAAAAACTATCGAGAAACTGATGCCAATAATAATAATCTATTTATTTCAAAAAACACTTAATCTCGGTTGTACATAAAAAAAAATCAAAATTATAGCTTGAGTGACACTTAAAAACTCTGACAACTGTGCTAGGGAAGTCCCTGTGTTACAGCTGTCACACTTCCTAGTTCGATACAAATAATTACTATAATACAAAACAATATGATGTATAGGTAACATTTAATTTCTAGTAAAAAATAGGTAGGTAGAATGAGTTGGCTTGACATGGAACTTTGACGTTGGAATGGGACAAGAACGTATGATTAATATTTAACTTTAAATTGAGCATGATAGCAATGTAATTAATTACACGAAAAAAAAACAATGTTTCTGCTCCAGAAATATTGTACGATGAAACAACAAATACTCACCTAATTGGCACATTCTAGCTATAATTCAAAAAGCAAAAAACGAAAAAATGAGGGTGGGTATGTTATTTACTAAAATAGGGGAGAGGAGGCAAAGCAGGTACCTATCGGAGTTTTACTGTGGAGAGATAGTGAGTGTGAATTTGTTGTTAAAATTTTGCTGCGATGACAATACTAAGTGTTAACTGAATAAAATATATCTACATTGTACGTACCTACTTTAAGCCGATACTATTTAATTGGTTTTAGCTTTAATGATAGTAATTTTAATGTCTGTAAGAAATTATTCGGCTAAGGTAGGGAGAAATATAGGTTTTATATCAATAATGGGTGCCAATAGAGGTAGGTGATCAGCATTTTATAGGTACTTGTAAAAATAAATACAGTAAAATAAGTGTGCATAACGGAACCTAATAAAAAAAAATAGCGATGACAAGAAGCCTCTCTGTGTCATCATAGTTCAAGGTTGATAGTAAGGAGTTTATTACTATTTTACATTTATCTCGAGTTAATGGAAATATAATGTTAGTTATACTGATTTTATTATAAAGATGAGGACCGAGAAAACAAACATGACGTTGAGCATAGGCAGAAGATAATTTATACTTATAAAAATATAAATATTACAGGACATTAATTTTACACAGCCCCATTTAGCCCCAAACTAAGCATAGCTTGTATTATGGGAACTAGATTGCGGATAGAATACTCAAATACTTTTTGTAAATACATACGTACTATATAATACAACACCCAAACACAGAACAAACATCTACATTCATCACACAAATGTTTGTCCTGGGTGGGAATCGAACCCACAGCCTCTCAGATCTTTGCGTCTCAACTTCGCGATACTTCAAACTTCAACTTTCGATCCTTATCAAATTCCGATTCTTTGTGAGATTTTAATACTGCTTTTAGTAAAAACGATTGTAGCACTGTCAGTAAACTAGTTTCAGAGTATAATAATGCCGTAGGATATCTAAAGGCTTTAGAGAGCATAATTTTAAAATTGAGCGTTGGGATATCTCTATGCGCATCAAATGAGTTTTGAATGTACCTCCCCAGACCGTTAAGCAATAAGTTAGCAAAGAATTACACAAGGCCAGATAAATGGTTTTAAGTAGAGGGATGTCCGTGCAGCGAGACATTGTGTATGCTCATGCCAATTTAAAAGATCGTCCACGATTATGCCCAAGTATTTAATCGAGTTTACTCTCTCTAATGAACCGCAAGCACATGATGATAACGAGCTGCAAATATTAGCCTTAATAGAAATTGTATCAGTGCCACGTTAACCCACAGTTGTTTTAGCGGAGGTAAGAAATTTTGTTTTTGCGATGTTTAGTGTGAGTAGATTTCTTCTTAGCCAGGACATAACCTCCTTCAACCCTATCTCGGCAAGATGTGAGGTTTTACTCCAATTTTACTCCAAAAATAAGGCAAATGTCATCAGCATACGCGACTTGTTTTTCACCATTTAGATTAAAATCACAAATGTCATTAACGTAAATCAAGAAAAGTGTTGGGCCCAAAATATTACCCTGGGGCACACCGTAGCTTCATTACTTATTAATTCTCATATTTTAACACGTTGCTTCCTCTCTGTTAGATAGTTATCAACTAGCTGCAGGGTGGTACCGCGAATCCCTATCCTCTCCATTTTTATAAGCAGAAGTGAGATAAAGACAGTATCAAACGCCTTAGCCAGATCAAGAAATAATCCGATGCATTTTTTGCCTCGATCAACTTCTCTAACTATGAAATCAGTAAATCGCATGCTCAGTGGATTTTCCTGAGACAAACCCAAACTGATTCTTAGATATAATTTGAAATTTAGAAAGATATGATCTAAGTATGATGTTAAGCTGGCGCTCCAGAATTTTAGACAAGGAAGAAATAATTGAAATTGGTCGATAATTTGAGAAACTGTCTTTGCCACCGCTTTTGTGTATTGGTTTTATAAGTGCAGTTCTAAATTTTGTAGGAAACATTCCTGTTCTAAAACTTAAATTACATATAGGTATGGACAATTGGGGGAACAATTTGCTTTGAAACTTTAAGAACTTGTGAGGGGATACCGTCATAACCAACAGCACAGTTTGATTTGAGATTTCTAATTATAATACCTTTTTCAGCGTTATCAGTTTATGTGAGTGCCATGGATTAGGCTGCGGGTAGTTGTGGAGTTGGAGTAAAATAATTCATGTTCGTATCGGTTATAGTGTCTGCTAACTTCTTACCTATATTAGTAAATTAATTATTAACCATGTCGATCGACTCCGAAGGATTAGAAGTACTTTTAGCAGTTCACTATCACTTTCATCTTTTTTTTAATTAATAATAGCTATGTTTTTAATAACTTTCCAAGTCTTTTTACTATCTTTACCAGCTTTTTCTATTTCTGCCTTATCAAGTTCAGCTGTGATTTTCCTCAATAATTCCCTGCACAAGTTTCTATAGCGTTTATATGTAATTGATAGCTCTTTGTTACATGGGTCATTATTGAGATCTCTACGAAGCTTGTCCCGGTGTTTCATACACCTTAATAGGTTAGTTTCCGGCGGGGTACTGATTTGACTGTCGTGTTATTTTCTATAGCTTTTTTAAACATATCGATTAAGATGCCTGTGGCTGCATTAACATCTTCAGTGACCAAGATTGGTCCAAAGTTCGTTTCATCCAATTCACAAGTAAGTTTGTCATAATCTATAAATCCAGATAGATCCAGAGATAGACTACTCATGAAGAGACTTGGCTCCAACATCACATTTGACATTACAGCGGAAGAGACGTCAGTCAGTATGTAAATTATACCAACCCATTACCAACCATAGTGGAATATAATAGGGATGTGCACCCATATTCAATAAAATCTATCGACATCGGTGCGTACTCCTGGCGGAAAAGTGTCGAATTTCATGATTTGAGTTTGCTCATAAATTAGTTTGTATTGTCGTGTAAATTTGTGTATATACCCGTTTTTTGAGATATATGACGATTATAATATTTAAAAAACGGGTAGATACATTATTATTTTTTAATCAAATTGCATCCGATGGTGTGCCCTGGATTTCGTGTGGCAGGGGCCGCCGCCACCTCTAGGGTTTTTTCGATCGTCTGGTGGCCACGCTGACACAGAAAGTCTCAAAAAATATATTTTGCTCACATTGCCCTATCGTTAAGCGATAGATATCGAATTAACATACAAGCACTTAATTTAAATAAATGATCTGTGATAATTTATTGCACTTCTCAATCGTTATTTGCCAAAATATCTGATTTTAGAAACTTTACCGGTTTTTTACGCTGTGAGAGAGAACGTAGCGTAGTATCAAAGCCAAAAAATTCGCATGACTTTTTATCGAGGAGACACGGGAGTACGGTTTTGTTTAGAATGCAACTTTTTGTAAACATACGAGCTTAAATCTTATAAGGTACAGACAGAGCGATAGAAATATTGTGGATTCGACGCTATGTCAAAGAGTAGGTACATAATACGCGGCTTCCGCCGCTGCCCGCTACTACCGCGATGAGTTCAAAACCGCTTATCGTAAACGAGTTACTAGCGTTCAAACAGAATGCCATTGATACTATGGATGAGCTGAGCATCATGCAAATCTGCAAATCTTACTTTAAGGAGGATGTGGTTTGCATTGGCAAGGCCCTTTCTGTTCCAAGTGACCGGCTAAACTGCCAATATGCCTTCCAGTCGAAGAGATGGTGGTAAGAAAAGTCTCCAGGACATCATCACCCTGTTCAAGGAGACCGATCCAGACGACGTGCCTGACTTCGTCACGAAGGAGCTTCACAAGCTCCCCAAGTTGATGTAACCAGACTGCTGAAGGACATTACATCACTCAAGGTCGAGTTGAAGTCTGGTCGAGTTGAAGTTAGAGTTGGAGGAATCGCATAACTGAGACTGAGGAAGTGGTGGAGTACCTACCTGAAGCAGAAGACCGGACTCTCCATGAAGGTCGAGAAGTTGGACTCTCGTCAAATTATAGCTTTAGCTCGTTTATGGTGAGACTTCCAACAGATCGACTATCCTTGTTCATGGACACTAGCTTCTGGCCGCGTGGTGTCAAGTATCGTCGGTTCGTCGGCCGCCTGACACGAGACACCGGGGATAACACATCACGTGTGATCCCCGGACATTACGTGACTTTACGTGTGCCTACACACAAACTCGCTTATATTATATGTATTTGAGTTTAAGGTATACTATAATGTATATGGGTCCTAGAATTAGTAAAATTACCGTTCTGTACTATTCTTAAGTTACCTGAAATAAATGTTATTATTATTATTGATATGATGCTTCTTTTATTTTACGACATGGAAGCGCTTGGCCTTCATCTCACCTGGTTACAAGTTAAGATAAGGCTGAAGGTGGAGGCGCACTTCACCCAGAAACCTCAAGAAACTGAGGAACTGGCTATCTTACCTCTAAATACCGGAACACAACAATTTTAGAGTTGTTGTTATGGCTACAGAATTAGGTAAGATGGTGGTAGTCTGACAGTCTGACTGAAGTCTGACTTAAATAAAGTCCTACCACCAACCAAACCAAGCGCAATATTATTATCCCCCTGGGGATCGCACCCGGGACCCCTGGGTCTGTGATACCTTTAATTATGGCAAATATCTTTGTAATTAAGGACTGTGTATGTGTACTATGCCTTTTATGTCGAGTAGACCTTGAAAGTAATAGTATTCTTTAGACCCGAGAATTAGGCTCTCTCCAATTTAAATTATGTTGGAAGCTAAATCTGGATAGGTATAGTTCATACATTATGTTTGGTGGAAAGTGTCAATGCAAAGCAGTTAAACGTTGATTCACTGTTCAATTATCTTAAATAAAAATAAAATAAAATAAAATAAAAAGAGCTTTATTTTCCTATACACTAAACAAATTAATAACAATATTATAAGACTAATAAAGTAAGTTATTAAAAAAACTAACAGTAGGTACTTAAAATTAACTTAATCTATCTATATTATAATTGTTTTCTTGTTCCTGTTCTGTTTGCGTATTAGTATTTATATATTAAAATGTAACCTATTATATTGTGTATGGACCGCCTGTGGCGGTGAAAGCCTCCTCCAAACTTTTCCATTTTTCTCTGTCCGCTGCGACTCTTGTCCAGAGATTCCCGGCCACACCTACGATTTCATCACTCCACCTTTTGTGAGGTCGTCCTCTTCGTCTCTTCTTGTCTCTGGGAAACCAATTCGTCGTGATTTGTGACCATCTATTTGGGTTTATCCTCTGTAGGTGGCCAGCCCATCTCCATTTTAGACCCAGTATTCTTTTAGCCACGTCTTTTGCTTTAGTTATTTTTCTAATTTTAGTATTTCTAACTCGGTCTCTAAGTTTTAACCCTACGTAGCTTCTCTCTATTGCTTTTTGAGTAGATTTAAGTTGCTTTAGTTGTTTTTTCGTGAGAGACCACGTCTGGCATGCGTACGTTAGAGACGGTACTAAGCAAATGTCCATTGTTTTTGTTTTTAGCTTGACTGGTAGAGAGCTCTTGAACACTTCTTTCATGGCCCAGAATTTGTTCCAAGTAGTTTTGATACGTCTATTAATTTCTTTTTCTGTGCATGATTGAAATGATATCAAATGTCCCAGGTAAACATAGTCATCAACATATTCTAGAGTCAATGTATTAAGTGAAATCGGTGTTTTGCATTTGTTGGTCATGACTTTCGTCTTAGCTTGGTTTACCTCGAGACCGATGGCTTGACTTTGTATACTGAGCGACTCTATCATATACTGCAATTCCGTTGCTTCTTCTGATAGTAGTACTAAGTCGTCCGCAAATCTCAGATGTGTCAAGTGCTTGCCATATATTTTGAGCCCCATTCCATTCCAGTCTAGTCGTCTAAAAATGTGTTCAAGTACAGCTATGAACAGGTTCGGAGAGAGCGGGTCCCCTTGTTTCGCGCCTCGCTCTAGCCTGAATGGTGGTCCTGCTGACTCGAGCCTCACTTGAGCTGTGCTGTTTTTGTAAATTTCCATTATCAAGTCAATGTAGTCTTGGTTTACTCCTTGTTCCTTTAACGCTTGCCAAATAGATAAATGTGAGATACAGTCGAATGCTTTTGAATAATCAATAAAGCAGATATAAAGGGGCATGTCATATTCCTGGTATCTTTCTATGACCTGTTTCAGAGAGTGTATATGTTCTACCGTAGAGAAGTTTTTACGAAAACCTGCTTGTTCGACTGGTTGGCTATCTTCAATATCCTTTGAAATTCTACGTAGTAGAGTCGATCCAAATACTTTGTAGAGACAGGACATTAAGCTTATTGGTCTGTAGTTTGTAATAAGTTTCGGGTCTCCTTTTTTGAACAGTAACACTATTTCTGATCCCATCCATTGCTTTGGTATCCTCTTATGTAGTAGGATTAGATTGAAAAGCTTTGTGAGAGGTCCGATTAGATTTCCCGTTCCAGCAATAATCATGTCATTAGTTATTCCATCTGGCCCAGGGCTTTTGTCTGTCTTTAGTTTTTTGATCGATGCCTCTACTTCGCACATTAGAAAGCAGGGAGCGGGGTCTTTGTTTCCTGAGTGAACTGTGTCGTTTTGGTATTCAGGGCCGCCACTATACAGATCTTTGTAGAATTGTGTAGCTATCATAATTATGTCATCTCTATTTGTGATAATAGTTCCTGATGAATTACACAAGTGAGTCATTAGTGGCTTCAATGTTTCCAGCTTTTTATTGGCCCTTTTGATGCCACCCGTTTTTTCCAAAAAGTCTTGTATTGTATCGAGTCTATAGTTCTGTAGATTTTGTTTGGTTTTTTTGTTTATTGTTTGGTACAATTTACTTAGTTTCAGTTTTTCTGATTTGGTTTTGTTTGGTTTGTTTTTCAGGAAATGTCTGTCCTTTTTGAGCTCTACTATTTCCTCTGTAATAATCTTTTGGATTTTCATAGATCTCTGTGACACATGTGATCGATTTCCACATTTTATCAGAGTGTTTTCCAGTTGGTCATAGTATGTTTGCACGGTATTTGTTTCTTCTATTGAGTATCTGGAAAGTTCTTTTTCAAACTTTTCGAAGTCAATGTTACTTTGAATGTGCTTTCCAAAGCTAGCTCGTGATTGTTTGTGACTCTGCATAGATAGAATCATTCTAACCATTCTATGATCGCTCGAGTGAAGAAATCGCCTTATTACGCTAGTATTATGTACATTTTTTGTTTGGTTTGTCGCTATAAAGTCGATTTCGTTTTTAGTTATTCCATTTGGTGCTAACCATGTCCACCTTAGGTTTTCAGATTTTTTAAACATGGTATTGGTAATTTTTAGCTTGTACTGAAGACAAAATTTTATGAACATTTGCCCTCTTTTGTTTCGCTTTCCATAGCCATAGTTACCGATTACATTTTTTTCATTTGGTTCTGGTTGGCCTATTTTTGCGTTCATATCGCCCATGAATATAATTTTGTTTGTGGACTTATTTAGCGCATTTTCAAGATCTTTATAGAATAATTGCATTTCAGGTTCTTTGGCTTTTTCTGTCGGTGCGTATGCTTGCACGATTGTATAATTTTCTTCTTGTATTCTTGTTTGTATTACGGCTACTCTTTCCGATATCGCAATAAAATCTTGTATTTTTATATTTCGATGTTTTTTTACCATAAAACCGACTCCATATTCTCCCTGTTTCTTTCCGTAGTAATAGAGAGTGTAGTAGCCACGGTCTTCTATTTTGTATCCTGCTCTTCTTACTTCTGAGATGCCAAGAATATCCCATTTGATGTCCAGTAGAGCATGCTCAAGTTCAATAATTCTAGCTTCGCTTAAGAGCGATCGAACGTTGAATGTCGCAATGTAGTATTTTTGTTTTATGATGTAGAAGGGTTGTAGTCTACTCCCCGCGCAGTGACTAACTGTTCTGGGGGAGGTTTTTTTGAATTTTTGTGTTCCTGACTTTTTATGTAAGGGGCACGTTTGTAGTGTTGGTAATTATCTTAGGACAGTTTAATTCTACTCTAGCGCTGGCTGACTCCTTCCTGCTCGCTTTGCTGCTTCCTGCTGGCTCGTCCTTGTGGTTATGAATAAGATAATGACCAATACTGTTTGTAAAAGAGTTGTAATCATGAATATACTACTAGATTTGAATTCTGTGCCCATGCTTTTTTTTTTTTGGTATGTTCGGTCTGTTCCGTTCCGTCCGTCGTTCTTGTTCATCCTGTCCTGTCAGTCAAAATCATTCGATTACAAAATGGCGTTGCTTGAATTGTTTGTTTGATTGGCAAGTTATGCGTACGTTTCGTCGATTATAGCATGATTGTGTTTATTTAGTTACACCCTAGCAACTCCTACAGTTTGTGAGTTTCACACTGATATCAATAGGTTTAATACTTAATTCGCAAAGTGCTTGAGTTTTAACGTTTGTTACTGGTCTAGAACAAAATTTACCAAGTTACATAGCCAGGGAAAATCATGGAAAGAGAAGATGGGGAAATGAGCGACGACAATGCGATGCTTGTTGATGATGCTGATCCTGTTCCTACGGTTCCATCGAACAAAATTATTGTAGAAGGAGATTGTACCGTGGTGAGTTGTTTTCTACAGTAAACTTAGGCCCGTAGTAGTACCGCTCTCTCCCATGCAAACATAGTTTTTCGTTAATTTCATAATCCCATGTATGACAAAATAATTTTTGCATAGGGATAATTTGTATAAGGAGTCTAGGCTTGTAGTGCTTTACTTATTCTGAAATCAAAATTAAATTTTATAGCTACCTACAGTGTAAAATATATGTTGTAGGTATCAGAATGGAACTCTCGCGCTTCCATAATTAAATCTATGCAGTATGTACCAATGTAACATTATTCCTATCCTACCTTTCTTATTAGGTCTAGAAGACCTACCTAGCTTGTTCAAATTTTGAAATTTCAAATTTTTGGTTGTGTTTTGCAGTTTAAAGCGGAAAAGAATGGACTTATTGTAAAGCAACTAGAGAAAGTGGATGCTGCAAAATTAGAAGATAGAGCCAAGAGATTTGGTTTAAATCTAACTGGAAATCGAGTTATCACTCAAAAACAAATTGATGAACTTTACTCCAATTTTGGGATTGAAAGTGGTAATGAAAGGCATTTTCGATTTGATTCACTGTATCTAAATGGTGTGGATGGTCTAACAACAAAAGAAATTTTTGAATACCTGGAAGATTATAAACCAGTGTCCCTGGAATGGATAGATGATGTTTCATGTAAGTTACTTTTTATCGTAAATGCTTAGATATAAAGCTTACTTTGCATTTTAAGTCCTACCTAGTAACTCACTTTCTTCACTTGTGATGTGAATTTGACTTACATCATTGGTAACTTGGGTCCCAGGCACGGAAGAGCAATACAAATATTAAAGATGACTATTTCACATACATATTCTGTGTCCATGGTTGCACTGGGTTGGTGTCAAAACTCCAAGATGTTTAAGAAGTTCGATGTTGGATAAAAAAGTTATTCAATTGCACAATACACCCTGCAGTGGGACATCACTGCAGGATGCACAACACACCCCACAGTGGGACATCAGTGTAGGCCTTCACCCCTACTCAGAATGCACACAAAACCACAAATTGATGTTGGATAGAAAAATTATACAACTTTTCCAAACCACCAGCAGGCCTATTACGTAACTCTGTTTCACTGGGGTTTCAATCGGTTTCAATCAGAAATGCAGGCATTTTAATTGAAACCCATTGAAACCCAAATGAAACAGAGTTAGGTAATAGGCCTGCTGGTCTCACAAACATATACCTAGGTCACAAGTGGTGGTTAGAGTTGCTATTTGTTTGAGAAGCAGGAAATATTGTAATATGCTTTTACTAGCATTGCATAACAAAGTATGACACAAATTTTGCAGTGCATAGTAAAGTTGATCTATGTATAAACATTTGAAAAAAAAAACCTGTAAATTGTTTCATATTTTTTTTGTTTCAATGTAAGTAATACTTTTTTCAGGCAATGTAGTGTGTCAGGATCACATATCTGCAGCACTGGCATTATTGGTTCATTCCCGAGAAATCAAAAGTGAAGAGTTGAAAGAAATGCTAAATGAGAAATCAAACCACCACTGGCGTGAAGGAATACCCCATCCAAAGCAAGATTTAATATTAATTCGTTTTGCCACAAAAGGAGAAAAAAAGAAACTAAAGAAAAAGATTGACACAAAAAACATAGATCAATACTATGACCAAACAATGGATTCTGCCAGTAAAAATCCATGGGGAGATTTGTGTAGGTCCTGGGGTGTTTATGATCATCAGGAAATTTTTCAACGTAAACTTCCTAAAAATGATTATGAGGATGTAATTGATGTTGTGGAAGAGCCTAAAAAACCCATACAAATACGAAACAAAAAACTGGCAATGAGGCTCGGCAAACGGCGAAAGGACAGTGATGAGCAATCTGAAGAGAGTGAGTCTGACTCTGAATGGAAATCTAAATCAAAAATCCCCAGAATGAGAATGCATGCTGATGATGAAGAATCTAAGTTGAAGAAAAAACTAACTTTGCAGCCAAGTCCTATCAAGCCATTGGAAAGAGATTATAGTGAAAAATATGCACCTTTATCAATAGAAGTTGTAAATGCAGAGAGTCAGAATATAAAAAAAGAACATACTAAGTTATCAGACAGATTTAAATTTCATGGAGGAGAAAATCAAAAGAGTGTACAAATGAGATTAGGAGAAAAAGTTACACCTTCTGATAAAAACATAAGCCAAAGTGAATCTTCTAGTGATGAATCAACTAGAGAAACAGATATCAGAGAGAGCATGATGAGCAGAGTCCAGAAAGTGAACAGTAAATCAAGTAAAACTGGTAGTGTATGGTCAAGGTTAGAAACTCAACACAATAAACCAAGTTCTCAAAGTGATTTACGGCAAATCCTGATATCAAAAACTAAGCAAAATAAAACGCAAAGTAATGATTTGAGAGAAAGATTAGGTAAATCTAAACCTGCTAATTTACGTATAGAAATAGATAATAGGTATAGTGATGACGAGTAAATATTTTCTAAAATAATTCTAGGTAGGTTGAGCAATATAATGAAGTTTTTATATTTTAAAGTGTTGTTCATCCAGCAGGAAAGTATCTTCTAGAAGTTGCATTTCAGTTTTACAATTACTTAATGTATAATAATATGGTGTAAATGTGCGACAAAAATTAAAATAAGTGATTTGTCGATTCTTACAAGAGATTTGATGCTGAAATTACTAGGATATATATTTCAATAGCTGCTCGGTTTTTTGGTGTGTACCCCACAATCATGGGTTTCTTGCTTTTTGACGTCAAAGTATACAAAGCTAGGCATGTTGTTAGATTTTTTTCAAAAAAACGTGAGTACCTATTGTATTTTCTTGAAACTTTTTATGGTTGTTATGCACAATAAGTAGTATCAAATACCGGCTTCGAAGTTTTCGTGAGACGTCGCGGTACTTGTCCAAGTGATTCCGTGCATAGATAGCTGCATGGTAGGGACAGCAGTGTCATTATCCTAAGCGAGTGAAATATAGGACCAGCGGGAGTATCCCATGGTACTCGCACTATGGCGCGAACCACTCTCTTTTGCATTCTGAACACTCGCTCCCAGTAGGCAGCTCTGCCCCATAACTCAACGCCGTACTGGAGTAGTGAGTGAAACGGTAAATATGTTGTCGCAAATAAAGAGCTACTGATGCATAACTGACATGCTATGTTTACCGTGAAACTTCAAAACGTATGTCCAACAGGAAATTAAATCTCTCGAAAAACGTTACTACACACAATTTTTATTTTTGAATGTTGCAAATTTACACACAAGTATAAGCCATGTAATTTATTTTAATATTCGATCAGTCGTTTTGGATCTTAGACGAACGATCGTCCAGCAGGATGTTTTTTTTTTGGTCGCACATTTACACCATACCTAAATATTATTTGTTAAACTCAATTGCTTCTAGAACATACTTAACACACACTATCTAAGTGTTTGCACATTGTCACTATTGACATGATTAATATAATCAGCGCTTAGCTAAATCTAATAAGGCACAAAAAATAGCAAATCGCATCAGGACCTCGAGCATGCTTATGGAAAAAGTGCGAGTTTGAGTCCAGTCGTGGGTTGTGAATTTTTGTGACATTAAATTTTTTAAATAAATATTATTATGTCTGCTAACCAATGCAGTGAATAAAACTGGCAAAGCAAGGCCGATTTTTCCACTACCAGAATTTCCTCAGATCATTTATCTAATTATATTATTCATTATATTATCACGTTGTGGGCTTCATTTCCACCTGGGACAAACATTTGAGTAATAGATTAGATACTTTTTTTGTGTTTTGTTGTATAGGTATATCATAAGTATTTATTAAGTTGAAATTGGAATAAAACTAAAACCTGGCTGTAAAACATTTGATAAGGCATAGCGCATCTAGTTATAAATAAATCAATTAGCCGAAATGCTTTGACAACGCGTGCTATTTTTACCTGTGGCGACATCTAGTTTTAAATTGAAATAAGTACCTACATATACATCATTATAATTGGGATTATATGCTATAAAATACTTTGTTTAGTAAAATGTTCAGTAGTTATGCATGTGTTTACATTTCTATGAAAACAGGTGTTCAATATTATAGACATCACCAGCTTACACAGACGATAATTTTAACAATAGATTCAATGTACGAGTGACATACATACTTTAAACTTAATTTGCGACTATGTGGTAGCATAAAAGTGGATTAGTAAATATATATATATTTAGAATTGGCATATTACTAGCTTTAATTGGAATATTGATGGAATAATAATTCCCCCATACGGGGGACACATATGGGGAGCCGTATAAAAATATAGCCTGTCACACCCACAATTCAGAAGAATCAAATGACACATCATAAGCCAAATTTCATCAAGCTGTGGAAGTTAGAAATCCCATACATACATACTCTAGAAAAACATAACCACCCTTCTGAGGCAGTAGGATCAAAATGGTAGTATTTCTTTCCTCAGTCACCTAGTTAATATTATAGACATCACCAGCTTACACAGACGATAATTTAACAATAGATTCAATGTACGAGTGACATACATACTTTAAACTTAATTTGCGACTATGTGGTAGCATAAAAGTGGATTAGTATATATATATATATATATTTAGAATTGGCATATTACTAGCTTTAATTGGAATATTGATGGAATAATCATTCCCCCATACGGGGGACACATATGGGGGGAGCCGTATAAAAATATAGCCTGTCGCAAGCCGTGGAAGTTAGAAATCCCATACATACATACTCTAGAAAAACATAACCATCCTTCTGAGGCAGTAGGATCAAAATGGTAGTATTTCTATCCTCAGTCATCTAGTTAATATTATATAAAACTGTTCCCATATATTATTACAAGTTTTGCATGGTGTGGGGCTAGTTGGCGTATTATGTATAGGATTAGACATATTGAAATATCTAGTAATATATTTATTATAATTGTCTGATGTGCTCCAGACCCTATCGAGTGCTCACTCACACTCATAGGAATGGTACAGATATGGTCTTAAATAATGATTTTTTTTTTTTTATCACCTTGATTGGACAATGTTTGTATGAGATTGTAGGAACTTAATTAGCTATGGTTATGGCTACATTTTACTAATTTGTTTGTGCCAAGCAATTTTAACATGACTGTCTTAATTATTTCTTTAAGATTCATATAACATAGAAATAAATCAAATATACATAATTATAATTCAGATTGGAAATGATGAAAACTTCTGGTGGGCAAAACACTGGCCTGTGGGGCCGTTGCTAACACGTATTCTTTGTATATATACTTGTTCTTGGTGAATAAATGAATTTATTATTAAAGGTTTTTTTACAATCGCAATTCGTTCATGATCTCTTGTAGGTCTATCTGGCTGGACATAGATCGGGTCTTTTTTTTTTAGTGTGCACCTGGTTACAAGTTGAGATAAGGTTGAAGGTGGCGGCGCACTTCACCCGGAGTCCTCAACTACTGGCATCGGAACTATGCCGGAATGTGTTCCGACAATATATAGAATTGTTGTTATGGCGATAGAATTAAGTAAGACGGTGGTAGCTAGCCAGGCGGACTTAAACAAAGTCCTACCACCCCAACCAAGCCAAGCACAATATTGTATTCCCTGGGATCGAACCCTTGATCTGAAATCAGTGGTTACCTAAAGTGTTCTCTACTAATAGATAAGTAGGTAGGTATTAATAGTTACCATGTACTTAATTGTTATGGATACACAATTTATGTTTGGGCACACTTAAACATAGTCTGTAAAATAAGTAGGTACTTAATATCTAATTGAAACAAATGTTTGTGATTGTTAAATAAATGTATTTTTGTGCTATTTTAATGATATAGTCATCAACCTACAAAACATCAATAGATTTAGTAGTTGCAGAACGGTAATAAAAATAACTGAAAAAATGCAAATAGTATAGTTTCATATAACGATAAGAACTTACCTATATAAAATAATATAGTATTAAGTCGGTAGGTGCCTTAAGATTGATTGAAATAGTAGGGTATAGTTGATTTAATTTGCGTCAGTTGGTTTCCTATTTGGGACGTCTCGTTTTTCTAGCAGTCCTACATAATTGCTTTGTATGGTGGACGTCAAGATGGCGTTCTGAAAGAAGAATCTGGAGATATCAGGCATTGATACCCGCAAGATACGACCGTCAAGATGGCGGGAGCACCTGACAGCGAACGCGCACAACACATACACAGTTTTTGGTCTACCTACCAATTATATGCTGTACATTTATAAATAGGGATATCAAATAGGTATATTAGCAATTGGTTACTACACAGCGAAGGAATTGAAATTCTAGTTAGGGTCGCGCCATCTTGACGTGCACTATCTTATGATATGTTGACATCCTGATATCAGAAAAACATGATTAAATGACATGAGTTACAAGATAAAAATAGTAAGAACCGTTATTTATCATAATGTAATAAAATAATAAATAACAAAGGCTTTACCTTAGATCTTGTGATCTAAATGATTTTATAAGCATTCATTTGTATATAGCCACATATTAATTCTGTTTGTTAATATGTTAGTAACAAGTGTATGAGTTACGTACGTGATTTAAAACAATTAATTTGTTAGTTACATTTTAATGATACAAACTTAAAATAAAATTAAATTCGAAAATATGGACCCAAAGTAATTTTCTCGCGTTTGAATTAACTACAATAAATAAATAGGTTATACCTACAGATCTTTTTAAAGTAACATCCTAAATCTGGCACAAAGTAAAAGTATTTAGTACCTACATACCCAATGAATCAAATTTCAACATTTTCTACAAATGAATCCATTCCATTATCCAAAAAAATCTTCAATTTCTCCATAATTTTGATATAGAAAGACCGCAGTTTCAAAAACATTAACTAACTACCTTAGTAATAAGGTTATTTCCGCGAATCTCATATACAACATATTGAAGAGTCATTTCCATAACATATTTATCCTTATTTATAAACAGTCTTATATATGTAAAGATTAGCTATTTTTTTGACAAACTCATTCCTGAATTTCGTCTAAAAGATAACGCGGATCAGTAATTCCCAAATGAAACTGCAAGCCTATCACTTTGAATTTATCTAAGGAACGCGAGTACAAAGATCGTAAAAAAATGTATGAAGTTCATAGTGCAAAAAAATATGATTATTTATATATTGGTAGGTATGGTCACTGAGTGAAAATACGTTGTCTTTGAAACAATTATGAGTCTATGTAAGTACCTATCTGTGCAGCACATAACTTGTCTCTATTTGTGAAGACTCATTCAAAAGTATGGTGACTTGCGCTTGAAGCTACACAGAATCTTTGCATTTAATATTTAACAATAAAAATTCGAAGTGTATAATTTAAATAAACATCTCATATCTCAAACATAAATAACAATAAGATAAGTACATAATTGATCGAGAGAGCGAAGCGAGTTTTGTTGGGAAATCCGGCTCTGTGTGTTTGTGACGGCGGCATAACTGTCAAACGGGTTATTTTATTTTACGTAAGAAAATAAATTGACTATCGCGGGAGTGTTTTGATAACTGTGGTAGTTTTTGAGATATTAGAGTCGAAAGAACTACAATATTTCACGAGGCTTAACACATTTATGTCATAATATATTAATATTTATATCAGTTATATAACGTAACAAGATAACCTCGGGATAAATACCTAACACAAGCCCGACATCACAAGATCCCAGTTCTGGGCGAACTACTCGTGAAACTCTTACTTCCAGTGGAATGTCAGTCATAAATACTTTCAGTACCTACCTAAATAGGTTAATATCATAGTGTTGATTTAAAGACAATTTGCAATTTCAAATACCTAATTCGAGTTTCCAAAACTATAAAATATGATTGGTTGAAGGTGGTTTATATTTCAGTTTTCTCATTTCCCTTCTTTCCGTTCGGTATCATCTTTTTTCTTCGAGTACAGTGTATGCTTCGCCTTTTTAAATTGCTTTTTCATTTTGTCTTTGACTTTACTCTTCTTGTGCGTTACAGTCGTATCAGGCGATTTCAAAGATACGTCACCGTTTCTTTGAGCTGTAAAAGATATAAAAGATGTTTCATCCAACATAATGCATATAAATGTCACTGTAATAGTTTGTATACATTCAAGTAACAAGCCTCATAGCTCAGTTGGTAGTAGCTCTGCCTTCTGCGCTGTAGGCTGTGGGTCCGATTCCCACCCAGGACAAACATTTGTGTGATGAATATAGACGTTTGTTCTGTGTTTGGGTGTGTATTGTATGATAAGTATGTATTTACAAAAAAAAAAAAAAGTATTTAAGTATTCTATCCGTAATCCAGTTCCCATATTACAAGCTATGCTTAGTTTGGGGCTAGATGGCGCTGTGTGAAATTAATGTCCTGTAATTTATATATTTATATTTAAAGTAGGTAGGTACCTCTCTTGCTGGCTATAGAGGCCGCGATGGCGAGGTCCTCCTGTCGCTCGCGGCGCCGCTCCGAGTCCAACTGCTGCACCAGCTCGTCGCGGAGACGAACTATCTCCACCAGACGAGACACCAGCTGCTCTTCACGCGCCTTCGAACACAATCAACATTTATTTACACTCGATTTTGATTTCACCCAAACAGCATATAGTTTTTACCTTATCAGCATCAATCCTATTTACTGCCGGTCTAGATTGTATGATCCTTATTTCGTGTTCAATATCGGCTTGCTCTTGCTCTAATCTTTGTTGACGTCGTCTGGAATAACGATAAATAAAAATGGGGTAAGTTACGATGCTTTTATTTGGATCACGTGCTTGGTGACATATCTACCTTTACTAAATAAGCTACACAAGTAGAATAGGGAATCATGCCTATTCGTTTTTAAGTACGAATATGTTGATTGTCGCCAACATAACAAACACTGAGCTGACAACCTTGCTACTTTGTTAAAATGGTCATTATCCTCAATTTATAGGTCAATAACATGGCCCTCAGTCAGATGTATCAATACCGCTCAATTTTATCACAATGAACAATTCGCATTCAAACGATCTCATTCCGACCTCTGTAACGATTACGGAGTAACTACCTTCAATCATAAAATTTTATGACACAAAATAACACAGCTACGAGACATGACGTATTACAAGAACGATACAACGTTTTTAAAATACAAAAATTACATATTTATTCCGAAATCATCCTATTTTCAGACTAAGGTCTCAGGACTCGAACCCGCAACACAATAGAGATATAGAAAAAATAATTAAAATAGCACTCAAAAATAATCGTCGCGTCAAGATCACGAAACGATCCTCGAAGCTCAATTGGCTGTTCTGATGCTGGTACGAGTCCTGTCGCAAGTTGTGAATTTGTTTCATTATACAGTATTACATGGTAAAGCCAAGCGTTTAGCACTAAAGTACAAAAAAAATCTAGTCTATCTAGTATAAAAAAGACAATACCCTGTATCCAACCTTTTACGACGATGGACGCAATCTATCCCGCATATTGTAAATCGAACACCGTATAATATGTTTTCTAAGAACTAATTCCGAAATCTAATCCAGTATTACCAAAAGTGAAAAGGAATTTTAGGGGTTTGCTTATGCAAATTAAGGCGGAGTCAGGCAGTAAACTTTTTTTTTTATTGGTAATAGTCAAGCGTTTGACCACCAGCTTACATATAAAAAAGGTAGAGGCGAAACGATGTGTTCGGCACAATGGAACATTTACAAGGTACGGGTTGTAGCCAGCCGTACGTCTGCTAGTCCGGTGGTGGAAAGGGGATGGAGGGATTAGGTCAAAGATATCGTGCGCACACTCACCGACGTTGAATTTATAGACAACAACAAATCAGGAACTTAGGGGAAGGTTTGCTCATGCAAATCAAGGCGGGGTCAGGCAGTAAGCAACACATCAGGAACTTCGGGGTAGGCTTGCTCATGAAAATCAGGGCGAGGTCAGGCAGTTATCAACAAATCAGTATCTTCGGGGTAGGTTTGCTCATGCGAATCAGGGCGAAGTCAGGCAGTAAACAAAAAATCATGAACTTCGGGGTAGGTTTGCTCATGCAAATCTGGGCGGGGTTAGGAAATAAACAAAAAAATATGAAATTCGGGGTAGGTTTGCTCATGCAAACCAGGGCGAGGTCAGGCTGCAAGCCACAAATCACGGTACACAAACAAATGCCACAACACATTACGTACATGTACATCAATTCAGTCTGCTTCCTGAAGAGATCGTTTTTCTCATTGACCAGCTCGCACAGTTGTATTACTAAATCTTCCACTTCCTCCTGGGGCGCGGCGCATGCCTCGTCACCTGAACCGAAACACAACAGTCTAAGAATAACAAACGGGGTTTTGAATTATTGCTTCTATAAAATCCTGCAACACATGTCAGCAACACATAGGTAGTTTAAAAACAGGACAATTCTACCAAGCCCCTCTAGGCTTATCCCACCAGATTGATAGATTATGGTTAGGAAATAGTAACTAGGAAATAAATACAAATAATTTCTAATTAAACATAACCTATAAACCGTCTATTTACGAAATCATAGAAATATCTACCGTTCCTATTTGATGTTGAATCCGGTGAAGCTTTATTTCAAAACTATTATTTAGTGCAGATCCTTATTTACTATATTGTATTGTATTTTCTATTTGACCTTACGAACGCAGATGCTGAAGTGACCATGGTATTAACATGGTATTAAGCCACGTAAATACACGTATATGATCCTCTTTGATGAAATAAGGTACAAGGCCTATTTAATAGGCATAAGCGTTAGATTAAGTTTATAATACTATTACTTTATTTATTTACGCATTTCTATATGCACGAAGTCAAATGTTGTTTATTCAGTAAGATTGTTTAGGACCATTTTGAATCGTCAGCTCTACAAACTTTTGGTAAGGACCTCGATCTAGTTAGTTTAGAAGTTGCATTCAGCAGTTGCGTTTAGAAAATAAATAGTTGAAAAGGAATTTTCAAAAGGAATAGGAAAAATATACACAACTTAGAGATTCTATAAAGATTTCTTCACTAAGCCGACCTACCGATATTGTTGCACTGTGAATATAATTTATCTTCTCAGATCAACTATCCAATTGACGCCTATTGAGTTAACGAGTTATATGAGACTGCTTGAAGAGATTTATCCCAGTAATTTATTAGAGTAATGATCATCATCCACAGCCCATCACAGTCATCTTATTGGAAAAGTGCCTCCACCGAAACTTAATGGTTCGTCTCACTTAGCAGACGGGTTGGAGAACACATAGCTTAAAATTTACAATAGAAACGCACACATTCCGCGGTTCTCGGTCTTATGTGACACGTTAGAACGTAAAGGTACAAGTCCGTTAGCCGACTGCACGCAGCAGCTGCAGGCGATACCACTGGTTTCTAGATATTTCTATGAACATTGGTTAGTGCGCGAAGCGGACTGCTGAACACTTCTACTAGTCATTTATTAAAGAAACCTTAATTGAAAATTTCAATTCTGTAAGACCTTTGGTATGGGCTGTGTGTTGGTGTGTGTCCAACTAAACTATGCAAAAATCGTTAAGTTAGATACACGGCTATTTTCTAAACATTATAGATATAACTATATAAATATATAACAGTCTACCAAATGACGTCAAAGATTGCGATAACATAGATATGTTCAAGAGAAAGTTGAGAAAATACCTACTGAATGATGACACCTAAATTTATTTATTTATGACAGTAGATGTAGTACTTAGATCATTAATATTATACTATCTGTATTTGTACGATATTAGACAATACAAGCAACAGCCCAGAGGCATAATATTGTTATTGTAAATAGTATGTAATATTATTAAGAACCTTGTAATCTCATTTTAAGCGAACTTATAATTATGTTCTTATGAGAATAAATATCTATAAACCTAACTTGTCGCATAAGACGAGAAAATTATTGATACCAGAGCGCACACACGAACTTGCATTATATGCACGCGCCTAAAAGTCGCCCTAATTCGGACGTATATGTGCAAAGTGCAGTTTATACAGAAAGTGCAGCAACTTGTTTACCCTCACACTTGTCCCGTATCATGCGTTCTATGAGCACTCCTTGTCGCTCTAGGCCCAGTTGCTGAGTTTCTAACAGGTCCAGTTGTACTTGGAGCTCCTCAGGCGACATCGTGAGTTTCACTTCTCGGCGCTCGGGCAGAGGTAGACCCGGTGCCGGTCCTTTGGCTCGCTTTCCACCTGGATAATAAGTCATAGCTATACTATAGCCGAAATAAAGACCCTATTTTAAAATGCACTATGCCCTTGTACATATATATAAACAGATCATTTATTGAACTCATAGTTACAGATCGGAAACATTAAGGTACAATAATACATTATATTAAAATCATAATTAAAATCAAATTTAAATAAATGAGACAATTCTGGCAATAAATAAAATCCAAGTAATGTCGAGTAAACTAATTGACGGGTAAGGTTACAAGTAGGTACTGTAAATAAATCATAAACAATCATATTAGACTGTTAAGATATGAGGGTGGTCTACCAGATATCTGGCCTGGGATAATGACTTGACTGCTCTAGCTGCTAGTGTCATAATTAAAATATTAGCCAAAGCTCTAACAACATGGCCTTGAACTTGGCACATGCTGTGCCGACCCCACTCAGTATGGGTAACTCATTAATTGAAGTGTCTGACCAGTAATCAGCAATTTACAAGTACAGGTACTGTAAAAAAATAGACAGACCTTTTAATACACTTAAGTTGAATGTAGCTGACGTATTGAAGTATCAGATTTTTCCATCCTTCGTTATATAATGATAATGTAATGTAAATCTATGTAATTAATGTAGCTGACGTATTGAAGTATCAGATTTTCTTCATTTTCATCCATCCTCAGCAGTCCTCTACCGTATCCAAGGAAGGATGGAAAAATCTAGGAGCAGCTAGGAGGGTAGCAGCATTGACATAAGTAATTCACACCACAACTGCGATCACCAACCTGCCTGCCGACACACGATGTCTTTGGAAGAACTACCTCGCGCGTATACATTAGGTAGTCGTGCAGTGTAGCTGACGCTTACACTCACCCCTCTAAAAGTGCAATTAGTATACAAACGAATGTGGATACGTTACATTCAGAGCCAGACGCGTTCCGATGGTCTGAGGAATCTGCCCCCTTGTCTAAAGAGCCACCTTCGGAAACTGTTGACAGGCTGTCTGGAGTGGGCGCTGGTGGCGCCTTCTTACGCATTGTCGGCGTACGCTAAAAATATTAGTACATCATTTTCCCGCTGCTCTTCATCCTAAACAATGTTCCTCTCTTTCATTTAGGAAGGTAGTAACAGCTGAGTGTCAGAATCAAATCAAGCAAGAATAAAATCATAACGGGTCTTAACATAGTTCCGCGAAATAAAAACAAAAATTGTTTACAAAGTTTAAACACGGGGTTGTTTACGACTGCCGATTACAATAGAGTCCCAGTATACGCAATAGTGAGTGCTGCAACCATTCCCGCGCATCTAGAAGAGTCTATAGAGTTGGATATAAATATGCTGCACGACTCGGAAGGAGGAAAGTATTTAATTACGGTACAGCGAAATAACATCAAGTTTAATTAGTTTGGTATTGAAAAAACATGTCTTATTTTGAGTAATCATCACATCACATCACATATCCACAGCCCATTAGTATCCACTGCTGGACAGAGCCTCCTCCAAACCTAGAGTTTTTTTTCTCTCTCTCTCGTCCCCATAATCACCACGCTTAGCAGGCGGATTGGTGATAGCAGACAAGATGTAGTTAATACACAGAATGAAGCTGCTGCCCTTTTTCTGGTGAAGTCCCTTAGTCAGCTTTTACGACATCCATGGGCTGAGAGTTAGAGGGGTCGATTCTTAAGCCGTGACCGACAAAGCATGAGTAATCAACGGCTACTTTTAAATGTACGAACCCCAGCTCGAATTATAATTCACACAATCCATCCGTCATTAATTTGGACTTTATCTATACCGGCGCGGCGGCGGTTTAAACGGATTAGCGATTGTTGTCGCCCTGTGCATATTAACAGTACAAACCAACGCATTACGCAGCAGCTTACTCCTATAGACCCTTTACACGCAATACCGCATAGGTAGCGTACTAGGTACCGTAAAGTGTAGTCACAAAGAAAACATTATTGAAACCAGGAGTTGATTAAAATTAGAAACCCCGTGGAAAACATAGATAAGAGGAGGTCAGTTTGAGCAACAGTCATGTGTGTAAATTTAACAATGGATGTTGAGTATGTTAAATCTACATAACTCTTTAAAATTTACAAAGCATGTTACTGGTTAGTGAGAACAGAATAACGGACATTTATAATATCCTTTTACATAATAATTTACCGATGGAAAGTTTTTTCAGAGCGCACATTAAATCACGTACAGTACAAGAAAAACGTGTTATTTTTATTACAAGTAGGTGCTATATACACAATTATCTCTTACAACTTCCTCGCAGCTTGCACAAAACATGCTAATCGATGCAATTCTACACTTGGATCATTACACTCTAATGTAAGCTTCTAATCTACACTATAAATTCATATAATTATTGTGAGTCACGTATATTACTACTTATATTACCTACCTACTCATTCTGTTTAGCGAGAACATGCAACAACTCCAAAAGTAAGTAAATCAATCTTCTAAGTATACTTCTGAACCATATTTGCCTAAGCAAATATGGTTTACTAATTCGGGACTAGATAGCGCTGAGTGAAATTAATGTTCTGAAACTGAAGGGTTTTGCTATTTTGCCACACTTGACAGGCGGATCGGTGATACAGTAAAAGTATTACATAATACAATTATAGAAGCTGCACTGCATTAATGACTGAAGTCACCTCCCGTTCTTAATACAAATCCAGTTGATAATGTTTATGGTTATAATAATGTGATAGTTTCAGAAGTTATATGGACATATTGAAGTTACCTGTTCCGAGTTGAATGATGAGTTATAAGAGCTGAGCGATGAGATGCTAGCGACATCGTCCATGGAGGTTGCGTGAGACCTCGTCGCCTCCGTCACCGTAAGGACTGGCGGCGGCGGCGGCGCTGGTGCCTTGGGCTTCGCGCGACGAGGCGTGCCCGAGGGCAAGTTTAGCGAGCTCGCCCCCAATGAAGAGTATGGACTCTTTGAGCTGTAAACAAAGTGTGATATCGTTCCACCGTTAGGTATAACTTGCCTACTAACATTCTGTAAAACTGAAATGCATGTCCTATCCCACTCTAGACAGGTGGATTTTTCCAGGTCCTACAACCAGCGTGTGATCGTTCATCCGTAGCCGCTAGCAAAAGTCAGCGATTCCAATGATGCCTGGGGTAGACCACTTCAAGGACCTACCTATACCCAAAATAACAAATCAATACCATAATAAATGATAAAAACCTAAAATATCTCAACTTTTTCGAATTGCATGACTGTGTTTCTTAAACGCTCGACACACATTCACTCCCAAGTACCAACTATAATAGATGTACCATGTGCCTTTCATATACAATAAGTGACCATGAGGTATCAACCAGTTCTATTGAATTGAACAACAATGGACTGTGATGGTTTCTACTATTACGACTGCTCACCATACCTATGTACCCAACCGTTTTTGTATTTAGGCTAGATACAAGTAATACACCGTAAAAAAATGCAAAGTAGGTAAATAAAGACTACCTACAACGTTACTTGACACACGCCTTACCGACTCTTTGAAGAGACACGCCTTACAGACTCTTTGAAGAGACACGCCTGTAAACCAAGCGTTGAACAAAAACACGAACAGACTAT
This sequence comes from Venusia cambrica, assembly GCA_951394065.1. Classification (NCBI taxonomy): domain Eukaryota; kingdom Metazoa; phylum Arthropoda; class Insecta; order Lepidoptera; family Geometridae; genus Venusia; species Venusia cambrica. Next base: position 7,854,018 of record OX596060.1, on the reverse strand, counting down.
GGGCTGCACCAAGCACCATATTGTTCAGTATTAAGCTTTATCAGCCTTTGTAGTCTGTGGTTCGACCACCGATCCATCAGATTCAGAGGTCCCGGGTTAGATTCCCGGGTGGGAAAGTCTTGTGCTTGGTTTGATTGTTGGTAGGACTTTGTTTAAGTCCGCCTGGCTAGCTACCACCATATTACTTAAAAGCTACCTTTGCTGAGACAATAAAAAAAAAAAGAAATCTAAACTGAATCTAAGAAAAATCATCAACATCATTTGTGCTCACCTCTTGCTTTGAAAATCCTCTTCATCTGAAGAAGGTTCTTCCCCATCAGACCAAAACGGATTCACGGCGATCAGTCTTTTTCTGAAATACATGAATTACACTATCTTCTTTATTTCATGGGTAGAACGAGAGTATTTCTGAGAAGAATCAGTAAATAAATAACTTACACAGGTGTCGATGTATCTACGCCCGGCACTTTCGACAGCAGTATCGGCGGAACGTCATCGTCTTCTTCATCGCTGCTGCCGAAAGGGTTCATACTAGAACTGACCTTCTTTGAATCTTCATTTGGTTCCTGTTGATAAGCATTGATGTAAAACAACCTATTGAAAATGGGACACTATCCCATTGAGCCTATGCTATTAGTTTCATGCAAAAATACATAAGAATACATAAAAGCAATGTTTTTTCTTACATCTTCTTCGTCGGAAAATGGATTTAGATGATCTGGATACATTTTACGTAAGTCTGGAGAAACTGTGGCTTTTTTTTTCTCTGCTGCCACTTGTTTCCTTCTTCTTGGAGGAACACTAATCTTTGTTTCTTGTCTGATACTATTATTGTCTTCAGGTGTATCTTGTTGAATGACTTCAGGTATAATTAACGGATTGTTAGCTATTCTGATATCATCTGTAATGTTACTGTCTCCTTTGGAATCATCTAAGGAGACATTGTTGATGTCTTCCTGTTGTCTTACATTGTTTTCATTAGTACAGTCTTTTTCTTTGTGCTCGGTATCATCAAGTTCTTCACCTTTTTCAGTCTCGTTGTTAATTTGTATTGACTCAGATAGTTGAGTTTGAAGAAAATTTAACTTTTCTATATTACTTTTATAAACACTATCGGGAATGTTTTTGTGTAACGAACTGTCAATAAATTCATTTTCACTACTTTCATTAATGTTATCTTCCATTTTTGTTGGGTCAATATCTTTGTGCAACAGGCTAATATTATTAACACTATCATTTTTTTTATCTAAAACTTGTTTAGAGTCTGTTTCACTTTGCATTCCACTAGTACTACTAAGGTCCTTATGTCTAGTATTCATGTTGTCTTTTATGTAAATATTTGCTACTTTACTATTAATATCTTTGTCTGCATTCACATTTTTTTCAAACATGTTAATTTTATCTGAAAAAAAATAATTACATTAATAATAAAACCACATTCACACTTTTTAGTCATGAATATGAGTAACTATTTTAGAGAAGACAGATTTAAGAAACATGACTTTGCCATCATAAAATTTAATTCATTCAATATTTAGAAAACATCTAATAAATTCATACCCATGTGAAATATAGTTATTATTTAAAATTCGAAATTTAAAAATTAAGAAACATTTTAGATACATACACATGGAATGAAGGCCATTTATAGGTATTAGTTAGGTTCTAGAAAATAGATAACAGCACAGATAAGCATTGAAACCCCTTTCTCTTATTCCATGCTCCTTCAAAACCTTATTTTTTTTATTTTACATGCACATGATAAGTGTTACCATTTCAGTGTAAAGTGCATATAAGAACAATTTTATGTTAATATAAAATAACATCATATCTACAAAACTCACCCAAAATTGATGTAGGTCTTATATTTTGCTTAGGAATAACATCTTGAGTTATTACATTTACTTTTGCATCAGGCAAAATATCATTATCACGAAATGCTACCATTCCCATTTGATCATGATCATTATTGTTCAAATATTTCATCAGTGTTTTATCATTTTTACAACTATCACATGAAAATTCAGATCCTTCAATAACATGATAGTTTTTAGGGTTTAAGTGTCCCGAACACTTTGAGCAGCGGAAACATCTTCTGTGGTAAAGTTTGTGGGAGACCATAAGACGTTGTGCCAGGTAGACGGGCAGGCCACATGCCGTGCATTTGTCTAAGCCAATCTTGCCAAATTTAAATGGTGCCTATGAAGTGAAGAAAGACTTAAAACACATGCCAAAGAATTGTAGAATCATCAATAAGCTTTCACACACGTGACAAACAGAAAGGACATAAAGTAAACATTCAATTATGTCTAAATACATAAATAAATACATACTGAAGATGGTGTAGTATCTTCCGGTGTTTTAGCTGCTTTAGACTCATTTTCTGGCATTTTACTAACTGAAAAATAATCATGATAATTACTCCAAAATAACTTTTACTATTCATGAACATGTTAAGGAAATACTTATATATGAGAGACTACTCAGAAAACATTACTCATTGCATTATAATATTTTTTTTTACTTTGCACATTTACAAGAACATATTACAGAAATCCCCCATACGCAACAATTAATGAATACAGGGTTATTATTATTTCTAATAATATAAAATTATTTATTTGCTTGAGTTAATTGTTAACTGAGTCATTTTTATCTCTACTTGTCACTTAATTTGTATTAGTAAAACCATACACAAATATACTATACTTATAATGGTTAAATATGCATTTAAACATATAAATATATTATAAATAGCTGGTTTTAAGTATCAAAATAAAATTCATACTAAGTTATGTTTTTACAGCTGACTGAATCTTGATGAAATTTTGCATGGAGATAGATTATATCCTAGGGAAGGACACAGGCTACTTTTTATCCGGGTACTACAATGGTGAAGCAGGAGGCAAATCATAAATAATTTTGCCACACTTGAGAACTAAAGTGTGGCATAGCATAATTTATGTTAAAAAACTGAACTAATTTGTCCCCTCTGACCCTGGAATAGATAAGCCCTAGCAGCAGCATCCATCTGGGTACTCAACATCAAACCATAATCACCATTCTCCATATATGTGTGTGGTTTATGGAAAGAACTGTCTTACCATATCATGCAGTGGACTCTTTAAACAGTCTAATATTATAAATCACAGTTACCTGTATGTCCAAGCCTCTGGTAGAACTGAGATAGATATGTTAGAATTGACAAACGGTCTGGCACATCATTGTCTACCATATCCTCAGGATCTAAGAGGGCAGGTATGCCTAAATACTTCTCAGCAACACTAAATGCTAATTGATTGTTCTCATAAATGTTTTCATGTTTCAATTTTGACATATCACTGAAAATTTCAAATGATAGGTCAGTAAACATTTTTTTGCCACAAATTATATTACTCTTATATGATTGAAAAAACATAAGTACCTTGTGGAAGTTGAGTTACCTATAGGCTGTTTGTAATGGTCCTTAGGTAATCTGACTGATTCTTTTGTACATAGTTAGTTTAATTGTATTTTTTTGTGGAATGACCACTACCAAGAGGCAGTTACAATAATGTACCTTAAAACTTAATTTATACTGCAGATTTAAATCTACAACTGTCTATCTACATCTATGAAGATACAGTATAGTGCAGTATATCTGCATAATATGGAATCTTCTTTTGTGAAGTGATTTTAAAGGTGGATTTTATTACTTCAAAAAAAATAAGGTACAAACATTGTTAAAGGGTTCATCATCGTTTTAAATTATGTTACAAGCTTTACTTACATTAGATCTGGTCTAAAATGGTGAACCAGAGCGCAAAAAGCCATACCATTTCTCCAGGATGTTGTCATATTTTCAATTTGTATGTCAGGACAATCTCTGATGAGGCGCTTGCACCATAGCTCAAGGGCTTTAGTGCCCTTTCTTTCAGACATTATAGATACTAATTATCTGTTCTGTTCAGTTACATATGTATATCAGAAGGTAATCTGAAAATGTTCTGTAAACCATAGAACTCTGGAAACTCACGTCATGATATTTTGGTTCATAATCTCAGATGAAGAAAAATCATAGTATCGTGCAGTGCAGGCGTTGTATTTTTATGTTACTTTATAAAGTAGGTAAGCCATAGTTTGCAATTGTATATATAGCTAGATACACCGAAACGAAAAACAATTACAAAACAATTACAAATCATCTATGTACAAAAAATAGGTACTACAAACGTACACTGCACTGTACAGAACATTCCACATCTATGGTAGGTACTGAGTCACAGAACACTAATATCCATAGTACAGACACATACCTTAGAACTCTTTTTGGTACATATTTTTTTACTTGTCATCTAACTTTGACTTCAACTTCTTCGATTTGGTGTGCAAGTGGAACCGTTTTATAGATCCCGCTCTGCCAGTGTCGAATTTTCGTCTTTAAACTGGCAGAATCGTCACTGTCAAGTATTGAAAACTTATGAGCGAAACTGTTCTTATGCCGCTCAAGCTGCGAGGCCAAGAGATTGAAAGGCAGCCATCAGTTCGGTACCTTAGAGTGGACATTGACCGAACACTGACTATGAACGCTCACTCAGGTAAAGCGCGCGATTCGCCAAACGCGAACGGCCCGAGCTATGCTGCGACGGGTTCTCACGTCTAAATTACCTCTAAGGACCAAGACAGGAGTGTATAAAACATACCTACGGTCGCGACTTACTTACGCGGCACCAGCATTGTACTCACTGTGCTCGGCCACTAACCGAAAAAAAAATCAGTCCCAACAAAATATCGCCCTACGAATTTGCACAGGAGCTGGGAGATATGTGAGGAATAGTGTTATTGCCCGGAACTTACAAATGCCCAGTGTTGAGGAGTTCGTGGTGACATTGGCGCGACGATTATTCGACCGTGAGGACAACTGTCGCCACGTACACCACAATTGCTCCGCTCCACGCTAGGCCACCAGATCACCGCTGCCCATGGAGGTCCCTACCTCGTGAGCTTCTACGCTCACCTAGCTCTTCTTTATAGAAATAGACCCTCCGTCCGATTATTGTGTATAATTTTGTTAAAAAAAATGTCAATAGGCGCTTCCCTGAGCCAATTTCGGTCATAAGCTGATTTTCCCAATCTATACCTTCGGTAAATAAAGCATGCAGAAAGTAACTGAAAAGTTCACACATATATTTAACATTTTAGCTTCAAATTCTCCAATTAAATAAGTTTAATAGAGTCGTATTTATGTCATAATAAATCAAATAAAATACCTCTAAAATGGAAATAAATGTCTATCTCCTCTTAAAGTTTATGTTATTTAATTTTTTGGTTTACACCAATGAATTGAAGCAATAAACTTTTTCCCGCCAAACATTTAGCCAGATAATAATTATCGTTCTCATTATTATCTCAATATCGGCGCGGTAAACAAACGCGGTCTAATGAGTGTAGGTAGAGCTATGAATCGTTTCGCTGCATAGAAAAATCATCTCGGTACCTACCTAGGTTATCGTGTCACACCTAATAATAATTGTCTGGCTGAGGAACTATGGGTCAATGTTGCCGGAATAAGTATTTAGGTAGGAAGGTACCTTCCACCTATTTTATACCTACCTACTATATATCATACCTACTTATTTTGTGATATAACCCACAACATACAATTAAATCGTTTTCGTAAAATGACATCAATATTAGAATTATTGGAATCTTTGAGTTATGTACTGATCTATTATGTTTTCGTTGTTGTTGCAGTAACCATATTCAATTGAAACGGCAAGGACTGGATACCCCACAGAAAAAAAAGGCTGGAAGAAAAATAATCAATAAAAAATATTTCTGGAAAATAACTAAAAATACGATACTACGATAGTAAAAACCACCAGTGGTACTAAACTCAAGGACAGACAGATCTATTACGAAAATGTTATTACCTACCAACTACATTTTTGTCGAAATAAAATAAATATTGCACCAGTCACAGTCAATCTGAAGGTTAAACTCGGCGCTTCACATTTGCTTGACATGTGGCGCTCAGTAACGGAAAGCAACGACGTTGCACTTTGAAAAACAGCAATCTCAAGTAAATGAGACGACTATTGTTTAAGTTGCGTATGATATAGTACTATTAGTTATTCTGTGACGATACCTAGGTATCGTACGCGACGCAGCGCTTGGTAATCTATACGTCTCCCTCGCTCACTCGTAGATTCTCTAGTTGTGAGGCTGAGATACCTATAACCGGCGAAACATAATGAATTATTTCTTGCACCGCCGCCCCCGCCACCCGGCTAGACGGCACGGCATCACAACGGTTTACCTAAAGACTGCATAGATGTCACTAAAACAGAATATTAGTTATAGGTCATTGCACTTTGCGAAATATTGTAGAACCGGCGGTGGGGTGCAGAAGCACGAAACTTTAAGGTCATTCGCTCTGGGAAGCGCCCTTGTCTTGTTAGAATGTTAGTAATCATTCATGTATTAGCCAATAGCCTACTAACAACAACCATAGCGATGTGCAGTCTTTCTCGCGACAACGAAACCTGCATTCAAAGCCGCTGAAAGGTCAACTTCTAGCGGCTACTCCTATTACTATAAAACCACATGACTCAGCAGTTGTCACCGCTGAAGTTGAAGCCGAAATAAGAGCATATGCTAGCTTCTTACCCACACCTCCCAGAAGCGGTTGAGGTGAAGTAGACCGATGATGATGAGCGAAACTTTTGCTTCGAGTTGTCATACACCACAGGCATAAACAGAAAAAGTGGGCAAAAATGTCGAGGAAACGGCACTTTGATAAATTACCTTTTTTTTTTGAGATGTTAAGGTTACATAACAATATATAAAATAAAAAAACACATACAAACACAAGTTGTTAAAATTATATATAAAAGAGGTTAGAGCAGCGTGATGACTTTAAACAAAATTTACAGTTTAGTGCTATTATATTTATGAATTTACATAATGTACAAATATGGGGAGAGAAGGTTTAGCAAAAGTGGAATTTGAGGAAAGTAGGACGAGGAATATCAGAGGGGAGGATATCGTGGAGGGATTGGTTGAGAGGGCAAGCAATTGAAGAATAGGTACCTACTAATGTCATTAATCCGTTAATATCTTAGTAGTCTGTGACACTTGACACAGCACAGAACACATATCCTCACGTGACACAGTCTGTGATTTATTTATTCGTTGTCAGAGTTGCTACACCATAGATGTTTCGACCAAATAGTACAGTAGGTAGGAACAGAAATGATAACGAAATAGTTTTTTAAAAAACAACAATTCTGAAATTGTTGTGTTCCGGCATTTAGAGGTAAGAGTTCAGGATTACGAGTGAAGTGCGCTTCCACCTTCGGCCATATCATAATTTGTAAACCAGGTGAGATGGAGACCTAGCGCTTCCCCGTCGTACTTACCATAAATATATACTTATTTAGTTCGACTCGAACTTACCCAGGGTAAGCCAGGGTAGTAAAATTTTTCGTAATTACAATAAGAGCCTACACTCTCGTTTATCGAGATAGACATTATGTTATTATATTCTTACTCATCCATGATGTAGGTACTTGTCTCAGAAACCCCAGACTGGTATTTGAAGTAAAATAAACAATTTACAGATAATTCGTCGAATATGGAAATACCTTGGTAGGTACCTAATCTTTCTACCTACCTAATAAATAATTAACTAATTATTTATTTAAAAATAAATAAATGGTGACTTACCTACGTACCAAGATTTAGGTAGGTACTGCTTTATTATATTAAATATACCTACTTACTAAATTCAGTTAATTTTCAGTCTTATTGTCCGTTGGGGTTTCAGTAAAAACTTTTTTTGTACTTATGAGATGTTTGTTAATATTAATAATTCTAATCTACCTAAACATTTTCAGCTGTCGTTCTGCTGTTTAAGCATTTTCTTTATAGGCTCTTATTTTTCGTATTTACTCAATATCTAGGTAGGTAACAATAAATCTTTATGCTAAAACCCGGCCTCTGGCGGGGTTTGTTCAGAAATAATTTTATAACTTTATGTGTATATTTTAGGCTCAGATACAAGGTGAAGTCAATATTGTGAAAACTTAATACAATTATTTACTAGAATCTATACTTCATTCGTTGTTACGAGAAATCTCGTATGTTTGGCAACCCTTTTCGTGGTTTGGTTCATGTCATAGAAAATTTAAATGTGCAGTTAGAGGTCCTCATCCGCATTGCAGAATATGACCCGATGAATGTACTAAAATAAATTATATATGTACATATTAATACCTATGTAGTTGCCGTTTTATAGTAGGTACTGGTCATTTCGAATAAAAACTATTTCTGAATGTCTATGAATTCTAATTTCAAATTAATTTTATTTTTAAAACATGATTTCTATTTTAAAAATCAGTATTTTCTGATTACCTAGCGTTATGTTTTCGTCTCATTTGGGTATTTTTCGTCATCATATGATCACATACGTTAAAATCACGAGTGAGTACCGACGGGGTAGCGACGCGGACAAACGGCACGCAACAACGGCGACGTATACGGAGAGATTTGATAAGGAAGCTGATGATACTCAGAACTGTCGAATTAGCAGCAGCTTTCGAAGTTAGCATCAAAACAATCTTGATCCATTTGCTTCAAATTGGCAAGGTAAAAAAGCTTGACAAATGGGTGCCCCACGAACATAATGAACGCCAGTGCGAGGTGTGCGTTGAGGCCTGCCTTGCGCTGCTCAACAGGCACACGAAAAATTACACCTATAAAAGGGATGGACACTGTTTGGTTGTCTTGCACCGGTGTGATTCATCACAGCTTCATACCAAACGGGACGAGATCCGGCAACCGTTCTCCGATGACCGATTCGCCATTGGACTGTTCGTCGACAGGACGATTCATGGTTGGACTGTTCGTCGACACGACGATTCAGTTATTTCCGTTACACCAGCAGAGCTTTTCGACAACAGGCCTTTACAGCTACACGACGATTAACCTATAACTCTTTTAACTCTAAAACTTTTCTAACTCCTTTCCAGCTACGGAGAATTCGCCGACAATCCTATGATAAGCGATATTTAAAAAAATACACATTCTACAGCTTACTGTGTCGTTACTAAGAGATCAGAGCTGGCTACTTATCTTTAATTTCTTATTTTATCACACCTTGAGTTAAACATAAAATTAAAGTAGGTACCTATTTTCTTCAAAATCAAACATATATATGCTATATAGTATAACCAAGATCTACATTTTCAATGACAGCTGTCAAACTTCAAACGGCCATATCTCTGAAATTACTAGTCCTAGACTCTCCGTTCTTAGTTCAAATGAAACCTATAACCAAGATCTACATTATCAATGACAGCTGTTAAACTTCAAACGGCCATATATTTAAAGGCCTTTTGTCGAAAAGCTCTGCTGGTGAAACGGAAATAAATGAATCGTCCTGTCGCCGAACAGTCCAATGGCGAATCGGTCATCGGAGAACGGTTGTCGAATCCCGGGACGAGCATTACTGCAGATATGTACTGTGAAGAAGTAAACACAATGATGGAGAAACTCTCACAACGCCAACCAGCTTTGGTGAATCGCTCATCCCCGTTAATTATTATTATTATTCATTTATTTCAGATAAAATCCATATTTTAACACCATTAAAAATAACACAAAGACAATATTAAAATTACAACGACAACATAAAAAATAATTAAAATTTTAAATTTTATCAAAGCAAATTAAACAAATATAATTTACAAATAAAAGTTACAAATTCCAAAAAAAAAAAAAAAATTAACATTAAAATAACTCAGATAGAGCCCATACAAATCCGCATCCATCTGTTTTGCATAGGGCAGTCTGCCCGTGCGGCAATCATCCTTCATTAACTATGCCTTCGAAGAGTTTGTTGCCTCCCGTCCAGCAGACTTTTTCAAGAAGGGCATCGATAAATTGCCACTGCGCTGGCATAGATTTGTCGACTGCATAAATAAATAAATAAATATTGCAGGACATTAATTTCACACATCGCCATCTAGTCCCAAACTAAGCATAACTTGTAATATGGGAACTAGATTACGGATAGAATACTTAAATACTTTTTTTTTGTAAATACATACTTATCATACAATACAACACCCAAACACAGAACAAACACCTATATTCATCACACAAATGTTTGTCCTGGGTGGGAATCGAACCCACAGCCTACAGCGCAGAAGGCAGAGCTACTACCAACTGAGCTATGAGGCTTGCATGGGCGATTACTTTGATTGACGGAAATAAATAAGATCGAAAACAAAATACTTTACTATACTTTCATACAAAACGGCAATTTCATAGGTGAAGACCTAATAACATTATATAATATATATATATATATATATATATATAGGTACATAAATATAGGTAGCTACATTAACATGTAGCTACCGCTACTAAGTCCATTTAGTACGAACCACGAGCTGCTGGAGGGTAATTTAACTCTCTGTAGGTACCTACCTACCACTAGTAGTTCGTCCCGAACTGAGATCCCATGATGATTGGTTTGTGTTAGGTGTTAATTCACGGAGATCTTCACTAAAAGAAGGCTAGAAGGCAGCTTTATGTCAATAAAAATGTATTGAAATGTCTGCTCAGACACTTTTTGTTAATCTTCTTTAGGTACCTATACCTATTCACCCGAGTTTTTGAGGCTGACTCTCGTTGCTAACTCTCATTCTATGCAAAGCCAGAATGTGAGAGCACCATAGCACTGACCGTGCATCATAGTGGGTGAGCAAGAATACATTACCAAAATGAATAAGGCGTCCCTCACTAATGTGAAGAGTTTAATAAATAGTTTAATAAATAATAAGTAAATAAATATTACAGGACATTTATTTCACACAGCGCCATCTAGCCCCAAACTAAGCATAGCTTGTAATATGGGAACTAGATTACGGTTAGAATACTTAAATAACTTGTAAATACATACGTACTATGTGATGCAACACCCAAACGCAGAATAAATATCTATATTCATCACACATATGTTTGTGGTGGGAAATCCTGGGTGGGAATCGAACCCACAACTTACAGCGCAGAAGGCAGAGCTACTACCAACTGAGCTATGAGGCTTGTTTATATCTGTTTTATTTCTTGTGTTCTGTGTTTGTATGTTGTATTCTATGATAAGTAGTACCTATGTATTTAAAAAAAAAAGTATATTAGTATTATATCATATAGTTCCCATATCACAAGCTTTGCTTAGTTTTAGACGGCGCTGTGTAAAATGAATGTACTGTAAGATTTATTAAAAAACATTTCTTTCAAATTGTTGCCGTGATAGCTGAAGTTTAGAAATCTACCTCTCCAGCCCACGGATATTTTAAAAGTCGACTATGGTGTTTCACCAAAAAGGCGGCAGCTTCTTTTTGTATGTGTGTATTTTTTTTACTGTGAACCTACAGGGATGGGCTCAGTAAATAAATAAAAAAATAGTGACTTGTGAAAGCAACCCCCATAAACAATATAATTTACTTTGCATGACATACAAAGCGTTTACCCTTTAACCGCGGCCCTTTGTTACGAAAACCACCCCTAATGAATTATTATTTTTTTGACGTGCAGTCGCTTAAAGAAGACAATAAGTTAGGTAGTTACCTAAAAATAAAACAATGATAATAGTGACTCTAAAAGTTGAATTTTAATTAAATAAAAGATTAGGTAGGTATCTATATAGCTAGGTCTATAATAGGTTTATCTAGGTATGGTTTTGTAGGTAATATAAATAAACCTACTTATATAGCTTATAATTTATTAGTAGTTCCTACCTACTTTACTTGTATATAAGTCTAGGAAGGTTATATAAAGAAAACAAATTGTTTAGCTCAGATTAGATTAGAGGACCTACCTTCACTACTATGCTGGTAGGACAATAATGAAAAGATGAAAATCAATATTTAGGTTTTGCGTGTGTCATTACTATAGGTATCTCTAGGTAGGTAAGTTTTTATTCGTCGAGGCACAAAATTATGCTAGCAATGTCTTTCATAATCATATTACATGAAATATTTACCTACCTATCTAGGAACTCGTAAGTACCTACAAAACCTACGAACGTGCATCAATTATTGACCAAAACGTCTATGAAAGTTTTGCCTCTCACACAACATACCAAAACCAATAAATAGGAAATATAGTTCACTCTATGGTATAAACTTTAAACCAATTAGTTTATGACATCGTCAGTAAGGTTTTTTTCTGTTTGCAATGGAATGACGGTCAAGTTTTGCGTAACTGTGTAACAGGGGTTTATTGGGTCGAGTATTTCACCTGGTTGGAGCGGGCCACAATTTGAATTCACAAACGAGTTGGTCTGGCCCACTTCACTGCTACTAGTAAGAGTAAGAGCTGATGGCTGGTTTGGATCACCTGGCGTTTGTAATGTACTATTATATTTGTCATTGGAATCTAATGGAGACTCTGTCACATTATTTTCCGCAGCGGTGTTCAGGAGTATCGAACAGGGTATAGTTGTCATAAATTCCTTTCCAGTTTTGTGAAGTACGGTTACAGTGCATTTCGTATTGTCAGATGGGTTTTTGTTGATATCAGACTCTTTCACATCAGCATTAGGGGAGAATGAGGTAGCAATTGCACATGGAATCGCTAAGACTTCTGTTTTGTCATCATTGCTGATGGACAAACTACAGTTCACTAGGTCGGCTAACATAGAATTCGTTTCAGATTCTGTGTTGTTATCCGGCGCAACAGCCACCGGCTGCCCTCTATTATCGTAGATAACTGTGTGGTGACGATTGCCGGTGGAACGTGCTAGGTTCCATAGAGCTAAACCAGTCAAAAGTGTGCCAACTCCAGCTCCAGCAATGCCGACTCCTTTGAGTGCACTGCCTGAACGACTCATACCACCCTTGTTGGCATATCCCGCATAGTTTCCAAAGTAACCAGGGGATTGAGCTCCGTATCCATGCATTTGTGGCCCATTCGGATAATAGGGAGAATGGCCTCCATAGCCACCATAGTTGGAGCCCTGGTTGGAATATGGTGGAGGAGGCTGGGGGTGCTGATAGTTATTTCCATAATTGGTATTTTGGTATGCGCCTTGGCTGTATGGAGGTGGAGCTGCAGCTCCTGAGTAGGAAGGTGGTTGCGCACCAGATCCAGATAATCCACTACCTTGGGGATAGCCGCTGCCTTGTTGATGTGAGATTCTAGTACCTGCTTGCTGTGGGTATCCGCTACCTTGATGTGCGATCCCACTACCTGCCTGCTGTGGGTAATTACCACCTTGGTGTGAAATACCAGTCCCCGATTGCTGATTACCACTTCCAGATAAACCATTTGATGTTGGATAACTGTGCCCGTTCTGATTTTGTGTTTGCACACCGCTTCCAGCTAAATTCTGTGATGAACTGCTGCGCTGTACACTTTCTTGATTTGTTGCTGGCTTCCTTACTGGATTGTTACCGGACAGTCCCGTAGGATTAGATGGATATGTGTGGCTACCAGTTTGAGTAGGTTTAGATTTTTCTTGCCACCCAGATAGAGAAGGCTTTGGTGCTGAAGATTGCGGGTAACTGTGCGATGTTGGCGATGGGCGAGGATTGGAATTAGTTCTCCTGCTGGAACCCCGCGCCGAACTCGAACCACCTCTACCTAATCCACTGAAGGATCTTTTAGCATCCACACAAAGTGATATTGTAAGCATTGACACCAATGTTATAAGAAGTTTGGTTTTCATTTTCATTTTAGTATATAAGTAATCACTTTACTTTCACAGATAGAATATCGTCACTTATTTTCAAATAAAAAAGATACGTTAACACGAAGCAGTCGCCGAGCAGTCTATGCCTGACTCATAGGTATTTTTCGAACATTGGAGTTAAGTGGGTAAGTGCTGGTAGGTATGAATGATGAGGTCGATTGTTGGCCGCCCACCCTCCCTACTGCGCAAATCGACAGTGTGAACTAAGGTTCATTTTATAAACGACCTTTCTACGTTCAGCCATGAACTAAAAGCAAACACGCAAACAAATACAAAATCAATATCTAAGGGCGGCAAAGCAACTGTGGGAGGTACAAAACACATAAATCCACCCTTTTACTTTGGCCATGGTCATCGATCGAAGAAGGTAGGTAGGTACCTAGGAACCTACCTAGATCTTAGTATTCTATGCTGCGCATAACATTACTTACCACCTAAATTAGGTAGTTATTAGACTACACAGAACGAATGTAAGTAAGTTTGCAATTACCAATTGCAAATTCCTTTGTTTGTATGTATGTATGTGGCAATGTTTGTGACGTCATAACTCTTGCAAGGGTTATTCGATTTGAATGAAATTTAAACTGTAAATAGATAACATAAATATAAGTTGATTGACTCAGAGTAGCTCAGAAGGAGAGTTATGTTTTTCCAGAGTATGTATGTAGGTATGTATGGGATTAATATGATGATGTAAATATGATCCCATATGGGTATCAAATAAAAGCTAGTAATAGGCCAATTCTAAATATACCCACTATAATGTGGTAGGTACATAGTCACAAATTAAGTTTAAAGTTATGTCAAGTTATTACAACCGGCGCGGCGGCGCCTAAAGCGTGGCTGAGCAGTAGCAATTTACCAACAGCAAATGGCGCGGTACGGGTTTGCATTTTTATGGGCATGTCTCCAGCTTGCACAGAACGAATCTGTAATTTCTAAACATGTCAACATTTGGTGCAAATTAGGTTCAATCTGAAAATCTAGTTTAAAATTTAGGTTCCAATCAAACTTCGTAGATAAAAGCCTGAGAAGGTGTGTAAGCCAGGGACAGGGTCTACAGCTTACACATGTTGGTAACGCCAAACTGGTCAAGACTGGGCTATGATTAGAATGCCTGTAATTCAATGCAGAATGGGTTCACTAAGCATCACAGATTTAAGGCCTGTAGCTATAGTACTTTCAGAGATAGAAGGTAAAAACAACGTGTATGCTGTAGCTTACACATCTGGATTAGCGAAATGGCTGAATACTAGATTGTGATTGATAGCCTATAATTTAGTGCAGAATGGGTTCACTAGGAACCAAATATTTCAAGCCTGTAGCTATAATACTTTCAGAGATACAAGGTAAAAACAACGTGTATGCTGTAGACCCATGTCCCCAGCTTACACATCTGGATTATCAAAACGGCAGAATACTGGATTGTGTATGTATCTACTGCTGTCTGTCTACTACCCTCCTCCAGAATGGTCCAGCAGTCAGTTATAACTCGTCTTCCCATCTTGTTGTTGGCATTCCTATTTTCCTATTACCTTCCATTGGAAGCCTGTTGTTCACATTTTTGTTTCACTTGTTTTTTTTTGTAAGACGCGGAAGCGCTTGGCCTTCATCTCACCTGGTTACAAGTTGAGATAACGCCGAAGGTGGAGGCGCACTTCACCCGGAATCCTCAACTAACTGAGGAACTGGCAATCTTACCTCTAAATGCCAAAACATAACATTTTTTATAATTGTTGTTATGGCGATAGAATTAAGTAACATGGCGGTACCTAGCCAGGTGGACTGAAACAAAGTCCTACCACCAACCAAACCAAGCACAATATTGTACTTCCCCTGGGGATTGAACCCGGGAGCTCTGGATCTGAAATCGGTGGGTTGACCCACTAGACTAGACCACAGAGGCGGTCCCTCTGACCGCCTCTGTGGTCTAGTCTAGTGTTGTGCTTGTTGCGAAGCATATTTTTGGGTTATGAAGTTATTTACTGTATGTATATATCTTATATTAAAAATATTTATTTTCTTCAGTACTCACGTTGCTAGTATTGGAGACTATCTCTCTATGTACTTGAGTTAGGGCCTCACACATATCTTATTTTCTAATTACACAGTGTATAGGTAATATGTGTATATCTAGGAATAGGTAAATAAAATGTATGAATAGGTATACTTGATTGTCTAAAACTCTTTAAGAGTCTTGGAAGCTACAAAACACAACGAAGAGTCCTATCTTTACAGGTGGTAAAGTTAGGATTCTTCGTTGGTGTTAACAGTGAATTTTTTGTTTGTAATTTGGACTTAAAAAAAAATTGTCGCTGCTGGCTTTTTGGTGAAACCCCTTGTACGACTTTTACTACAGTCATGGCCTTAAAAATGTACCCCTTTTTCAAACCACGAGTATAACGGTAGGTAGCATTGAGTGCTATTTTCATAAAACAGTTAAGCTACCTTTTCATCTGAGTAAGAAGTGATTTATTTTGTTCTGCCCTCCTACTATGTAAGTACGAGTACCAGTGTTATACTATGGTGCTTTACTCTTAGTCTGGTTTTGCATAGAATGAGAACTAGCAACGAGAGAGAGACTCAGGTGAATAAAGAGATGTTGAGTGTGCTTAGAGAAAAGTAAGTAAGTACGTAGTAGTTTTAAGAGTAGTAGAAGCCCCTTGTGAAAGGGCGTCCGGAGAATTAATACCACCATACTTATTTCGGCCGCCAAGCAGCATTGCTGTGTTTCGGTTTGAAGGATATGGTGCCGGTGAAATTACGGGTACGAGAGGCTTTACTTTTTTAATCATTTTTTTTTAATTTATTTAAATTATTTTTTTCAAATAGATTAAAAAAAAAAAAAAAAAACCTTTATGCCTCAAGTTGACGGGCGCAACGCAGTGCCGTGTAGGCTTTGTTATTTGTGGATGTGACCTACGCAGTAAGGCTTTGTCATAGGCAAGAGATGCACTTAACACCAGGTGCGCTACTTGCTTGTCCCGTCTCCTAGTAGTATAAAAACAAAATAGAAAAAAAAGAAAGGGGTTATAAAGTACACTTTAAGTATAGTGATAATAGGTAACTTTCACGAGATTCCAGTTCGAGGCAACATCACGAGATTCCAGTTCGTGGTGACATCACGAGATTCCAGTTTGAAGCGAACTACAGTCTCCATTTCAGCTTCCACAAAAATGCTTTTGTATGTCCGGGTGTCCGGTTGTTCTCCACTACAAGTCGCATTTCTCAACCGATTCTCGTGAAATTACTTCGTAATTCGAGATTCGAATTCGAGTAGGTTCTACAAGTATATAGATTTTTTTGTCGATTCAGTTTTACTATGAACTATGATTTTTGGTTTTTATTTGGAGGTGACCCATATTCCATTTATTATAAACTAGCTGACTGTGGATTCAGAGGTAATGACGAAGCTGACCTACTGGCTAGGAGAGGCTCGGAGGTGCAACTAGCAGGTCCGGAGCCAATCATCCCTCTACCCTTTAGCCAAGCTCGCTCCTGGATCCGTGACCAAACTATAAAACTGCATCAAAACTACTGGGCAAGTATGCAGGACTGGCAGTCGAAGGAGGCCTTCCCGGTTTTGAACCCGAGATACTCCCGAAAACTACTCAGCCTGAAACGTGACAAACTCCGAGGTATAATCGGCATTGTCACAGGACACTGCTCACTAAATAAGCATTTTTACACAATGGGTATAACAGACAGTCTCAATGACTCGGACTCTATGCAGAGGGAGTATGGCAGCAGAGGAGACAGCCGCACACGTACTCCTAGAGTGCAGTAGCGTAGCGTCTCAACGCCATCAACACCTTGGGACACCGAGGACACCCAGGGAAGCCTGCACCAGCATCAGTGAGCTGCTGGCCTTCCTGCAGGACATCGGGTGGCTGGAGTAGCAGGAACCCGCCCGTCACGCGGTTGCCTGGAAGAGATCGCTATTAGCGATAAGGCCGCCCATTGTACCTAGTTTGAGTGTTTTTCTTGCTTGTCTGTTTATTTTTGTTTTTTGGTGTACAATAAAGAGTTTATCTATCAATCTATATCCTCTAGAGGGCGCCATATACAACGAATCAAAAAATATAACTACATGGCCTATATTTAGTGGACGATTAAGACTCTTTAAGCAAAACCTTATTTGATAAGCTATGATAAGAGTTTAAAAGTTATGAGGCAACAGATGAATCATAATCATAACCCTCCTTTTTTCTTCACTGTAGTTGGGTAAAGTGAAGGGGATCATCATGCAAAAAATCTAGAATTTTATCATGAAAATGTGAAATTTAAAATTGTTTAGCTAAAGCACAATTGCTTACCCTGCTGGAAAAAGTCCACGGAAATCGAAACATTGTTTCGTTTCAGATTAAATAAAACTGATACATAATTGTCGGAAAATTAAACGTAAAAAAAAAAGATGTTAAGTGTCATTTCCTGAATAAGGTAGGTAACCTTTTTCAGTAAATGGATGCCCTAATTGTGACGTTTGCATGGATAATGATAACAAATGTTATTCAGGTAATCTAACCTAACTATTTGTTCTCATGTTTCATTTCAGACAACAAATAATCATAATGAGTTTTTCCGTAGGTAGGTAACTAAGTAAGATAGTACGAGTATTAACTAGTGGTGCTGTGAGCTGTGGACTTCGCGAGTCTGTCTTTGCGCAGCATAAAACTGAATAAATGTTCACCCTCAAACATAAAGCTCAGTTTTTTATACAGGAACTATCGCCTTTCTGTCAAAAGCTTCTTAAATCCATTAATATTTTACCCGACGAAAAAGCTGACAATCGTTAATGTGGGGCGAGCGCGACCTGACCCTATCAAAGTTTCTTCAATTAGGTAATATTTCCTTAAATAACAGTAGGCAAGTACCTACGCTACACCTGCATATGTCATTCATTTTTCATCGAAATCAAAAGCTACCAAACGATTTTGAGTATTGCTCTGAGTTACATTTTGTAGTTTTTGTAAACTATGGCTTTAACACATCGTGGATTCATAATTGTGAAATTCGCCACTGCCTGCAGGCTACTTGTATCTAATAACAACAATATTTTTGAAAGTCAATCATGTTATTAGGTACCGAGCCACCTAAATGTATGTATCATCATCATCATCATTTCAGCACCATGCGTCCACTGTTGTTCAACAGAGGCATACCATCGACACCACAAATAGCGATGGATGGAGGTAGCTCAGGCCCACCTCCATCCATCAATTCCCCGCAACCGCCACAATGTCATCGGTCTATAAGTCCACCGAGTCCACACTCCGTTTTGCGTTTAATCGTGGTGGCCATACGAGAGACAACTCCCCAGCGGTTATGGGGTTCTTCGAGCTATGTGGCCTGCCCACTGCTACTTCAGCTTGCTAATTCTAAGAGCTATGCTAACTTTAGTTCTCCTACGGATAGCCACATTTCGCGATATTTGTATCTATACTATTATTATAAGGACGTAAAGTTTGTGAGGTTGTAGGGGGTAATCTCTGGATCTACTGAACCGATTTGATAATTATTTTACCAATAGAAAGCCACATTTGTGATTATCATTAACCCGTTTTAGTATAGATTACGTACCGTAGCGAAGCATGGCACAGTCAGCTAGTACTTGGTACTTAGTGCGCGGACCATTCTCCGCAACTGGGCCTCCTGTGGGCCCCTTTTGCGTGACGGGCGGGTTCCTGCTACTCCAGCCCCCGATGTCCTGCAGGAAGGCCAGCAGCTCACTGATGCTGGTGCAGGCTTCCCTGGGTGTCCTCGGTGTCCCAAGGTGTTGATGGCGTTGAGACGCTACGCTACTGCACTCTAGGAGTACGTGTGCGGCTGTCTCCTCTGCTGCCATACTCCCTCTGCATAGAGGACTGTCTGTAAAAATGCCCATTGTGTAAAAATGCTTATTAAGTGAGCAGTGTCCTGTGACAATGCCGATAATACGTCGGAGTTTGTCACGTTTCAGGCTGAGTAGTTTTCGGGAGTATCTCGGGTTCAAAACCGGGAAGGCCTCCTTCGACTGCCTACAGTCCTGCATACTTGCCCAGTAGTGTTGATGCAGTTTTATAGTTTGGTCACGGATCCAGGAGCGAGCTTGGCTATAAATAAAGTAATAAATAAAATAAATATTTCGTTGGGTATCAACTATCTTATAAAACGTGTGCGTACGGAACCCTAAAAAAACAGTCAAACTATGTGTTGATAAATTAGTTAAAAGTCCAAAAACTACCCTTCGAAACATGACTGACGGGAGCAATGGGAATGAATGCTAAAAAGATCTACCTAAACTTTTATAAAATGATGTTTTTGTGTTTTTTTCCTATTGTTAAAATATTATTGTTAAAGTTAACCAATCACCGATAACTTATCATTTATCGACTCGCATGCCCTAGCACAATCTTATCATTGTAGACACTTAGCAGAAATCAGATCAGAAATCAATTTTCAACGGTGTAATGGGAACACTGTTGAAAATTGATTTCTGATTTTCACCGGGGTTCCCAGTCAATATATATAATGGGATCATTGACGGCGGTCAACAATTGTTAATTTTATCCTAATAAAGTACCTACCAACGATGATTGGTGTCTTGGTGGTTATTTGTATAATATCTTCCGCTAGTGCTCGACCAGATAATGGTTTCAACCTGCGAAACGTCGTGACTGTCCCTACCAATTGCCCTTATGGCCAAAAATGGGTAAATGGACATTGCCGTGATGTTTGGATCCTCGCTGAACAAGCAAATTATCAAAGGTAGGTACCTAAATACCTGCTAAATACCGAGTAGCCAGCGTAGACAAACCCTTTGAACGTAAAAATACAATCAGGACCAACGAAGTCATTTGTCAGGTTATGAATGTGTACATAATAAGGAGCTTGTCGTGATCTTGACGTAACGAAACACGCAGAAGACATTCCTAGGAACGTTATTACCGTCCCGCCTAATTATCCAGAAGGCCAAGAATTCATTAACGGAGCATGCTGAGATGTGTGGATAAGGTTATATTCGACACGCACTGGCATTTATCTATGTTTGTCGGTTATAAACGATTTGTCTGTTATGTGTTAGGTAGGTAGGTTAGTAGTACTAGTACCTTGAAACTTTAATAAAACTTTAGTACCGCGAAAGTTGAACCTCAATTGGGCTACTAGTAGTTCGCCCCGGACTGAGATCTCGTGATGTCTGGCTTGTGGCGGAGATTATTTCTCGAATAAAAAACGATAAAAGTATGCTTTTAATACACCTTACTTTAAGTGTTCGAGGCTTATTTATCATATAGCTCTAGTTGCTAACCTATAATATCCTGTTAGTAAGGTAATTGAATCAAAGGTTGATGACGTTTTGAAAAGTGATCTCAAAACCGTTGCCTTAGTAGTCGTGGTTTAAAAATCTACCCATCGAGCCTACGGATGTCGAAAAGTCAACCAAATAGGCACCAGCATCTTTCTGTGTGTTAACAAAACTTTAACTGTGAGCACCAATCTGTCTGCCAAGCGTGATGATTATGGCGAAACCTAACAGTAATAGAGAAATTATTTTCACATTGTGGTGGACAATAATTTTACTGTTGATATGGAATATGCGCAGTCAAAACACTTGCATGACACCCCAAAAGTAATTCTTGGATTTTATCAACACCGAGAAGGGTGTCGATATTGAGTAAATAACAAAAAATAAATATACCACTTTTAATGCGATTCCGAATACCCTTTCTTATTTAGATAAGAAAGGTGATCATCAGGTCTTCTTAGGAAGACCTGATGATCATCCTTCGCCCCCTTTCATCTTAAAAACCACCCCCAATAAGGACAAAAATAAACTTATTTTGAAATCTACAGTCTCAACCCCTACTATATAAATGATATTTCATGTTTTCACACATTCTCAAGACTTCAATCTTATTTACCCCTTTTGCAACCCTTAATTTCAATACAAGGGTGGTTTCGACCAATCAATAGTAAGTTAATTATGAAGTCAACGACCTTTTATAGTCTATCCTACAAGACATACAAAGCGTTTTAACCCCTTAATGCACCCCTTTGTTAAGAAAACCACATTTATTTAAAAGTAAAAGATATATTTTATGAATGTGCAGCCGATACTATTTCATAACAATAACACCCCACAAGCCAAAAATCTTCTTGTCTCACTTAACAACCCTATTTCTGAAAAATTTCTAGTATCAAAAAATCCTCGTAATTATTGATGAGTATTATTATAATTTCTACACGTTTAAAATGTTTAATTGATCGTATCAGCCATTCAAAAGATATGGGCGAAAATTGTGTTTCTTTTCACCCCGATATCTCAAAAACTACCCCACATATCGAAAATCCCCCACGAAAATCTATTTCTATATACCGTACGTATCTCTTTACAGTTTAAATTTCATAAAAAACGGATAATCCGTTCGAGAGTTATGCCGCCGTCACAAACATTGCCACATACATACAGTGCCGGATTTCCCGACTTAACTTGGAGATCTCGTTCGCTTCGCTCACTCAATCAATTACTTTAAAAAAAAAAGGATGGCGAGATCAGACCCCCATAGCCGTAGGCACCACCTATCGCCGCCTTGCAGCCAAAGTCTGCTGTCGCAAAAAAGCCGCGTACCTAGGCGACTACGTCCGACCCGTGCTTTGGTTCGCGAGGCGGTTGTGAGGCCGCGGTCCATTCTTTAAGAACCTTTTTAGATCGAAATTACGGGGAGGTTATTCTAAAAGTACATATCAAAAATGCTTTTAATTCGGTTGACAGGTTTTGCTAAATCAAATCAAATCCAAAATTCCCGAATTTTATCCTTTGCTTTTTCAATGTTATGGTTCGCCATCTAAATAAATTTACAAGAACCAAACTATTTATTTTTTTGTGGCAGTTGGCTGTGAGCAAGGTGACCCAATTATTCAACACTTGAAATCTAAATTGAATGTTTGGTATCTAGATGACGGAACCCTAGGTGGCGATTTGGACTCAGTATTTGGCGATCTAAAAATTATTATAGATTAATTTCGGCAGATTGGCTTAGAACTAAATTTTTAGAAATGTGAAATATACATTTCAGATACATGTTTTGATAGAAATTCAATTATTCAAAAGTTTGAGACTTTGGCTTCCAATATTACTATTGTAGACAAGAGTTCACTCCACCTACTAGGTTCACCAATTCTTGATGAATCTTTTCCGGGTTTCGTCGACGACAAAATTCAAAACTTTATGAAGGTTTCGGACAGACTTTCAAAAATTAACTCACATATGGCTTTCAGCATTATAAAATTTTGTCTTTTTGTCCCAAAATTTACTTATGCTTTGCGATGTTGTCAACTGTGGAAACACAGTGAGCTGGTGGAAGGCTTAGACAACATAATAAAGAACACCCTTTCGACGGTTTTGAATATTGAGTTGGATGACAGAGCATGGTCGCAGGCCTCATTGCCTGTTCGATTAGGCGGCTTAGGTATCCGCAAAATTTCTAGTGTTGCTTCGCCAGCGTTCTTGTCTTCCGTCTATATAGTAGGGGAGCCCACGAGGCTAAATGGGGATTTACTCGAGCGTCGTAGAGACCTATTGGGATGCAAAGCTTAGATGATAAGAAGAAAAAAATGTTATATGATATATACCTTTACATCGGTGGGGGAAGCGGCTATAGATTTTTAAATATGTAAAAAAAAACTGTTGCATGGACATCCTCGAGCGCATCAGATATTGATAGCATCAATGCCCTACGTATTTTTAATAATGTACGTATGTTAATCTGATCGTTTGCATGATGCGGGTGGTTGTATTTAAGGGTTGAAAATGAAAAAAAAAAAAAAATTAATCGAGCGCGTCAGATTTTCTAAGGGAGTGTTAAGTACACCAAAAAAAAGCTCTCATTCACTAATCTGACGATTTCGATGGGACGCAAACTCGCGGGCATTTTCATAATGTGCAAAAAAAAATCGCCATTTTGAAATACTCAAGCGCGTCAGATTAAGATATATATGGTTCATCTTTATGTTCTAAACGTACTGTCTCATAATCTGACGATTATCTAGAGGGATTCGCCTGATCTGACAAAAAAAAATTAGAAAAACGGTTCACTTTAAAGGCCATCCCTGCAACTTCCCGCTAATTCCATTCCTGGGCGCTTGAAATTGTACTTATGACATTTTTGAGCTCAAAATATAATTTATGTGATATTTTGAGCTCGCTGAGTTCAAAGAAATAATATTTCTATGCATTTGAGCTCTCCCAGCTCGAAAGTCTGATAGAAGTTTCATAGAACACTATTTTTGGAATTTTCAAACCGCAATAACTTTTGAATGGATCAACCAATTTTCACGCGGTTGGCACCATTATATAAATATATAATATATATATAAATCATTTAATGATGATTCCATCGACAATTCGAGGTTATCATATGTTCCTCGAGACTTTCGGATAACCGGCTTGCTCCGACGATATTCCAAAATATTTACACATTTTTTTAATGTTTCTACCGTAAATTTAATTGTTTTTTGTAAGGTACTTTCACCACAAAATACACATTTCAAATTAATATCACTCATATTAAATATTTATAAACTTTAATTCACACAAATAATATTAAAATAGCAAAAACGAGTCTTTATGATCAGCTGTGATGGCGTCATGGCAACAGAAACCAGAGTGGGGACGGAGTGAGAGAGTAATAGATAGAGAAAGAGTGAGAGAGGAATAGAAACGCGGAGAAGGAAATGTAGGCATCACACAGCTGCACGCATTTAACTTTATCGACGAATTTTTGTTATTTCGGCTTGCGGAAATCGTCAGATTAAGTATATATTTTTCATTATTCTTGAATTATTTCCTTCAAAATAAAAAAAAATTTAGCTACGCTCGAGAATGTCGAGATGACGTTTTTTTTTTACAACTTTGTTGCCCTCCCCTTTTTTTACGTCACTCTCAAAATGTCAGATTAGTGGAATATACACTTTTTAGGATGTAATTAACTCACCCTACCTTAATCTGACGAGCTCGAGAATTTCTGATAGTCAATTTTTTTTTACTAATCTGATCCTGTATCCTTCACGGGCGGCCTTATATATGGGCCTCATGTTTTGTGGAGGTACTTAACCGGGTACAAGGTATCCCCCTGTATATTAATCTGCCGCGCTGTAGTAAATCCCGAAATCCCCGCTTGGGCTCCCCTACTAATAGTAAACATTCTTTGGTTGAGAAAATTCTAACACCATCAATTTCGGCAGTTCCTGGCAATATACTCCAAATTTCTTATCTTGACGAGGCTCGAAATGCTTGGCATAGTGCTTGTCCTAATACCGATCCCCCAAAACACCTTTCGGCACAACGGCAGTGGGACGGGCCTCTGTGCGAGTTGACACGGAATTATCTATTACATACGTGCTCAACCTCCACAGATCGTGCTCGTTTCTTAGCTATTTCAAAATGGGAATCAGGTCTTTGGCTGCAAGCACATCAATCTTACAATACCGGTACACTTATGGATCCTGTAACTTTCCGTATTGCCACTTGTCTTCGGTTGGGTGCAAGATGCTGCGCCTGTCACCAGTGCCGGTGCGGTGCGTCCGTAGATCAATTTGGTTTTCACGGACTTTCGTGCACAAGGTCTGCCGGCAGGATTTCGCGCCACCCAAGTCTTCATGACATTATCCGTCGAGCTTTTACCAGTGTCAATGTTCCAGCCGTTCTTGAACCGAATGGTCTGTTACGTGATGATGGTAAGCGGCCCGACGGTATGACTCTTGTCCCTTGGGAAATGGGTAGGCCTTTGGTGTGGGACGCTACCTACTTCGACGCCCTAGCGCCATCTCATCTGCCTGGGACATCAGTTAGGGCTGGTGCGGCGGCTGATTCGGCCGAGGATCACAAAAGGCGCAAATATAGTGGTCGCGACAGAGCTTACTTATTTGAGCCTTTTGGGGTGGAGACCTTGGGTCCGTGGGGAGCCGGTGCCCTCCGGGTTTTCAAAAATCTTGCGGGGCTTTTGATTGAGGCGACACGTGACCCAAGGGCTGGCTCTTATTTAGGCCAGCGAATTAGCATAGCTATTCAGCGTGGCAATGCAGCCAGTGTCTTGGGCACGCTTCCGTCTGGTACTGGCCTGGAACAGTTGAGTTACCTATAGGCCGTTTGTAACGGTCCTTAGGTAATCTGACTGATTCCTTTGTACATAGTTAGTTTAATTGTACTTTTTATTGAATAAATAATATCAATTAACTAAAGGCAACTCCTAGAGTCGCAAAACTGTTGTTCATCATTGATTGCCTGATGATCATAAGTAACGAAGATAAGAAGAAGAAAGCTGGGTTTGTTTAGCTAAAAATAAAAAAGCTTAAAAACAATCATGAGTTCATGATAGGTAATTATTTATTACCACACCATACCATATCTTACCATGCATAGTATGCATTGCATACAATGACATAACCAGGCAGAGTAGGTATAGGTACATTCATCCTAACGACAACAATAGGTATTTTTGATTCACATTCTGATAATTATTTACAGGTATGACAACGAATATGATAACATGGATTTACTCTCGGACAGAAGAATAACAACCATACCGAAGTTGAAGTGCCCCGATGGTTACATACCCGATAGAAATGGAGTGTGTCGTAAAAAATTTTAACCGTAACCTTATTTTCTCTTTAGGTAGACGGTTTTAGTATGGCGTACCCAAATAAATAATAGAAGGTACTAGTCCTACCAAACTACTTGAGTAAAATTGTTTTTTTTTGTACCTACATCCTTTCGGAAGTGATCTAAAGGCGTCCCTAACTTCACAAATCCCGGGCCCATTCTGTGTTAGTGTGTTGCTTCGTAATTTTGGCTAAACATTTTCGGGCCGTTAACAGGCTGATATTGGCTGTGCATAGAATAATGCAATGTATCTATGCACGGCCAATATCAGCTTGAGCAAGATACAAATACTTACAATTACATGTGATTGAGATCTCTTTTTTTAGGCAAAAATATAACTGTGTTAGGAGGTCCACTAGTTTGAAAATTAAGTTTAAGATAAAATTAAATAAAACTAGGATGTGTTGTGAGGCTTTGGTTAATTTGTGTGTGTGTGTGTGTGTGTGTGTGTGTGTGTGTGAGTGAGTGCGCTATGCTGGTGAGTAGTGTGTAACTCCCGAGAACATCAGTTTCGTAAGAATCAGGGCAACGGGATCCCAGTAATTGTATGTGATAGCGAAATCAGCGTGTGTGTGTGTGTGACTGTTTGTGTGAAATATATCAGAATAGTGCTAGATAACAATTTCAAGTAGTTCTTCAACATCAAAGTAGGCTACCATTCCGTAATTTTTTGTTTGCATTCATATTTATGCAATGGGTATATATTTAATGTCTTATTTGCCTGATTGTAGAGATTAGCCGACTGCACAGTGAAATTTCTTGATGCAAATTTTGTGCTTACTGCTTGTTTTAAAATAACCTCATCTTTTCTTCAATTTAGTTTTGTCATATGTCAAGATTTTGTGTAATTTTAATAATTCATGTAGATCATAAAGTTTTCTCACTGATAATAAGGCTAAAATTGTGTAGAGCATGTGAGTTGAGCTTGTTTTAAATTTATATATATATAAGTATATATATATATATATAATTGCTTGTTTTAAAATAACCTCATCTTTTCTTCTTTTATTCAATTTAGTTTTGTCATATGTCAAGATTTTGTGTAATTTTAATAATTAATGTAGAACATAAAGTTTTCTCACTGATAATAAGGCTAAATTTGTGTAGAGCATGTGAATTGAGTATCTAAAAGCAAACTTTTAAAAGCAACCTCTGTGCTCTCTCCAACTCTAGAAGTTTTTGTTTTGGTAGTACCACCCCATATAGGTACCTATGCAGTAATTTAAAACTGATTGAGCAAGTGCTTCATAAATTTGATTTATTAGTGGGGTTTTTGCTATATGTCAAAGATTAAAAAAAAACACATTCATTTTCGGATTTTGGTCATTAGCAGCATAAATAAATGAACTTTCGATATAACCCTCAGCTACTCTATTAGAGCTCCAACCACCGTGTCTTTTTATTGACGTAATATCCGCCCCTGAATCCGCCAAGAAAGTCGCCGAAGTTCTTCTAAAGCAGTGACCGGTGTAGAGTTCAACATCTTTAAGTTTTAAATATTTAGCAATTTCCTTTGCCATATTGCTAATTTTCGTTTTGCCTGGCTTGTTTTTATAAACTATCGGAATGGGAAATGTACTCGCATTTCCCATTCCGATAGTTTATAAAAAATCTATTGTTTTCCATGTTGGTGGGATGGTAATGCTTGGTATTTATGAATGATTTTAGTATATTGTCCTTGTACAGTGAATGACCGATTTTTCTTTGTCTTAGTTTCCTTTACATTAATCAGCAGTAACTCATTGGAATGATTTTCAACACCTTTAAGTTTACAAGTTCACATCCGCGGCAAGCACCATTGAGTCCAAAAATTAAGGCCTCCTATAACAAAGATAAAAAACACGTATATATGTAGAATAATTACCATTACTAAGATACGAATTATTCATAGTTAAATTATGTATACTTACTTTTGTGGCCAGAAAAATTTCGTCAGGAGCTTCATTAAGAAATTTTTCCACATTTTGAGTCGTAAAAATTTTAGACTTCTTTGCCCTTCTGATTTTCTTTTTAAAAAAGCCAGTAATTTCGTGAATGGATGGGGAAATTTGTGCCAACGTCCCAAGTGGTTAGTCCACCGGGGACGCTGTCGTCCCCGGTGGTGGAATGAATAATGAAGATCACCGGGGAAGATGACCCGAATTCAGTGTCATCGTCCCCGGTGGACTGAATAATGAACATCACCGGGGAAGATGACACGAATTCAGTGTCATCGTCCTCGGTGGACTGAATAATGAAGATCACCGGGGAAGATGACACGAATTCAGTGTCAGCGTCCGTATAAGTTGTAAGGTATATATTTCTATGAGCCGTAGTATAATTTTATAACATCTGTAACTTTTCTATTGTTGCCTGAATTAAACGATTATTTATCGAGTGAGCGAAGTGAACGAGATCTCTGAGTAAAGTTGGGAAATCCGGCACTGTATGTATCTACACATCAACATTGTCTAGGGATATTCAACATTTTGATTTTGATTTTACAAAAACTGAAAATATTTTTTTATAAAACTAGGTATCGCAAGAATCTTTATTAATAATAATAATATCAACAGTTTTATATAATTTTTTGATAAACATTAAAGTAGGAACAAAATCTTGAAAAATCAGAAAATTTACATGGTTCGGTAAATTATGTTAAAACAATTTTTACGTTGCCATGACTTTATAAAATTACCTTTTTACAATTTAATAATCGGTGTTGCCTCCCCTGACGTTGATAACACATCTGCACCGGTTATTCATACTCAAAATTAGGGTGTCAAAGTCTCGCTGGGGTATGCGATCCCATGTTCTTTTTAAATGGCAAAAAAGTTGGTCTTCTGTGGTCAAATTTGATGGCAAATTGCTGAAAGCCCTTCGCTGTAACATGTCCCAAGCGTGTTCAATTGGGTTTAAGTCGGGTGACTGTGCAGGCCAGTCCAAAACCGCGACATCATGTTCCTGAAGGGCAGCTGACACCAAACGCGCCGTGTGTGGAGGGGCATTATCATGCATGAGCTGAAGTTCCTGGCCAATTTGAACTCTGTGAGGGATGATCACGGGGTCTATGACCTCGTTCCGGGATTTTAGTGCAGTCATGCTGCCTCTTATCCAAATGAGCTCGGTTCGAACGCCAATACGAATTCCCGCCCAAACCATGATTGTCCCACCTCGGTACGAATGGACCTCTTGTGGCTGCTGGAGGCGACTTTCTCTGCCTGGAACTCTCCAAACACGTGTTCTTCGTGAATCGGGGTCGAATCTAAACCGAGACTCATCAGTAAAGAGAACCATTGTCAATCGGCCATTGTTCCATAACAAATGTTCTTGAGCCCAAAGAAGTCGCCTTCCGCGATTGCCTCGTCGTAGAGCTGGCACACGAAGCGGCCTACGAGAATGAAGATCTACTTCATGTAGCCTTCTTCTGACGGTTTGGTCGCTGACTGACAGCTGATGGTCTGCCTGAAGCCTTTGCATTAGCTGCTTTGCTGTGAGATTGGGTTCCCTCCTGGCGGAATTTTGGAGAAAACGATTTTATCTAGGGGTGGTTACTCGTTTTTTTCCAGTGTGGCGCTCTCTTACATCCCCAGTAATACGATAACGTGACCACAATCGAGAAATTACGTTTTGATTGGTGTTTGGCAACCACGCGTTGGATAGCACCGGCTTGTAACATGCCTATCGCTCTTATCATTTCATCTCTGCTTAAATGTCGACGTTCCATGAAATTACGAATATGACAAGATCCGTTAAGATTAAAAATTACTTAGATAGCACTAATTGCTAATTAAATAAAAGTTAATTTATATTAGGCAAAATTAACGTTGAATAATTTAAATCGGAGTCCCCATTCTATCTTTTGTTTATTGCGTTCTATTTTTATTTTTTTCTAAATTTTGAAAAGGGAACAAAAGAGGTTTAATTCCATATATAAACTTTTTCTAAAAAGCAAATAGTTTGTAAGCAAATAATTTCGAAATGGAATATCCCTAGACAACGTTGATGTGTGTTTGTGACGGCATAACTCTCGTTCGTAGTATTCGATTTTCATGAAATTTAAACTGTAAGGAGATAACGTAAATAGAATTTGATTGTTGCGAAGGGATTTTTGATAAATGGGGTAGTTTTTGAGATATTGGGGTAAAAATAAATACAATTTTTTGCCCATATCTTTGGAATGGTTGATTCGATCAATTCAAAATTTTGAACATGCCGAGATAATATTAATACTCATCAATCGTTTTGAGGATTTTTTTGACACTAAGGTAGTTTTTGAGAAATATGCTAAGAGTAGTGAGACTAATGGCTTGTGGGGTGTCATTTGAAAGAGTATCGGCTGCACATTCATAAAATATAAATTTTACTTTTTATTAGGGGTGGTTTTTGTAACAAAGGGGCGCGTTAAGGGGTTAAAACGCTTGATATGTCTTGTAGGATAGACTGTTAAAAGGTGTCGACTTGACAATTAACTTTCTTTTGATTTGTTGAAACCACCCCTGTATTTACATTAGGGGTTGCAAAAGGGGTAAATGAAATTGAAGTCTTGAAAATGTGGTAAAACATGAAATATGTTTAGGTTGAGACTGATTTCAAAATTAGTTTTTTTGCCCTTATTAGGGGTGGTTTTTGAGATGAAGAGGGCAAAGGATGATCATCAGGTCTTGTAAGATAAGAGAGGGTAGGTATTCGAAATTTCAAAACTGGTCTCATCCATTGTTATTCACTCAGTACGGGAAGTTACGGCCATTATAGCCACCACGCTAAGCAGACAGATTGGTGCTCACAGTAAAAGTTTTTTTTACACATAGAAAAAAGCTGCTGCCTTTTTGGTTGACTTTACAACATCCGCATGCCACCACTGCTCCTCCAGTCTGAGGTCCTACTCTAATTCACCGAAGTACGAAATTTCGGGTTACGTTGCGTGCCATTGGTACCTACTCTAATCAAACGAAGCCCGAAATTTCGGCGCGAAGTTCGCAATTTGACAGCTTGAGCGTTGCGTACCCTAATCTAATACACGAAATATACGACCGAACTTTTGGATTTGACAGACTTTGTTTCGTGAGTTAGTTTGTATCGTGTCAATTCGCACGATAGCATATAAGCTGCCTTTTCATTTTCGCAAGCTTTTTTTTTAACTTATCAGGTCGCTTCTGCATATTAATTTCAGATAATAGAACGTTCTATGATAGACTAATTCAAGTAGGTAAGTGGTATAATACGTGATGTTCACACATAACCTTTTAAAAAGTTTGATAGTTTATTATCTTTATGATAGCTATGTAACTTGTGTTACTACTTAGTCATTATGTTTAACAGAAAATGGCAAGATTAGTCGCACTAGGTATTTGAAACCGAGAGAGAAGAGCGTCTAGAAAGAAGGAGACGCCGTTCTCTCAACCAGAAGTTTAGTCAAATTAACTTTGGTTTCATAGAGTTAATTTGACTAAACTTTGTTGTTTTCTATCATAAAATAATATAGGTACGTAATAAAATAAATATATGTGCATGGACGAATTTCTTCGTCCATGGTATATGGAAGTAATGTTTCCCAGTCAGCAACAATACAATACAATATATTATGGTCAACAAGGACTGGCATAACAATAAATAAATAGAAGTCCAAGTCCCTAAACAAATCAACGCAAGTGTTGCTGCTTCATACAAAAAAACGATGTATGAAACAAGGCAGAATTTTAATGGCAAGTATTGAAAGGAAAAAAAAAAAAAAAGTCTTTTCTTAAGTACCTAGTACTGTATATTTTTTGTCAATGACAATGACAATGACAGATTTGAGCAGCAATTCATAATTTTTGTTTTAATACCTGTGGTTTCATTCGGTATCGTTCACGACGGTTGTCTCTGGATCACCGCACCGGCAGATGCGGAAAGTAAACAAGAGTACCTACATATTACGTTTTGCTGTCGTACTTCGTTCGGTGCCGCAATTGCGGTTGTAAAGAATAAGAGTAGGCCCTCTGGATTCAGCTCAGCACACGCTAGCAGAGTGCCCCGCATGGAATGCTCCCCGACAGGAATTGCTAACAATTATTGGTGGAAGAGATTTGTCTCTCATGGCGGTAGCTACTGCCATGGTATCCTGTGAGAAATCATGGCAGAGGGTCGCTTCCTTTTGCGAATCAGTTCTACTGCAAAAGGAAGCCGCGGAATGGGAGAGAGAAATCTCTTCTGACAACCCTACCGCAGAAGGAGAACCCGACGCCTGAGGAGAAATTTTGCACACCATATGCAACCCCCATGACCAAGGCTAAGACGGTGGCACTGACTGAGTGCCCACCGTCCACTTCTACTAGCATCGAGATGGCGCGCGCGCCAGACCGTTAAGCAATATGTTAGCAAAGAATTACACAAGACCAGATTAATGGTTTTAAGCAGAGGGATCGTGAGATGTCTTAGCTTCTTGAAAACAGGAATCAGTTTACAAGTCCGTGCAGCGAGACATTGTGTATGCTCATGCCAATTTAAAAGATCGTCCACGATTATGCCCAAGTATTTAATTGAGTTTACTCTCTCTAATGAACCGCAGGCACATGATGATAGCGAGCTGCAAATATGAGCCTTATTAGAAATTGTATCAGTGCCACGTTAACCCACAGTTGTTTTAGCGAAGGTAAGAAATTTAGTTTTTGCGATGTTTAGTGTGAGTAGATTTCTTCTTAGCCAGGACATGACCTCCTTCAACCCTATCTCGGCAAGATGTGAGGTTTTACTCCAATTTGTGCCGCTGAAAATTAAGGCAGTGTCATCGGCATACGCGACTAGTCTTCCACCATTTAGATTAAACTCACAAATATTTGATTTTACATAATTAAAAAAACGTGTTTGCAAATAACTTTGCAAATTTGTAAGTAGGGTGTAGGTACTTATTCCCCACCACAAGTGACTGGTGGGGAGTTGCGAGAAAGTCATGACGCTAATTTTATAGGGCTGTAGAAAGAGACTAAGACACTGAGTTAAAATGAAGTTAGCGCACATGACACCTTAATCTCAAAGGTCAAACATTATGGTATTCAGAATCAGGCAATAAGCCTCATTCGTAGCTACCTATCGAATCGCATTCAAAAAGTGGACTTCGTTGGCGGCGCAAGTCCGTCGTTTGTGAACGCGAAATCGACAGACACCTAATTCGATTCGGATCCATAGACAAACATACGGATGATTTTGTCCTCAGGTCATGTTACTCTGTGAAAAATCGGGGGCAAATAAATACAGTGCTGCTAACTTATAGGATCTTCGGTCAAATGTAGCAGATTTACATGAGTGCTGTTAATGGCTTGCTATAATGCCGTAAATTTTTAAAGCTTTTGTTATCCGTGTCATACCATGCTTAATTATTTACAGTTACCCAAAATCATTTTTAATCGAGGAGGTTTTCATATAGTATATAATTTTAACAAAATGTAAACTTTCTAATGAACTGCAAATACTAGAAACCAAGTTTGAGTCAGACTAGTAACATTTATACGCTTGGCCAGTTAAAAGAATGTAGGTATGTGTTACTTGTATACATATCGTTATCGGTTTAAAATAGACTAATAAACGAAGTTTAAGAACCGTCGCCACTGTTTGGGTACGCAACCCTAAATTCGAATGAAAGGATTAGGTTCATGTGAACATTTATTTGCTCCAAAAAACAAATCTGGTTTTGACAATTATCAGGTTAACGTACTGGCAGCAATTAATGACGTTTTTCTTGTGACTTTATACAAAAAGGTTTTGAAAGTAGGTTTCATTGAAAGAATCTGTCAAAACGAAGATCATCCGAACTACGGGCACGTAGGTACTCCGTGGTAGGGAAATGTGCGATCCGACCGTCGCACGTTACTGCGGGCTTCGATTATCAAAGCAGACCTCCTGATCCAGAGGTCCCGGGTATGATCCCCAGGGGGAGTCGGTTCATTATTGTGCTTGATTTGGTTGGTGGCAGGCTGGCTAGCTACCAACGTGATGGCTGGCTTGTGTTAGGTATTAAAAAAAAAGTACCTGATTCATTGATAAATAAAGAATTAGAATAACCGCCCATGAGCAATCATCACGTTCCATACGTTTGTTATTAGATGGTCTATCTATGATGATATAGACGATGATGGTGAGACGTGAGAGACTTAGATAGATTGGATGGACAAAGGAGTAAAAATCTTTCCTTGTGCCTTGCGCCGCGCCGCGCCGCTCGCCGCCGCCGCCGCTCATGCGCGCTTGTTACCCTTACCTTACCTTCATTTCGTTATTTCTCTTTGGTTTGGTGGTGTTGGCCTGGCGCTCTCGCTGGCCGCATTTTCTTTATTTATACTCAAGTGATAGGTAGGTACATTCGTTTTGAGAAATGAAGCCGTAAATCAAGAAAACATGATAAAATAGAAGAAAAACTGCTTAGAAAGTAATAACGTTGACCTGATACGGTTAAACATATAGTTCTAGTGCGTACAATATTCATTCAAACGACAATGTTGCGGTTAATATTTTTTACCGCATTTTCCTGTATGAGTATAAAAACCGCTACTGGACTTGGAGAAATAATTTATGCCATCAATGCAGGAGGCCCTGCCCATACGGATATCTATGGAATACATTACGAAAAGGACCCATTGCAAACGAGAATCGGCACCGCCTCGGACTACGGCAAACAGCTGGTCATGATAGGCAGAGTCAATCCCAAAGATGAAATCCTCTATCAAACAGAAAGATACCATCACAGCACTTTCGGCTACGACATTCCAGCAAAAAGCGACGGTGACTATGTATTAGTGCTGAAATTCAGTGAAGTGTACTTCAATACACCCAACATGAAAGTATTTGACGTAGTATTAAATGGTGATCACACTATTGTTGCTGATTTAGACATTTTTGATAAAGTGGGTCGTGGCGTAGCTCATGATGAGTACATTCCATACTCTATAAAGAATGGCAAACTGTATTACAACGAAGAGGAATCTGATATCAGAGGAGGAAAAATCAAGGTGGAGTTTATTAAAGGTTATAGAGATAATCCTAAAATTAATGCCCTATATGTTATGAGAGGCACTATTGATGAGGTTCCTAAGCTTCCTCCACTTGTTTGGCCTGACAATGAGACCGAGGAACAGAGGGATGAAGTTGAAGAGAAAAGTGCCAACTCAAAGCGTGCCAGCGGGCCCAAAACACCAGACCCATACTCCATGTCGGAGAGCACTCTGCTTATTCCTGTATTTGTCACCATTGGAGCATTCATTCCCCTTCTATTTTGCCTTTGCAAGCTTTAATCTTACTTACATTACTGAATTTACCATGGTTCAAAAATAAAAACACCTGACTAGGAGATGAGAACTTAGTCCCCGTGTAAGATGATGCATTTTCTTTATGTAACTTGTATGTTATCAACTTCCTATTGAATAAAAATTAATTCATTTCAGTAGTTAGTCAAAATGTATATAGAATATATTGTTATTTGTCTTGTGTCATAGCAATTAATTACTTATTGTATCATGTATTTTGTGCCATGGGTACCTCCTACATAAAGATCATCTCCTAGTTTTGAGTATGCATAGTCACTGACTAATTCTGAGTTCTGATGACAGTATTATAAAAATAAACAGATTTTTTTTTATTCATGAATCATTTTAGCTTATAATTCTGAAGCTCAATGATCATAGTACAAAGTAAATCAACAGCATTTATAGAGCCCGTCCCATGTTAACACTATAATGATATTTTTATTTAGGTGCACTCTGATTATTTAATAAACTATCATGTTTCATTACCAATTTTTATTTCAGTCATGTCCTATACTATGTATTAGTAAAAGTGAACTTATTTCCTTGGAATCCTACTTACTAACCCTAATTAAAAATGAACACTACCTAGGTATATATAATTATTCTGATAAATCATGATTTCTTATCTCCATTACCACCAGAAGATTTAGATTTCTGCAACATTTTCAATAATCTGAAATAAAATATAAATGATTAATCATTAAAGTGTAGGTACTTACATTATATATTGAGCCACATTCTTACCACTATTTCAATGCAAGGTGACCCATAAGGCAGGTGGTTGCAATTTTTGCTTTCTGGTTTCTTAGGTTTAATTATAGAAAGTGAATTGATATGTAATTAAAATGATTAAATAATATATTATTTAAATTACAATATATACTCACATGTTAAATGAAGGGTTTTGTAAATTAAGTTCACATTCTCCTTTACTATTCCTGTAATAACCTTTTTTACAAATTGTATGAGATGTTGTGTTATTAAATTCAGCTAATGATTCAGTGTTTTCTTTAAGTCTAGGGCTAGTGGCCTCTGTGCTTGTAGTATTGATGACAATAGTTCCTGTGCTATAGCTAGTTGCTTCATGCGGTACAATTGTGGTTCCAAATGCATCACTAGAAGTCTTGACCATGGTGGAGTCTGTAGTGATGATTAGTTTCTCAGTAGTAATTGATGCATTATTCTCAATTTTTGTAGCATTTGTAGTATCATATTCCACAATTTGTGTCACAGTTGTGTTATCTTTGGCTATTTGCACTGACTCATTTACACCTATTGGCTTAGTTGTAGTTACTCCGTTTAGTGGTTTTATTGTCATCTCTGAATAATCATAAGCGTAATCGTAATCCTGAAATGTGAAAGTAATTGATTAAGATAACATGGTACCTAAACAACACAATTTGTGTATACTTCACATAACTTAGATAGGTTAAGGTAGGTACTTCAACTATACCTACTTAATCTGCAAAGGTATCCAGAGAAAAGGTAAACCCAATGCGAGCCCTATTTAACATTGAACATTACCTACCTAGATCTACCTACCTACTCATGCTTAGATTTAACGGGCTATAGTACCTCAGATTAGCAACTCAACGCAACTTTATTCTAGTTTCGAACTAAGATATAGTAATAATAAAGGTGACATTGCTATATACTGTGTTTATTTACTGTACGAAGTTTCAAGTCCTAATTGGGTGTATTTATTGAATGGCGATTTTTGGTACAAATTAGAGTAAACTTTGGATTTTTTACTTTTGGACCAATATCCTACTGCTACTAGTAAGGTACCTAAAACTAGACTACTAGTGGTACTAGTGGTAGAGGGGCTCTACCACTTTGACTAACAACACAGTATAAAGCAGATTTTTTCTTAATTACTTTTACTGTGTAGGTACCTAATTACCTAGCTAAGTTAAACCTTAGAAATAAAAATTTGCGCTAATACCTACATCTGTTATCTGGTTGCTTAATAGGCATCTTTTTTTTCTTTCTAAAGGTACCTATGGGCTGAGTGCACAACAAGTCACCTTTACCTACTCATAGATTTATGATATTCGTTAGCATAGCTAGGAAACGCGTGAGTTGCTAACTGTGCCATAGTAGAAAAATACTACCTACAGTGTAGCGATAACGTTTATTGTAGAAACTTTTTTTTGTAGCAGGTAGCAGGTACCTACACAGGTCATAGCTATCAGAATACTAAGCTAATTTACAGGACCAATTATTATAAGGATTGGTCCTAGGTACCTTCAGCAAATTAACACCAGAAACATTGCCCATTAATTTTAATAATTGTACAGGAGGCCGCCTCTGTGGTCTAATGGTTCGACATCGGATCCTGAGGTCCTCTCGAGGGTCGATCCCCAGGGGCAGTAAGTACAATATTGTGTATGGTTTGGTTGGTGGTAGAACTTTGTTTATGTCTGTCAGGCTAGCTACCACCATCTTACCTAATTCAACACAAACAACAATTCTTAATTTTTTGTGTTCTGGCATTCAGAGGTAAGATAGCCAGCCTCAGTTTGTTGAGGATCCGGGTGCAGTGCGCTTCCACCTTCGCCCTTATCATAAAACTTGTAAAAATCCGGTGAGATATGGAAAATCAAAAAAGAGGCTGAAGTGATGTTTTTGGAACTTGCGCCTTCGAGAACCGTTACCGTTACCAAACTCTGTTGTTAGGTATTTCAAAGCCTAGTCTCACCTGCATCAAGATACGACAGGCACTTTCTATGACAATATAAAGCTATAGTTGCACGTTCGTTCCCCAAACTGTTAAAATAAGCTTAGGTAGGTATTAGCTGTATGGTACCTACATAAGTGCTCTGTGTTGTGTTGTGTGCCACCCTGTATGTAGAGGAAACTACCTAGTAATCCTAATAGGCCCACGTTACAATGATAGATTTAACTTACCACATACTCCTCCTTCCCTTTAGTCAGAGCAAATATTTTCAAATTCTTCAAGTCAATCTGCACATTTAGATCTCCCATTTGTCTTTGATCATAACTAGCCGCCATCACACCACAAAGTTCGCCCATTAGCAAAGTAAAGGATAACAATCTTAGTAAGTAATTCATTATATTTATCGTGTTGTGGAATTGCTATACCTACAGACTGGAGCGGAGGTGATACGCGACTGGTTACTCTAGTCTAGAACCTTGAGGTAAAGCGCCCTGCGCCTGCGCTTGACAAAGTTATTCCCATCCAAGTTACAGTTATATCAAGTAACCGTAAGAAGGTCGATAGCCTTAACTGCACGGGCGCGGTACGAGGTAGGTAGCTAGGAATGGTGATGGTAAATATTGTGTAACATTATGGACCGCGAATAATGTATTATTATGTTAGATAGGTAGTAGGTAGGCCTTAATAGGTAGGTAGGTAATCAATAGCTATTACTGAAAAAATACCAAGGCTGTAGTTGGCTATGCAGTTCACAGCAGCTTATGACAATCCTTTGAATTTTAGGTATGCTATCGTGGAAAATGTAAAAGGCAACATCCGAGTGTAATAGTGCATTTAGTTGACGTTGAGCGCGGCAGACTAGGGATTGCTGACGAGCAACTGTGCACGCAGTCTTGGCAAAATAGATGCGGAACCTGGTATAGGTTCAAGGAAATGGAATTCTAGGGTAATACCTACCCTGTAGATATTTGGTAGGATATAAGAATTGGTACCTAATATCCATACTACGCCTTTTTATACCTACATAAAACGCAGGACCTTTTCTATCATCAAGCAAGAAGTCCCTTCATGCGGATTCCGCATCCGCACATTCGGCACATTAGGACTTGATCCAAGTTTTAACCTATCGAGGAAGTGTAGGTAGGTACAGAACTGGGTTTGAGAATACTTACTCTACTATTTCTGGTAATAAATCCTATTTTTTTGAAGCCATCACCTGCAAGTTTCTTTACGTGATCATGGAACGGAGCTCGGAGTCAATTAGAACACCAAAATCCTGACTGTTCGCGGTCCCTCCAATAATTTTTCTGTTAACTGATATGGCATGATTATGGGGGGATTACCTATGGACGACAAGAAATAAGATACCCTCGTGGACCTACTGATAAGACAAAAAAGTAGGTCCACAAGAAAACCGCCTCTGTGGTATGGTGGTTCAACCCATCGATTTCAGATCCAGAGGTTCGATCCCTATGGGGAGTACAATATATTGTGCTTGGTTTGGTTGGTGGTAGGACTTTGTTTGGGTCCGCCTGGCTAGGTACCACCATCTTAGCTAATTCTGTCGCCATACCTAATATCAATTCTAAAATTGTTGTGTTCCGGTATTTAGAGGTTAAGATAGCCAGTTCTCCTCAGTTTGTTTAGGATTCCGGGTGAAGTGCGCCTCCACCTTCGGCCTTATCTCAACTTGTAACCATGTGAGATGAAGGCCTTCCCCGTCGTACAATAAAAAAATAAAACCCCCGAATAAGGGTCAAACAAGAAATAAACCAACCGCAAAGTCATATTCTATCAACCCACATTTATAATTTTTTAACTCTTCTATCTACCCACACTTTTCTTTTGTTAACTTTCCATGTTGTAAACCACGACATTGTACCTTTACTTTTATATTGATTGCAGATTTTTGAACCATCATGTAATCTGGATGTTAGGAATTGCAAACTCAGGTGTTTTATAGGTAGGCCACCTACGGTGTTAAATTATTAGGGTATTTGAAGTAATATGTAGGTACCCTGATTATTATTCAAAGATTAAATTGTAAATATAGGGGCTATCAGATTAAAAAATGGCTTGTTGGCAGAAATCAATGGTAGTTTTTCTTAATGGACAAAAAAAAATCGCCATATTTTTTTTTTAGCTATGACCATGAAGAAAATGAAATAAAAAACAATGTGAAGTTATTATTGCGTTATATTTGCGTACAAATAATTTATTACAATATCAATGTATTTTTCACAGTAGAAAACATTTCTTCATCTTCATCTTCATGATCTTCATATAATTGGTTTCGTTCGTTCGATCATCATTGTTCTTGAATTCAGATGTGTTTTCGCTGCGTGATTTTTGTAGGTACATTGTTAAAAATGTGTTACCTATTGTTGAGTTTGATAGTTGTTTGTTACTATCTCTATAGTTACATGTTTGGAGCTTAACAACAGTAGTAGATAAAGAACCGCTGCTATTCAATTCAATATTTCATTCTGGTTTATGTTGATATATATAGGTACAATATATACCCAGTACCTACCTTTATATTTGGCCAGTTCAATAAAATAGTCTACTATATAATCTGTTCGTTTTACTTACGTAGAATTAGATATGTTAGGTTAGGTACTTTAAGTAGCCCTGTTACTTTAGGTACTATTTGTATGAACCAGACGTTCTGTGGTTGAACACGAAGTCTCCATGGATAATAATTTTCTGTGCTGTGATTGTGAATGATCTATCTATGGTAGAGGTACATACATCTGTGATTGAACACGAAGTTCTCATGGATAATAAATATATGTGCTGATGCTGAACACCCCAGGTAGCAATTTTACGTCAGATTATTCCTTTACAGTCGTTTTCAACGAAAAAGACGTCATTCTACAACGTCGAGAGAACCCCCAGATGTCGTCAGTTAAGACGTTATTTAGGGACACCCTAAGTATGTACCTAATTAAATAATGAGTTTGGGACCAATCTACCGACCTTAGAATGGCGTACCTAGTAGGTCGATAATAACCTATTTGTGACTTAAATAAAGGCCCTATAAAACGTACGTTATTGGGTATTGTACATACGCGTACTTCTGTAGGCGAAGTAATCATGATGTTCAGGTTTATTTTGATAGACTAGGTAAATACATAAGAAGGAGTAGATATCCAGGGGATGTCCTATAAATCCGCGCTTTCAAGGGATATTCCATTACCATGCTTCAATATAGGAAAAATTTATCTCAAGTCTTAGACACAAATTACGTTATCGTAGCAGACGACCTAGTAGATGAGAAATGTAACAATAGCGCGTTCTAATCTACTAGTGGTGCCATCTAGTTTACCAATGCGACAACTCTCTCAGTCTTTGATCAATTGACTCTAGAAAGACTAGAGAACGTTACCAAGACGTTTTATTCATGACCAACACAGGACATCACTAAGCTGACCCTAATAAATGTTGCAAGGACGTCTTATTCATGGACAACATAGGACGCTACTGAATTGACTCTGAATGGACATATCCAGGACGTCTTATTCATGGCCAACATAAGACGTTACTGAATTGACTCTGAATGGACGTATCCAGGACGTCTTATTAACGGCCAATACAGGATGTAACTGAATTGACCCTAAATAGACATAGCCAGGACGTGTGCTTAAGTATCAGACACCATCAGCCTCTAAAATGACATAAGCGCAACGTACAGTTTCTCAATCAGACGTTTTTTTTCGTCAAAGACGTAACCTACCTACCTGGGACGGAGTCGTTGTAAATGATCTATGTAAGGTGGAGGTACTTTTGTAATTTAAAATGAAGTCCTCATGGATATTCAATATCTGTGCTGAACACGGAAGGGTAGTGGAGGAACTTATTTGATGAACACGGAGTTCTCCATTGCCATAATGTTTTGAAAATAAGTAACTGAACTGCGATTTAAATTCCATCGAAAAGATTTGGGCAACTGTAAAGAGGCGTATTGCAGGGAATATTGTCGCTCAAGCTCCTAGCGAAATAGCTGCAATTGCTGAGGCGTCGTCGTCCACAACAGGTGGGTCTAACGACAGAAGAATGGCTCAATTTGTGTCTGCATTGAAAAAAAAACTAGGCTAGTGGTTATACAAATTGACAAATTTCTATTTAATGTTACAAGCGACAAAACAGACTCCTCTGATGAAGACTAGTATGGATTTTGATGAAGGTAGGGCATGCAAACCGGTTACTAGGTTATTCAAAAATTTTAATATTTTTTTTACCTAAAAGGTTCATCGCAGCTGGGCTTGTTTCTAGCAAAACATGGAGTTCGTTAAACGACGACTCACTGGACATTGCGTTCCTTTTACGGAAATCCTCGAAATTAGTTCGAAATTAAATGCTCATTTAGAAAAAACATATATACACCTAAGTATATCATTTGATTCAGTATAAATGTAAACTATGGAGATTATTAAAATTCTATGTTTTACGATTCCTCTAAAAGTTCTCCGGTTCCTATGTGTCTAGCAAAATATGGCACTAGCTAGACCCGTTAGTGACATTGCGTTCCTTTTACAGGAATCTTCGCAATTAGTTACATTTAGGATTTTTTATTATATAATGCGGTACAGTAGTAAAAATATCATCTTAGTATTAAGTTTGTTTTTTTTTTACTGTACGACGGGTAAGCACTTGGCCTTCATCTCACCTGGTAACAAGTTGAGACAAGGCCGAAGGTGGAGGCGCACTTCACCCGGAATCCTCAACAAACTGAGGAACTGGCTATCTTACCTCTATATGCCGGAACACAACAATTTTAGAATTGTTGTTATGGCGACAGAATTAGGTGAGATGGTGGTAGCTAGCCAGGCGGACTTAAACAAAGTCCTACCACCAACCAAACCAAGCACAATATATTGTACTCCCCATGTGGATTGAACCCGGGACCTCTGGATCTAAAATCGGTGGGTTGAACCACTAGACCACAGAGGCGGTTAAAAGGTTAGGCGCAGAGGCTGATTCATATCAGTGCAATATATGTACGGTGTTATTGTGGACGAAAACCTCTCTTTCA
Source organism: Venusia cambrica (assembly GCA_951394065.1). Classification (NCBI taxonomy): domain Eukaryota; kingdom Metazoa; phylum Arthropoda; class Insecta; order Lepidoptera; family Geometridae; genus Venusia; species Venusia cambrica. The sequence goes on along the minus strand of OX596060.1, from coordinate 7,810,668 downwards.
ATAAACATATTGACGCGCTATCAGGTCGTGTAAGGAAAGTCATTTATGTGATGAAACAACTGCGTTGTACAGCGGAACCCAGTACACTCAGGGCTGTTTACACTGCTTTATGTCAATCATTGATACTGTACTGCATTGCATCCTGGGGTTCTGCAAATAAAACTTCTCTAATACAGGCCGAAAGAGCTCAACGTTCTGTTCTAAATGTAATGCTCCGTAAGCCGCGTCGCTATCCAACGGTTCAAGTGTACCAGGAAAGTGGACTAACTGTCAGACAACTGTTTATTATCCAAACATTTCTCTCAGTACCTACACAAATCTGTCCAGAAATCTGAGGACTATGATGAATTAATTAAGGGTCGTGTCCATAAAGTACCACTTCCTACTACCTCTTCAAAATTTGCAGAACGTTTTGGTTTTTATATCAGAGGCCTCGTGTCATTTCATTAAAGTCAGAGTCATTAAACACTGTGACGATGAAGTGAAGTACCAATCTGTCAAACACGCTAAATTAACTTTAAGGAAATGGTTGGCTACATTGTCCTATGATGACACTGAGAACCAATTATCTAAAATAAATTAGGCTTCTAAGCTCAATTAATTTTAGAATATAAGTTATCGTTATATACCTGAGTACCTTTTTCCAAATTTGTTTTTTAAATTTAATTTTAGTTTTAGGGGAAGGGTGGGTAGCCCCGGATGGCGGGTACCCTCGGACTTTTCAATTACAAGGTGTTTACGCACACTTAGAAAACAAATAAACACACCTAAAGATGGCGCGTGGAATGTTAACAAACAATCAATTCAGTGGTGGCGTGACCGGTCAACAGTACTAACGTAACGAGAGATTTTATTTCGGATCAACCGATTTACGGTGCTCCTTAGAAAGTTTGACTGCAAAAATCCGATATTAAACGTAAGGATTTTGATTTAATACATTTGTGTTCCCATTGACAATTTATGAGGCATTAAGATTTTAAAAGTCATTTTTAAATCACATTCATACATTTGATGTGATTTGTAAAAACATAGATTTTGGGAGGTCGGGTACCCTCGGACAAAATTTTGGCGGGTACCCCCAGACATTTTTCTGATGTAAGTCTTTAAAATTTTTAGGGGGTCCTTAGTTACTTAGAGTGGTTTTTTATTGATGTAACTACATATTTTATTACAGGTTGATCCCTCAGACATTTTTCAATGTTTGTTATGTAATTTTTAGGGGAGTTTTAGTTACTTTAAAGAGGTTTTTAATTGATGTACCTACATATTTATTGCAGGTGGACCATAAAATGCCCAAATTTAAGGAAAGAACCACGGGTAGAGGAAACTGGACAGAGCTTGAGATGACTATTCCATGCAACTTCATAGTCATGTCAAAGAACTGGACAACCGTTTGATGCCTCTTGCCAGAGTTTAATTTTAAAACTAGCCTTCGATCTAGCTAAAAGGAAATATTCAAAGCCTTGTTCAGAGAAGAAGTAAGTCAGAAACAGAATGTATAATTTGTGGCGAGACATTCGAAGAAGACTGGATACAATGTCATAAATGTAAGGACTGGGCCCATGAAGCTTGCGTAGACATCAATGCGTCTTCTGCATATTATTATTGCGATGTCTGCCAAGCTAAAAAGCGACTGGGTCATCGCTAAAGTAGTGTCCGGGGCTACCCGACATTTTTGCTGCATGCCAAATATTAGAGGTCTGGATTTTCTTAATTTTTGTTGTCTAAGGTGAATAAAACTGGCTTATTCATAGTTATTATGATGAATTATAATATTTCTTAAGATATTAGTAAAAAAATTGTGATTAAAGTTTGATGATTATGCCTAAAAAAATCATTTTATTTAAGTGTCCGGGGGTACCTCCCCTTCCCCTAAATGTATCTCTAATTTGTCATTTCAACTCAAACTTATTACTGTATAGGTACTATAGCTGAGGATTTATTAACTGACAATCGTATTAAGATCCACGCGATACAGGCTACGCTTAGTGCGCAGATGTTGTTTAAATAATCAAACTTGTATATTGAATTGATAATTTTAGTTTTAATATAATTTTTAAGTACCAACCTACTTGTGCAAGCTTGAGTTTTAATAAATATTTTTTCATTCAAACGTAATTTTATTAAAATAGGTACCCTATAAACTCGAGTATCCGATTATGTTGAGCGTCTTAACTTAATTATGTATCTATGGTCAATTCTGTTATGTTTTCTTTATCTATTCATTGACTCTTAAGGCAGGCCCGGTCAAGTCTGAACTTAACCCTTACACGTTTTTAACGGGGTATTAAACGCAGATACCGTTTAAATAGCATAAAAACTATTTGTAAAACTATAAATAATAGCTATGCATGCTAGCTAGCATGATGAGGATGGTGATGATAATGATAATGGGATATATTTTATATTTTTATCATTGACCCAAGCAGGCTCATAGCCGACAGGTTTCATTGTTCCGAGTTTCCATTTCTTTGGCTCTAAACAGTAACATTTTTCTATACTCTTGATAGTTTTTGGTTGGATCAAATTAATACTAAAATAAAATTACTCTTTTGTGTGCTCTCCTGTCCATAGAATACTATTATTACTCACAAGCTCCTGTCTGTCTTCAGACTTGTCTGTTTTAATCTGCAACGTTTTGTGATTGTACCTAATGTACAAATTGAGTATGTTATGTACCAGGTACATCAGAATATCATATTAAATATATATATCATATTATATATATCATACAACATCTTACAAAATCCCGTGATTCCGCAACCGCTCTCCTATGACCGATTCGCTATATGACTGTTCGTCGACACGACGATTCATATATTTCCGTTTCACCAGCAGAGCTTTTCGACAACAGGCCTTTACAGCTACACGAAGATAAACCTATAACTCTTAACTTCAGGTATTTCCATCTACAGAGAATTCGCCGACAATCCTATGATAAGCGATATTTAAAAAAATACACATTCTACAGCTTATTGTGTCGTTACTAAGAGATCAGAGCTGGCTACTTTTCTTTAATTTCTTATTTTATCACAACTTAAGTTAAACATAAAATTAAAGTACATATTTTCTTCAAAATCAAACAGAACTTTATGTTTGATTTTGCAGAAACACTTATTTTTAAGACTACTATCACTATAGTCAACCAACACTTATTTACACACTAATAAAAGAAAAAATTAAAAAGAAAATGAACGTTATGAACGAGACTACATTTTAAATACAAAATAATACGGTGAAGCCTTCCTGTGTGAGACGGCTGACGGACAGCAAATTGTATGACAGCTTGGGAACAAATAAAACATTATTAATTAGTCCGAACCTAACCTGGTAAAGACTTACCAGGTTAGGTTCGGACCTAACTTTGATAGGATACTTGAATACCTACCTATTTCATTTACCTTGTAGCGCTAGTAATAAGTATCATCAGTTAGTTTGAGAAATAAAATATTAGAATCTGGCAACATTATGTACGCAATCCAGCAACTCAACCAACTTTTTTAACATATATTTTTTTCTCAAAACTAGTGCAGCGAGCTTCTGCTCATTGCAATTAAAACACTGCAGCATAGATACATTACATAACTCTGTGAATGTTCAGTTAGTAGGCTAGGTATTTGTACTCAAGTCTACAAACAGTGGGTACCTAAATAATGTTTTATTTTATTTAAAAAAAATATAATTTGTATGATTGGAATTTGAAAAGGCCAAAGAGTATAGAATTACTCCGTGAGTCTGAGACTTATTGACTATTATATATCAATTTATATTACTCTTTGGTGTGAGTGTGAGATGAGTGAGAAGGAAGACCAAGCAAGAAAAGAAAACAAAATTTGTTTATTTTTGCCGTGAGTGAGGAATGAGAATACGAGATGTTATTATTTTTAACTAATGATGCTATGTGTACCGATGAAGAATATGTAAAGATCTAGAAGAATAATCACTCAGAAGCTACAAGCACACAGCCTATTTTACTTGGAAATGATAAAATTTTGGAAAAGTTCAGGTGAGAGTTTTAAAGGCCTTAGTAGGTACCTTGTACAATATTGTTGAGTAGGTACTCGGCTAGTTACGAAATTATCTTTTCAGTGTCACTGTATCTTTGAATGCCCAATAAGTTATCTTATCGTTGCAGCAAAAGGTAAAACTAGGTGCCCAGTCAGGCCACCAGAAACAAGTGCTAAAGCTGACGTCATATCTTTATTACACACACAATTGGTTGATGATAATGAAGGTAAATATGTTCGTATTTAACTTCTCGATAATAGACGTGTGCCTTTTATCTGCAGATATACTTAATTATCTTCTATTTTTATATGCTCACAATTTGGTAAATATCTTTAGGTAGACATGTTTTGCAGGTAAATTTGTTGTAAAACTTCTAATAACTGTTACAGATGTTCTGCAGCTGTATGAAAAAAAATCTAAGTTATCTTTAACATTACAAGACACTCTGAATGAAAGGAAAGGTTTTAATTACTTTACACAGTTTATGGAGACCACAGAAAGGTACCATTTATTAAGATGTTGGATGGATATAGAAGAATGGAAATCAAAACTGAGAAAGTCACAGCAAAATAAAGATACAGAGAGTCATGCAAAGATAAATCGAACTCAGAGTTTTGATCTTGATTGTGCATGTAAATCATACAAACACAAAGATGAACTCAAGGATCATACCAGAGTAAATTGGATTGAAAATTCTGACACATTTTCTAGAACCTCTAATCCATTAAAATGTTTAGGAAGCTCAAGTGATAAAGTGGAAGGATGTGGAATCTCAAAGCCCAATACTTGTAACATAAACCATGATGCTTGTAATCTCACAGAGGATGCTATCAAGATATTTAAAAAATATGTAGCATTAGAAGCCCCACATCACCTTGATGTCCCCGACTGCTTCCGCAAGTTGGTCATCACTAACATTTGTGAGCCAGAAGGAGTAATCAAAGAAGACTGCTTTACACCACTTCAAAATGTTATTTTTAGCCAATTAGAAAATCTATGCTTCAATGAATACCTAAGCAGTCCATATTACATAAAAGCACAATTTGACATTTTAAGTAATGGCTCTCTGAACCTAAATGATATTTTATACAATGAAACACTATTATTCTACTTCACAGAATATTTAGAACAAGAGTCATGTAGTGTCCTCTTGGAATTTTTAATGGCTGTCATACATTTTAGAGATAACTTTTCCAGTGATAGTCTACCAAATAGTGAGCAGACTCAAGCGGATGCCATTGTTATTTATGATAAATATTTTTCTCTTCAAGCCACAAACCCAGTCGGCTTTCCCACAGAAATACGATTGGAAATAGAAAGTGAGATATGCAGAGAAAATGGCCCACTACAATCATGTTTTGATATACCATATAGAATAGTTTATAAGACATTAACTCAGTATGTTAAATCATTTTTAGAATCTGAATTGTATTATAAATACCTATCAGAAATGATCCACTCTGTCAATCAAAGGTGGAATAATAAACATAAATCACATTCCGATTGTAGCAGTGAATTCAGTTTAAGCACTCAGAACACTCTACTTGCAATGGGTGATCCTGTCTTCCGGAAAAAGAAACGCAATCTCTCTGTACCTGATATGACAATAGATTCTAATCAGCTTTATAATGCTGACTCACTATGGCAGAGAAATAGACTAGAAGGCTTGAGTCTAGGTAGAGTTAACAGTCTGGGCAGATTTGAATCTAAATTTGAACCAGACCCAGATAAGAAAGATAGATCTGTATTGAAAAAAATGGTGAGTCGATTTGTTTCTTCCAACACTTCAAAAGTAGAGGAAGAAATGGCATGGCAAATAGCACACATGATAGTGAAGGATGTAACAGATCTGACAATGGCCCCACCTGATAGCTAAAAATGTTAACCTTTAAAAAATACATGTGATAGGTAGTTATAATGAAAAAACTAAATATGTATATTTTATAAATTAAATCGTAGTTTATGTATATTTTATAAATTAAATCGTAGTTTATGTAGGTAAGTAATAACATGTATATTTCTTCGAATTAATAAATAAATTTATCTCAAACAAGTTATTAAACAAGTCCCTAATTGTTACACACACACTATTTCGAGATAATTATATAAGATAAAACTAGGTAAGTACCTAGAGTTTTTTTAGATAAAAAGGTAGATACTATTTCGTTAGTAACCCACTTCTATGCAAAGCCATAATGTGAATTAAGTGCCAAAGCACCGATCAAATAGGTCACCCCATGCCCCCTAACTATTAACATGAAGAGGTTGTATCTAACTTTTGAAAAGTGCCCCCAAACCCGTTGCCTTAGTAGACGTAGGTAGTGGTTAAAAAAATTACCACTCCAACTCGAGAGATTTCTAAACGACATCCATAGGGATGTCGCCAAGGGGCTTAACCAAAAAGTCTCCAGCTTATTTCTGTTTGTACACAAAACTTCAACTTTCATTCAAATCGGATAACCCAAAAAAAATACGTTTGAATTCTCATTTTTATTGGATTCATTATGGATGAGGCATTAGTCTAGGCTAGGAAGTCTAGTTTCCAAGATATGGCTGTTTGAAGTTTGACAGCTGTCATCTGAAATTAAGATCTAAAAATATTGTGATTGAACTTTGCAAAAGGTTAAATAAAAAACAAGTTGTATTGTATCTATGATGAGGAAAGCAAGGTGAAGTGCAAATTATATATATAGTTATTGATCAGTGCAAATGATACCTACACAGCCAGCAGTGTCATCTGCACTGTTAACATGGTGCAAGTCAATGGTACATTACTACGCTGCGGTGGGCGGTGTTCCCGGGCTGGGCAACTGTACGCTGCGCGGGTGGTGAGAGGGTTTTTTTTTTTTTATGCAGATGAAGCGCTTGGCCTTCATCTCATCTGGTTACAAGTTAAGATAGGCCGAATGTAGCGCATTTCACCCGGAATCCTCATCAAACAGGAATTGGCTATCTTCCGTCGACATGATGGAACACAACAATTTTAGAATTTTTATTACACTACGACAGAATTAGGTAAGATGGTGGTAGCTAGCAAGCAGACAAATTTCTACCACCAACCAATCCAAGCACAATATCGTAGGTACTCCCCCTTGGGAACCACTAAGACTACAGATGCGGCTATGCCTGCCCTGTGGTTCCTGGCTTCATGCCTGTACTTCGCGCAAGACCGACTGTTGGCCGGGGGAGCGCCGGCGCAGTTGTCACAGGTGGCTGGGATCTAAGCCGCGGGCACCCTCTCACGGGTCTTCCGAAATCTGGGCGGGCCCAAGGAGCAATGCAGGCGTTTGTATGCCGGCATCTTGAAGAGCATGGCCCGATCTGGGCGGATTCTCTGATTAGGAGAGAATGCCGCCGCAAGCCGCAGGCCCCAGAAAGGCCCTGCGGGTGGCGAGGGCCGCTCGGTGAGCTTCTCGACGGCGTGCACTTTAGCCGGTACCACTCCTTGGGAGATCGAGAGGCATGGGTTCTGGCTAGTGTACGAGTGGAGGGCGGGGCGTAAGGCGCTCGGCGAGTCCTCCACCTCGGAGGAGTTGGAGACCGTTCTGCGAGAGGCCAGGGACACGGTCACCAAACTCACCAAATGCCACCAACGGCCGCCGGACTTTGGACACCGGAGCTGGTCTTGCAAGACTGGCTCGAGCGGTCCCACGGTTTCCTCTATATGATACAACATCCAAACACAGAACAAACATCTATTATCGTCGAACAAATGTTCCTATGCTGGAATCGAACCCACATCCTACAGCGCAGAAGGCAATAGTTACTACCAACTGAGCTGAGGCTTGTTACCCCGGGCGACCCTTGACCCAAGGCCCTCCCATGGCTACCTCGAGGCTTCGGGAGGGATTAGGTATGAGAACCAAAGCCACCATCTCCGAGCGTTCAAGCTCGGAGATGGTGCTAACAAGTACAAGCCTACCTAGGCTTGTACGGTCCGATCTCGATTTCATGCGAAGCAAACGGCCTTTGGGCTTGGGTGGCCTGCAAGTTCTTGAAGTGCTTTGCTCCTTTCGGAAGGGCGTCCGCTTCGAACCTCGGTTTCGTCCCGCGAAACCTGGAAAATGAGCATCAGCTATATATCTAGGTACTAAACGATATCACTACGACCAACCACCCGCCTGCCCAGCACAGTAACATAAACACAGAACAGCGCAAAAAAAAAAGAACAAAACAGCACAGCAAACTTTTTCACGTGATGACGCTGCCCACTAGATTCAAAATTGTAACTCCACCTGGCTAGCTACCACCTTCTTAGGTACCTAATTCTGTCGCCATAACAACAATTCTAAAATTGTTGTGTTCCGGCTTTAGAGGTAAGATAGCCAGATCCTCAGTTTGTTGAGGATTTCGGGTGAAGTGCGCCTCCACTTCTACCTTACTGGCCCAGGTGAGATGAAGGCCAAGCGCTTCCTCGTCGTACTATATAGTAAAAAATCATTATATGTATATAGTGAGTGATACAGGCAGGAGAATAACAGTTGAGGATGATAATGAACTAACATTTTTATGAGGACTACAAACTTAAAAACTACACACGAATGTACCGTGATGTTACGTAGGTAGGTAGGCACATATTTTTTCTTGAAAAATATTAAATGTAGGTACCTACTTACGTAGGTACACATTTTCCACGATTTTAATAAGAGTATAAATGAAACTTATAAAATAATAAGTAATAAAACAACTTAAGGAATCAGTCTGTATAGGTGTGGTATACCTACCTAGGTATGTTAGGTAGGTAGGTACTAAGTACCTACACAAAGTTTGCCTGCTTTTGATAAATGATGATAATTAGAAGATATGGTAATCTTGGTCTGGCTGGAGAAAGTTAAAGATTGATTTTATAATGTGAGGATAGGTTAGGTATGTCTGCAGTCTCTTTGATACCTATAGGTAATAAAAAACGTTCTAAAAATTGTAAAAAACACTTTATTGTACATAGGTATTCATTTCTTATTAAGCTAGCTAACTACATAGTAGGTACTTACATGATCAAGTGATTAAAATTACCTGTCCAACAAAATAGGAATGAATAAATCTGTTATTGGTATAAATAAGTAAACATCACATAGTTGAGTAGTTATTAATACTAGGAGGAATATGCGTAAGCTGTAGCCTTGGTGGTTCTGATCCCAATAATGGAGATTGCTCATCAATGTGGCTGTGTTCTTTGGTGGAAAACTTTGGGAATGATGGCGTAAATCTAGATTTGGTTATATTCCATTTGCGGTAAACCAAGGCATTCAGTAATGCTTGCATTGGATTCAACAAAGCCTGTAGGTAAATAAAAATAATTATGTATCAAGCTGACATTCTTATGCTATTATTTTTAATGGTTATGGATATATAGGTATTAGGGCATACCTAGGTACTTACCATAATATACCAAATACTTATTACGACTTTTACAGGCATATTGAACCACATTGTCCATATTAAGATGCCATTTATAAGATTTGGCAGCCAGCATATATAAAACACTCCATTGATGAAGAAAAACTTCAGTCGTAATGCATCTACTACCCTCCTCTCTTTACTAGTAAACTGAAAAAACAAATTTATATAAATTAGTAGGTACTAAGCCTTTTAATTGTTAGGTATTTTGAAATAAATATTAAAGGATTTAAATTTCACACAGTCTAAGCATAGCTTGTAATATGGGAACTAGATTACTAATTACTTATAGAATACTTAATACTTATATACCTATTTGTCATGGGTGGGAATCAAACCCACAACCTACAGTGCAGAAGGTGGAGTTACTACCAACTGAGCTATGAGGCTTGTTATTGACCGCAATCTTTTGTATTGATGTTTTTTTGATTTTTTTTAGTTTATTCATCACAAATAAAAAATGGGTGTCAAGACAGAAATGTCATACATTGTACACACCTTGGCACACACACACACTGTGTACCTACTGTATAAGCCTGTCAATATTTTACTTGCACTATAAGCTAAGGAGATTTCAAAATTCTTATTGTTCTGATTGTTTGACATACCTGGGCTAGTGGTAGTGCCACAGCCATTTCAACATTCTTACTTGATAAGGTATAAATAATAGGATTAACCACCATCACTATTGCTATAGGCACATAAGTTGCAAAATAATTTGGCAGAATTCTTAATAAGGCACTTGATGCTGATGGTAAATTATGGCACCTGAAACAAATATTTGTAATTTTAGAATTTTATTTATGGCACTAATAAAAATTTTCTACACAACAATATTATAATAGAACTTACGTAGCATTAGGAATGTATAGTATAGATAATCCAATGCCAGTTGTGGCTGCAGGCACACCCCAGGCAAAGGAATGGTATAGAAATAGATGAGGATCTTTCCCTTTGATAGTATTCCAAGTGTCAATAGCATAGAATAGTGTCCAAAACCAAGTTGCAGTGTAAAAATATTGTGTCCATGCCTAAAATTATCAAGATATAATAATTATAATTTAAAATAGATTTAAGAATATTATATCTTGAATCATAATATGAATGCAAACTTACAGATATTACACTACAAAACAATACACTAACATCATCATAGGGCATAGGCATAATATTTTTGTATTTGAGCCAGAGAGAAGATCGTACCATAACACCTGAAAATCCAATTAGTTTACTATATAAATAGGTATATTTATTTATTTTACTACACACACCTTCTAAAAGTGAAACAAATGAAGGGATTCATGGCAATCAAATATTGAAGACAAGTAAAAATAACTTTATTACATGGGATGGTTTCACCCTTCCAATCAACCCATTGCTCTTCCCAACTCTTCATAGAAAAATAAGTCATATCTTTGATATTAAGTATGTAAGTTTCTATTCCTCACACCCTTTTATTACCTTATTTTATTAGTAACCCCCACCCTTTCAGTAGGCAAGATTAGAAAGTCTTTAATACCTACCCATTGATGCAAACAAATCTGCTATAGCAAGACATTTAATAATATGACGTCCACGTATGACTGTAAAATTAAATGAAGACTTTTCTGGGTAAATCTGCAACCAATACATATTTTCTAAATTAAATTAGCATACCCTACATGTATAATCTATCTATTTAGTATAATTATTTTGAAATGGTCCAGAGTAGGTACCTAGTTGGATAGAATCCTGTTCTAGTACCTACATAAATAAATAAATAAAAATGTATAGATTGGTAATGTGTACCTCTATACTATCAGTCTCACACTGACTTGGCCTTAGCCTTATTTTTAAAGTCGATAATAGTCACCTGGTACAAAGCTCCCAATATCCCAATCGTCGAAGAAACTAAGCATACAGCGTTGTATGAGTTTGTATTAAACTCGTCCATGATTCTTACAGCTAAATCTTCTTTTTTGCCAGTATGGTGACAGCAAAATGTTTGTATGGTAGGATCCGACATGGTAATCAAGTTCTGTTAAAAACTGCAAATTTAGTATCAATAACTCATCATCCGATATACACTGAATTGCACTGCGCTGCGTATAATTCCGATTCCGAGTAATTTAAATAGTTAGTGTTCTGTGGCAGGTAGGTAGGTACTACCGATAAGCAGTACAATACAAAGCAACCGCAAGCACCACTACACGTAGGTATTCGTCTAGAACGAAGTGATTACTAAAGTTATATTCTATACCATAGAAAAGTATTACTCACAGGTAGTTCTATTCTATACCCTTTCTTTTGTAGGTTTAAGTCCGCAATATATACCTACCATAATATTTTTTCGAATTTTGGTAAACAATATACATAACAAAATCTAGTGTTGCCACCACCTAATTTTGATTTACCCCGGACTACTCATGAAATTTCCCTAAATTAGATACTTTCCAAATTATTTTCCCCTAAACATTTATTCTTAGAATAAAAAACAAAAAGGTGAATTAAAAAAGTATTAAAGTACAAACATTATATTTTTATCTAAAATACATCCAATGTTTCGGCTTCCAAAACTCTTCAGTGTTTTTTTTAAATCAATGTTTTCCTAATGTCATTTCTTTACTATAGTTTCTTTTTTTTATTGTACGACGGGGAGTTGCTTGTCCTTCATCACACCTGATTTTCAAGTTATGATAAGGCCGAAGGTGGAAATGCACCCGAATTTCTCTACCAACTGAGGAACTGGCTATCTTACCTCTAAATGCCGGAACACAACATTTTTTAAGAATTGTTGTTGGCGACAGACTTAGGTAATATGGAACCAAACCAAGTACAATATTACAATATTCCAAAAAATCCGCATCTGTCGGGATAAATGAAACAAAAGACTTTTACGCTGTAACTTACCAGCATAAAATTTTGAGATGTTTCATTAGATAATCGGTTCCTCAGCTTATTTTTACTAATCAAACATTTATTTATTTTTATTTAACTTAATAATAAATACTTAAATATTTATTATTATATTATTAATAATAAATAAATATTTATTATTAAGTTTAAGTTTCACATTGTCATAACAGTAACACTAAGGCGACAATGAAAATAATAGCATATGAATACTATATCTACATACTAAGTATAATAAATAATACCTGTCTCCATATAAAAATACCATGACAATGTAAGTATGAATAGGTAATCTAGGGAACCAAACAGGTTCTACTTAAATGGTTCAAGGTTACATTTGTGAATTTCGTCTATGTAATATTGAAGACATCCACATCATCGAGCTGTTGATTAATCGCAGAGCCCTCGTAAATGGTGCTTTACTCAAAAGATTAGTCCTCGCCCGCGGGATCGCCTAAAGTCTAGACTAGAGCACTGAACTGAGCATAGCTCCACTGAGCCTAAAAGGTACATACCTACCTAGCTATTTTGTATTGTATTGTATACTACAATACTAAGTAATTTACAAGTCAATATCTGATAAGTTTTGGCGCTGTGGCGACAGCAGGCCACATAATACGGATATTATATTTATTATCTGTTATTTTGTTCATTCAAATTGAACAAGACTATTTTTCTATTCTATAGCCTGATTTTTATTAAAAGTCAAAGTCAAATATTTTTATTCAGTAAGATTTCTTAATCACTTTGAAACGTCAAATCTACCGCCTGTTTGGAATCGTTAAAAGTTAAACCAACCAAATTTAGAATGACATTTACCACTATCTGGTCACGTTGTACCATGGACCAATTTAAAATAGGCCGACAGCGTTTCTATCGAGCGTTACTTGATAATTAGTTACTTTCTAAGGCGTAAGATGTCACTAAATGTTCCAAATCCAAAATTAAAATTTGATATTTCTGAACCATACATCGTTCAAATCAATACAGTAAGATGGCGCTGTTTCTGCTTTGTTTTTGCGGCGGCGGCGTTATTTCCCCCGTTTGTCGGTACTTACCTAGTAGGAAGCTAGGAACCTACGTAATTGATTGAAGACTAACAAATTTATTTATCAACAAGGCTTTATTTTATTAGAACTTAAACCTTATTTTAAGGAAATCTGCTGCTTGAAAAAGATAGTAGGTAGGATAGGCAGGTTTTTAAGTAGGTAGGTACTATCTTCTTACAAAACAAAATATAAATATATCTAATCCCTATTTTATTATAATTATAATTTAATTGGTGCTTATTTACGTATTTATACTCACTCTACTCTCATTGTGAAAATCCAAGCGATGGCAACGGCAAGTGATAACTTTACGGACGCGTAAAGTAAAGTTTACGCCAAAATTACCGTGGTTGGTTGAATCATGAGCGATAGCGTCCCCACGCTCCTCCGATAGTCGATGCTCGATAGGTTTGCCGTACAAGTCTTGCACTCGCGAATTGAGTTTCATATTAATGGCACGCAGCCACTTAGGGCGCTACCGTTGCCATAACCGTCGTGAAATCGTGATCGTGCCTTTGCCCATTAAATCAAAAACACAGAGACCGTTACAAGCAGACCGGTCCCTCTCATTTTCCTTTTTCATACTACTATAAAAAAATTACACCAAGTTTTATTAACCACTAACCATCTCTAATACTAACACTAATAGTAAGTTACTACATAATGAATACTTTCCTCTTATTATCTACAAACTAAATGTCAACATTTGCTAAAAATTCTACCCACATCCACAAACTCACTTGTCTACCTATTTAACTTAACTACCTTTAAATAACTATTTAGATCCAAATAACTTAAAAACCTCAAAAATATTAAATAGTCATAAGTAACAACAAACTCCAATCTTTCCTTGATTTGAGGCTGAGAGCCTGTGTCTACACACAAGTATTTATTTACTTAGTTAGAATAGGAACCAATGCTCTGATTCGAGAAAGGTTTTTCAAAGGTAACAATGTACCTACGTAATAGATAAGTTAATTAATTGTACCTACTTCTGTAAACCTTTATGTAATCAATAAATGTTATTATGTTATGTTATTATTATTAATTACACTAGATGGCGATGTGCTAATTTCATACAAATCGTGGCAAACGCTAACGCGATCGAGTAGGTATGGAGCAATATTACAACTGACACTCGGCACTTAGCACACAAGAAGAAAGGCAAGAAACTCGGGCTAGTTTTTTTCTATGATCCATTACAATAGCATAACATTATCTAAAACAACTAAGACCTATCTAAAACTACTACAGAGCTGGAACGAAATAGGTTAGAATTTAATCATTAAACAAATTGTTATAATACTAGGTAGGTAGGTAGGTACTAACTTTCACATGCACCGGCAAACCATTCCAAGTATTAATCGGTTTCAACGCGCTATTTAGCTCCTTACTCAAATAAATTAATAAATATTACAGGACGTTAATTTTACACAGCACCATCTCGTCCCAAACTAAGCAAAGCTTGTAATATGGGAACTAGATTACGAATATAATACTAATATACTTTATTTTTTATATTTTTTTAATACAAACCTACCTACTTATCAAACAATACACGCCCAAACACAGACAAACATGAATATCCATCACACAAATGTTTGTCCTGGGTGGGAATCGCACTCAAAACCTACAGCGCAGCAGGCAGAGCTACTAACAACTGAGCTGTGAGACTTGTTAAATACCAGGGCCATATCCTTATTTACACGAAAATTTTGCTGCAATTATTATTATTTAACAAGCCTCACAGCTCAGTTGGTAGTAGCTCTGCCTTCTGCGCTGTAGGTTGTGGGTTCGATTCCCACCCAGGACAAACATTTATGTGATGAATATAGATGTTTGTTCTGTGTTTGGGTGTTGTATTGTATGATAAGTATGTATTTACAAAAAAAAAAAGTATTTATGTATTCTATCCGTAATCTAGTTCCCATATTACAAGTTATGCTTAGTTTGGGACTAGGTGGCGCTGTGTGAAATTAGTGTCCTGTAATATTTAAAAAATTCGTTGTCCGAAAGATCGAACGAATTGCTGGCATCTCTAATAATATATCTTTGGTGCTGTTTTCGCTCCATTATTTGCATTTATCGCGTCAAAAGGTAATCAAAGTATGCTCGAGATATATATATATTTTTCGTAAAATAATAATTAATCCCCACCTCATAGGATCGTGGATAGCCTCTCCCTATCTTATGTCAAACGGGGACTATTTTTTATCCACGGTAGGCATAGTCCATGCTTTGATACGGGGACATATTTCCACCACAAATGTCAAAAGGGGATAAATTTATCTTCTCTGTTGTTCGTGCTCTACATGGTAGAGAAGATAATTTTATCTCTCGAAGGTAGATAAAAACAGGGGACGAAAATTTTATCCCCGGCCCGTGCTGAGGGGGCTCGATACTTTTGTTATTAAAAAAAATGAATTATTGAATTATATAATTTAACAAGCTCATCACTTAACTTGGTAATTTATTAAAAAAGCGTAGGTACCTACAGTTTACAATATGAAGGATTTATTAACTTTATGGAGCCTAGTTGTGGGAACAGCGAGTTTATTCTTATTTCTAGTATTATTGATCGAGTGAGCGTAGCGAACGAGATCTCCGAGTTAAGTTGGGAAATCCGGCACTGTATGTATGTATGTATGTGGCAATGTTAGTGACTGCATAACTCTCGAACGGATTATCAGATATATATAATCAATGTCAATGTTTATGGAACTTTTAAATACCTAGCATTGAAATATGGTCTGCAAACATAACACAATTTGTGTTAATTATTTTAGGTACCTAAGTCATTTATATAATTAAGAATAGGGTACATCCGATCACACTACCCTGCGGTATTGAGTAATTAGTGGTTTTTACATTTGAAGTCGCGTGTAGTATTTGCTGCGTTTTTTCGTCTAAATATTCGAATTGTTGCCTGTCCTTGAGGTATGATTGGAGCCAGTTATGCGCCGGTCCTCTAATTCCACATCCGTAAAGTTTACTTAACAGTATTTTGTGACTAACTTTGTCATACGCTTTAGACATATCTAGGAAGAGGCCGATAGCATACTTTCGTTAATAGTTTTATATATTTCTTGGACATACTTAGTTATACACTGCTAATGTAGATCGTTTTTGTCTAAATCCATATTGATTTTGGTTTAAAATATTATCAGCAGTAACTGCCAATCTGGTGATTAGGTACTGAAATTAAACATGAGCTCATGTTGTTTTAGCCAATGTTCAGTTATGCAAATGATTTCAATATGATTAGATTTGATGAATAATTCCAGTTCAAGCACCTTATTTTCTAAGCCTTCTAAGCCTTCAATGTGATGCTGACTTAACAATTTGATATTTTTTTTGGGTTTGGTGCATATTTTCTTAGTATTATTTCCCAGCATAGTATTACACCTATTTGACTTGCTTTTTAAGCTAAGTAGGGTGGGTGATAAACGCCCGCTGTTTAATAACGCCCATGTAAAAGAAAACACACTAGATATGGTGTGATTTA
The DNA here is from genome assembly GCA_951394065.1 of Venusia cambrica. NCBI lineage: Eukaryota > Metazoa > Arthropoda > Insecta > Lepidoptera > Geometridae > Venusia > Venusia cambrica. The sequence goes on along the minus strand of OX596060.1, from coordinate 7,793,817 downwards.
GTGAAAACTCTACGCACACATAATATAAGCCATTAAAAACGCGCATGGCGAGCGGCGGCTCGCTCGCCATACGCGCAACAATTGTGGCAGTGCGACGTAACATTCCGGCAGGATCGGTCATTACCGATCCTGCCGGGATGCGGCACGCAGCAATTCTTATAACAAGTTATAAGAATTGCTGCGTCGAAATCGTAAGGTTTTACTGGTTTTTGTTGCATTTTGTGTGAAATTTTGTTTGATTTGGGTCAAGATTAACCTATTAAACTATTATTAGCATGTTTTGTGTCGATTTTCGCTATAATTTTCCAAAAATGTGTAGTAAAATAACGGTTGGGCGCTAATAGCCTGCATGGGCGTTTAATGACAAAGGGCATTTTTATAAAAATATATTTTTACTAACAAACATTTTAAACAAAAATTCTTGAAAAAAAATTAAAACCCTTTGTATATTTATTTCTTAATTAAATTGATATGTTCACATTATTTTACTTATTATAAGGTATGAACAAAGGACAAAGAATCACTGAAGACTTATTCAATGACAAAACTGAAAATGATAAACGGAAAAATAATGACAAAATCATGAATAGCAGATGTAGCTAAAGATCAGAAAAGTGCGCATACAAATAAACTGAAAAATGAAATAGAAACTAAAAATGCCAGAAGTAGAAACACGAAGAAAAAAACAACAAGGACAAAAAAGAACGAAGAATAAATGAACGAAAATAAATTAAACTTAGATACTATTCAGAAGCAGAAAAGTGGTCAGAGAAATAAAAACCCACAGACATAATAGACAGACAGAGAAGAAGATAGATTTTTTTTCTATTTTTTAGAAAGAACATCTAATATATTTTTTATAGTTTTTCTGGAAAAGTGAATTTTCAAAATATTTTTTTTTGCATTTATGTGTTCTTTGTTTGATAATAAAAAAAAATATGTACAGTGACTATGTGCACAAAGTTGTTGGAACGATTTCAAAATAAAATAAAATAGAAATTCAACTTTATGCATTTAGTTGCAAATGCAAACTGGACAATAAGCAATGCTGAAAAATTTTAAGAACATTTTTACACTTGAGAACAAAAACCACTAAGTTTATAAATTGAACCCATTTCTTTACTTTTATAGAAGAGACAAAAATTTAAGAAAATAATACTTACTACTTAATACTTGTATTAAAAAAAAAAGAGTTGACAATTGATGAAGAGTATTGTAAAATTTTCTTAAATTTTTGTCTCTTCTATAAAAGTAAAGAAAGGGGTTAAATTTATAAACTTAGTGGTTTTTGTTCTCAAGTTCACGAACCACTTTTTGTTAATAGAAATGTTCCATAGTACAAATGGAACGACTCCAAATTACTTTTTCATTATAACTTCACATTTTCGGGCGTTATTACCCACTGTTCGTTTAATAGTGCCCAATGACCATTAACAGTTAATATGCAAAATACTCATGATATGTTATATGGAAATAATACAATACAATAAGTTTATTTGCTTGAAACACAGGTAAAACATAAAAGTACATATTCAAATAAGAGCTGCCGTGTCTCGCCGTCCAATAGGCATGCAAATTTTGATATAAATTTTAATAAATACTCAAAAAAAAAATCTTAATTGTGACCCTTAATGGGTTTTGGTCACAATTAAGATTTTTTTTCACCATATGATGTTGGGTATTTTTATGTAATTAGGCTAAATTATTGATTAAAATATTGTATATGTATAAATGTTACTTATATATTGATTAGAATATTGATATTAAATGTTGGTTTTATTTGTTTAATTTTAGTGTAATGAAGATAACCAAAGGTGATATTTTGATTGTGCGGTTAACTTTGTTTCTATGAAGTATATTTTAGCATTAAAAGCCAAGTTTTCGAATCGGGCGTTATTATAAACATAATTTTTAATAACGCCCAAAGGAGGGTTTTTTTAAAAGCTAGATTAACATGAGCACTATTAGTCTAATTAATTTTGACGTGCTATTGTTTGATTCATAAAATAAAATTACCAATAATTGGAACCTTGTTTTTTTAATTTTCATGTAAATACCAGAACTACTTCAAATTAAAGTTAGGTGGGCGTTAATCACCTACTGGACCTATCTATATGTTTACTTGGCATATTTGGTTCATTTTATGCTAGACACTTCCTTTATTGTTTTATGAAATAATTTAAATTACTTGGAATATCTTGCAATATATGAAAATCTTGTCTGTGCTCAATAAAATCAGTCTGATTAGCCAAATTCTTGGCCGTAATACAAAAATATTATTTATTTAATACTTAAATATAAATATACTATTTTAAGAGCAGTAGAGCTCGTCCGGGGAAGTGCTACCACCATACCTATTTCAGCCGTCAAGCAGCATTGCTGTGTTCCGGTTTCAAGGGTATGGTTACCTGTGAAATTACGGGCAAGCGAGGCTTACCGCCTTTATACCTCAAGTTGACGGACGCAGTGCAGTGGCGTGTAGGCTATTTTCATTGTGGATTTGACTTACGCAGTAAGCCATTGTTATAGGCAAGAGTGCACTTAACATCAGGCGGGCTACTTACTTGTTCCGTCTCCATAGTTGAATAAATAAAAAATAAGATAATAAGCGACACAGACACAGACAGCTACCCTGCCTGTCGTTTGTAAAAAAATGGTAGATAGTGACTCACTTCACCAGCAGCCAGCAGCGTTTCTTCTTTTATCGGTCTAGTAAGATAGGTACATTATACCTACCTAATGTCACTTACGTCACGTGTACAACTCTGCTCGCGAGCACAACTCGGGACGTACACGTTGGCAGACAGATTGTGCTCACATTTACATTTTGATTACACACAGAAAAAAGCTGCTGCTTTTTTGGTGATGGGGCATCACCAAAATAGCAGCAGCTTTTTTTGGTTGATTTAACGAGATCAATGGGCTGGAAATATAGATTTTTCAACCAAGACTATAAAGGCAACGGCTTTGAGAGCACTTTTCAAAAAGACATCTTTTCATGTTATTAAGGGGTGACTTGTTCACTTATTGTATCATGACCTATGACGTACGGTTGGTGCATTACTCTCATTCTGGCTTTGCATATAATGAGAGTTACACACAAGAGAGAGCCTCGAACACTAAGGGGATTAAAGATAAATTAAGAAAAAGAGTGCTTAAGGTAAGTAAGGTATGTTCATTACGTTTTTTTTTGAGAAATAATTCCGTGGCTATATAGGTACCAACCTAACACCCTGAACTCAGTTCGGGGCGAACTACCTAGGTACTAGTTTAAAAGTAACTTATTATAAAAATTTAGTTTGAATAAATGGCACCCGCGTGTTGATTGATAAAAGTTCTGTACAAACCATGGCCGCTATATGGCATTGGTGGAATAAAGTAGGTATATACTATCTTCTTATATGTTTTTTTGTAAATGTTCATCACCATAAGTTTTTCTGAGTAACTTATGGATTTTCTAGGCCACTTTTTTGTTGGTGACAGAAAATCTGTTGTTGCGGAAGCCTTCGAGGAACCCAGTGACGGCGATGCCTCCATTCCCAGAACACACACAACTTATAACAAATGAAACACAACAGTAGGTACACAACACAACAAAACAATAGGTAACAAAAACTATAACAATGCACGGCAAACACGCAGCGAGAAACATTGTTTCTTATTTTATTTTTTTCACGGTCTTAGCTTAAAGAAAAATCCGTTTTTTTTGGGCCATTTAGAAAAACTACCATTGACCAACAAGAAGCTATTTTTTAATCTGGGAATGACATTTTGACCCAATGATAATTTTGATCTTTGAAAAAAATCAGACTACCTATATCTATATCTATTTCCATAGCTGTCAAAACAACGGTTTTTTTTATGGCGGCGGAAATTGTGTATTGCGTACAAATGTTTCGTTATGTAATTGCCAACAATCCGAAAAAAGTTTCACTTGCATCGTGGTTTCATAATACCTACCTTCCACACAATCTTTTTGTTGCTTAGGTAGGTACCTACCGTTCTCCTTCCAAAGTTGCCTGAATGAAATTGCTTTGGACGATCAGGCCACCAATTGTAGAAAGTTATAGATACACTCTGTTTTTTTTTATTTTCATTCTTTACTACATTCAACCATATTATTTGTAAAAGTAGACGAAAGAACGGCTTTCTTTTCCCCAAAGACAGACGCGACTCAATAAGTAGCTAAAGTGCATTAATTGTGAGGAACTGCAAAAAGAACTCGCAAACAGTTAGTATATCGAAACCGCTTTGAAAAGCGGTTTCTCACACCTCCTTGTTCGTCCAACGTTGTAGGTGTATGCCGAAATGGCCAATGGCGATCATAAATATTCTGTCTGATTATTTTCTAACAATAATAAATATACCTACCTATCTAATTGGTGCAATGTTATAATTACAAAAGGTACGGATGTGTAGATATTATCTCTATTAGGCTCGTCCGGGGAGGTACCACCATACCTATTTCAGCCGCCATGCAGCATTTCTGTGTTTCGGTTTGAAGGATATGGTTGCCGGTGAAATTACGGGCACGCGAGGCTTAACACTTTTATGCCTCAAGTTGACGGGCGCTATGCAGTGCCGTGTAGGCTTTCTTCTTTGTTGAGATGCACATAACATCAGGTAGACTGCCTCGGATGAAACGAATGATAGTTTTTTATTCACTAAGATTTTCAAAGTATGATGGAACAATAGGTAAGATGGCCTAGAACGAGTGAGAGTTGTGAGATCGGAGTATATAAATTACTATATTTTTTATTTTATATACTGGTATACATTCATTAAATAAAATGTACATGTATTTTGATGACAGCTGTCAAAATGACATCTGTAGTCTGAAATGAATATGTCTAACATACACCCCAAAAATATTACCCTCCTTCTTCACAGCCCCCTCAGCACGGGGCGGGGATAAAAATTTTGTCCTTTGTTTTTATCCACCATCGGGAGACAAAATTCTCTCGAAGGTGGATAAAAACAGAGGACAATTTTTTTATCCCCGCCCCGTGTAAAACGCAAAATACTACCAAAACAATCACAAACAAAAGTTTTCGCCAACACCGAACTACTGATACAAAAAATGTATCCTAGGTTCGGTCGTATAGATTTAAATTGTTTCCTAACGGTGCGTTTCAACATTACTATTTGAATAAGTATTGCAATGCTATTGCAATAGGTATAGGCTATACTTACTGTATAGAAGGGACACCTCGCAAGCTGTAAATAAAGGTATAGCCAATTACGGCTGTGGCTCCGTGAGACGTGAAATATGCTCTCAATATCCGGGGTGTTGGCTCCTGTGACGTCACAGACACTCTTCTATCTACATAATCATTTGTTGTCAGCAACGCAACGGAGCCTCTGACAGCTTGTCAGAGTAGGTATCTCGCTTGAAGAAGCGTAAGTCTGTGTAATAAATTATAACATAATAGGTTCAGTCCAAACTCAAACGAACAAACCAACGATAAGACATGTTTTTAATTGACCTTCCAAAAAAGGAAGAGGTTCTCGATTAGTTTTTTTAATGGTTTTTTATGTTTGTTGCCTTATATTCAATTTGCAAAATTCTTATTTTGGACTATTTATGTAGCTCTGAAATTGGTTCCTTTTTTTTGGTTTAGATACCCGACAATAGCAAGTCATCTATAGATATCTCCGCCACTTGAGGTTCGATTTATATGAATCTTTTTGTGGTTCGGCGATTCGATTCCGGCTGCACACCAATGAGTTGTTGGTGGTAGATCGTGATAGTACATTGAGTGTAGTTTAAGAGTAGTACCTTAGTACTTTAGAGCACCTTGTGACAGGGCTCGTCCGGGGAAGTACTACCACCATACCTGTTTCAGCCACCACAGAATTGCTGTGTTTCGGTTTTATTGAAGGATATGGTTGCCTTTACTTACTTTTATGCCTCAAGTTGACGGGCGTCATGATCTTTGTTGATGTGACCTACGCAATAAGGCTTCGTTATAGGCAAGAACTCCATAAAAAATTAAGTGGGCTGCTTGCTTATTCCGTCTCCATGTAGTATTCAAAAAATCCTTACGGACCCACCATACCCCTGGCCATACCCCTGAGGGTAGGGTGGGACTTAACCATACCACCATAGAGATGTGACCTACGGACTTCCACGTATCTATGAAAGTATTTATTCATAACTAAGTTTTGTTTCATTAGTCACAATCAAGATAATCTTTTCGCTTATTTCATTTCAAGTAATACTTGTGTCGCTCTCAACAGGTAAGTTAGAGATAAACCTAATAAAACAAACCAACCTAACCATAAAACACTATTTGATATAAAACTCCTTGCACAATTTGATAAACTATTTTTCGAATGACATTTAAAAAAAATTCAATGTTTCGATTTTCGAATGAAATCTTTTTATTTTATCGTATATGTTTTTAAAAAAAATACTAATTTACAATACATGTAAAGTTATTTACGAAATAATTTTAGGAGAACAATTTAAATAAAATGAGAAGTAGAAGAAGAAGAACTAGAGTTCATTAAAATTAGTGGCGGAACGGCTCTACTGTATGGAAAATACAGATATCATCGTCACAAAATATATAAAAATAGTTCAGTGGTATGGCGATGTAGCTCATACTAGTAAATTTTGCGGTACTTTGACTGTTGTAGAGGTAATTTGTTTTATTACTTAGTCTTCATTTCTTTTTAGCCTTTTCCTGCTATTCCACCTTGATGTAGGTATAATATTTGGTGGTTGCTACTTGTTTTTTTTTTGTTTTTTGCATTTTAGGATAAAACAATAATTGCAAAAAAGGACCATACCTGCGAAGTAGATGAACACAAAAATCATATGTTAAAGCAAGTATGTGATTTGCGGGAAACAGTAATATCCTCCGATGAACCCATTCAGAGATTATACGACAAAAAAATCAGTGAATTTAGAGACAAGGTACTCAATATAGCAATGGGGTGCTTACCGCCGTATGAGAGTGTAAAGCATTTTTTGAACGATGCAAGAAATAAATCGCCACACATATCAAAGACCGTGTTCAAAAATGTTGGTGAAGTTTAAGTACCGGGTCAGTTAAAAGATTTCCTTTTAGCTGATTACTACCACGAGCAAGCTGAGGAACAAACACGTATTTTGTCTTCTGTTCCAATAAGTCCCGTAAAATGATCCCAAATACTAAAGAATATTTCGTGGATGGCACATTCTACAGTTGTCCTGCACCTTTCGCTCAAATATATAACATACATGGCGATATGAGCAGTACCTCAGAAACGACTGAAGTAATGCCGCTAATTTTTGCTTTGATGTCGAACCGTAAAGAAAAGAGGTATATAATTTTGTTCATTTTGATTATGTCACAAATACCGGAATGGAGACCATTAAAACTACATTGTGATTATGAAAAAGCTGCAATTAATGCAATTTCGAAAGTAATTCCAAATTGCACTATAAAGGGATGCTATTACCATTGGGTACGCAATATTTGGAAAAATGCTAAATCTCCGAAGTTCCGAATAACGCAAACAAGACCTGAAAAGAGAATCGTGGCAATCACTGCCGCCTTACCGCTTCTGCCATCGGATAAAATATTACTAGGATTACATTATATAAAATCAGAATGCAAGAACTTGAAGCGGATGGACAAGTTCATATGTTACATTTAATTTTTTTGGCTTAAAATACATAATCCTGACATATTCAGCGTTTACGGTGAAAGACATCGGACAACCAATACTTTAGAGTCGTTTCATTCAAAATTAAACAAATTGCTAAATAAGAATACACTAACTTTAATGCGATTGTTAAATGTCCTACACAATATTCATAAAACAAAGGTTACTCCTAAAAAACGCCGAACGGAACAAATTATTAATGATGATTTTATTAGAGAAGTCCAAATGCAGTTACTGCACAATAAAATTACCATAGGGCATGCATTAGACAAATTAAGATTGCAGTTTATTACATATTTTTATTTAGGTACGTTCAATAACAAAATAGTTGCTTTTAAGTTTCAATATGAATTAGTTTTGCCAAAATAGCTTTCGTTAATTGAATAAGTTTTTTAGTTTAATAGTAATAAATTTGTATTTAAATCTATACTGTTTCTCAATTTTTCATATCCCATCACTACTACGGTAGTATGGTTAAGTCCCACCCTACCCTCAGGGGTATGGCCAGGGGAATGGTGGGTCCGGAGGGCATAAAATGTGTTTAAATTAAATGGTTCATCACTAAAATGAGTAAAAAAAGTAATTAACCGCCTCTGTGGTCTAGTGGTTCTACCCACCGACTTCAGATGCAGAGGTTCGCTGGTAGGACTTTGTTTAAGTCCGCCTGGCTAGCCAGCTACCACCATCTTACCTAATTCTGTCGCCATAACAACAATTCTAAAATTGTTGTGTTCTGGCATTTATAAGATAGTAAATAAGAAAAGTAGATAAGAAAGAGGTAAGATAGCCAAGCCAGTTCCTCAGTTGGCTGAGGATTCCGGGTGAAGTGCGCCTCCTCCTTCGGCCTTATCTTAACATGTTACCAGGTGAAATGAAGGCTAAACGCTTCCCCGTCGTACAATAAAAAAAAGGCATATTGTTACTTTCTACATAGACACGCCACGTTAGGGTGCGGCATGCAACTAACAAAAAAAGATGTGGGGGCAGTCTTTGGGGACTGCCGATAGAAGTGAAAACTGAGTAACTTGTGAAATGTATCGTCTAGCTATTAGATTTTTATTTTTGGTTTGTAAAGTAGAGTTAATAACCAATTTAAGCTTGAATCCTTGATCATAAACACTTCTTCGTTAACCAAAAATAATTCTAAAATAATAAGCTACGATACAATTCACAAGAGCGTGCGGGGACGATAACGCGAGTATCACGCTTTTTGTTCACCCAAAAAGTACACATAAATACACAGTATGTATAAATAATTTTAGCTCATGGAAAGCGTTTGTTGACGATGATGCAAGTTCCATTTTTGTTCAACCAAAAAGTGCTGAACGCGCCTAAAGAAGTTATCACTTCAAAAAACAATGAAGTTGAAGGTATTTTACGACCTTCAACAATGACAAGAAGAAAATTGAGGGCTATATCGTATTAGATCCGAGTCATGACCTATACCGTACTCAACTCTACGGGCTAATCAACTAAGACAGGATTACGAAATAGGTACTAAATTATTCAGTATTCACACATGATAGTAATTAGTAGAACGCCTAGCCCAAGTTTAGCCGCGTCACCGAGTGAGATATGATATGAGCAAATGTATTTAGGATAGTGATTGTGAGGATCAGACATGTTTCTAGTGGATGGCAGACCGCAGATCTGTATAATGAATAGGATTAAATTTATGGACATCTGCAGCCGGAGATAGTAACAGGTTTTATGAAGAACTAGCTGACCCGCGCAGTTACACTTGCCAAGGTTCTATGATCATCACTACAATTTCAGGCCATATAAGCCCACTGCTGAACAAAGCATTTGCTCGGTAGGCTCGCTTTATTGTAAACTTAATTCTTGCCCAGCAACCCTTGAGATCCAAGGGTGACCCTACGTATGTAACCATTAGCCGCCTCTATCCTTCAACTCCACTTGACCACCGGTCGCAATACAGCCCCGACTAGGTCGCGGCAAACTCGCCTGTTAAGTGCGGTGTTTATGGCGAATGTTATATACCCAATTCAAGAGTTCAACCATTCCAAATAAAAAAAAAAAATTGCAGCACTGTAAGCATTTTGAAGAAACAAAATTCAAATTCAAATTCAAATTCATTTATTGCCAATAAGTTTAAATCAATTACAAAATTACCAGAGGACCCCACACTAGGGCTAGCCTGTGCCGCGGGAGTCTATTTAAAGAATTACCAAAAGACTTGTGCTACTAACAGGGCAAAACCAAATTAAATTAAAAACAAAAAACAAAATTACTGAGTATGACAGTGAAAAGGGGGGGGTGTGTATGTGTGTGTGTGTGTGTGTGTGTGTGTGTGTATGTGTGTGTATATTAGAGTGTGCATGCGTAATTTGGATAAGTAGGAGTAAGGAACACGGATGGGAAACAAAGAGCAAAGTTATTGGGATTCAAGTCAGGATTGCTAAAAGTCTCTCTGTATCATCATAATCAAGGGTGAGGAGCCACTTTCTCACTTTCTCCTTAACGCCGTAAAGTGAGCAAGATAATTCACAATGTTTGCTAGCAATGCGATATATAAATGGAAAGGAAAAGAACTTAAACCGTCTTGCGAAAGAGGTCTTAATAGCAGGAACATTTATTCTAATGCGACGCTTCACAGACGGGGGAGCAGCCTTCTGCTCAGTCAGAAAAGTCTTATGGTAGGTGATTATCACTTGCTGGAGGTAGAGCTGGCGAACACTCAGTGTTTGAGTTTCAGTGTGTAGTGAAATAGTAGGGTATCTAAACGGCTTGCGGAACATGACTTTGAGCACCGATCTGTGAGCTCTTTCAAGGGTAATTAAGTGAGTCTTGCCCGCACCACCCCAAACCGTAATGCAATAACACAAGATAGACCGGCAAAGAGATGTATACACCAACATCAGAGTATCTACATCTGAACTATCACGGAGAAGCTTTATTATGTGAATGAGTTTTCTGACTCTAGCAGAAAGCGAGAGAATATGATGCTTAAATGTTAAATTTTGGTCAAGGTTTATACCTAGATATCGCAGGCATAGTGTTTTTTCAATAGAAGGACATGTACAATTATTTGCAAGTCGGTTATAGCATTTATGAATTTTAATTGGAAGAAGAAGAGGAGGACTAGATGCTTTGGTTTTATGGAAGCATAAGTATTTCGTCTTAGCAGCGTTAAGAGTAAGCAAATTAGCGTCAAGCCACGCAGCAATACAGGACAAACCATCTTCAACGAATTGAGAAACTTGCACCCAACTATCTCCAAGGAAAACGATAGCTGTATCATCGGCATAGCATGTGATTTGGCCATTGGTAGAGTCATCAAAAAGTGCCATAAGGTCATTTATGTAGAGCGTAAAAAGAGTAGGCCCCAGGATACTACCCTGTGGAACCCCAAAAGACAGCTCCTTTATACTACTCGCCTGCCCAGATATAGAAACGCACTGACCACGGTTACTCAGATAACTACGAAACCACTCAAGCGCTACACCCCTGATTCCCAGACACTCCATTTTTTTAAGCAGAATTATGGGAGACACGGTATCAAAGGCCTTTGCCAAATCCAGGAAGACACCAATGCATTTTTTGCCATTGTCAAGACCTGACACTACCTTTTCTAGCAATAGATGGACTGCGTCCTCCGAGGATCTACCCCGTCTAAAGCCAAATTGAGCGGGAGAAATAATATTGTTTTGTTCCAAATATGCAGTTAACCTTTTATTTACAATTTTTTCTAAAATTTTGGAGAAAGCTGGGAGCAGGGAGATCGGTCGATAATTCGAAGGAGCTGTCTTATCCCCGTTCTTGTGAATTGGAAGAACTGATGCGATCTTCCAAAAATCGGGAAATACACCTGTAGAAAGGCTAAGATTCAAGACGTACGTTAAAGGTTGTATAATTAAATGAAGATATTGTTTAAGAAAAATATTAGTCAGACCATCTTTACCGGGTGCTCTGTTATTTTTAAGGGATTTTACAATAGAATAAATTTCAAGGGGATCAGTGGGGGACATGAAGAAAGAGTTTGGCGAGTTGTGGGATATCTTGACCTCAGCAGCCAAGTCATCTTCAGTTTTGTTAAGATTAGTTAATATAGTACGTGCTAAGTCCTTGCCAACACTAGCAAAATACTCATTACAGGTGTCGAGAGAGCTTTTAGGAGTAGATTTTATTCCAAGCAGGTTAGTAGAAGCGTCCTTTTTGTTGTTCAATTCACATATATTTTTAATTGTTTTCCACAATTTAGAAGAGTTGTTTTTGTTTTCTAGAAGTCGGTTTTTGTTATACTCTTTTTTAAGTTGACTTAGTAATCGGTTAAAAGTATTCCGATAACGTAAATACTTGATATGTAGATTTCTATCATTGGGATGTTTTTTGGACTCTAGATGAAGCGCATCTCTATACCTCATAGATTTTATGAGCCCCGGAGTTATCCAATTCTTATGTATTTGTTTACGACGGCTAATAGCAACTTGCCTCGTGTGACGTTTCATGATGGACTCGAGCTGAGAGGAGAGCAGACTAGCAGCTGTTGAGGCATGTTCGCAAGATAACAGCTCTGACCAGTTAGCCTGGGTGATTTCCAGCGTCATGGCTTTGTAGTCAATGATGGATTTAAAGTACTGACGCGTAGTACAGGGGGAGGTATTCATGCCAGCGATTACAACATCATGGTCGGTTATACCTGTCTTGCACACAACACTACATGCATGGGCCCTTGAATCGACCAGAAAGTGGTCTAAGCAAGATAGGCCTCTGGTAGGAGCACAAACCAGGTTACGTAGGCCCTGCTCTGCGATAAAGCATAGATACTCATCATATTGTGGGTGAGTAGTTGGTAGATCAGGAATAGTGTTAATGTTAATATCACCAACAATGACGACGTTTGATTTGAGAGCAGAGTTATGTTTTAAAAAATTATCAAGTGAATTTATGAAATTATCTATCTGTTTAAATGAAGGTGATCTATAAATACCGAGAATGTACAGAGAATTAGGTAATTTAATCAAGATGGAGTCCGCTTCCAATATACTGGGCTCAGAGACATTAATGTTCCAATCTGATCGGGTGTAAACAACGACTCCGCCGCATTTGTTGTTTATATAAGATGTACCATGCGGGGTGAAGCCCGACAGTGATCTTATGATAGGACAAGACCCTAAGTGACATTCCGTAAGAATTATAATGTCGATTTTTATAGAGAATCTTCCCAGTAGTACAGAAAATTCATCGAAGTTTTTTTGGAGACTACGAATATTAAAAGTAAGTATTTTAATATTAAATTGCTCACTAAATAACAAATTACAATTTTCAGGAATATCGCAAAGGCAACAGTCGTCAGTAAAAATTTCATCAAGGTCAAGTTGTACCTCTACAGAATCCATAGAAAGAGAAATTTGAGTTTTTTTAATATTACTGCTGTATGTAGGATAGGATTCGACGTTGCGCAGATGACTCCTGGTTCAAATTGGTGTAAAAGTGGCATAAAGGGGAGCAGGTGTTGTATGTATATGAAAGTGGCAAATTGTGTATAATGTATAGTATGTGAATAATGTGTAGTATGTGTATAATATGAAGGATGTGTATAATGTATTGTATGTGAATAATGTGTAGTATGTGTATAATATGAAGAATGTGTATAATGTATATTATGTGTATAATATGAAGAATGTGTATAATGTATATTATGTATATAATGTGTATAGGTGTGATTAGGAGCCCCACATAAATTGAACAACAATAACGTGTTAGGAAACAAATTTAGAAAGAAAGCAATGCACGCTTTGCAAAGACTATGCGTGCGCTGCCACGGTGTCCCTCGACGAGCTGAGGCGATCTTCCAGTTCCAGAATACTGCGGATTTGTATAGGCCGCTGACCTTCCCGCCAGCGTATGTAGATAGAGCCGTTATACGACCAGCAAAATTTATATCCAGCGTTGGCTGCTCGACCTCTGCACTCTCGAAACAACTGTCGATTCGCACGCGTCAGTCTCTCATTAAAGAATACTCTTCTAGGTTGGTCATCAATGCCAAGGTCTTTGGTGGTAGTCGACTTGATTGTCTTTACGCGCTTAAGGAAATCATCACGTTTGGCACGTCTTAGGAAACGCATGACAACAGGACGAGAAATGTTTGCAGTAGACGCGGAAACGATTGGAGATTTTCTCGGGCCGGCACGCAGAACCCAGTCGATATCATCTTCCTTTAAATCGACTCCCACTTTTTTAGCTGCCACGAGAGCCAAGTGATGTAAATTTTCGTTTTGAGTCTCAGGAACGCCAACTATTTCAATCTCATTGCGCAAGTAAGCCTGTGCTTGGGAGTTGAACTGGTCTTCCAGCCTCTGAACTTGATTTTTAAGAAGAGACACATCAGTGGTGTATCGATCCTCTAACTCAGTGAGTCTCTCTTCCCGTATTGCCGAAGTAGCAATCAATTGGATCATCTGTTCGTTGAGGCAGGCCATGGCTGATGACACGTTATCCAGTTTAGCATGAAAAGTAGATACATCTTCGCGTAGAAGTCGTATCTCATTGACTAGAGTTTGTATTTCCGCAGGTGAACTCGGTGGGACCAGAAGGGATGTTGTAGGTGATTTATTTAGCGGAGCCTGCTTATTAGCTAATGGCATATTCGTCCTGGGCCGGATTGTGACATTACTGTCAGGTGTATGGGAAGAACCTCTAACAGGTGTGCTGGAGTTATCCCCGCCGCGCTTCTCCTCACACTTGCACTGAGGGCAGATCCATTTTGCCAGCTCCACAAATCCGGGTATGGTTTTTCCAATACAAATCTCCTTGTGGAATTTTTTACCGCAGTAAGCCCGCGTGCAAGCAACAACAGTGTCATTGGCATTCAAGGAACCCAAGCATCCCGCGCAAGATCCATAGTCGTTATATACAGCCATTTCACCAGCGCCAAAGAGGTACGGCAGGGTACGGTGCTTAATTTTCGACGTGCGCGCAGTGTACTTGATAGTCGAGTGCCAAGAACGCCCGACTTACGTACCGAAGCTCCGAGTTCAAGTCGCGACAGGTGAGATCCCTTTTTCCTTTCCGAGCGACTTCACAAATTTTCGATGAAGACTGCAGACAACAATGTGGAGTCGGAGGGAAGGCCGGACGGCGGATGAAGGCGCACAATTCCGGCTGTCTCTTTCCACACACGCCCAGAAGGAGGAGTCAAGCCGTTAAAACACCCAAGGAATAAACGAGAGGGACCGATTTCGGTAATCAGCCAATAACAAAAGGCAAGAAAAAAAAAAAATGTAAGACGACGGGCAACAAGCGTCTGCCCTGTACAGTGGCAACCGGACAACTGACAACCGGACAAACCGGGGCATTCCTAAATTCAAATTACATATTTCATTTCAACCCATTTGTAGGTACTTATTAGTAATAGAATTTAATTGTTGATGGGAAGAGCATCCAGCTAATACCCCACAGCGTGAGTGCGATACTACGGTTTTTGTGTTGGATGATGTTTTGTACGACTCGTTCTTTCTGGCTGTCTTCATCTATCGAAGCACGAAAACTACTACTTTCAAAGCACCATTGCTTCCTCTATCGTAGCAGCAAGGCTACGTTTATCGTAGCACTAATGCTACGTTTATCGTAGCACTACTGCTACGTCTATTGTAGCAGCATTATTACGTCTATCGTGGCACTACTGCTATGTCTATAGTAGCACTGATGCTGCGTCTCTGTAGCACGACTGCTACGTCGATCGTAGTACTGATGCTACGTCTATGGTGCTACCATAGACGTAGCATTTACGATTTTTGTGTTGGATGATGATTTGTACGACTCGTTCTTTCCGGCCGGCTTCATCTATCGAAGCACGAAAACTACTACTTTCAAAGCACCAATGCTTCGTCTATCGTAGCACTAATGTTACGTTTATCGTGGCAACATTGCTACGTGTAACTGGCTGACTTAGGGTAAAATAAAATTAAAATAAAATAAAATATAATTATTTTTCGAAAACACTGTCATGTGGTCATTTTGCGTCCACTACATCATGCACGATAATATCAAGCAAGAGTTTGGGATTTTTTTTACAGAAAGACGCAAGATCAAATTCTCGGACGTCTGCTAGTTTAAATACAAAATATATTAGTGCAGGCGATATGTATTTGTTATGAAAGTAGAATTACTCTTTGTAATTTATTGTGTAGAGGTATTTTAAACGCTAGTATTTATTAGCAGGGCGGTTTGTTTGTATGTACCTCATTAATTAAGAAAGTTCGAGGAACAGCGTGAAGATTCTATGCATCATATTTGCACAACATTTCCTTTTAACTCAAACAAAAGGAGGCATGTATTTAAATAATTAAATAGAGACATTGAATTGTATCCTGGGCCCTTGGATACCTTCAATTGTGTCCTGGGGGACGGCTCTGTGAACGCGGCCGGCAAAGTTGTATTGAAAGCGGCCAGTTAGTCAAATACCGCCGCAAAATAATTTAGCGGTTTGGAAAAACAAAAAAAGAGTACAGTGAGTGAATAATTACTAATTGTACACTTTGGGGAAGCTCCATGCCTTGCAGTGGACTTTTTCGCATGTGATGTGATTTCGACTTAGTTATAGGGATATCTTCTTAATGGTGAGTTCATGCGTGATTTTTAGGATAACCTCCTGTTCCTTACTTCTAGTACTTCCTTTCATATCTCAGTTAATAATTATGTAAATTTAATTATTCGATAGTAGAAACCTTAGTAGAGCAACCTCCAGCCAAATATGTGAAGCATAGTACTATTTAATTTGTTCAAAAATTTCGTTCGATTCCAACCCTGGACTCTGTTTTTGCTGTGTTTGGGATTACCCAATCACAGCATCGGTATGGATATTAATCCATACCGATGTTATAAATTTGAAACTTTGTTTATTTGTAACCTTTTCACGACTAAACTGCTGAAAGGTTTTTTTATTTTTTTTATTGTACGACAGAGAAGCACTTAGCCTTTATCTCACCTGGTTACAAATTAAAATAAGGCCGAAGGTAGAGGCGCACTTCACTGGGAATCCTCAATAGTCTGAGGAACTGGCTATCGTACCTCTAAATGCCATAACACAACAATTTAGAATAGTTGTTATGGCGACAGATTTAGTAAGATGTTGGTAGCCTAGCTAGCCAGGCGGACTGAAACAAAGTCCTACTACCAACCAAACCAAGCACAATATTATTCCCTCCTGAGGAATGAACCCGGGACCTCTGGATCTGATATCGGTGGGCGAACCACAAGACTACAAAGACGGTTAAATTCATGAAAAAGGCAAAATATAGGTTAGACATAGACATTCATTTATTTACTATTATAATACACATACTTGTGTATGTACATAACAGAATTAAATTGTCAAACAGAATAACAAGAGTAGGTAATAAGTGAACACAGTTTGTGCTGTGTGCTACAGCAGCAAATGGGACACAACTCAGCATTATGCCTCACTGTAACACAGGTCAGCGCTGATATTTTGTTGTGACCCACCCCAGTCAATCGACCTCATGAAGTGAGAGAACATTTGATATCAATAAAATCATAGAAAAATGTTTGAGGGGAAAATCTATAAAATATGAAATAAAAAAATAAACACAAAATAGAATGTAAAATAATAGAGTTGAGCTTAGAAAGTATTGAAGCTTCACTGACTTTGACTCTAATAGATTCATCTAAAAATGGTTTGATTTTATAAAGCAGCTTTAGCCTAAAGATACAGCTCATAAGGAGTCCCAAAATGCGACTTTCGAAACGAAGTGAGCTATCGAAAGTTATTCCCAAGTTTTTGGCCTCGTGAACCTGTTCAATGCGTTGGTCCAGTATGTTGATATCAGGATTTTGAACACCAATGTTATCTGTTATGTTTTGTGGACCAAGAATCATAAACTTAGATTTCGTTGGATTAAGGACAAGAGCATTGTTACTTGACCAGGTGACTATGTGCCCAAGGTCTTCATTAATCTTAGCCAGCTCACAGATTACATTGTCGGAATGCATAGGCAGATACAACTGCACATCATCTGCGTAAAGATGAAATTTACAATGTTTAATGTTCCAAGAGATATCTGCGCTATAAATTATAAAAAGTAGAGGACCCAAAATATAACCCTGTGGTACTCCACGATTTAGGTTTCTGACGGAAGATGTAATCTGTGATCCATCTGCACGATTAATTTTCACCAGCTGGGACCGATTACAGAGATAACTATCGAACTATTTTACCGAAGCAGCATCCATACCATAATACGATAATTTTGAAAGTAACAGTGGCACATTCAAAGAATCAAACGCACGAGAAAAATCAAGTAGAACCAAAATAGTTCCTAAACCTTTATCCTGCTCATCCAGAATGTTGTCGATCACATCTAGTAAGGTAGTTGTGGTTTCCCTGCCCCTACGAAAGCCAGACTGAACATCCGGCAGTAGATTGCTCCGTTCAACATATTTACTAAATTGGTTGTAAACAACTTTTTCAATAACCTTGGATGGAACTGGTAGAATGCTGATGGGTCGTAAGTCCTTGACTTGTGTTGGATTTGGGATTTTCTGAATAGGGTTAACCGATGCAACCTTCCATTTACTGGGGAAGGTGGACGTTAGAATGGACCTATTCACGATAGCAGTTACCACAGGTAATGTATGAGGGAAAGTCAATAAGATCATATCCATGGACAGCCTATCTACACCCTGTGCGTTGGTTTTGATCGACAAAAGAATTTTAGCAACTTCTTGCTCACAAACTTGTTCTAACGAGAATAACTAAATTTTGATGCTTATGAAATTCGAAATAGGTAATTTGCGAAAGAGGCACATTATTTGTACCCGGAAAAGTGACTTAAAAAGTGATTATTTATATCATCGGGATTATTAAAGATATCAGGTAAATAATCATTTTTAGAATCAGGTAGAGCATCTCTTTTCAGGCTTCTTAGCATTTTCACGTGCGTGTTTATACTATAATCATAATAAGCTCGGGCTTTTCTGTAAATACTACAAGAGATTTAAGTTCCTTATAATGCAATTTATCTCTATCTAATTTAGTACGTTTATATTTTTCATGTGCTCTTCTTCGAAGGTGCATCATTTCTTTTATTGTATCTGTTAGCCACGGGGCAGGCTTGTTTCTTATTAAAATTGTTTTAAGCGAAGCATGCATATCCAATAAGCACGTAATGATATTCGTAAAAAAATCGACCATTGCGTCAACAGTGACTGCATTTGTGACCACCTCCCAGTCTATACAAACCAAGTCAGCATCGAACTGTCGCCGACAAACATCTTTATAGTCCAGGGTCGATAATTTTTAAAACCAAAAAAAATCATAGTAGGATGAAACCCATTAGAAAAGGAGGGAATTATTATAAAAATGAAAGGAAAAATAATTTACGGGCGATCTGAGGTCGGGAAGGGGATTGGGGTGAGTTTTTAAGGGTAAAAAACGGTTTTTCCCGATTTCCGTCAAAACTAAAAGTCCTATCGAAAAAAGTCAAATGGCAAAGTTGTAGATAATGAAAAGATCTAAAACTTTTCTATTGACACTTTTTTCACATAACCTCAAAATTTATGTGAAAAATTCAAAAAACCAAGTTTTTGGTTTTTTATTTTTATCTTTTACAAAAAATCTTTTTTCTTAACGAAATTTTGTGAAAACTTACCTTTTTATGTCCCAAATACGCTGTAATTTATTTGATTAAAAATATTTATTTTTTCACCTTATTTTGAATTAATATCGAAAAAACACCCTAATTTTCAATCGAAAATTCACCCGTCAAAATATCAGCTTTTTTCAAAAAGTTGGTATGGTTTCTGTTCGTTGAAATCTCTACTTTTTGATGGTGAAAAAAAATATATATGTTACTATGGTAAATCTTCTCAGAAAATGCAAAAATTCAAAAAAAACTTGAATTCGAAAAATTCCCTTTTAAAAAAAATTCCCGTCCCTTTTAATTAAATGACACTCGATATCGTTTTGAAAATGCTCTTTCAATTTATTTTTAATAGTTGTGTAGTCTGGAAGATCTCCTGAAAATCCCTCTTTTATTTCATTTACAGAAAATTGACATTCTGTTTCGTTGTCAACGATATAATTAATAAGATAATTAATAAAATTATTAGTGTTTTCACATGCTGAGCGACCCCTTTTTCTTTCTGTTCTTTTTTTATAAAAATTAGCCATACAAGCAGTGTGATAATGCGCTTTTACTGCGACTAAATCAGGCACATTTTGCAAACGAGCTGAAATCTTTTTATCAAAATCATTTAATGTGTTCTGTTTTTGAATATACTGTAATATATTATCTCTTATATCGTTGCTTTGAACACATGAAATTTTTTCTTTTGAGATATTACCGAAAAATCCACCACAGATAAAGCAATGAGATTCAAAATTAAATCCAAGAGCATCTTTAATTACTTCTTTTCCTTCCGTTGCTTTTTTTTGTCTTAAACTACAAAATGTAGCTATTGCGGTCTCGTCATTATATTGACTTTGACAACTTCGATGAATAAAATCTGATGTTAAAGTCTCAAATTTTTTGTATTTATTGTCGATTCTTTTCTTGCTGGATACCACTAAACGATTCAAAGCTGCTTTTTTTATTGCATACACTTGCTTATCATCTGCCTTATTGCAAATGATACAAACAGATTCATCCATACTGATAATCTGAAAAGACAAAATCGAATTAATAATGTCTTCCCTATTTAATCGTGAATAAACTCTCATGAAAAAAAAAATATTAAAGAAATAAATGTCAAAATGTATGAATAATATATTATAAATCTATAAAAAATGTATCTGTATAAATGTATGTAAAAAATTTTTTTTTTTTTTTTAAAAAATGTAACTTTCTCCAAATATTGTAGATGTCTTATTAAATATTAATTTAATTAACTTATTTGTTTCTTGATTATAGTAGTATATTTTTATTTGCAATTTTATTACTATCAACGTCACATGAAATCTAACGTTTTTCGAGTAATTAAAGTGTAAATTTGAATAAATAGCTCAAAATTATTTATAATAATTAAAAAAAAAAATTCGAATTCAAGTTTTTTTTGAATTTTTGCATTTTCTGAGAAGATTTACCATAGTAACATATATATTTTTTTTCACCATCAAAAAGTAGAGATTTCAACGAACAGAAACGATACCAACTTTTTGAAAAAAGCTGATATTTTGACGGGTGAATTTTCGATTGAAAATTAGGGTGTTTTTTCGATATTAATTCAAAATAAGGTGAAAAAATAAATATTTTTAATCAAATAAATTACAGCGTATTTGGGACATAAAAAGGTAAGTTTTCACAAAATTTCGTTAAGAAAAAAGATTTTTTGTATAAGATAAAAATAAAAAACCAAAAACTTGGTTTTTTGAATTTTTCACATAAATTTTGAGGTTATGTGAAAAAAGTGTCAATAGAAAAGTTTTAGATCTTTTCATTATCTACAACTTTGCCATTTGACTTTTTTCGATAGGACTTTTAGTTTTGACGGAAATCGGGAAAAACCGTTTTTTACCCTTAAAAACTCACCCCCATCCCCTTCCCGACCTCAGATCGCCCGTAAATTATTTTTCCTTTCATTTTTATAACAATTCCCTCCTTTTCTAATGGGTTTCATCCTACTATAATTTTCTTTCACTTTTCATTATTTTTAAAGGCTTCTACCCTGGTCTATTAAGAGACCGGAATACAATGGTTTTTGGCGCAATTTTTTCTTGCTTTATATTGAGTATTACAGAGACGAAAATATTGGCTAAATAATTAGTTAGTGACGCCGTGTAAATGTTTATATGTTTATGATACTTTTAAATTTGTGCATCCAGCCGTTTTTGAGATATTTGAAAAAAACGTTTTCACGCGTTCTCCCAGCGGCATCTTTTTTTCAAAATGGACTTACATGAAAAAAAAAATGACGTCATCAGTTAGAGTACGATGCGAGGTAAATGTGTATGCATTTACAAATAAATTATTTATGTATGCTATCAGTATTCGTGTTTCCAAATTACAAGCTAGGTTTTTGGGGTTGGATGGCACCGTGTAAGATGTCCAGTTATATAAAACAATATTATGTAACGGATCTTTATGAAATCAAAACACGCAATGTCTGCATTTCTTAGAGGTTGATTGCTGACTTTGCAACCCCGCACAGAGAGCCAACTAATTAGTAGTTAACATTCCCTTAGGTAGTTTGTACGTGGTCTAATCATAGTTATAGGAGTGGTAAGATTACGCAAACTCCTCGTAAAATGTAGCCACTGTCGAAAATTGCAAATAAGCGTCCAGAGTAACTTGAGATTACGAGCCTGATGTTTTCAAGAAGAGAGCTAATAGGCACTTTCTGGGTAGGCTCGCTGACCTTTCCTGTGAGAGTTTTGAGGTCAAATCGTCATCTCCCTGTCCATAGCCTCCTCTAGGCATGGTTGGCATAACATAGCATAACGGCTTCTTCTCTTCCATTAACTTCTGTCAGCCGTCAGCTCATCATACACTCCTTTCATACGTATGTCCTTTTTTTCGCCTAACACATTTACATATTCCACACTTATCATATTGGTCAAGGGACGACCCATGCTAAAAAATAAATTGTTTGTGTAATTAATTTGGTTCTAGTAAAGTCGTTTTTTTTGTAACCACCAACTCAGTAACTTTGATCTTGGATGTATATATGTAGTTACATACATGTTTGATATGGGAGCCAAAGTTCATATTGGATGAAAGTTCTAATGACCTAGTTCACCGAGCGAGCGAAGCGTCTCAGTTTCGAGATCAGCCAAAAAATATTTTGTCCGCTGTCTATCGGCTGTCGGTCGGTTTGTTCTCGCCTGCAGGTGCATTTTTCAACCGATTTTGATGAAAATTGGCACACATGTTACTTGGGTTTCAATTAAATTTGAAAGACACACTAAAGATTTAATGCTACACAAGGTGTTGTCAAAAAAAAAACAAAAACAGGGAGTGGAGAAGTTTGCTGTAGGATTTCAATTTTTGTTTTTTTTGTATACCTACGTTTACCAATCAAATTACGCAGTCCTCTCCGCTTTTGAAAGACGAACTCGTAGACACCAAATTCGACCTTCTAGGACCCGAGTAATCACTAAAGATTATACCTCTTTTTGCTCAAAAGTCTAAAGGAAAGTAAAAGAGGAAAGCATCGGTTATTGTATGGTTATAAGAGCTCGCGAGGTCTACTGTTCTAACAGAACCCCTAGTGAATAAGGTTAGTCGCCATGTCGACATCAAAAGCTTACCCATTACAAATAAAAATAAAGCTCTACCTAGGATCTATCCTTAAAACGATTACGACATAACTATTTGGGCGAATACTACCGATGGTTCATTCTCTACATTTTTCAACACCCAAGCATTTTTGCCGCAGACTTACAACTAGGTAGCACTCGATTCGAATTATCATACAAATTGACCTCTTAATATTATGTCATCTCGTCTCTGAACCCTGTCTGTTTTTCCAGAAAACTGTAACCTGAATAGATATTTCACGGTATGAATGATTTGTCTCAGACATAATTATGAACATCACTTATATTAGTGGTCAAACGAGAATACATTACAAGGAAAACACCCAACACAGGTAAAACTTCATGCTTAATTCTTAAATAAAAATCACAATAGTTAAGAGGTTACAAATTTGTATCGAGTTACAAAAAGCTCTAAACTTAACAAAACTTCAAGATAAAGACACCCTATACCGCCACAGAGGCGAAGGTTCATTTTTTCGTTAGTTAAAAACATTTCAATTTTTAGACTAGAACATAACAAAAGAGGTGGTTTGCTAAGTCTGTAGCCGTCATGTTGGCTTCATCACAACTTATTAACAATTAATACATCAAAGACATGCTATATTTTTGCCATTTTCAGGGCAAAAAATAAAATAATTCTACCGCATGAACCTCTTAAAATTGATAAAGATATTCTACAAGAAAAATGTAACGAAAAATATCTTGGACTAAGAATACATAGCTACTTGACATGGAACACACCTAACTGCCAGTATGTAATCTCTCGAATGACGTACTTTACTGATATACCTACTCTTATGTTAATATTTTTCTCATGTGAGTGACATTCTTGTCTTTTTTGAGAAATAAATGTCTTTAAACCGATGTTACAAGAAGGTAAAACTAAGCTCGACAAAACCTCACAAGAAAACACACGACAGAGGCGAAGCTTCAGTCTTTTCGTAAATAAAAAAACATTTCCGTTTGAGACACATAACTATCAATCAATATCTCATCATCAAATAATATCCTGCAATCGGTTTGAAAGGTACGTCAGGTTGCCGAGCAATGCTGCTTGGCGGCCGAAATAGGTGGTGGTACCTACTAACCCGGACGCGCCTTACCACAAGAAACTCTACTACCTACTCTTCAAAAATGACACATTACCCATATAACTGTGATTTGAAAAGAGGAATCTAGAAACTGCCTTGAGACGCAACTAAATTAAGAATTAAAAATATCAAAGATAGCCTTCAGGACTAACGAAGTGCCCAGTCAAACACAAGATAGAGAAGTGCAATAAAAGTAGAATGTACTTATCCAGAGTTCAACGAATAAAGTTTAATGTTAGATTTACTGCTGTAACTTTGAACGTCGCTTAATTTCAATCTGAACGAAATCGTGCATTAGCTGGTGATTTGTAAGGCGTATTTGGTACCAACATTATTTAAGTTAAATGAAAAATTTTCAGTTTGTTCTGGTTTTTATTTCTAATACTTGATTGCACAAAAACAAAACAGCGGATATAATTGTAAATGAATAATGTTTGGTGATGTATTCTATGCCCAGCGGGGTATGAATTCATGCTTGGTTTGGTTGGTGGTGGGACTTTGTTTAAGTACGCCTGGATAGCTACCGCCATTTTACCTATGTCTGTCGGCATAACAACAATTCTAAATTGTTTTTTTTATTTTTATTACACGACGGTGTAGCGCTTGGCCGTCATCTCATCTGGTTACAAGTTAAGTCAAGTTAAGATAAGGCCGGGTGGAAGCGCATTTCACTCGGAATCCTCAACAAGCTGGGGACCTGGCTATCTTACCTCTAAATACCGGAACACAACAATTGAATTGTTATTGTGGCGACAGAATTAGGTAAGATGTTGGTAGCTAGCCAGGTGGACTTAGACAAAGTCCTACCACTAACCAAACTAAGCACAATATTGTACTCCCCCTGGGGATCCAACCCGGGACCTTCCACCTTTGGGCTTATCATAACATCACACCAGGTGAGATGACGTTTACCTGTCATACCATAAAAAATAGGAAAAGTTGGCTAATTGATATTTGGCTAATGTGTAATGGCTTTCATCAGGATTTTGATAATTATATTTCCCACAGGAAATATGTCCCCAATATACACCCAAACGCATAACAAACATCTATATTCATCACACAAATGTTTGTCCTGGGTGTTAATTGCTCTCACAGACTAAAGCGCAGAAGGCAGAGTTACTACCAACTGAGCTATGAGATAAACTACCATAAGGTGCAGTAGTCATACTGTTTGTTATCTTATACTGCTAATGAGCCATCAAGCATAGTCCCACTGGCGTCATTAAGACGGAAAACATTCAAACTTTAGTGCTTACTTCAAACCGTAAAGTTGAAGTAAACAGTCTGAACTCAAATGCTGACAACGATCAGCATCAACAACAAGCGGACTGTTCCAATCAATTGGTATCACACTTTTCACGGTACCACTCCATCAGTCGTAATCAGACCGCGGGTCGAGCGACACGCTCTTGTGAATAGCGAAATTCAAAGCTCGCGTGAACTTCGAATAAGTACACAGTGTGTTCTGGTGAAGATGACGATGAGTTATTATTCTTATATAACTTACTTTGTTCTCGTGACGTTATTGAAATTCGAAGCGAGTTTGTCGAGTAAACTCAGAGAAAAAAAGTTTAACCGTTACTAAGTTCGTGTTGTGCAAAATTAATACGATACAGACTCTGGTGATTGTAACAATAAGTGCTATCGTGGTAAGTACCTACTTTTATAAAAAAAAAATACTTCAGAATCATACTCGATATAATAAGAAAATAAGATTTGAAGAACGTACGAGAACATTTAACATGATAAAGAAAACATTCTTCTAAAAATGCCTGGTAGTGCAAGAACTTGGTAACGGGCAGCAATCAAGCCTACATCCTATGTTTCATTATCATCTCAGGTCTTAACAGGATTTGTAGTTGTTTATAGAAAACGAATACTTACTAATTCATATACATTCGAAATTAAAAAAAAAAATGTTTTAGCACCTATTAATTGTAATCGACATACCATATAAATAAATATTACAGTATATTCATTTCAAACAGCGCCATCTAGTCCGAAACTGAGAAAAGCTTGTATTGTGGGAACTAGATTACGGATTTAATACTTATATACTTATTTGTTGTAAATACATACTTATCTTACGATAAAACCCCCAAACCACACAACAAACAGTAATATTCATCACACATATGTTTGTCCTGGGTGGGAATCGATCCCACAGACTACAGCGCACAAGGCAAGCTACTATCAACTGCTGCTGTGATGTTTGTAAAAGTTTGAATTAATGAATTAATCGTACATCATGGTTAAAAAATAGCAGTTGCAGTAGATACTTCAAGATAACAGATAGTACTATTGGCGGTTTTATCGCTTGAAAGCTCTTCAGGCCAACCTTTGGATGAAAAGGACTAGGCTTCACGATTCGAGAATGTTGGTTAACCGATAACTATAATAAGAAGGTACTAATCATATCTTAGGCTAAATCTTCTTCAAAATGAGAGGCTTTACATAATCCCCACATTTGGCAGTCGGCTTGGTGATCGCATTAAATGCTAGATAATACACAGACGTAAGCTGCTGTCCTTCTCCGGACGAGATCCCTTAGTCAGCTTTTGCAACAACCAGTGGGATGGAGGGGTCGATTCTTAAGCCCCGACCACCACGGCATGTGATACGGACGTTGCAACTACACTTAACTATTTTTTTTTTATACAACTAGGAGACGGAACAAGCAAGTAGCCCACCTGATGTTAAGCGCACTCTTGCCTATAGCAATGCCTTACTGCGTAGGTCAAATCCACAAGGAACATAGATTACACGGCACTGCATTGCGCCCGTCAACTTGAGGCATAAAGGTGTTAAGCCTCGCGTGCCCGTAATTTCACCGGCGACCATACCCTTCAAAGAGAACACAGCAATGCTGCTTGGCGGCTGAAATAGGTATGGTGGTAGTACTTCCCCGGACGAGCCCTTTCACGAGGGGCTCTACTACTCTTATTTCAAAACATGTGTCCAATTATTTTTATATGTGTAGGAATTTAAAGTTGATAGGTATACCTACAGTTGGTTTTTGATGTCACCCAAAAAAATAATCGCTTAGATATAGAAATGAGTTCTATTCTAAAAGCCCTTACTTCATCGTATTGAACTTTTACATCATTTTACCAATTTTGGTCGCAAGCTCTAAGTTTGAGGCAAACTACTACTAAACTTACAAAACCTTACCCTCCGAGCAAGTTTTGCCTATGTTACGGCAGGGTATTAAAATAACCTAGGTACCTATAATATTATCACTTACGTGTATGGATATCAGTAGTTCTATCAGACAATGTAAGTTCTCACACTATAAATAATGGCCGTGACGCACACTAGTTTGCGAAATAGTTTGTAAATTCGATACACCTGTATGTCCTTAGGCCCGTATTTGAAAACTAATTTAAAACTGTGCTGTTGCTCAAACAATCGCAGTATGACATATGCTAAGCAAGTAATATGGAATTGTTTTTAGTGTATTCAAGTTTAACAAAAATACTCGCCTACAAACATAACAGCAACCCCCTAAATACGGTTTAACCTCCTCTGTGGTCTAGTGGTTTGCTTACCGGTATCAGATCCAGAGGTCTAAGCAGGAGGTACAATATTCTGCTTGGTTTGGTTAGTTGTAGGACTTAATTTAAGTCCGTCTTCCTCTTACCTTCATCTTCGTCGATTGATGATGATGATGTCGTTGTTGTGAGGTAGAGTTCTATAGTGGAGCTGAAAACTAATGTGTAACGTGTTCCGGTGCATAGGTCGGTGTTGCCATGAACCAACCGAGTGAGTACGGGTCAGGGTAGTTCTTGCACTACAGTGTCGGAGTAGTAAAGGATTAACGACGTTAAAGCTGTACCGGAAGACTAGGCGCGGAGGGTAACGGGATCGAAGCACGGTTTTCCGCTGGCCGAACGCAGGTTGTAGGGGGCCAAGTAACGTGCCAGCCACACGTGAAAGGCTGCCCCGCCGCCTTGCGAAAAATCCCGAATTTTGGGTCCCATATCATGTCTAAGGCTAAATTCGCTGCTATGAAGCTGGGTATTCTTGCTAGGGTTTGGCGGTGAGTGTGCGCACGATATCTTTGACCTAATCCCTCCATTCCCTTTCCACCACCGGACTAGCAGACGTACGGCTGGCTACAACCCGTACCTTGTAAATGTTCCATTGTGCCGAACACATCGTTTCGCCTCTACCTTTATCATTAATACTGGTAAAGACTGGAATTCCTTGCCTTCGTCTGCTTTTCCGCACGAATACAATCTTAGAGTCTTCAAGTCCAGAGTAAATAGGTTCCTTTTAGGCAAGCGTGCTCCATCTTAGGCCACACCTTTACTTGTTTTACATGTAAGCTGGTGGTCAAACGCTTGACTATCTCCAAATAAAAAAAATAATCAAAGAAAGCAGCACATAAACTTTTCAATATGATCTAGTTTTCTTGGTTTGTAATTCGTTTCGTTCACACCAAAATAAAATTAAGTATTTGTTTTCTATCTTCACGTGTACAATATTTTAGGAGTTAGGAGGGCCCTGAGCCTCCTTACCATCCTGAACGTGGGACCCTTACCAGGACCTCATAAAACATTATTTTTTTGATATTACTTTACTTTTGTCACTATCTATCCAGAGTAGAAAAGACAAAAGTAATGTGAGATCAAAACGAGAATGCTATAAGACGTTGTGGTTAGGCCCCAGGTCGCTATGTGTGGTGGTCTCTGTTTCTCATGTACCCTATCAATTACGCTTTATGTTCAATAAACGATTTTTCATTTTAATTTTCTCTGTTCTCGAGGTCTATGTTCAGCAGTGGACGTGGGACGTGTCATAATTATAATAATGATTTGCCTCCGGCGTTCAAAATCGTTACTTTAAATATTTTTTATGAGAGAAGTTAATTTAATGATTAACAATTAATGCTTTAAGATGGATGTTAAGCCTAAGTTGTACTCGCACCAAAATTTATTGATATTAATTATGTTGCGAGTTTTTTTACCATTATAAAAATTTAAAAAACATCACAAGCCCTGAAGACTGTAAACCCGGGATTTTATTGTGTAAATTGACATAGGATTTACAAAAGTTAAATGTTATCAGAAACAAAATATGTTACAAAATATATCATACCAAAACACGAAGACACTTGAGCAATGATAGAGCTTGTAATAGGTTATTTCGATGCCGATTTGTCTCCACAAGGACCGTTCATGTGGATAACTCTATTTGATTTCGTATTTGAGACGATTTCTACGAGGTTTTTAGCGTTTTGGACACTGAAAACCACTTACAAGTAATCCAAAGTTAAATTAACACGGTGCTGGGTACAAAATCTTAATGGCTAACTTACTTTTTTAGAACAAAGCAGACGGATATTTTCTTACTACATGCTTCACTCTTGTGCGACTTTGAGCTAAAATCCAATTTAGCGGGCAGCAGCTTGACTGTTATCACCAATTCACCAAACAAGCGTAGTGATTACGGCAATACACTCAAAATTTGGAGGACACTCTGTAGACAGAGCCATGCCAATAAATTCAATGTCAATAAAAGGCTGTTGAATACTCAGTTTTTATTTATTCATACATTCTGCAACATGTGGTTGCACGTTTTAGTAGTAACGATGGAAACAAACAACGAATAAGACAGAAGAGTCACGGCGAATAACACGACCTGGCTGCGATTTTGCTGCAGTAGATCTGAGTGAAATTGTTCTGTCAAAACTTTCTGATAATCTGATTGATTTATTCCTTACGTCTCGCCCCTGCGGACGACTGAAATAAACGAGACTTTTTCACGAAACGACACGACTGCTGACATTTGAACTTGAATGCTTCTTATTCATGGAAAAGGTAGACGTAAGAATGCGCTAGACAAGTTGGCCATTATTGTATTCATATCCTGTCTCAGATGGGGATACCACAACCTAGAAAAATACCAAAACCTTAATATCTTATTTATTAATAGCGAGATAATCTTGATATATCTCACTCGACTTTAATCACTAGATGTTTAAAAATAATCAAAATTACGGTTATGGCCACCATTTTGACAGGACCATAGGTGGACTTGCTTTTAACGCCTTCGCTCCACACCGCTTCAGTTCAATATAAATCTAATCCTGTATTCAGCGCCGGCTGCCCAATCAGGGTAGCATCGGGAATTCTTCACACCGGAAACGAATATCCGCAGGTTTCGAGAACAAACACTGTGGCAGGCACAGACAACAGAGAAAAAAATCGCAGTACATTCATTGCACAAATAGCCATCTAGCATGAAACGAAGCAAAGCTTATAAAATAATATGTGAAGTAGATTACGGATAGAGTACTTATATACTTATATTTGTTTTTCAAACAATAGAACAGATATCTACATTCATAACATAAATGTTTGTATATAAAAACAGAAAAAAATGTTGTAACAAATCGGCTAGTTTTCTTTGAAAACTAAGAAATCGATAGGTGTTTCGCCTCTACACGAAGCACCATCAGGAAATTAAATCTTGTTGCTAAGGCCGACGTGTTGCTTCTCCGAACGCTGCGCTGCAAGTTGATGCAAATGTTTGTCTTTGGTGGGAATTACTGTAAGACTTGCTACACAATAAGTATCTTTACATATGGGGATGATTTCAGAGGCAATCGTTAGGCGGAATTTGCGGCGGACGGGTGGTCCTTACGCCTACACTATTTTTCAATACTGCCGATTCAACTTGTTTATTCGCGATTACTCGAGATTGATTTGGTTCTTTTGTTCTTCTCAAGATTTTCCTCGTACCGGTACCGTAAGTTTTCTGAATCTTAATACCCATGTATTAAATGTACCTATCTTCCAACCTATAAAAATATTAGGTACTGAATGTTCGATTGATTTAATTAAGCCACTTGTCACAAGGGTTAATGATAAATACTATGACAATTTACATATTATTTAGAGATAAGTCTTAGTTTTTTCTTTTGAGACTAAAACTTTAATAAAGTTTCATTTTAACCTCAAACTCTGTCCATCTGGACTCGTAGATACTGGTTCATCGCCGAGATGAAAAAATAAATGAATGTCGTTTACGTTTATTTGCGGCGATATTTCTTTCTTGGCTTTGATATACTATCAAGGGTCTCTACGGTACTCCAGTTTTCATTTATTTACATTTTGCTATATTACGTGGAGACTCTTTCATTAGGTAATCAAATAATTTGATATCTAACGTTGGTTTGGCAATACTACCGAGTATTCCTTGATCTTGAAAATGTCTCGACTCAGTTGGCTAAACCAGGACAGATATTTGTATGAATAATATTATGTGTTTGTTCTGTTTTGGGTAAATTAATAAAAAAAACTAAAAAAATAAGTTATACTTTTATAAGTATTCAATGGATTTTGGGATTTGGGGCTAGATGGCGCTGTGTGAAAGTAATGCCCTGTTCCTAATACTTTTTAAATATTTATTATAGTTCTATGCATCATATGCATTATATGCGGCGGCTTGACATCAAATGTCAAGCCGATGTTTTGACAAATTAAATAAATTGTGATCTTTGCGGCGGCGGTGTGGTCCATCAAAAGCCCTATGAAGATAACTTTAAATTAAATTACAGCAATTGTGTTTTCATTCAAGTCAGAATAATGAAACTTTTTATCTCATTGTTTTAAAGAAGAAAGTACCTGCAAGATCTTGTTAAAGGGTACGGTTTTTCTTTTGTTTTTGTGTTAAGCTCCTCTGGAGAAGACGTTATAATTATCTAACTAGCTATGTTAGCAATTAAATTAACTTCAGAACCCCGATGTTGTAGTAACGCAAATGGGACACAAATACCTAAGTACCGTATTCTCCTTCTCCTCCATCGTTCCCTAATTAATGAGGATCGTGTCTCCATCGGTTTGTGTAGTGTGCCTCTTGGAGGGTCATGGTGATCGGCATCTTCAGGATGTCTGAGACCTGGTTTGCCCAGCGCTTGGAGTTTCATCAACGAGGCCTCATGCTTTTCCTATCACCATAAAACGATCGCTCGTTCGAAGCTTCTGCAGGCTATATGGACTATATTACTGCAGTATTCCATGTTGACAAGTTGTGGGGAGTTTTCAGGAAGTAGAGAGGTTGAGCTCTCGTGAAATGGACGCGTTGATACGGCTGTCCAGGATATTTGCAGAAACAGCGCCAACACCACATTTCTATATACCGTACATTCAATGCAGTCATATTTCTCTTTATAACAATCTTTGAAATATTTTTATGAAATTATTTTATGGGAACGAACTGCTTCTTTCAAGATAATTTTCATACATACTATAAAGCATATTGCTTCGCCACAACATTTGACTTGAGTCTGGATAGATTGCGATAACAATTTTAACCGCTTCTGTGGTCTGGTTGCTCGCCCACCGGTGTCAGGTCCAGGGGTCGCGATTCCCCGTCGTTCAATAAAATATAAAATCTTTTATATTTTTATAACAAACCTGTGAAAGCTAAATGCCAAACGGATAAAAGCAACTACACTCGAGAGCGAAAATTCCAGGCAATTTTTTTTTATCTGTTTATGCTAGCCAAGCTTTTGACCACCTTGAAAAATAAAAGGAACCCGTTTACTATGGACTTGAAGACTCCAATATTGTATTGGTGTGGACAAAGCGACAAGGACAAGGAGTCCATTTTTTACCAGTATTAATGATAAAGATCGAGGCAAATCGATGAGTTCGGCACGATCGAAAATCTATAATTATGGTGACAAAATTAGGTAAGATGGTGGTATATAGCCAGGTGGACTGGTTAAACAAAGTCCTACCACCAGCCAAACCAAGCACAATATTGTACTCTCGTTAGGGATCGAACCCGGGACCTCTGGATCAGACACCAGTGGGCGGACCACTAGGCCACAGAGGCGGTTAAAAATAATGTTGAAGATATTGAGCGCACAATCGCCAAAGTTGTATTTATAGAACAAAGACACAGCCTGGCAGCCCGCCGTATATGTCGTATGTCTACGCGCTGTTATCACCTAACAGCGCGTAGACATACGGCGGGTATAATATCTTGTAAACTATGAATTATAGCATAGTGTCATACATTGTGTTTAATAGATAATTCAATAATCATATAAAAGTAATCAAATTTCTAGGTTGTAGTAAAGTAATGCCATCAAAAATATCATAATTCAAAATTCGTAGTCTTTGGAAATGGCTTCATAAATTTACTGCATCAGTTTTTACTTATGTATCTATTCTGACAAATAAAAAAATATGTCAATATCTTTCCTGAAGTTCAACATAAATTAATAACATTGTCGCTTACACCTGAAAAATGTACCAGAATTCTCACAATGCTAGAAAATGCCCGGAGTCAATGTGATGCAGTAAGGACAGTCGTTGTGTCGCTGAAAACCGGCTCTAACCTACGCAGAACAGAAAATGGCAGGCCCCGGCGCACCACAGTACGAGAAGATCGATACTTGATCGACGCACTAACACACCAGTTTCTACGCCTCGGAGGAAGCAACCCAAGTGCTTGGCCTCTAAGACGACTACTTGCGGAAACTAATTTGAAGCATTAAGACCTGGACCATATTAATTGTAACGTGGTCATCGTAAGACATATATCGAGATCGCTTAGATCGTTTATTGGACCGTTGAAGATTGGTAGAGTCATGTTCTTAGATAAATCAAAATGTATGCTTAACAAGCACGATGGAAGAATAAAATTGTATAGAAGACCAAGGGATCGATATAAGCAAGCATGCATCATAAACTAGCATTCATGGTTTCCGAGATATTTAGGCTTTTTTAGATGAGCCGGAATTTTTGCTCTTGAGTGTAGTAATGATTATATTTTTACTAACCATCTATAAAAATCAAAGATATCATATCTTTGATTATGGGTATGATATTAGGTAGGAACAATAATCAATATTTAAAGTCAGTCAGTGACGCTACTAACTAAAGTATATTGTGAATTTCACACGCGGAATGGTGGGCGCTGATCTTTAATTTCATCAGTACCTAGGAAAACTAGATATAGGTACACCAACTATACTACATATAGTGACAAAATGGTTTCTTATAGTATAGTTATGGCTAAATCGTATAAGCACAACAGCTACTCAGTCAATAAAGGTTACTAATCGAAAAGTGTGTGCTACATTTGTCAATACGATATCAAACTAGTTATTAAGGAAAGTAACCCAATTTAGATAATTGTTCACCCATATCGGCTTCCCAAAAACTAACAGATCAAACACTTTTATCCAGATTGAACACGTAGCTCCCATGGGATAACCAACACAGTTTTCACATCATAATATCCCACGGGGGTAGCAGTTAGTACGAATACGAAGTGCTAACAATAAAATCGCAAGATAGCAGGATATTCTGTTTAATGTAAGCCGGTCTGATTATCACGGATTGGTGAGCTGGATTAAGGGCGATTTACTACTACTGGGTTAGGTTTAAACCACGAAACTAATTAGCCCGCATCCATTACACTGGCTTTCTTTTAATTTGTAGCGTTCATTTTAGTAAGCGTTCGCTGTTCGTTTTTCTGATCCTTAAAGTCTTAAAGGTGTGTACCTTTATTATGATAAAGAGGGTTGTAGTAGGTAATAGGGGTAGAGGTAGTTACAAGAAACGTATTTTCCAAGAGATTTAAATTTTTCTTTTCGTAATCACGATGATACTAAGTGACATTAAGGGTCACGAATTTGACCAAAAACAAACATTAAACACAGGAGAACTTTCTGTGTTACCATAAAAAAATAAACTATCCCAAATTTCATATCATCCGTGCGCGGGTTCATAGTTTTCGTCACGAGATTAGAAGATACGCAGACGTCGGAGTTTGTTTTTTACTTTTTGCTAATTGTAATTTGAAGCTTATGACCGGGGTTCATCTGAGTATGACCTGGGAGAGGATGAGCCTTCCCAAAAGCCTCGTATTATAGACAAAACGATTTTAGCTCGGCACTCTCCTCCAAATCAGTTTTAACACAAAACACACACTCCTCTATAGCATAAAAGAAATTAGCATTAAAGGAGTCCGAAGTTTTCTCTCAACGTATATACATACATAGATGCAGGTTTATTTCTAGAAAAATTGGTTTACCTGAACTTCTCGATGTCGATATATACACGCGACATGAAGTGACGATACTCAAATTATATAGGATATTTGTTAACAATATCTATTTAGGCCAGGAGAGAGTGGATCACTGTTAATATTTCAGCACACACGACGCCTTGTGATTACAATTTAAAGATAGGTTTGTGTAGTTCAAAGCTTAGCCAAGACTGTGTGTTGACGTGTCGGTTGTCTACTATCTTTGACACTGTATCCTTTAGTGACAGGAAATGGTTGTGTCTCAGAACATTTTAGTGTCATTCATAGAAAACTCGATTCCATCTCGAATCATCTAAAAAGTAGTTTTACGTCTTGAAGTTTGAAGTTTCATAGACAATGCAATATATATGTGTATGAATAGGTGTTAGGGCCTTCTTTGTAACCCACGAGCGCACGGAGCGGAGGAATGATCTGAGATTTGCCTCAGGTAGCTTATAAGCAAAAGAAAACATTCATCGACCGAGCGAGCGAAGCGTCTCAGTTTTGGAGAGATTGACCAAAAATGCCTTTGTCCGCTGTTTGTCGACTGTCAGTTTGTTCTCGCCTACAGGTCGCATTTTTTAACCGATTTTGTTGAAAATTGGCACACATGTTCCTTAATTTATTAAGAGTTTTAAGTTTTTGATCGGGGGGGAAAAAAGGGGTAAGGGGAGAAGTTTGCTGTAGGTTTACTAAGCACTAGACTACGCAGTCCCCGCCGCCTTTTCAAGACAAATCCGTAGACACCAGGTTCAATCTCCTCAGACCAAGGGAACGCGAGAAATCACTAAAACTATTAGTTTTTCTCGCGTTCCCCTATATGACTCAAAAGTTTAAAAGGAAAATTGATAGAGGAAAGCATCGGTTATTGCATGGTTATAAGGGTCGCGAGGTCTACTATTCTTACAAAACCACTAGTAATACATTTAAATTGCGACCACTTGTCTGCCACTAGCTTATATGATTCTATAACAGCTTCATCTAGTTTGTGAACCTATCACTGTTCTAGTCCTCATGATAGCGGGCGCAATGCAGTGATGCGTCGGTGTTGTTTTTTCGTCAATACATCTACATGTATAGACTAAGTATTAACAAACTTCTATAGCAAAAAATCAATTATATACCATTGTCCAAGAATATGGATTTTCAGATCATAAGGGCATCCTTGTAAAAACTCCAACTAAAAAAATTTATTCACGAAAAAAATGGTTTACTAGTCAAAGACTATATGTACAAAGACAATGAACAAAATATGAAACTGTTCATATCTAAATTGCAAAATATAGGCTATGGAATAATAAGTAAATGAAAATTACAACTCTTTCAGCGAATGTATAAAAAATATACTGGACTTATGTATGCCAAAAATAAAAATAAAAATATATAACAAACATAAACCTACCTGGCTTACCACTGGAATAAAATATCCTGTCAAAATTAAAGATAACTAAAAATATTGACAACACAAACGAATGATCCAGTCTTAAACGAATACTATAAGAAATATGAAAAAAATACTAAAAAGAACGGTTACAACTTCAAAAAATAACAAAATATAAAGAAAAACAAAAATTCTGATAAAATTGTAAAAGCAATGTGGCATTTAGTAAAAAAAACAAATTACCAATTAAATCTAAAAAAACTTAAAAATTTTGATTAACAATAAAATAATGGAAGAACCTTTGGATATATAAAACTCATTTAATATTATTTTTGCATCTGTAGGAAAAAGAACAGCCTGCGTGGATACCTCTACTTCTCCCCCAGCCGGTCAACCTGTGATAAATCCATCGGAAAACTCAATGTATCAAAAAAGAGATATTCGATATAATCCGAAATTTAAAAAATAAACAGAGTCTTGGATACTATGACTTACCACCATCACTCATAAAAAAATGTGCAAAAGAATTGTCTCCGCCTCTGTCATTCCTCATAAACCAGTCATTTACAGAAGAAAAGGTCCCCAATGCACTCAAATTATCGATAGTAAAACCCCTTTACAAAAAATTATATAAAAAGGACACAAATAATTACCGACCGATTGCTCTACTTTCAACATTTTCAAAAATATTTGAGGGTGAAATGTCTAAGTGTCTCTATCGGTTCTGTGAAAAATTTAATATATACAACGACTGTCAGAATGGTTTTCGAAAAAATCACTTCACATCACTTGCTGTCTATAAATTTATATCCGAAATTCTAAACATAATTAATAAAAAACAATATGCAGTAGGCATGTTGAGTAAAGCGTATGACAGAGTCACGTATAAATTCTTATTAGACAAGCTATATGGTATAGGTATACGAGGCTAGCTATGATTGGTTTGTGTCTTATCTAACTAATCGTGTGCAACAAGTAGAAATCGAACATTTTAATAATACAACCGGAGAAATTTTAAAAGTAAGACCACAAATAATAGGTATAGCCAATTATATTAAAAAAACAGGAATAAACTAGTTTTATGAGAATGAAGCATGTTAAATTGTTTGATTTTATTTTGTTCGTTCGTTGCTTCGAGAAGTTTACAGTTAAAGTATTTCAATAGACTAGTTTTATTAAACAACATAGTGCTTGAATTTGAACGCTAAATTTATACAACCTAAATAGATATTTATCGAGATATTTGAAAGGCGAGGACAACAAAAACTCAAGGTGAATAGCACGATAAATACTCGATTAAACCGTTTAAATTATTCCGATATATTCCCATCGCATTTATTTGTGTTTCTATGTTGGTGTGAAAAGTATCTTGAAAATACCTAACTGACATGCCAAACTTTGTTTTGATGGAAAACATTAAGTCTAGATGATTTTGCCCTATCCAATAATCAATGACATTATCGACAAGAATTGGAACTTCTAACTGCCTAACGCATTATCCCTTTCTGTAGTGTGGTTGACAGTATCGAACCTATAAAACCATAAAAGTAATCAGTTGAAATACAAGCACTTTTGGCAATACTCCAACATACTAAAATACTAGAACCTCAGACTGAATAAATAGGTAACTTTACTTACTAAATAAAATATTTAATACAATTAAACTCAGTACTACAGCAGTCGGATTACCTAGGACCGTTACAAACGGTCTATAGGTAACTCAACAACATTCCTGACTGTGGGTTAGGTTCTCTTATATATCCTATATTATGTAATTCGATGTGATGATGATATACTTATAAGTATATAATTGCCCTTTTGTTCACTCCACTTGATATGTTTGACGTTTGAGTAAAGTGCAAAAAGTAGTCATTACGAAGACAATGAACATATCATTAAGTAGTTAGAACTTAGAAGCAATAAAACTGGCAGGTTTATTACACTCAAGAGTCGATAGAGTAAGTACTTAATACTTATTTATTCATGAAAGTAGGTATAATTAACAGAACACGCAATCAGTCTTTTAGATAATTATAAATTCATCCTTATGTAAATACATAATACTAAAATGTAGTGAAACAAATTAACGTTAAGTAATTAATATTTAAATCTAGTTTCTTACGTACAATTCTTACAGTAGGGACGAAATTTCGGCTTTTTCGGATTGGTTGACGGTAGGACTTTTAAGTCCGCCTGACTAAATACCACCATACATAGTTGTGTTCCGATATTTAGTGGTAAGATAGTCAGTACCTTAGACTGTTGAGGATTCCAGGTGAAGTATGCACTTCCACAATCGGCCTTATCATAACTTGGAACCAGGTGTCAAGGAGACCAAGTGCTTCGCGTCGCACAATAAATACATAAATAAATATTACAGGACAATAATTTCACACCGAGCCATCTAGCCCCAAACTAAGCATTTGTGATATGGGAACTAGATTACGGATAGAATACCTAATTACTTTTTTTTATATAATATATATATATATATAATTATCATATAATACATCACCCAAACACAGACCAAATATCTAGAATAAAAAAAAGTATTCAATCTTTCACCCAATTTCTCTCGGGGGTGAAATTTTTCCATGATTTCCCATCGCATTCGCCATACCCTACCATTCCACCAGGGAAGGCGGAAAGATTATCGGTAGAAGTTGATTCTGTTATATATATACTGATTATGGCGAAAGGTATGCCATCGCACAGGTTCATCCAAGTGTTTCAATTTTCAACAATGTATCCCTACCTAGTTGAGAAATGTATATTGTTTCAGGGAATATACACTAAGGTTTCCGAATGCATTCAGATATGTATTGTTAAAACTCGGCACACATAATATAACATAAGTTGTCCCTTGAATACCCTATGTCGATTAATACCTATATACAAAAACTGTACAAAGCTATTAATGGAATTTCATTCATATACCCGCTTACTTGAGATGAGTTTAGGGTTCGAAACGGTATCATCCGTTTTGAACCCAACGGGTGCAGCTATGCTAACAGCTATGGGTGCGAAATCATGATGTAGCTTTGTCAAGTTTATGTTTGAATCTACTATACCGTTGTACGTTTCTACAGCTTAGTAACAGTCCGTTTGATATCTTACATTTTTCACTGCTCCGGTTTTGGCATATTCTCCACGCTTGGCATGGGGGCTGGATCGCTGTGTTGAAATGGTTCAAGCATGTCTACATTATATCTTGTGCGTTTATGTTCAAAACGATAGCGCTTTCCCAATGTTATCCACACGTTATTGGATTGTACAATTTCAAAACCACACGGTATTTTGTATCCGTTTTAACATCACATTAAATAGTCTATTAATTTCCACTGTTGGACATCGATGCTCTCCTCCAACGCGGGAGGATTTTGCCAGATACTACGCTTGGCAAGTGGATTGTTGACCGCAGTGAAAGATTTAGATTATATTTAAATACACAGAAGGAAGCTGCCACCCTTCTTTTTGCGAGTTCTATTTATTTATATATGTATGTATAAAATATGTAAAAATATATTATATAAATAAATATGTATTAAACATTGTATTTATA
The DNA here is from genome assembly GCA_951394065.1 of Venusia cambrica. Taxonomy (NCBI): domain Eukaryota; kingdom Metazoa; phylum Arthropoda; class Insecta; order Lepidoptera; family Geometridae; genus Venusia; species Venusia cambrica. Next base: position 7,753,834 of record OX596060.1, on the reverse strand, counting down.
TATTAGAAGTTTGCCTTATATTTATATATTTAGTAGGTATTAAGCATATATGTGTAGGTGGTGTAGGTATACTTGTGATATATGTATGAATATATCACAATATATCACTATATATGTCCATTAATATTTTACTTACATTTAAGTAGGTACACTTTTCTACCTTTTCAGAGTATCACCTCTCTCTCTCTCTCAAAGGTTTGCTGGTAGAAAACTTTTTTAGGGTTAACCTTGCCATTGTACATACGTTTTCCTATGACATGTTTAAATCATGTTTATGTGTACAATAAAGAATTGCAAGAGTTTTACTTATTCCTTAGAATTCTCGGAGTTACAAAACAGATTTTAGTCAATTACTTCGACCAGACCGTGCACCTGTGAATATCCAGTTCTAGACCGATATATATTCCCTTAGGATCATGAATGTCCACATCCGCCCGATATTACTGAAGTGTGTCACATGTGTTTGAGGATATCTATTTTCCATCAAATATTTTCTGAGTCTCGACGGAATTGAGTCAGAGTGATCGTAGAAAATTTGTGATGTGATGTGAAAGACGAGCGTATAGGGAAAGCGCATTAGATAATTAATGGGCGAGTAATTCAAGAAATGGGTTCAAAGGTTGACTGTCCTGAAATTTGAACAAACGTTCTTTTGTCTTTGTTTATTGATGTACCTAGGCTATCATTATCATTATCATTTCAGCCCACATACATCAACTGCTGAACATATGCCTCCATCCATCGACTCCCCACAACAGCCACATTGTCGTCGGTCCATCGATTGGGGGGTCTTCCCACACTCCGTTTCGCGTTGTACCTAGGTTATTAAATTTAAAACCAAATCAAAACCACGGAAGTTATTAAATCTTAAATAATATCGATATGATTGGGTTCATGAGTGAGCAGAGATGACAAATCTGTCGGTTAGGTACAGCCAATTCTACCGCAAACAACGAGTCTTTACTACGTACCTTTAAATTGTATACATCATAAGTATCCCAGCTTGTACAAACATGTAATTATATCTTCAAAGAGTTCAAAGAGTCCTTAATCTAACGAGTAGGTTGTACTCATAGTAAAGGTGGGTAATTTAAATGCTGAGAGAATATTTTCGAGTAAATAAATAATTGAAGTTGCGGCTGCTTAGCCTGACCTCAAACGAGGTTTGATCAGAAGGAATCTGTAGGATCCAATGTTTTGCTACTGATGCGCATTTGAAGCAAGTGCTGGTTGTATCAAATTAAAATTTATAGAGACAGCTCAACGAAACGAATGAGTTCAAAGGTCTTGAATCTATGAACACGAAAATGAAAACAAAAGACACCACAAAGAGTAAAAGTATACAAACCTCGAGATAGCCCTGTTTTATTCTGCCTCTTTCAGATAACGATCGTACTTTCGGTAAAGTCTACTAAGTTGTCCAGAGATAGCTCCTCACGGCACTGTTACCTGCGGGTAGATTGTCTCTCTTGTAGCCTACCTATTATTGAGTTAGTTAAGTACTTTTATATACACTCAAATCGAAAAATTCGAATTACGAATTCAAAGACAGTTCTATACAGACGCACTTTATAAACGCATATACATAAAATTAAGAATAAAATCATTATAGTACCGCTATCTTTTTTTTTATTATTTCATTAAAGTAGTCTATGGTTTTAGGCTGAATATGAAAAAAAAAGCGCACGCATGCGCAGTTCGAACTGTGAAAAAAATGGCGCACGCATGCGTAGTTTGAACTTAATTTCCCGCGCTTCCCATACATTTTTTTGCCGATCGTGTTTTTGTATTCGGGATTCCAAAAAAGTTTACTAAAATCCTGTAAGTGATTAAAATATGATTGGAGAAGAGAGTAGTGACGGCAAGATTTTCACTCCGCCAGATATTCTAGACGCGGCATTGGCGTTAACTGAAAGTCTACTGCCAGAAAAATCAAAAAAATTGTACGACAAAATGTACCAAGAATTTATAGATTGAAAATTACTTCCTTGTAACCTACCTACTTTGTTTAATTTAAATTTTTCCTATGAGTGAAGATAAAGTAGTGTATGAAACTGCATATAACTTAGGTATTAAAACACTCGAGTCAACCTATTATCGATAAACAGACTCTCGTGTTTTAATACACCTTCTTATATGACAGTTGCATAAACTACTATCATACTACTATAACTAAAATTAACGGGATATTTACCATGATTTGTTGTTTTTTGAGTTATCCGATATTTGGACGCAGTTGCATGCGCCATGATCACGTATACACTGAGTATCATTCTGTATTCGAGATCATGGCGCATGTAACTGCGTCGAAATATCGGATAACTCAAAAAAACAACAAATCATGGTAAATATCCCGTTAATTTTATTTATAGTGGTATAAAAGTACTAAACTAACTCAATAATAGGTAGGTAATATATCTCAGTTAAGTTGGGAAATTCAGCACTGTATGAATGTATGTGGCAATGTTTGTGACGGCATAACTCTCGAACGGATTATTCGATTTTCATGAAATTTAAACTGAACAGAGAAAACGTAAATAAAATTTGATTGTCGCGGGGGACTTCGATAAATGGGGTAGTTTTTGAGATATTGGGCGTAAATAAAATTGAAGTCTTGAAAATGTGTTAAAACATGAAATAGGGGTTGAGACTGATTTCAAAATGATTTAATTTTTTACAATATGTAGAGTTTCTATCTAACAGAAAGAAAAATTACAGAAACGGTCCAGACTTGAAAACCAAAGTAACCCTCAGAGGTCGTTTTCCTGGCCTAGTATCATAAGATATATTGGATCGATCCCTCAACCAAACATAATAAAAACATTTGCATGCATTTTTAAATCTTCCGGGTATTGGGTGTTATGTAGAATTTCATATTGTGATCGTGTATTTCATCGTGGAGATACCTATAGAATAATGAACTATGTTCTACTTACATACCAATTAAGCTGCATGTTTCGTTTTTCCTGCTAGTTTATAACTCTGTGTGAATTGTCAATATTCTGATTTCAAAGGATGATGGTATATCTGACTGTGAGTAAAAATAAGTACTGATAGGGCTTGCCGAACTTTTGCTGTGGTAAATATTTACTGATGATCCGATTAAATCTAATAGCGATCCGTTATAGCAACGTCTAATGTGTTATTGTGTGGATAATTTTAGCTCAACATGTTTCTCCCTAGATAAAACGTTTTTAAAACTAAAAAGATAACCAACTTTAATGAAACATGTTGTTGACAAACATACTATGAGTTACGTTTACTTTTTCTTTTTGGGACTTTTAAGCTTTTAAATCGACCCCACGATGAGAAAGCTTTAACAGAAATGACACGGCGTAATTTTTCCAACAACTGAATAGTTTTCTTTAAGAATTGGTTTTGATGTATAATCAGTTAAAAGGTTGTGCGTTCGATTCCCACCCGGGACAAACCCGGGTGGGGCACATCAATGCCGATCGTGCCATGCGTAGCAACAAATATCATCACCGACTTGTTACGCCGATCCACAAGTTGGCTAAATCAGGAAGGTCGGTATACATAATGGGCTCCTCCGTATACAACAGACTGCCAGAGAGGATTCGGGATGCAGTTTCCATACCTATATTTAAGAGTAGGCTTAAAAAATGGATTACTGATCAAGTTTATTATAATACTAATGAATTTTATTTACTACTGCTTATATAATGCCACTATGTACCTACTTACTTCGGTACGATATATTATAATAATTATTATTACTATTTTTCTGGCTTGTAACAATGGTGTTATAAATATATCTGTATTTCTGTATTTGTGATGTGTGTTGCCAGTTTGGTTAGGACGTTGCAGGCTCAAATCACCTGATTGCCCGATAAGTAAGATGCTAGTAGTCGTTAATGAGCATTGTTAGACACCTATGACGGTGGCTCGTAAAGTCTGATACCTTCTGGTATCAGACTATTACACAGTCCACACGAAGAAAAAAAGAAAGAAAATATGTATATACAAAATAAAAAAAATGTAGATTAGTAATTTTGCTGCGATCACTAGCACGCCTGCCAAACGTGGTGACTATGGCAAACCCTCCGTTGTTTTCTTTAGCATTGGGGGAGGCCCATGTCCTGCAGTGGACTTTTATGGGCTATAATGATGATGATAATGATACAAGTATACGGCACTTATAACCAGAATGCATCATAAGACAATTCCACATAGTACAAACAATGCTAGGTTAAATTGTTTTTTTTACGGAGTTTCGGTGAACTGCCTACCTTTTGGCATCACCCTTAGATGATGATGATGATACAGTTCAATAGGACTCTTGTGACCGTAAACACCACAGGAAAGCAGAATACGCAATTTCGTTTACTTGATGACATATTTTAAAGTTATTTTGATATTATCCCAAACTACTATACCGATTTTGATGATTTTTTTATGGGACCTTGAAATATCAGACCTATCAAAATCAATTTACAATTGGCGGAGTAATCGCACAAACAAACAAAAAAAAACTTACAGACGAACTGAGAACCTCCTCCTTTTTTGTAGTCGGGGAAGTGCTTGAGAAAGTAAAGTAGGTAATGTTAATAATGCTGCAATTATACCAGCCTTAACCTTGTTACTGGCAGGCAACGCATCACCCACATCACGGTTCTCACACAAAATTTAGAGTGCGTGTTTTTGGTGAATACAAACGCACCCATAATAAGGATTTTTGTCAGTAACAGGAGCTGGTACAGTTGTCAGAGTATCGAATAAATCGTAAAATAACTCCTATTAGACATGAAAATACTTGACTTAGCCTTATTTTTATGAGAAATATATTTAAATCTCACAAAACTAGAAAGGGTCCTTAATTTAGCGTTCAAGAACCTGTCAATTTTAGGAACCTACTAAAATGCCTTGGGCTCGAGAGAGAAATTCCAAAGGGCCATCGATTATTCTACCATATATCATCGATTCGTTATCACGAGTCCACGATCTATCATACTGACATAATTGGCTATCTGATGTATGGCAGTCTAAGTCCAAACGGTATAATGGACCTAGCAAAGAGACACAAAAACGGATTATCTAAGTAAGCCTGATTGATTGAGAATTCTCATTGCATTGTCGACACTTTTACATAGAGCACGTTTGCACGCGGTTAAACGTGATCGCACGTGAATCACTATTGACAGTAATTAATCATTCATATTCGATACGGGGTGGATGCTGCAACGCAGTAACAAACCTTTTTTTAATGTATCTTTAATTAATGTTAATAGTGCTAACCGTGTTAATTAAATAAATAACTAGGTAAGCTGATAATTCAAATGGTTGCTGCATAGGTTTTCGAAACGCAGTAACAAATGCACTTGCTAACTTTTTGCAGATCTTCAGTATGTGCGAGTCGTGGCTTACTGCATAGTCTATATTGTACCCCTTGAAGACATGATCAGTAACGTCTCTTGAGATTTTCTTTTTTTTTTGCCTCGTATCGTAATGTGACGCTTTTATCGGCATTCAACATAATGCCGTTCGCTTCAAACCATAATTTCAGTATTTCTATGGACTGGGTAATTTTAAACTCTTCACACAACGCCATCTAGCCCCATACTAAGCATAGCTTGTAATATGGGAACTAGATTACGGATTGTATACTTAAATACTTTTTTTTTGTAAATACATACTTTTCACCACATGTTTTTGTTGATCAATATGACTATAGTGGTGGTGTGTTATAATGGGGAATACCACTATAGAAGAGTGGTACGTAATACTTTCAGACTGCCTACCATTTTATATAATTGTCATTTTTAAACAGTCTTCAGAGTTTACTACGCTGTCTGTTCAGTCCGTGCTCGTACCCATCTGCAATGTAAATACTTATTAACTCGTAAAACAGAACCCAAAGAGCTCCCGTATTTTCTGTCTGTTTTTACAGAATGGATTCTTTTATTTACCGTTATTCGCAAATAATAGATCGAACTCCTTCGAAATATGTAGTTATGTAAGGGAACCTTTTTTTGTTCTATTGAGGCGAAGTATGGCCAGTGCGACAAATATTATTCTTCATAGTTATTATCACCTGCTGAGGCATGTTCGCAAGAGAATACATAAATAAAAGAGAGTCAAGGCTACACGATTTATCATTTGTTTCTTTTGTCAAAAACTACTCAAAAGTCTTTAAAAAAGTATGTCATGCTGCGAAATCATTGCAAATAAAAAGGAAAATTGAGCAGTCATCAAATAAAATAAAGGCTACCTGGAAAATGATAAATAATCAAACAGGTAAAGCAAAACATTTGAAAAAGCAGATAAACTTAAAAGTTGACGATAGAATTTTGACTGATAACTATGAAGTTGCTAATGAATTTAACCGTTTCTTCTCTTGTGTACCAAAAATTGTTACTCGACCATTAAACTCCTCTGTTGATTGTGCTTTAGCCTTTCTTGAAACAAGTGTTGAAAGGTGTAATGCTTCTTTTAGCTTCAGACACGTCAATGCTGATTGTATTCTAAAAACTTTTAAGTCAATAAATATTAAAAATACTGAAGATCTCTGGGGGATGTCCGTAAAGATCTTAAGCACGATTGTTTTTGAAATAGCACCATGTCTAGCATATATATTTAATAGAAGCATCGACGAAGGAATCTTTCCAGATCTTATGAAATATAGCAAGTTGATTCCTTTATTCAAATCTGGAAATGAAAAGGATCCAGGAAATTATCGACCAATCTCAATTCTGCCAGCATGTAGTAAAATATTTGAAAAACTTATTCTTAACCAGTTGTTGTCACATTTTAACTGTAACAGGCTACTTCATGAAAAACAATTTGGGTTTACTAAAGGTCGTTCAACCACTGACGCTGGTGCCATGCTGTTGAAGTACGTTTTTAAAGCCTGGGAAGGAAAACAGGATGCCATAGGAGTATTCTGTGATTTATCTAAGGCTTTCGATTGCGTAGATCATGACACCTTAATCTCAAAGCTAAAACACTATGGCATTCAGAATCAGGCAATAAGCCTCATGCGTAGCTACCTATCGAATCGCATTCAAAAAGTAGACATTAACGGTAGCAAATCTTCGGGAACATCCACTAACATCGGTGTACCACAAGGGTCAATCTTGGGGCCTTTCTTGTTTCTAGTCTATGTCAATGATCTGCCTTCCTGTGTAGGGGATTTATGTGATATTGTATTGTTTGCAGACGATACTTCATTAATATTTAGAGTTGATAGAGCTAAAGATAATTATGATTGTGTAAATGCTTCTCTAGCTAGAGTTCTTGATTGGTTTACGGTAAATAACCTCTTATTAAATGAGAAAAAAACGAAATGCATTAGATTCACCTTGCCTAACGTTCAAGTCAGCAATGCTAACATTATCTTAAATGGGGAAATACTTAACTTTATGGAAGCAACTACTTTCTTGGGTTTAAATATCGATGCAAAGTTGCAATGGGGTATTCATATTAATACATTAGCTAGCCGGCTAAGCTCGGCAGCTTACGCAGTACGTACCATAAGGCATCTTACTGATGAAACCACGGCGAGGTTAGTTTATTTTAGTTACTTTCACAGCGTTATGTCCTATGGCATATTTTTATGGGGAAATGCAGCAGATATTGAAAGCATTTTTATCCTGCAAAAGAGAGCTGTACGGGCAATTTATAAATTGAAAACTCGTGACTCTCTCAGGGAACGTTTTAAAGAGATTGGTATTATGACAGTCAGCTCCCAATATATTTATGAAAACCTAATGCACGCACACAGGAACATTGATGAGTTTGTTAAAAGAAGTGATGTACACAGTGTTAATACTAGAAATAAAAATAAACTTGACATACCTAGGTATCGCTTAGGAAAAGTAAATAATTCATTCTTAGGAAACTGTGTACGATTCTATAATAAGCTTCCTCAAAGCGCCACCAAACTCTCTGCTCGTAAATTCAAATTGTATATAAAGAATAATTTAATTAAAAGAGCCTACTACAAAATAAGTGACTATATCGACGATAAGAACGCGTGGCCCGATGTTGCTATACCAGTTGACAGTTAAATGGTGTTTTTCAATGTCAAGAAACTGCCCATTAGATAGTTATGTAGTAATCAATGTTTTAAGATAATATTAAGTTTTTAGTTTTATGATGTAGGTAACACTTGTAATGTTATTAAATTATTCTAAACAATGTACCTAAATGTTAAATGGATTTTCAAAAAAATTAATCAGCCCGAGGTTCTTGCCTTTCTCCTTGTGTGCTGGTCGCGATTCCGAACAGGCGGTAGATTTGACGTTTCAAAATGATCCTAAAAATCTTAATGAATAAAAATATTTGACTTTGACTTTGACTTTGACTTTGACTAAGGCAACACCGGGACGAGAAAATAATATCTTATAGCCAAACAGGCAGCTGGCAGACAAGTATTTTGAGTGAGAACGGTTACGTAATATTATATGAAAGCGCTCGAATTTTATCACGTGGATTAAATGTCGTCAAAATGATTGATAAATTATATCCTCGATATACCGTTAACACATTTTGCTAAGATACCAGGTGGCTGTGAGATAAAGTTCATGCCTTTTATTTTCAGATTATGCTTGGCGGACGATCAGAATCGAATTCCAGTTAAGGAGAAGTGTGGAGATGTCGAGCGATGGCGTGGCAGAGACGAGCGCAGAGGCCGGGGTGGCGTACTGCGTGCCGGGAGGTCAGGCCTTCCAGCACATGTACGTGCGCGTTCACGGGTACATCGCGCTCCTCATCTGCCTGCTCGGATGCGCCGCCAACTCCGTCAACATCGCCGTGCTCTCGCGTAAAGAGATGGCTTCCTCCACCAACTCTATCCTCACGGGGCTCGCCGTCGCCGACCTGCTCGTCATGATCGACTACATACCCCTCGCTCTCCACATCTACACCGACATAGCTTCCGAACTCAACAGGAACTCGTACGGCTGGGCTGTGTTCGTCTACTTCCACTCCATATTCAGCCAAACCTTCCACACGATATCTATCTGGCTGACTATCACTCTCGCCGTGTGGAGGTTCATCGCGATAAAGTTCCCACAGAAAAACCGAACGTTGTGCAATCAGCGAAACACTAACATAGCTATAGGCATGGCGTATCTCGTATGCCCGATATTGTGTCTCCCAATTTATTTTGCCATGAACATTCTACCGAGGCGTTCCGCCAGTGCAAATGGCACTTACAGTCTGAATGAGACTGACCAAGTGAACGTGTCTTTGAGCGACAAGCCAGAGGACGTATACTATGTGCTCCAAATGACAGATAACAGTGATTTATTAACTGCTATATTTTGGATTTACAGTGTATTCATAAAACTTATTCCGTGTGTGGTGTTATCGATATTAAGTGTTTTGTTGATAATGAAAATGAAATCAAGTGACAGGCGAAGGCAGAAGTTGTTGAAAAAATCTACAATCACATCGAACGAGGTAATGTAACATCAAAAAAAGCTTCATTTCTACTCTGTAAGCAATAGCGGTTCATAAGCAAGGAACCATCTCAATTTCTGCCTGTTTATCACATTCAAGTTTGTGAAGAGTGCTCAGCACAAGTGACAACGGATATGAAATCTTGTCAAGTGCTCAGATAAAAATTGAGGCATTATGTTCTACCAACGTAATAGACAGTTGCTATGGGAATAACGATAATAAATATGAATAAAACCAGATTTGGCTTGATTGAAAGTACTTAATGCACTATGCGCCAGTCTCGTTATTTTTGATGTCGGGTAGTGAGGTCTTACCTCGACTATAATTATTGTCTTGTTTTGGTATACTATGTAACTGTGTTAATACATCAAGGTTATACACAAAACCACAGAAGATTTGGTGGTATGCCCTTAGTAAATAGGCTCATCGTTAGTCTAAATAACGTACCTGATTCACTGTGTAGTTCAGACAAGATCTTAATTTCGAACCGCTCCAGGCACTACGTATCAATAAGTAATGTAAACAAAACAACGAAATTTTTATCTGATGTTGAAGGAAAAAATAATAATTCATATTCATATCTTACAACAAAAACAAAGGGGAAGATTTATTTCGAAGGGTAAAGTCTCGTAGAATAAAGTTCGACAATCCAATGTGAAATGAACGATGTTCTAATAATCACAGTTTGAACAAGAAGCTAACATTATGATTAATGAAACTTTCTTGAATAAAAAATTCTAAGTGTGTTTATGGTAAGTATTTTATAACAGGGTGAGAAGACGCGATTGAATGAAGACTCAAGCGGTAAACGCAGTGGTGGTGGCGGTCGGACTGATCGCACCACCAGGATGTTGGTGGCTCTCTTGGGCCTGTTCTTGGCGACGGAATTACCGCAGGCGCTCTTCGGCCTCCTCACCGCGATAGCACCACACCTATTCCAAATATGCTACTATGCGTTTGGTAAGATTTGTATTCTAATTTACGTTATATTCGTGTATGTGTGGACTGAGTGACCACATGTTTTTTTTGTAGTATGCAAGTAGTTAAAGTTCCAAATTTATAAAACACATGTAAAACGATTATTGGAGTTTTTATAATGTAATGTGAACGTTAAACAAATGTTTTACAAATTTGAAACTTTAACTATCTGCATACAAAAACAACAATACCTTGTGTAGGTAGGTACCTAATACAGGTGCACCACCAACCTTTTGCAAAGACACTTTTATTTTATACAACTAAGGCCCGGCTGATCGTAAGCGGTTTCCCTTTTGGACGCTTGCAACACCAAAAGGATCACTCGTGCATTGATGACCTTTAAAAAAATGAAAACATCTCATACTGTAGCTTATACTGGGAAAACCTCGGCGGGGAGATCATCCACAAGGCTTCTCTGTAGGCACATCCAATATTTTGACACCGTACCCACTTGTGTAGGATCCAAATACAAATCAAATCATACCTGACGGAGTTTTAATGTGATTTACTGTAATTTAGTGTGACGCCATCGCCGCTGACGTCAATTGTAATTAATTAATTTATATATATATGTAATTGATTATTAAATTAATCAGTAAAACGCCAAGTAGATTGCGAGCTCATGTATTTTCCAAACGGACATAGTTTCAACATTGGTATTGTAGGTCTTTACAGTCCGAAAGCTCGAGCAAGAATGTCCCGAGCTTTTTTTTTTTTATGAAAGGACAATACGCTGGCCTGGTTCTGATCCTGGAGGGCGACAGCTTTGCGCGCACCTGAATGTCCCGAGCTCGTTCGTCATCCAGTATTTATAACAATGTATGGTGCCGGCAAAACAACATTTTGCACAGGTTGTCAACTTGTTTTGTAGGACAGAGACACATTCTTTTCAATAAAGTTAGTTGGTTATGTAATTAATTTGAAGGTATCGATCTACAGCTCGACTTAAACCGTAATTTAACTTGAACAGTAGTTAAACTTTACTAACTTTAGCTGTCGTTTAACTTTGACCGTAGTTTAACTTTAACTTTGGTTTAACTGGAATTGTGGTTTAACTTTTATCTTTAATTCTGGATTAACTTTATCTAATACTTTTTCTAAGGCGAACCTCTAGAAGGCATAAATGAGTTAAACAAGTGATTTGACCGAACATAGTTAACAATAACAATTCCAAAGCATTGATTATTGCAGGCTGTGGCAAACCAATGGCCCTTCACCTCGATATACCTGATAACGCAAAACCCATCAAAATTCACACACATTATTACATAACAGAAACACGTCGTATGTTCTGGATTGTCATCCCATAAGTCCCCACGAATCTTTGAATGGCAGCCGCGGTTGAATGATGTTACGTAGCGAAAATAGAGTCGAGGTCTAGCAGTGGCTGGAAAAAAGCTGAGAAGATGACTTTTTTACCCGACTGCCTCGGAGTGACGGTTATGATTTTCGAGAGTATGTATGTATGTAAGTGTTTTTTTTTTTTATCCTCCACTCTGCAGCCTTAACGGTTTGATTACATTTGGCTTGTGATATGTATGTCATGTGATTCGTCTGAATTGTGGGAGTGACATAGGCTATATTCTTTTTGTATGGGGGTATGTCGTATAGTCACCCCTCTAGGGTGTGGGGGTGGACCCAAAAAAAAATTATATTCCATCTATATGGGTACCTATCAAATGAAAGCTAGTAAAATTCTAATTCTAAATATGTATATTAAACCACTGTTTTACTACCACATAGTCACAAATTAAGTTTAAAGTATGTCACTCGTACCTTAAATCTATTGTTAAAATTATAGTTTGTGTAAGCTGGTGAAGTCTATAATATTAAACATCTGTTTTCATAGACATCTACTGAAAGTTTACGAAACAAAGTATTTTATTGCATATAATTATATTTGTAAATATGTATACTTATTTCAATTTAAAACTATATGCGACATATTAACCATGTGAGATGAAGGCCAAGTGCTTAAAAAAAGGCCTAATGTTATTAAATGATTAGACTAACCTTTGTGTGCTGACCGTTCCGTGAAGTTCCTACAGATATCCTACCTATAAGCAATTTGATCTTTGCAATTGCTTTATTGCTATAAATTTTGTATTAACAGATTGTCAGTCGACGCGTTTCTGTAGCGCCCACTCAGTCATCCCAAGTCGGTATCGTAATTAATTCCAATGAGAGTACGGCCCACACGTGAGCTTAGTTCTTATCGCGAGCAAAGATGTTAATTAGATCTTCTACGTGAAAACCTTTTGGTAGGTGGATTTTCGTGGACTTTACTTTATATTCATGGAAATCTAGATAAAGTTTTTGATGTTATTGTGAATAACAAGCCTCATAATAATAATAAGAATAATCCATGAAAATGAAGCCCACTTGGTGTAAGCCCGTGTGCTTCATTAAACCACCGAAATACTTTATATTTCGAGGTAACGTGATGTAAAAAAAAATAATAATAAATATTACAGGACATTCATTTTACACAGCGCCATCTAGCCCCAAACTAAGCATAGCTTGTAATATGGGGACTAGATTACGGATAAAATAGCTCAGTTGGTAACTCTGTCTTTTGCGCTGTAGGTTTGTGGGTTCGATTCCACCCAGGAAATACATTTGTGCGATGAATATAGGTGTTTGTTCTGTGTTTAGGAGTTGTATCACATGGTTTATGTGTATGTGTTTACAAAAAAAACAGAAAAGCACTATCCGTAATATAGTTCCATGTAGTATCCCTATGCTTAGTTTGGGGCTGTGTGAAATTAAGTCCTGACCGTATTGCACAAAACCACATCTCTGTGGGTAATGGCAAAACAATGTTATGTAAATAGCAGTTTATCCGAACAGCGAAAATAATATGTAGTGTGTTGGCAGGTGATCTGCTGCACAAGACTTATGAGATATTTGAAATTTTTGTAATGGATCACTTCTGATCTCAATACAACTCTTGAAACCATCGTGGTTCTTGACCAAGAAAATTTTAAAAGTTTTTGGTTTTATAAGCAATTTAAACAATACCGTAACCGGATATTTACTAAGATTTTGTAAATTCTTTATTTTGACTGATAAAGAATACATTGAAGTCTTTGGATCGAGGAGGTTTGTGGGTAGCATTAGTCCTCAGTCTTTTAACTATGAATAACATTTTGTTCATAACTGATATTGACAGTATTAAAATGTATATTAAAAACAGTACCTAGGTACAGAATATGGGATCTGATAGTTTTTAAATATGCGGAGAAACTTGGAAAACTTATAATTGTATTCAATTAATGTCTGGAAATGTTTGGGTGTAGTGAACTATTCAACTCTTCAGTTCAACTTTTTTGGATAGCGAAAGCGGGCTTATCTTTCCTGTAGGATTATGTCAATGGTTGAACTGAAAGTGGGTCCTCGAATTTGGCCATTCCGCCCCGTAATCCGCTCGATCCATGGACAGTTTTTCGACAAGGGACTTCGTATCCCAGTTTTTCGTGGTTAATTGCGTTTTTGTCGAAGGACCAATGATATTTCAACATAGATTTTGAGAATACCATTAGTAAATGTTATAAGTGATACTAGACATAGCTATACAATACATTTACATTCGCCATACAGGTCGTTAGGCGCGATTGGCCACCAACCATCATTATCATCATCGTGATGATGATGATGGTTAACACTAGCTGGTTGAACTAGCTAGATCAATACTTGTTAAAAAAACAAAAACCATTTTTAGATTTCCAAAAAATCTTCAATATTAATTAACAATGCTACCGATCAATATTCTTATGATTTAGGCATAACAATAAATATAAAAAATCAACGAGCTCTTTCACAGGCGTCTATCATTATAGGTACTACCTATCGTTTAAAGCTTAGTAGGTATATAACTGATTGTGTATTCATGAGCACCTTTATTAAATACCAACCCACCCTATACAGTGACCCCAGTACCCTATATAATGTGAATTCCATAGTGTTACTACGATAATATTTCATAAAATTACCCAGTGAACATCTACAGCTTATAACCGCCTCTGTGGTGTAGTAGTTTGCCCATCGGTGTCAGATCCAGAGGTCCCGGGTCCGATCCCCAGGAGAGTTCAATATTGTGCTTGGTTTGGTTGGTGGTAGGACTTTGTTTAAGTCCGCCTGGCTAGCTTCCACCATCTTACCTAATTCTGTCGCTGTAACAACAATGATTAAATTGTTGTGTTCCGGCATTTAGAGGTAAGATATCCAGATTCTCATACAGTTGAGGATTCCGGGTGAAGTGCGCTTCCACCTTCGAGCTTATCATAATTTGTAAATCAGATGAGATGATGCCCAACCACTTCCCTATCGAACAACCTGTGAAACCTGATTAGACGGAAAATCTCCTTATTATTAAAAATACATTCAGGTACTTACAAACACAGTTTTAGTAAGAAATACGTTTTTATATGTAAATCGGCTCTAAACAGTAGGTATGCAGTGCAGTATTTAAATTATAAAAATATACATTTGCATTTTTCTTTTTTTATTGGAACAAGATTCGACCCAAAATAGAAAATAGAAAAAAAAAATCTGATTCATCTGTCATTTTTTTTTCTATTATCTATTTTAACTACCGTCCAACATTTCTGTTTCACAGTTTCAAAGAAAAGAGTAAGCACAGTAAATGGGTGTCGTTTTTAATCGGAGGCACGGTAACCTGCTGATAAAATAAACTTTGAGAGATGATGAGTCGCGTGATGATGGCGTAGAGGCTAAAATTATCTGTCGGTGCTACTAATGGCTAAAGTAGAAATACTTATCTGATCCGAATAACAAGATTACTCAATCTAAAAAGGTTCTTTTGCACTTTTCCGAATTACATAATCCGCGTAACGAGATTAAGGAAGAATAAGAATGTATCTTTCAAAACTGGGGTCACGGACAAATTCCATTTGGACGAGCCGCTTATTGGACCGGCAGCTAACAAATCGTTCAAAACTAGAGTCACGGACAGCGCTCTTGGCCGAGGCTGCTGACAGGAGGAGGAAACAATAAAGCACGTAATCCTTACTGCTCGGCTACAGAATCAGCTAGGGAGAAGACGGACCTTAGGGCAATGCTTGGAGCAAGCATCATTTCCCACATTACCAGTGTCATTTTCATTGTGTCACCTACAACCCAAAGTCCTGCTCCGGTATTTTAAGGAGCTGGGCTGGCAGGGTTTGTTAAAGCCATGGGGACCTTGCACAAAGCACCCCACAGTGGGAAGTCAATGCATTCTTTGGTTACCCCCACGCAAAATAAGAGTAAGAATAAGAAAGTACCTATCGAAAGTGGTAATATTAGCGTAAAAAATATACTATGACTAAAAGTAATGACTAAAAGTATACTATGACTAAAAGTATACTATGATATGATAGACTTCATCAATTAATAGGGTACACTTTGATGTAAATATACTTTACACGTAATTATACGGTATAATGTATACTAAAGCACATGGAAATGTTTAAAATACCATTGAAAAAATGGATGAAAATTATGGAGGCAGTTTGGAATCTTTATAGGTGTGTAGTTAGTTCAAAACACTAGATTTTCTGAAAATCCTTGTTAACTGCTACTTTGGTTTCACATCCTGGGAGTCCCTGGGATTCAGAAGAATATTTTTATTCTACATTGTTTTGAATCCAGTATCGACAATAGTGTTTCCTCCAATTAAATTTTCAAATTATACTCGATGTACAAATTTTGGCCCGTTACAGTTTTATTATAAGTACAGATTGTGCGTATATCAAAGGGTTAAAAGAATCCGATGTTTTCTCGTAGCGTATTAAATATGTTGATAATTTATACCCTCCTACTTTATGAAATTGTGGGAAAACTTTCACATTTTTGTGGTTTCTCGTAGGTATCAAATTTTCGACGAACTTGATAAAATAATCAAACTCAGGGAAGTTTGCGTGTTCGTGTTGCTTAGAAATTAATTTGAAATGGTTTTTATTCAGATGCTTCTATTTCAATTAGCCGCCTCTGTGGTCTAGTGGCCACACCAACCCACCGATTTCAGATCCAGAGGTTCCAGGTTCGATCCCCAGTGTGAGCAGTATTGTGCATGGTTTGGTTGGTGGTAGGATTTTGTTTAAGTCCGCCTGGCTAGCTACCACGACCTTACCTAATTCTGTTGCCATAATAACAATTCTTAAAAATTGTTGTTTTTCGGCATTTAGAGGTAAGATAGCCAGTTATTCAGTTTGTTGAGGATTCCGGGTGAAGTGCGCCTCCACCTCAGCATTATCTCAAATTGTAACCGCAGGTTCGATGAAGGCCAAGCGCTTCCCCCTCGTACAATAAAAAAAAATATGTATATGGAGTAGAGTTATTGACGTGTTCTTTAAAGAACAATAAAAAACTTACACTTTTTAGATACTAGTACTAGAATTAACTTTCACGTAGATAGTATGTAAAAGCTTTCTTGTTTTTTTTTTAACTTTGAAAGCTTTTTTAGTACTTGGCTTGAATGTTATATACTCAGTCTTTA
This sequence comes from Venusia cambrica, assembly GCA_951394065.1. NCBI lineage: Eukaryota > Metazoa > Arthropoda > Insecta > Lepidoptera > Geometridae > Venusia > Venusia cambrica. The sequence continues at coordinate 7,736,934 of OX596060.1, read as the reverse complement.
ATACATATTCTAAACAAGTATAACTACCTAGGTAGTATGTAACTCATTTTACACGCTGTGAACCCTATCATAACGGAGCACTCTGATTTACTGTTTCAAATATTGATAAATTTATTTTTGAGATTTTGTTTAATTCTGTGTTGGGTGTCCAAATTCAGAAAATTAAATGTGCAAATGAAAATTTAAATCTTAAATTTATTAAAAATGAGTACCTACCGAGTTCCCTAAACACTTGAAAATAATTGTCATTTACATATTTTTGACGTTGGTCGACTTGCCAAGCCAAACAAGAATTATTTTTGTGAGGTTATCTCATCACATACCGATAGGCACCACCTTCCAAAATATAGGTATGATTATGATCGTACCCATAGAATTATTAAAAAAAAATACGTGAAGACCTATTTATTTTAAATAACATTTTTCATCATTCATCATTCGATGGATATAGTAACGATTACGGACTCTTTTCCTCTTTTGAATCTGTTGTAGCATGCTGTGCCAAAATACCATCTTGGTATACAAACTCTTAAACCTACATATGAATAGCTGAAGCCATCTATTGGTCTTCAACGATACCGATTGAAGAAGCGCATACTGAGTAGGTGAATAAGGATTAGGTTCACAGTGGTTTATAGTTAGATATGGTTTATGAGATTATGAGGTAGCTCAAATGGTACTTTCTTTACTTATGAGTTACCTGCTTACAACATTTGGTGGTTGAATTTCTTCAGTTATGAAATTAGTTTGTTGGTAAAGGCAATCTAACTTTGGCTTAATTCACCTATCTAAGAGCAATGCTTACCAAACTTAGCCAATTTAGAACGGGAGGAATCCATAGAGGCGCCCGTGAATTTAACAATTTCAAGGTATGTGGGCTACTGAACAAACAAATACAAATAAAATAAACATAATTTCACAAAAATAAACAATAGCATCTTAGAAACAAGTGTTCCTCTAATTACAGTTAGCCACATCATGCATATCATTATAATTGGTGAGCAATTGACACACCAATATAGAATAATGTGGGATACATTAAACATTAAAAATATAAGTCATCTCTAAAAATTTGGTAGGGTGTCGCTTAGATCGGCTTATTTCAGAAATCCCTGGCGAAAATGCTCTGCGAAGGGTATTGCTGTCAAAGTCTGTGTTTTTTGACATGTTATATTGCTTTCATAATCAGACACAAAGCCATTTTCTCTTAAGTTTGTACTGCAGAGAGGTACTGAAAACAGGCTGCAAGCTGATAATCTGGCAAGCCGTGAGAGCGTTAATTTCGAGCCGGTTGGTCAGTTCCGTGCAGTTAGACTGCATTCCTAGTCCCATTAAACATGTTGTGCAGAAAGATTAAATCAATTTTTTTTTCAGAGGCAGACAAGAGTGGTCATGTTTTACTTTGATAGCCTACTTACTAGCTACACAGCTACAGAGTAACTTTTTATATATACAAGATTGTTACTTTTGCATGTATTTGCTTAGTTGTATGTGTATATACTCGTAGAATGGATGGCAAAGAAAACGTTTTTGTCACTAATTAACGATAACTATTTTTGAATATGTTTCATATTCTGGGTTCCAAATATTGCATCCGTATACAAGGAAGGGACGGACTAAATAATTAAATACCTAGTATTTTTTTATTTTTAGATGATTTTAAGTCCATCGAGTTTTGAAATAACAAACCTAAAATATTAATTGACTTATGTAATGGCCGGGACGTCGTTACCGTCATTCCGTGGGAATTTAATTAAATCCTTCCTTAGTGCACCCCTACACTAGAAAATAACCTCTGGTTTGGGCTGTGCGTTGAATGACACACAGCTACAAGAACACTTTCATTTTATAAAACAGACGAAAAAGAGCTATGCACATCGTGTCTGTGCTTCTGGCAATATAAGCTAAATAACTACAGAGCATATATTCGATCACTGAATATATAAACACACTGTGGGCGTGTTTTTAAAAAGAGAGGGTTTTTATTTGGCAAAGAACTCTTGTGAGTATGTTTATTTAAAAAACTTAGTTTGTTTAAAATAATAGATCTTATTGAGAATGATGCAACAGATATGCTATTGCGGTTGTTTACAATTTAAATTCCTACAAAATGACTGGATAGTTGGATGACGCACTAATGTGAGAGATTGAAAAATGAAACGAGAATGAAATGAACAGCTCTTTTTACAAAAAAAAACTTGAATATCTCGACATTACCAAACGTTTTTAATTTGAAACGTAGACCGCTCTTTCTCCTTATTGCTCGTTCGTTGTCTCAATTGCGATGACAATTTAATTAGGTATGCTAAACTCCGCTTAGGGGTCTTTGTGTGGTTCAAATCTCGTTTTGTCTTTATAGGTACTATGTTTTGAATTTTGTTTATAATTATAATACACTGCTTGGCTTTTGTGGCAATATGGTCTTTATCTGTTTCTATAGGTGCCTTGTTTTTATCCACCTTCGAGATATCATCAACGATTATGTTTTGCAATTTTATCTATACCCGGTCCGTGCTGAGCCCGCTGGTGTACCTACTATAAAGAAATTTCATTAAAGTAAGTGGCAAAATCGTCCAGTCATGTCCAAAGGAGATCGGTTACGGACTTTTACGTTTACGTTTTCCTCTGTGGTCTAGTGGTTCCCACCCCCACCCACCCATTTCAGATCCAGAGGTCCCGGGTTCGATCCCCAGAGGGAGTACAATATATTGTGCTTGGGTTGTTTGGTGGTAGGATCTTGTTTAAGTCCGCCTGGCTAGCTACCACCATCTTACCTAATTCTGTCGCCATAATAACAATTCTTAAAAAAATGTTGTGTTCCGGCATTCAGAAGTAAGATAGCCAGTTCCTCAGTTTGTTGAGGATTCCGGGTGAAATGCGCCTCTACTTTCGGCCTTATCTCAACTTGTTACCAGGTGAGATGAAGGCCAAGCGCTTCCCCGTCGTACAATAAAAAATAAAAAAATAAACGTGACTCTGGTTTGGTCGTCTGTTACGGTTCTAATATAATATAATGAGGACTGAAATACATCTTCATGCTTTGTTTTAAATAACCGAAAAGATGAAAAGAATTATGAAAACAGTTTAAAATTACTTAGAAGTATGTTTAAAAGCTTGTATGTACTAAGAAATATAATCTAAAGATTACGTACCGAAGCTCGACAAGCTCCGATTTATGATCTGCATCCAATTTTATATGGCCAATTACCTACGAAGTGAAGTACGATAATTTAATTGCTCAGTAACTTGAATTGAATACATTTATGCACATACATAATCTTGTTGAATTAAACTATTAAAAGTTGGACTTCAATTAGACCGCGATGAAAGCATCTATTATGCAAAATTGTTCTTGAAAGTTTAAAACCTATTAGGTATTTGAAATAACTTCAAATAGCTGCCCAAAAAAAGTACCTTGATAAAACAATAATGTCTCTTGGTTGATTGGTCGATCCGTTCTAATTAAAAATAAAATCCCATCCAACCCTCCCTTTCTTACTTCTACTAACACACATTTTAAATTATTATAAATGTGAAAGTTTTGTTTGGACGGCTGTTACTAAATTACGCAAAAACGGCTGATCGGATTTGGATAAAATTTTGCTGTTTTTGGGTGTTCATGAAAGTGGCAACAATTAATATTGTAATATAAATAAATAGATATCAAGACCTACCATGTAAACAAATAAATGTGAAATTAATGTCTTGGATCTAATTAATGCACTCCATGCTTCTCATTATCAGCTTGTTGGTTGCTCTAGACCTGTAGAGTATCGAGTGCCCAAAACATACACGTATTGACGGAAAATAAAGAACGAACGAGCCTTGCAGTAGTCGCTTATGATGTGTAACATCTGACATCTCACCTTGGTATTCTCCTCCATCTCCTGAGCACAATGTCCCGACCCATAGACTAGATTTAACGTACTAACACTACACTGTAGGTAAAGTTCACAGCTGACGCGTTCTCCAACTCCATCTCCCTTTCTCTTTCTCATCATAAGCAAACTGCTTTTAATTCTTACGAACCTTAGCTCGTAACAATACCATGAAAATGGGTTGGTATTGGTACCTACACCATCTGATGCGCAATTCTAACCGCGCGCGCTCATTTGTCAAATCAAAAGCATGCGTGCCTAAGGGACGAAAGTAGCAACCGCCTACTTTCGTCCCTTTTAACGAAATCACTCCCAATAAATGGAAAGCGAGACGCTGGAAAGATGTTACACATCAAAAAACGACTTCGGTCCAACATATTCATGGTGGAACCACAGAATAACTAATAGTACTAGCGTACAGAAGGATCACTGAAGCCATGTTTAGGTATAACAATGCCTAATCTTACCACTTACACGCGAAATTGAATCTTATATATGGCTTTAGCGTTCATATTCCGTTTGACTCCGCTGACTTGAAACCGGATTCGCGGTCAGAACTTAGGGTTCCCACTCGCCGATATAAATATTGGTAAATTTATGTTAAAATAAATCAAGAACGTGAATACCTTCCTTTTATGAATAAGTGTAGTGAAAACACTTTAACATACATGGTAGGTACCTACTACAGATTTTTTACTGACAAAACATGTCTGTCTGTTCCTACTTATAGCTTCTCACCAATTATAGAATTTTAACGCTGGCTAAATAACTACAAACATACGCAACTATCACTAGGTGGGTTATTAATATATTTGATTGAGTGGGTACATCACAGTATCTTTAAAAAAAAAACAAAAATAACGCACAGTGACGACGCGGTTAGCGTGCGAGACGAGAGCCGAGTGGCAACCCACTGCTGTCATTCTCTCCGGGAGGAGGTCCAGCCAAACGTACCTAAACTTCGGAGTGACACCCCCCTGGTGGAATGTAAAAGTCTCTGTTGCCTCAAGATTCAAATAAATAAAAATAACAAATTTCAAATCAGCCATAGACGACTATACAAAATAATCTTTTGCCTTACTACAATTTAAAAAGAAAAATCACACCAGTAACGTCATGGCGGTGGAATAAAAATATTTACATTACCATCCATAGTTTCCTAACAAGTAAAAAAAAAAACGATTCGGTAACTATATCACAATGGCCGAATAAAAATATTTACATTCAAACCGTAACCTGCCCCTCATTTGTTAAAAAAAAACAACCTCGGACCTACAAAATTCAAGATGGAATGCAAAAATCTTTTTCAAAATGTTTAATTTTCGCAACAGCGATCGTCATTTTACTTCCTGTTACACACTTCCTTTCCTTTCCCCTTCTCACGAAATCACTCCCACAGATTGTAGGAAAGCGAGAGGTTTTAAACATCAATATATCATATAATGTAGTCTATAGAAGTATTTATAGAATTATTTATTGAAGTACGGCCAACTCGGCTACAAAACCGGTTGAGTGACTTGAATGTATTGTATTATTTGTGTGCGTGCGCTTATCTTAGTTTATTACACTTCTAAATTGTTAAATAACTACCTACAGATTATATGTGTTTACTAATACGATTATTTTTAGTAACTATTGAGAACCTAGTGTTTAGCCAAACTTAATCTAAGTTTAAAAACACTATTAGCCAAAACCTTTGTTTATACACTGTTTTTGTGAATAAATAAATAAAAAAAAATAAAAAAATTAAAATAGCAGTAACGTGCGTGTAATCAGAAGCGTGCTCTATTAGTTATTCTGTGGCGTGGTCCTAAAACGTGGTATCAAAGTTCCGCGCCGCTTCGCTTTAGTTATCACCTCTGAGCATTTATGATCGGACCTCGGTCCCCTGTTTACAACACCCGATCAGGCGGGTAGCTATGTTTTTCCCTCCTGCATCTAACTTCCTGCATCTGCAGCTTATTGTCGTATCGAAATTCACTCGCCAAAATGTATAAAAAAACAATATAAATTTCGTAGCTCTACATAATATATTGTGTGTGATGACATCAGGGCCACAGCACGGAATAAATACTTACGTGGCCAACAAAAGGGAGAGGAATTAATGCTCTTGGACGAGGCTTTCACCGCTACAGGCGGCCCTTACAATGAAAACTAATAAATACCTATTCGGTTGTTCTCACTCATTAGGGTTAATATATTTATGTTTAAATTATTTTAATTGTACATATAAGATAAGTTTAAAATTAAAGCTACTTATGGTAAATTCTAGGTGTAAGGAATAATGCTAATTTTATTTAATTATATACCATATTAAGTACTTCATCTCTTAGACGCAAATCTAAATCTATATTTTTCTATAGCGCGAGTGTCATGACGGATGAAACTATTGCTTTTTTGTTGGTCACACAGGTTTTATTTCTCTCTGGACTAAATTCTAAAGTTAACGAAGTCGCGGGTAGAAGCTAGTGTCTCAAAAAATGAATAAATGGCTCTTCAAAGATAAGTAACATTAAGATACTAAAGCGACACAAGTACTTTCATCTAATGATGGAAGGTTTTAATGAAGGACAGCGATATTATGGCCAAAAATTGGTCGTAATCCTAAGACATTCGATTCGACTCTTTCTAGTACTTATTGACGAAACCATACGCACTGAACCATTACTTAAATAAATGGACTAGCCACTGAGAAATCTGATCCACACACTCAAAGAGTCTCTAGCCAAGGGTACATCCTGCTACCTATACACATCTATAACATTGATGGATTTCAGTCGGTCAAGGCGTGGAGTGTAACACATTCAAGTGGATCTATCTCAAGCTATAATAGGATTAATCTGATCATTAGCTCTCGATCTCACTGACTGCTCAGACTTGACTGACAAGGCTTAGTATCTAGTCAATTAAGGTCCTCTCATTAGACGTTTCCTCTTTTTCCAATGGAAAATTATAGTACTTCTGAACAAGTCACGAGTCTAATTTTTATATATGTATTAGGTACTTCAGGCATCTATCTACATTAAAGGTAAGCTGAAAATATAATAGCTGAAACATTTCTCGATAATAATATTTATTGAAAATGGTACGTTTCAATATTTACAAGAGAAATATTGTGATACCTAAAATGAATATTGACTTACGATTTATTTTAAATGATAGGTTACATGTTGATCTACAATAAAGGTTAGCTAGTTTTTTGATACCGATTCAAATTTAATTTTATTCATGAATTATTTGAAAAACTACAGGCGCACCTCGTGCCCGTCTTCAATCTGTAGCTCTGTGGCCACTGTCGACGTTGGACGTATGCTTGTCGTACTCGCAGCGGTCAGACAACACCTACACTCAGAATAAATATTAAGACGAATTTAAATAAGTTATTTGTTCTGTGCCAGTAAAGGTACCATCATATGGTCACATTACCTACCTACATACCAGCAACGCGATCTCAGAATAAGAATTATCACAAGGTTTTATTTACGATACGCATGCGCCTCCTACAGCTTGCCGTTGTCAACTGTCATAATCGTTTCTGCCGCGATTTTAGCTGCGTAGTGCGCCTTAAGACTGACCCACGCTAGTTCAGTGAAAGATTATAACTGTGTACTGATGTGTGGTGTGATTGTTTGATATGGTCCTGCAGCCTCTTATTATCATCGCACCGCGATCGTCCAGGAGGAACTTCCTTCCACGGATCATACATTTGTGGAATGGCGTTTTGAAATGTTTAAGGGGTCGGCAACGCGCGACACGTGCTTCTGGCGTTGCGAGTGTCAATAGGCGATGTACCTCAGTTTGTTGAGGATTCCGGGTGAAGTGCGCCTCCACCTCGGCCTTATCTCAACTTGTTACCAGGTGAGATGAAGGCCAAGTGCTTACCCGTCGTACAATAAAAAAAAAAAAAAAAAAAACCTAACCGCTTTCCATGAGGTGGTACGTATGCCTGTTAGCCAATCTAATGATATAAAAAAACGTGCAAACTGTAATCACAATCACAACTTTTTTATTACCTAACACCCCAGTTCATTATCATAAAATGTTTTCCAAGTGTCATAAAAGTGTCCTTCAAGTTTTTTTATGGAGGCACGCTCTAATCTGGTTAAATTTATTTGGAAGTGTTTGTGATCTGAAGCCACAATAAACAACAAAAGTGCTTCCTCGCATTTTTTTTTCGGTAATATTGGTTTGAACATTGCTGATCTACTCGTCGTCGCTCTAATAATGCATACACCTCTTAAATCATTTTCAAAATGAAACCATTATAAACCATTAAACTTGTGGTAAATTATGTCATTACTTTTATTTTTAAGCCTGGGATATAATAACACTTGAATACCAAATAACAACATATTTGGGTGACAACCAGATATGGATACAAAACCATATAGATATTATGCATATGCAGCATGCGGCTGTACATTAACCTACATCGTTAAAATTGCACCTTTCTATCATATGACAAATATTATAATAATATGTTTTAACAATGTAGGTTGGTAATACAAACGTATTTTTAGTAAATCGAAAAAACGGGTATTTACCTCGTAAAATACGACCTACATTTATCAAATAAACACAGTATTGGTGATATATAAAATTGGAAACATCTTAAAGGTTTGTAAGCTATTTTAATAAGGCGCGTGCTAATTTTTCCTGTGGTGACATCTAGTTATAAATAAATCATTAGCCGAAATGCTTTGACAACGCGTGCGTTTTTTTCTGTGGGAGCATCTAGTTTAGAATATATTAAAAATAAGAATGTAAGAAAATAGAAATAAGTAGGTAGGCATACATCATTATAATTGTGATTATATGCTATAAAATACTATATATATTGCTTAGTAAAATGTTCAGTAGATAAGCTTGTGTTTACATTTCTATGGAAACAGGTGTTTAATATTAAAGACATCACCAGCTTACACAGACGATAATTCTAACAATAGATTCAATGTAGTACCTACGAGTGACATACTTTAAACTTAATTTGTATACAATATGGTAGAATAAAAGTGGTTTAATAGATATATATTTAGAATTGGTATAATACTAGCTTTGATTTGATACCTACCCATATTGAAGGAATAGAATCATTTTTTGTGTCCACCCTCCCTCTAACTTTTGACCGCATTTTTTTCACACCCCACCATCCAAAAATAATATAGACTATGTCAATCCCACAATTCAGACAAATGAAATGACATATCACAAGCCAAATTTCATGGAAGTTAGAAATCCCAAACATACATACATACATACTCACATAACTCAGGTAAAAAGTAGGTATACTAATTTTAATCGCGAATACGGCTTCAGACTCCCTGCCTCTTGGAATACAGCGGTAGATTGTGTTGATATAGGTACTGTCGGTCTTGTGTCTCGTCATACAATGAATCTGGACTTATCTAATAATCAAAACCTAGCTAAGGGCAGATAGTTGTTGAAAATGCCTTTGCTTTTCGACGGCAGCTCGCTTTTAACCGCCTCTGTGGTGCAGTGGTTTGCCCACCGGTGTCAGATCCAGAAGTTCCGGGCTCGATCCCCAGGGGAGTGCAATAGATATCGTGCTTGGTTTGGTTGGTGGTAGGAATTTGTTTAAGTCCACCTGGCTAGCTACCATGCACCATCTTACCTAACTCTGTCGCCATAACAACAATGCTTAAATTGTTGTGTTCTGGCATTTAAAGGTGAGATAACCAGTTCCTCAGTTTATTGAGGCATTGATTGAGTAGACGCGTGACTTAACGCTATAGCATTATTTTTGTTTGTGACGGGTAGGTGCTTGGCCTTCATATCACCTGATTTTCAAATTATGATAGAGCCGAAGGTAGAAGGCACTTCGCGGAATCCTCAACAGACTGAGAAACTGACTATCTTACGCCTAAATGCCGGAACACAACAATTTTAGAATTACGTTATCAAAGGTCACAAAAATAGTTGAATGAATGAATGAATGAATGAATAAAAATACTTTATTGCACATCTTAAAAATAGAACTAGATAACAAAAAAAAAAGTATATACAATGGGCGGTCTTATCGCTAAGAAGCGATTTCTTCCAGACAACCTTAGGATGGAAAGGATTTCATGGCTAAAGAGGTGGTTGGTGGTGCACATATTAATTAGGGGTCTAGCTAAATGATATATCATATATTATAAGTAAAGCTATGCTACAAATATACACACTGCTTATATATTATAACTACTTACACATTATACACTATGCACTTACATACTTATAATACACAATATATATATATATAACCCTAACTTTGAACACAGCCAGAGAAGGAATCATTGTGAAAACTAGTTTATATATAGTATAGTTGTATATCCAATTATGTTGAAATAAAATACGTCTTTTATTTTAACATAATTGGACATAATTGGTTCCTATTGAACCTAGATGATTGAATAACTTGAATAACTTACGATTAAAGAACATAAAATTTGCGTCAATATTAAAACCAAACATTTTTTCCTGCGCTCAACCGTATTTGAGATAGAGGGCGTAGGGCGCGCAGCTCTCAACAATGCATAAATAAATAAACATTTCAAGACATTAATTTCACATAGCGCCACCTAGCCCCAAACTAAACATAGCTTGTAATATGGGAACTAGATGACGGATAGAATACTTCAATGCTTTTTTTGTAAATACATACGTAGGTACTACAATGATATAACACCCAAACATACTATAGTGCAAGATCAACTGTGTGAGTTTTTAATCATACAAAGTAGGTAGAATGTAATGTTACTGAATACAATGTATTAACCAATAAATGATACAACCGATTCATTGTTAATGATATCTAAGTATTTAAAACTTCACACAGAGTATAGGTAGGTATTATTCACCGAGATTCACAGTTGACCTTGCATTACTGTATTTATGGCTACCCTCTCTCCACCCTCTTCAACAACGGCTAGCACAATTTTTATAATATATATTAAAATGCCACAATGTCAAGTAATCGAGGTTGCCCCTACTTCATTTCGCGTTTAATCGTGGTCGCCATGCGTGAACCGTTATTCCCTAGTGGTTATTGGTTCTGCGAGCTATGTAGCCTACATGCATTTTCTGTTAGGTCAGTTTTATATATGCATACCTATAAATAATAATAATAATAAATCGTTTTATTTTCAGATAATAAAATCCATAAATGATTAGTAGTTTGACTTATAAATATGTTAGTAATACACACTATTTAATAAGCACATCAACACTGTGCTTATATAGCGGACCATCAAGCTTGTCTGCTATCATCATCAGGGACCCTACCGCCGACGGCGAAACCGATCTCCATTGGCTTAAAATTAGCTTCATGAGAACTAGAAACGATTTTTACCGTCAAATGTACTGAACGGATAGGTTTCATAACATGTGTACACTTTTGAGATGGGAAACGCCATTTTGGATATGACACATACCCGGTAGTAAAACTCGTTTCTAGTTCTCATGAAGCTAATTTTAAGCCAATGGAGATCGGCTTCGCCGTCGGCGGTAGCGTCCCAGGATGGTGTTGGAACTCCGTCGGACTCTGCTTAGCAGTGAGGCTGCTTTTTTGCGCATGCAGACGACGAACCCGTCCGTCCGCGCTTCCGCAAACACTATAGTGACTATATATATATATTGTTTCAGGCGAGGTGATGGATCTAATGGCGCTGGTGGGATCGGCGGTGAACTTCGTGCTGTACTGCAGCATGAGCCGCCAGTTCCGAAGTACCTTCACGCGGCTCGCTCGAAAGATGCTACCGCTCAGGCCTGAAGGCCGTCCTCCGCTCTCCGGTGCCAAAACTTAGCACACACAGGGGCTGTAGATCTCGAATGATCTCTGAACCAGCGCCAAAACAAACTTCACAAGTTATGATAAAACCGATGTGTAGCTGTTTATCTGACAATTAACGACCAGCTTAAAATAGAGAGAGGTCTTAGACTATGATATGCTATGGTTAAGGTATTCTGTCAGGGTGGTTTTCTGTCGCAGTGGTCAGTGAGAAAGAACTTTGAATTGATCACAAGATGACTAAAATTTTAACCACTATAGTGTTATTACGGTTTAGTGGCCAAATTGAATATAGAGTATTAAAGTTATTGATTACTCGGTTGATTAGAAATTATTATCCGAGTACTGAGTGCTTACACTTACTCAGTTGTAAATGTTGTAAATAATTAAAATAGGTGTCGATAAGTTCATGTGTAAACCGAAAAAAATACTTTCGTCAAAGTCGATATATTTGACATATAATACTTATGTAAATACCTAGGTAAATAACGAACTACTTAATATTATTGAAGATTAAGGGCAGCAGCTTATTTCTGTATCAATCTTACACCTATAATGCGATCACCAACCCGCCTGATTAGCGTGAGCGGCACAATAATCCAATTTTGGAAGAGGCTCTGTCCAGCTGTGAACATCAATGTTCTGTGGAAGAATTGTAGATAGAAGTATAAGGCATGTCCCTTCGTTTAAAATTGTGGCCATGTTTGAATTTAATATTTGAGATAACCATGCGAGCAACTTTAATTTCGTTGTGTTATTTCAGAAATATCAAAATGCTCTTTAGATTACAAATTTGCACGTAGATAATATGCTTTTTTTTAAATATTCAATTAAATAAGTACTTGAGTGTCTTTAATAGAAACAATGTATAGTTTATTTAAGGTAAGATATTCCATTTACCCTGTTTTAAAATTATTCACGATTTTAATTACAATATTCTTTCAACCGCTTCATGCTGAAGCTTTCACCTTCTAGAAAAAAAAACAAGACCGGGGCCTAACCATAACGTCACAAAGCATTCTCGTTCTGATATGAATATAATATAAATATAAATATTACAGGACATTAATTTTACACAGCGCCATCTAGCCCCAAACTAAGCATTACTTGTAATATGGGAGTATGTTTAATATAACTTTAATATTGCATTACTTTTTTCTCGTTTTTTCTACACTGGACAGATAGTGACAAAAGGCCAAAGAATGCCTTTTGTCACTATCTATATGTCTGAATATAAGAGGTCGTAGGGTAGGGTAGGGTAGGGTAGGGTAGGGTAGGGGGTATCCCCTCAGAGGCCGATTCATCATTTCATGATACTGTCACTATTGTCTCTGTACTGCAATGTTCAGGCCAGCTAACATCTATTAGTCAACACACAGCGATATGCAATAAAAGCGAAAACATTTAAAATATGCTAACAAAACCACTCATTCAGATATTTGTAATACGATACACGTAGTGCTAAAAAGTTCAGTATTATAATTCTAGACAGCGAAGATGGGAAACATCTCAACTTTCCTTGTATTTTATTATCGACACGTCTAAAGGTCTTTACGAATACATTCGGCTTATAACTTCACCGGTATCTTTCCGTACTGTAAGTTTATATGTAGCAACGAGATGTTTGGCAAGTGGGTATAGTATGGGCCCACCTTCAGAGCCGGAGGTAGTGAGTTCAAATCCAGTCGTGCGCCGATAGACTTTTCGGTTCATCGGAAGTTATTGAGAAATACGGGTGTTAAGTGAGACCAGACGATTTATGTCTTGTAGGTTGTCATTTGAAAGGGAATCAACAGCACATTTTAAATAAAGTTATTTTACTTTAAATAGGGGTGGTTCTTGTGGCATGGGGGCGCGTTTAGAGGTTAAGCGCTTGGTTAGTCCTGTAGGATATAAAGTTAAAGGGGTTAACTTCCTATTTCACTATTTATTTTTTATTTAGTGAAACCACCCCCGTAAACATTAAGGGTTACGAAAGGGGTACATGAGATTGTAGTCTTGTGAAATGTTATACAATGTATTTAGACAGCAGATTAAAAAAAAAAAAATGTTTGCCCTAAAACGACGTAAGACGTATGGTCGATTTGGTGCTTTGCGATGCAAAGCCAGAATGAGAATTATCAACGAGAGAAAACATCAAACATTCAGGTGAATAAAGACTTTTTCTCAATTTAAGGTGTAAAGTGTAATTTTTAACCGCCTCTGTGGTCTAGTGGTTCAAGCCACCGATTTAAGATCCAGAGGTCCCGGGTTCGATCCCCATGGGGAGTACAATATATTGTGCTTGGTTGGGTTGGTGACTTTGTTTAAGTCCGCCTGGCTAGCTACCACCATCTTACCTAATTATGTCGCCATAATAACAATTATAAAATTGTTGTTGTTCCGGCATTCAGAGGTAAGATAGCCAGTTCCTCAGTTTGTAGAGGATTCCGGGTAAAGTGCGCCTCCACCTTCGGCCTTATCTCAACTTGTTACCAGGTGAGATGAAGGCCAAGTGCTTACCTGTCGTATAAAAAAAAAAGTAAAGAAAGCACACTTACCTACATTTCGTTTATTTTGTTTGATTTTTTTTTCGAGAAATAATCTCCGGGCTTTTATCAAAACATAACATATACCACGAGATCTCAGTCGAGGCAAACTACTAGGTATTTACATGTACGTACAAAAGATTAATTTTATATGCAAGGAATTTGTTGAAGATTAAAGTATGAGTATGAGAAATGTTTGTGTCTAATCCAAAAGGCACCGTATACGAAGTCTGGTGGCTGGCTGCTATTACATGGGGATAAATTCAGTATGGTCGGAGCACTGTCGACTGTCGTATTCAAAATTGTTCGTACCTACTCCTGTGTTTGTCCTAAATTGGATATAAGGACCGAATGTCATGAAAATACCTATTCGAGAAGTAAATTTCCAAGAATTTTATTCAATAAAAATACTTGGCAAGCCCTTCGCGGCGTAATGTATAAAGTGTCTTGTTGACGCTATTTACAGTAACATTTCTCGATTCACGATTCTAATACAACCTCGAACATTTTAAATAAATTTAAGACACTAAAACTACTTATTCAGTTGCTATCTACCATGATAACCAGCTAAACATTATAATGTAACAGTAAATTTTTTGTAATTTAAAAAACATTACACCCACTTCAAAAGTAGGTATATAAGTGCAGACAATAGATCCAAGCGATATGAATGAAAATTTATGAATACCAGAATATCCGAGACAAGGAGAAATTGTAATTAAAACTGACTTCGATATCACCAATCGGTGTCCATTGGGCACCACTTACTTTGTAGAGCTGTAATTTAATACATATTTTAACGCCGATCTGTACTTTTTGTTGGTTAAAGGTTTTAATAGGTTTTTAATGATTCTTGAAACTATACCTACTAAATTATTATTTTCATACAAATCGAAGCAATAGTTTTGATTTATCTACAGCTGTGGAATATTCATCTTGTCAATGTTAAGACATCAGATACAAATAATAGTGGAAAATTACATGATATGTGCCGAGGCCATATAAGATATATATAAGAATTTAAGTCCATATAAGAAAGAGATAAAAGGCAGGAAGATAGCGATGATGATGATGATCACAGCTTAGAAATTGATGTGTATATTTCCGCGCCTACATATTGTCAAGTGTGCCTTGATAAGTAGGTATCCGTGTATCTCCGTGACGAGAATACTACAAGCTGTGAAAATGGAAACCCTTCCGGCCTACAGCTTTTGTGATTGGAAAATTAATTAGCGATTAAACGCTTTTCATTAAACATAGTTATCATTGAAAATGATTAGGGCAGGTGAATGATACGCCGTCAATCGTCATGATCATAATAATTTCAGTCTGCACACATCCGTTGCTGAACATAGCCTTGCCTCCCCCAACGGACGCCACAAATAGCAATCTAATCCGGGAATCCAAATAAGCCCCGTAGTTACGTGATTTTCAATATTACTTTCCTTGAGCTGTGTAACAACACAAAGCATATAAATAAATGAATCGTATTTTTGAAAATAACATTACACTTCGCATTTATTCCGTGATTGGTTTGATGCAAATGTTAACTTGTGAAAAACATAATTTTGTGGAGGTTTACAGAAATCATAATTTTGTAAGTTATATATTACATACACTTTAGCCCATAAGGTTCCTCTGAGCTATGTACGTGCTATATGGTTTCGGTAATTTGTAGCTTCAAAACACATCGTGGATTTTTAGTTAACCAATAAGGAAAATCGAATTGAAATTGAAAATATTTTTGTCATATGCATCTGAATGTACCTAATGGTGAATTTCACCGTTGGAATCCACGATTTGTTTTGATGCTAAAATTTACCATAAACTGTAAAAGTACCTACTCGTATTTCGAGACACAGCCTCAAGTTCCTTATATTATTGTGTAGTCGCCTCACGAGCCCCAATTTAGTTGAAGCTATTAGAAGAAGATGGCGAAGTAATTAAAGCAGCAAAATTAATAAAATAAATATATTTCAGTCACGCACAAAATGTATTGAATGCTGTAATATATCGTAACAATATAGCTAAAACACTGTACGGTCTAATTATTTTCGTCTCTCAGGTCACGCGCTACCTGAGTGGCGGTGTAATAGAATCCTCAAACTTTGTCTGATATCACATTGGGACTCAGCAGAATGATCCTATCATTTTACAAGGTTGTCTGAAATTAATGTAAAACAGTAATTGTACAAGTTGGTTCAAGTTAATATAGAGTTGGAAATCTATTGTTGTGAGGATTCCGCCGCGGGTGAAGTGCGTTTCCACCTTCGGCTCATAGCTTGAAACTAGATGAGACCCTCCCCCGTCGTAGGTACATTAAAAAACAAGAATGCGTGCTATGCAATGAGTAGAAACACCTAAGCCCACACTGAAATTTGTGATCAATCCATTACTCAGTCTGCTCTGCGGCGAGATTTATATCGTACCCCTACCTAGGCTAGGGTACCACAGAATAAATAATAGTGGATTTACCCCGAGAGTTCGTGGCTGACCATCGACCCCGAGGCTTGTTTTCAGCTTCGTATAACGTAGGTACCAATATAAATTATTCAAAGTAAAGCTGAATATAATTTGCATTTCGTATTAAAGTCCCCATTTTATTTTGATATATTCGTGGGAACGAATTTCCTGTATGAAAATCATAAATGCGACCGGAATTTACAATGAACTTATAAGAACTCTCGTGGTCACAAAGCAGTAAGAAACGGAAAAGCAATTTGGTATACACGGTTATATACAACGAGAATTCATATTCAATTCTATTTTATCGAGTTGGTAGATAACAAACAATTCAAAAAACAAACAAAAAAAAAAAACAACCAGTAGTTATGTACGCACAGTGTACTGTATAGTATATATATTATATTAGTAATGTGTATATTGATAGCCTAATTAGGTACAAAAATATTGCGGGGCTTTTGATTGAGGCGACACGTGACCCAAGGGCTGGCTCTTATTTAGGCCAGCGAATTAGCATAGCTATTCAGCGTGGCAATGCAGCCAGTGTCTTGGGCACGCTTCCGTCTGGTACTGGTCTGGAACAGTTGAGTTACCTATAGGCCGTTTGTAACGGTCCTTAGGTAATCTGACTGATTTCTTTGTACTTAGTTAGTTTAATTTATTGAATAAATGTAATATTTCTTTAAAAAAAATTAGGTACATATAGTAAATTTAGCTAGAACCCTATTAATATGTGCACCACCAACCACCTCTTTAGCCATAAAATCATCTCCGTTCAAAAGTTGTCTGGAATAAGTCAAAGTCAAAGTCAAAGTCAAATATTTTTATTCAGTAAGATTTTTTAGGATCACTTTGAAACGTCAAATCTACCGCCTGTTCGGAATCGCGACCAGCACACAAGGAGAAAGGCAAGAACCTCGGGCTAGTTTTTTTTTTCATGATCCATTACAATAGCTTAAAATTATCTAATACTAATTACAATTTATTCACTGGAGCAAATTCATTTTTTTAATGCCAGGCTTTCTTATCTTCTAGGTAATCTGAAATTTTATAATAAGCTTTCCTGGATAGCTTTTGTTTTACAAAATTTTTGAATTTATTATTTGACAAGCTTAGCACATCACTTGGCAATTTATTATAAAAGCGTACAGTTTGCCCTATGAACGATTTAATAACCTTATGGAGCCTAGTTGTGGGAACAGCGAGTTTATTCTTATTTCTAGTATTATAATTATGTTTATCACAGTTTTTGTCAAATAAGCTTATGTTTTTACGCGCGTACATAATATTTTCATAAATATATTGGCAGGGCATAGTCAATATAATATATTGACTATGCCCTGCCAATATATTTATAAATATTATTTATTTCTTTAAACTTGTCTCTTAATGAATCTCTGGGACCCATTTTGTAAACAGCGCGAACAGCCCTCTTCTGCAAAACGAATATGGTGTCTATATCTGCAGCACTTCCCCACAGTATTATGCCATATGACATAATACTGTGAAAGTAACTGAAGTAAACTAGTCTTGCTGTAGCAACGTCTGTGAGAAGACGTATCTTCTTTACAGCAGTAGTTTCTGAGTGACAAAACCGCCCATTGTACTTTTTTTTTAGAAGAAGAATTTTTCATTTTCGATAGTACCTATCTAGCTCAAGCGATTTTACATTAAATTTGCAACTACAAATAACATAAAGTGTAAATTCAAATCTCCAAAGTTTTTTTTTTGTTGTACGTCGGGGATGTGTTTGGCCTTCATCTTACCTGATTTTCAAGTTATGATAAGGCCGAAGGTGGAAGCGCTCTTTATCCGGAATCCTCAACAAACTGAGGAAAACTGGCCTCTTAGGCGGATTTGTACAAAGTCCTGCCACCAACTAATATAAGCACAATATTGTGCTCCCCTTTGGGATCGAACCCTCTAGATCTGACACTGTGGGCGCACGACTAGACCACAGAAGGCTTGTTTAAAATACTTTGTTTAACAAAACAAAGTATAAACAATCTCAACATCCACTCATCACTCAAAGTTTTGCTTAAGAACAGGAGCGAAGTTAAAAAGTTTCTGTGTCTTCGTGTGTATACATTACACACGCGTCAAGCCGAAAATGTATCTTTCACTTAATTCTTATTTGATAATGTAAAAAAATAGAGATTGAGTTAATTTTTTGTCTAAATTACCACCTACACTGGCAGTGGCATATCCGATTGGTGATGCGAAAATACTCTGACCAGGTTTAAATTAAATATTGATTTGTTCTGGCTACCTTACCTCGATTGTCACTTAATGGGTTGCCCAGGGTTGAGTTGATAACAGTATTCTCTCGGCTTATACTTAGAAGTTTCACTATTCGAGGCACGGCTTTGACTCATTAAATTCAAATTTGCATTGCGATCCCGGACTGATAAGTTTTAGCAAGTAAGTAGTTAGTGGTAGCAATCAAAGCCTTACACAGGATTGATTAATACTGAAACATTTCAAAGATACAATGTGATGATATGAACTTATCTATATTTTTTCCTATGCTTAGCCGTAATTTCACTAGATATATCCATTTAAGTACATCTAAATCTAATACATTCGAATAACACCTAAACAAAGAATGTATTACTTTGTTATCAAAACCTCATAAATACCACTATAAGCCTCCCCCAAAGTTTTCTAATACCTAATGGAATGGAAAATTTTTAGGGCTCTCTCTCATCTCTCATAAAATTGATGATCCGAATATAGCAATCCATAACAACCTTTGCCATAATAATCAAAATTCCGAAACCTTTTTTGTCGAATATCATTTTACCTAACATCACTTGTACGTATTGCAAATTCTATAATAATCAAAATTCCGACCTCCCCCTTCACTGCGCTTTGTTTCACGAGCTCGCTCCTCTCAGAACCTTCTACGTGAGCCTCTAGCTCCGGACCCACCGTGTCGGTTCTGTCATTCATTTTGAACGAAATCAATTGCTAGTATATAAAACAGTCCTGATGAGCTCGCAAATAAAAACTATGAAAATGTAGATCTGTCACCTAAGTATACTTGTAATTCGTAATACAACCAAATAGGTTACATAATTAGTATTTCGTTTTTTTATATATTATTTATCGTTTGGAATACTATGTATTATGTTATATCATCAATAAGATATACGAGTTTAGGAACATTGAAATTCGGAGATGTGAATATTATGTATTGCTAAATTATAGCTGAAGATCATTCGGGAAAAAGAATATTATAATAGATGATGAGCAAGTGATGACTATAAGATGTCTGTGCGGGAAAGTGATTTTCGGACAAAAGTGATTATGAGTCGCACGGGATTTTTAGCCGTGAACTTACATTTCTTTCAATAGACAAAAAAACCCAAATTCTAAATTGGTGATATGGGTAAAAAAATGGAGAATCCTTGCTTTTACCCCGAGGGAAAAAAACAAAAAGAAGCTTTTAGAATACTATTTATTGTTTACGACGTGTGGTAAAGGTCTCTAGATACCTACTCGAAAGTGGGACGTTTCTGCCTACTGATAGATAGCAACATTAGATATCTTTTTTAAATGTGTCCACAACAAATGCCGTCTATTACCAACCGACAAACCAGTTAAGTTGGACGGTTGGTATTTTTATTTCTTAACCTACAACCTAGTTTGTCAGTTGATATAAAATAATATACAGGGCCTTTCTCCCACGGGTTGGCTTAACTACATTATTTTATCTTCTGCTTTTTAAACCGTAAAGCTGGATCCATTATTTTCATACCCATGTCCTATTCTCCGGTCTTTCTCTGTTTGCAAGTCGCCACATTCAGAGAGAATCACATGGTACTAATCTTATCACTATATTTTGAGTATAGATTTTTTTGAATTCGACGGCATAAGTACTAGAACTTGATTTGTAGGCACTGAAGATTTTATATAGTACTAATTATTTTGAAAATATTTTTTGATTAACCTAAATTGAACCGTGAGTATCTCTCGCACAATGGACCACTTAAGTGCGGAAACGTGTAAAAAGTCTTTTACATAATAACCATGTACCTATTAGTTAAAATATATCGTAGAAAAACTGTATCTGTACCTAAATTTCATCTTTCCAAGCATTTCCTAACATTAGTGCTACCTACTAAAGATACGCAGCTGAGCCTATATACCTACCTACATAGTCTTTAGAATTTTGTCGGTATGTTTCTGCACGCGCATTTCCGGAATGGCTCAACCGATTTGTATGACCACACAAAAACAATTTCGTTGATGTATCGTGTATGGTTCAGAGCAGATTCTTTCGAATCGAATCATTTTTTTAGAAATATACTAACATCAAATAGTTTTGTTGATTGTAATAATATTACCTCTTGAATTTTATTTTGATGCATGCATATTTTTTTTTTACAAAAGATTGGATTTTGATAAACACGCAAAAAGTTACCCTAAATGTAATTCAACTATATATCTACACTTGAACTTATTTGCAATAGCTCATATAGTTGTGCTACTGCTTCTGTTGACATATCACGTAAATCTATGTAGGTATGTTTTTTTTAGCACTGGCCTAGCTTTAGACCGTATGTCAATGATTGCCACTGCGATACGTAAACGTAGGTACTATAGATGTTACGAGTAATTTTGTTTCTGTTGCCATAATTATACAACCTGTAACAGAATATGTGTACTATGCCGAAACGGGGTTATCCGACCCGACTCGTGAAACAACGTTTGTTTTACGACTTTTTGAATTTTGGTTCAAAGTTTTTGGTAAAACAAGATCAAAGTCCTGACACCAACAGCTAGTTTTTTGAGTTGAGACTACCCTAAAATCAGCTGTTTCTTAACTCGCATCAATGACCTCAGCTCTAGACAGATGAGGCAACATAGCAGAAGGTCACAATCACAAAGAACGAAAAACGCTTTCACTAACAGAGGAAAATCGTCGAAAAGCCTGGGCTGATAATGAGACAATCCATTACTATTTAGGTTTAATTTGTCAAATCAATAAGAATTGTATCTATCTGTTAGCTAAAATACAAAATAATCGTTCCTATAATGTACTTTTGTTCGTCCAATATCGCATTTATCGTCTTTTTGTAACTGTAGGTGCCTATGTAATTTATCAATATGGAAGTATGTTCTATCTAATAACCTACTTTCACGAGATGACTCCAAGTTCTCACTAAAATTGGTTCATCTGTCCTTAATATTCTTTGACACAGACAATTGCACCAACTGATACCTACCTACCTACATGCATAGTGCGGTAAAGGAATAGGATCGTCACTATTTATTGTCATTGATAAAATGAAAAGATTTGTATGGGAAACTGAAAATGGGAATTCACTATTATCTCCCCACCACAAAAAATACTTTTCCTGGTCCGAAAAGCCCCCCGACTGCTTAGTACACATATTCTGTTTCACCTTGTATATTATATAATATTATTATAAAAGCGAATTCCCAAAAATGGCATATAAGCTGTAATGGCAAGGGCTATAATTATTACAGCCCAAAAAAGTACCATTGCAGGACATGGACGACGCTTGCATGTAGCAAGCGATTCAGTAATCGAAGTGTTGATATTGAGTGCTTTAGTGAATGTTGCTGCTTTACCAGATACCCAACAAGAGTAGTGAGGGATTTGGCATATCCACTATGCTTGGCAGGTGTGTCAGTGATTATAGTAGGATTTAGTGTTAGGCTCATCTCCTGGGGAAATCCCTCTAAATTCACTGCTGCTTCGATTTTCTGTGGAGTAGGCAGGAGAGATCCAAGCGTATAAGGAAAACATGTATTTTCGGCGTCCTAAGTTCAGTGTAGTTGAAACTACGTACTACATCTAACTAAACATAATCATTGCCTGTTGAAACGCTGAACAAAATAAACATTTAAGTAAAGAACTGTTCTTCCAAGTAATGTTATAATATTCTGTGTTTACTGCGAGTTTTCCACTTGTTCCATACCTACTCGAACGCGTTTGCATGTGCCAAAAATAATATCTATTCACCTTTCAAGGTGAGCGAATCAAGTGAACTTCGATTGTTACTCACTAGGCATGCTGTAGTTATACTGTATTTTAAATATTTATCGGTGGAAGCATAGCAACATGAGCTCTCGTTTTATTGTAAAATACTTAATGATCTTCGGCCCCGTCGTACATCATCAATATATATGTATATAAATATATATGGGCATATAACTAGAGTACGTGTGGATACGGGTACGGGGGTACTGACCGAGAAAACCGCAAAATCCGTCTAAAAGCCTCCACACCGCACAAGTCTTGGACGCATCAACAAGACTTCGAAGACGCCTTCTATATGCGTCCGTCATGTGCACTATTTTGACAGACGCCTGGGATAGGCTATTTGACGGCTATGGAGCTGTAACATCAAACTTGCATGCAAATCTTGTAGTGAAAATGAAACTTAAGGTTAAGGGTACTTTTTATGGTATACGACCGGGAAGGGCTTGGCCTTCATCTCACTGGTTTTTAGTGGGTTCAAATATTAGATAAAAGCCATATAAACTATATTAGGTGTGTGGCCATTTTTATAGTAACTAGTGTAGGTATAAGTAGACATTTCAATGTAAATTAAGCACCAGAATACGTTATGACTACCATAATGTAGGTGTCCTCTGTGCTTAACTTCCATTAATGGAAATGTTTCTGTGTTTTGTTATGTCGTTTAGTATGCGTTTAGTATTAGGTTAATAAAAATATCTTCTATCTTCTATGGTTATAAAAATGTAAATAAATGCCAAAGAAACGAGCGAGACGTATTAGTGAAAATGTAAAGTACATACGTTTAAGATTACAGATAAATAAATTTAAGATATTAATAGTTGATATTTAAAAATGTACTTACAAAATATTTATTAGTCGTAATTTTTCTGGTGACCCATAGACTACACTTCCGTTTTTTATTTTTTTTAACGGTTAATTTCGGTAATAGATGCTATATTTAGTTCACGTAGGTATTCATTTTATGTAGGTACCTATTGTACGTAGTTAAATGTTGATGTACCTAATGTATGAATATATTTTTATCTAGAAAATGAAATAATACTTTGAAATTAAAAAAGTAACGAAATGTTGCTATACAACATCGAAATGATATTCAAATCATCGAACTTTATTCACTCAAAGCGAATGTAGTGTGGTCTCAACATGGCGTAGGTTTAGATTCAAATTCCGAGAATCCACTCATTATGGAAATAAGTTAGAACTGATCAAATGGGAATACCTAGTTCTGTAATTATTGGTCATAGAGTAACAATTAGACACTGATTATGTACTATTAAATTTGTATTTAGATGTTAATGCATTATTTATGTAGGTAATAATTGTGTAAAACAATCTCCGAATT
This sequence comes from Venusia cambrica, assembly GCA_951394065.1. NCBI lineage: Eukaryota > Metazoa > Arthropoda > Insecta > Lepidoptera > Geometridae > Venusia > Venusia cambrica. Next base: position 7,712,918 of record OX596060.1, on the reverse strand, counting down.
CATCACATTGACCACGATTACATACCATTACATATAATATTTATAGGTACAACGCAACAAAGTCTAAAATATGAATGAGTTAATAAAACTATTGTGTCGTAAATAAATAGTATTGTCATATTATTTGGTTTTCATTGAGAGTCATCACTACATTATTGAATGCAATCATTATCACTATTCAATTGATCGCCTGGGACGCTACCGCCGACGGCGAAGCCGATCTCCATTGGCTTAAAATTAGCTTCATGAGAACTAGAAACGATTATTACCGTCAAATGTACTGAACGGATAGGTTTCATAACATGTGTACACTTTTGAGATGGGAAACGCCATTTTGGATATGACACATACCCGGTAGTAAAAATCGTTTCTAGTTCTCATGAAGCTAATTTTAAGCCAATGGAGATCGGCTTCGCCGTCGGCGGTAGCGTCCCTGGTCCTGGAGTACCTGGTACATAGTCAGAATGTTAAATAGATAGGCTATGCAAACCATAGCCTATCTATTTAACATTTCCATAATGTAGTTACAACCACAATCCAAATCCAATATACTGCCACATTTTGCAGATTTCGCAATGTGAGAGCAAGAATAGGTAATGGTTCGTGAGGGTTATATTGTTTCAGCGATATTTCGTCATTTATGTCGGTATTTACAACTTACAAAGTTTACATATCTAATTCCTGCTTTCGAGATTCGAAAGATTACTACCTTGATATAAGACAGCTAATCGATGCAGACGTTACTTTGAGGGTGATACTTTATGGAAGAATACTATTTGGAAAATAGAAAAATACTTGGAAACAAATCAGCTTGGTAGTTTTGAACAAGTAAATTGGTAGGTACCCGTTTTTTCGAATCAAAATAACATATTGATACTCGATTAGATTATTTAGTATTCGTCTGTAAAACATACGATGTAATAGCAACTTTGAACCACCAAGACTTGTACTTATCTTATTGAATCAAAAATTACAATTGTATATAAGTAGTTTAAAGGTTAAAATAACTAAAACTTATCTGTTAACATTTCCTATTATAAAAAAAAGTTTCAGACTCACTTTCCCGCTCCGAGGATTCACCTCTGATTACTACTAAGCGCGTGTATCTTATATTATGAGGATCACCTATAAGAGGGTAGTCAGAGGCATATCCAAACTTACGCCTATCACATGCCTACGGTTAGCAAGTAGCTAGTATTTAATACGTGACAAGTTTCAAGCCCATCGCCGCTTAGCCGAAGAACCAGCCTTCACCATCAAAGCATGTGCGTTGTGCATATGTCAAATGCGCACATAAACTACCAATAACGGTAAGTCCAAGGTACACGGCTGAATTTGGTCGCAGAGCTAAGACCTAAGCAATATGTATACACTAAATATATAGAAGGTACCTTGATGATATACACATACACCAGACAACCTATAATAAAAACCGGAGTATCAGACGGTAGGTATCGAGAGCTACCTTGTCACATCCAACGGCGCGCAGGTGGTTGGAATAGATTATTAAGCTCTTTCACAGCTCAATCGTTTCAAAGGCATGAAGAGAAAGATAATCGTAACAGTTGGTTAATCATATTAAAAATTATTTTTAACCGCCTCTGTGGTCTAGTGGTTCAACCCACCGATTTCAGATCCAGAGGTCCCGGGTTCGATCCCCATGGGGAGTACAATATATTGTTCTTGGATCGGTTGGTGGTAGGATTTTGTTTAAGTCCGCCTGGCTAGCCACCATCTTAAGTAATTCAGTTGCCGTAATAACAATTCTTAAAAAAATTGTTGTGTTCCGGCATTCAGAGGTAAGATAGCCAGTTCCTCAGTTTGTTGAGGATTCCCGGTGAAGTGCGCCTCCACCTTCGGCCTTATCTCAACTTGTTACCAGGTGAGATGAAGGACAAGGGCTTCCCCGTCGTACGATAAAAAAAAAATCGCAAGGCCAAAACTCCACACACAAATACGTTATCTAAGTATGTATATAAACCGTAGATCAAATTACGTATTTGAAAGTGATATATTTTATATAATACTCATTGGTTTAATTTAATAGGACTTACCTACATCGCGCACCGATAATGCAACGATAACTTGCCTATAACAACCTTAGGTACTTAGGTACCTACTGCATAGGTCACATCCATTGTGGCATTGTATTGTGCCCGTTAACTTTAGGCACATAAAAATAATAAGCCTCGCGTACCCATAATTTCACTGACAACAATTCCTTCAAATCAGAACATAGAAATGCAGTCGTTGCGCTTGGCCTTCAGCTCACCTGGATACAAGTAAAGATAAGGCTGAAGGTGGAGGCACATTTCACCTGGAATCTCCAACAGTCTGAGGAACTGGCTATCTTACCTCTAAACGCCGGAACACAACAATTTAGAATTGTTGTTATGGCAACAGACTTAGGTAATATAGTGTTAGTTAGCTAGACGGACTTCAACAAAGGCCTACCACCAACCATTTTGTTTTGGCGGCAAAAATAGGTATCGTGTGTAGTGTGGGTACTTTCCCGGACAAGCCCTTTCTCAAGGAGTAAGAAAGAAGATTATAAGAGCTCTTGAAGGGCGGTCCTACTGTACAGCGATGGAGTAATCCAGTCGTAACCGTTTACTAAGGTCAATGATTCAGTTGCCCAGGGTATATTAGGAGGTAGATCCCATCCACCCCATACTATTATTTATTTTGAAATTTTGTGTAGGCCTCTCAGTCATAGTCTAGATAATAATTAATTTAATACTTTTCTTTCTTTGTAAATACATAGGGTAGGTTGGTGTAAGTTTGCGCAATTTGAAATCAATCGGTCATACAAAAAAATCAGATGGAATAATCACAAGTTTCTTTATTTTTACTAATACTTTAGTAATCTGGCTAAAAGTTTTAAGGCTAATCATTGAGCAAATATAATCACATTTTGGTTAATTAACAAGAAATCACAACTCGGGATTTGCGCAATCTTATACACACCGGTGTGTAAAATTGCGCACGAAGGGCGATAAGATTGCGCAGTGATTTAAGCGGTAAATTATTTGCACAAATCGCATTTGAATACTCCGAAACCAAGGTAGTCTGTGCATTTTTCGTGCCACCACACCTGGCAGGCTATGCACTCTATCCAGTCTTCATTGATAGGCTCCCTGAATACTTCAGTGCAACATAATTTCTTTCTAGTTGAGGTTTTTGGTTTTTTAAATGTCTTCTTGGCTTGTTTTGATTTTTTTTTTTGGATTTGGCTTCTTTCTTCCTTCTATTTCTTGTTCCATCTGGTTTTTTAGGGTGAGCTACTAATGATGTCAGCATGTTTATGCTTTCGATTTGTAGCTTTCTTGAATTCAGATCTCGGGATTGGAATAATACTTCCAAGTGAAGGACTTATCGGGACGCTTCCGTTCATTTTAATTCCAAAACTCTGTGAAGGTGAATGGATGGCTGATGTATTCCGGAACAGCCTGCCACGGCTTCTATGGAAGAGATTATCGTGACTGGATTAGATGAAGCTGTAACAGACACCACAGAAGAGATTTCTGGGGCTTCTGAAATGCAATCAACGGTTTCTTTTCGTGAAACGAATTCTATAGTTTGAGCAGAATCGTTTTCCATAGCTTCTGCTGGTGCATCCTCTGCGGTCTCTACCGAAATGTCATCATGTACAAATTCAACTACAGTGCTATTTTCTGGGTTGTCCCGGTCAGTGACAGTGCTTGCCATAAAATCAGCATCCGTGAAAACATGAAATGAAAACGGGAAAAATGATCGCAAAAGCCTTTTTCAATTCCCACACTGAAGGTTGAGTCATATGTTCCTAGCTTTATAGCACATTTTTTTTGTGCCAATCGGTACCTCAGTGTTGATTCCGCCATCCCTTACGATACAGCCACTTGCTTTGTCCTTTTTTTATACGCTCACGAGCAATCTCGATGGTGGAAGGTATGAAAATTTGTCGGTCTTTCTTGGTTTTCTTGACATTCTACAACAAAATAAAGCAAAGAAAATTAAACATTCTACTACATTCATCATTAAAAATTAACAATACACAGTGGCGTGTAAGATTGCGCGCGCAACACTATCCAGCCTCTTAATGCGCAAACTTACACATTTGACCCCTTGCGTAAACATCGTGACAATACTGCCATCTCTTGGAAAGTTTTTGAAATACGTTGATAAAAATCGTAAGTTGGATGGCAAACACAAGTAAAACAAACAGCAAAAGATTGTAATTCCTTGAGGGTTTTTGTCAATCATAGTTGCAAAATGACAAAAAATTAGATCAAACGGCTATGAAAACTTTAAACTTACCTGGACTCGCCGTTTTCACAGTATTCTCAATATTTTTTCGGCAGCGCATACCGGCACAGACAGCAATCAAAACACGACTGAAGTTGGGTATCTGCGTATCACCAAAGCTGAGTAATGACGTATGCGCAAACTTATCGCCCGCGCAACGTTACACCAACCTACCCTACGTACTTTACAACACCCAAACACAGAACACACATCTATATTCATCACTGAAATATTTGTCCTGGGTGGGAATCGACCCCACAACCTACAGCGCAGAAGGCAGAGTTACTACCAACTGAGCTATGAGGCTTGTTGATAAGAGTTAGGCACTTTGATTACGGGATTACTTTGATTACATTATGCATTAGGCATAGCTCATTATGTATATAAACCGTAGATCATTATGTATCTTGACTGTAGTGTTGGTTGTCTCTCCGAGAACATGGTTTCGAATCCTGGGTCTTTGTGATCTGTAGGTAATGCGAGGCTCTAAGTGCATTCTTAGTTTTAGCCGCTGTTAGAGGATACTTCAATTTCTTCAATATGGATATCTAACGATGATGTCACCACATTGTTTAGCGCAAAAATGGTTTATACATCTTTAAATGATGAGAAAACAGAGAACAAATGTTTATATTCATATTTCCATTCATTTTACCGGATATCGAAGTATTAACATCAAGAATATTGTTTAGAATCATCAGGCGCGCTGTCTCGTGGTAAAGGGATTTCCGACTAAATCCAATTGACTTGAATATTCACGCAAACAAGATCAGGCAACCCAATAAAAGAAATGAAAACGTTTTGACGGAATGCTGTAGGACAGGGTTTTTTATTTGAAAATCAAATATTGTGATCAGACCAACAATCCGTAAAGCTCAGTTTTCTCATGAACATAAAGGAACGCTACAAAAACTGCCCTGCACCCTAAGACTTTCTTCCGACAATGTTATCTTAGCATATATTCCTCCGAGTCATCTTCAAACTTTAACGCTTCTATTGTGGACTCGTCAGTAAACAGTACTTTTGACCAAACATCATCATCCCAGTTTCGGTATGAATTCACAATGTTGCCCTGAGCTACTCGATGACCTATGGTAAGTAAGGGGCTCTGGCTGGAAATGTGTCCTTAAACCAGCCTTTTTAAGTCTTCTTCTCACTGTTTAGTGCCGAAGTAGACTGTCTCTTGCCGAACTCTATCCCTTTTCTCAGAACACGTTCACCAAAAATCGATCGTCCCGAGCTCTCTTGCAACCTTAAAGATTATATCTAAAGATTATAGCATCGGAAGAATAGTGGAATCAACACTTTTTTGTCGAGTTCCTCTAACATAATAATGAAAATAACAGGAAACCTTTAGCACAAATCATTATTGACTGTAATGAAATTCCTCTAATTATGTTCATATATTTTAACATTTTATGGATGAATTACTTACCGAAATACTTGGTTCAATTTAATATTCGATCTAAAATGTTCGCCACTCGAACCGGCAAGTCTGTAAAGGCTCAAGTTCAAGTAATGGCAATAAATTAGATTAAAGCCTTTAATAACTTATCATTGCTTTTGAGATGAACTATGTATTTCAATCGTTATTTAACATTATACTTTATTTTCACTCTGTGGTCTAGTGGTTCACCCACCGGTGTCAAATCCCGAGAAATCGAACCCAGGACCTCGATGACAAGGAGAAGTACAATATACTCGGTTTGGTTGTTGGGTGGTAGGATTTTATCCTTTATTTAGGCCCGCCTGGCTAGCTACCACCTTGTTACCTAATTCGGTCATCATAACAAACATTCTTGAAACGTTGTGTTCCGGCATTTAAAGGTAAGATAGCCAGTTCCTCAGTTTGATGAGGATTCCGGGAGAAGTGGACTTCCACCTTCGGCCTTATTATAACTTGATAGTCAGGTGAGATGAAGGCCAAGCACCTCTCAGTCGTACAATAAAAAATTGAGGCACCGCGTGGCACAAGGACGGGCTTATTTAGGCCTGCGAATTAGCACTGCTTTCAGCGTGGCAATGCGGACTGTGTATTGGTCGACTCACTATGGTTAGCTAACTATTTAAAATTAAGACGTTCCTAATAAATAGTTCGTTTTCAGTGTTTATTTTGTTTCTGCATTATAATAAATAGTTAGTTTAAATGACACTTTTTTTTATTGTGTTACATACTTATAGCTTACAACATTACATTATTTGACCAATGGTTCCATTTTCTAGGTGTAACTATTATTGGATCTTGGGTCGGTGGCTGGGCAGTACCCTTGGCCCTCGATATAATATATTCCGTCCATTATTGCTTGGTTTGCTTCCCGGATTTATCGGGACACCGCGACTTATCCACCCTGAAATACCCCTTAGCTGAAAATACGAAATCGTACGTTTACCTCTAGTCAACATAGGCTATATAATATTGAGTAAGATATGAAATAGACTCACTACTTTTTCCCGTTTCAGGATTCTTTATCTGATTTAAGATTCCTCAAAATGCCTCAAACTCTCACTCACAGCGAAAAAGCTAAAACCTTTGGGAACTTTTTGACCTAAAACTAGGGGATTTAATAAAAAAACAATATCACAATTTCATTTCACTTTCTAAAACAATTTAAAATCGTATTTTAATGTCAATCATAAAATAATTTATGAAAAGGTGAAATAAAAATTATAAAAAATCGGTGTGTAAAATAATTCAAGCTATATTGTTGATGGATCTATAAGCACCTAAATTTCGGGTACCTATTCGAAATCAAAAACGACGGGGTGTAGGAATGAAATTGAAAGACATGTGATGATGAAGCGGTGTTTATCCAACATTTATGGATTGATAAAACCTCAATCTAATGTGGCCTCACCATGAGTTCCCGTAGTTAAATCGTCTGTTGTGGCTGTGAATTGTGTGAAAGTGAATTTATGTCGGTTGTTTTCACTCTCGAGTCAATTCGTTGGCCGTTTGGCAGCACTCGGGTACTATCACTCACAGAGTGAGCTGTCATCTAAGCATGCACTACTATTTTCAATTCATACATTATGTAGATGTAAAAAAATATTTTCGAATACGAACATATTTTTTTATGTCTTGTACTATCACTTACAGAGTGAGCTGTCATCTAAGCATGCACTACTATTTTCAATTCATACATTATGTAGATGTATTGATGTACAAGACATTCATTTTACACAGCGCCACCTTGCCTCCAACTAAGCATAGCTTAATATGGGAACTAGTTACTCAGTACGGATAGAGTACCCATCTTTTATATCTAAACATACTTATTGTACTATACAACTCCCAAACACAGAACAAACATTTGAATATATTTAAGCTGAATCTGAAAGAGCATTTCCTACCAGTGTCTTCATAATTTTTGTAACTTTAAATGTATTTATTTTTATAGTAAGTGTGGCTTTTTAAGTAGGTGTGTATTTTATGATTCTGTAGAAAGTAGTGTATTTATATCATTTGTGTAATATGTCGTAAGTTTAAGTATGTAAGTTTATGTGAGTTATATTTATTATTAGAGTTATATTATATTTTACCTATATTTTAATTCATTTATTTGATATTAAGATAAGTACATATTTGTGTATACTTCATCCACCTGTTAATCGCTTTTCTCTTATCAAAGGTTTGCTGGAAGAAAACTCTTCATAGGGCTAAGTTCGCCTCTATACATGCCTTGTATTACACTTTTTTTGTGTAACAATTTCATGTGTACAATAAAGGATTACATAATTACAGAAACTCTATATTGATCCCAAAAATATATGTCCCGGGTAGGAATCAAACCCACAACCTATGTCGCAGCAGTTTTGATTAGCGATGGTGTAGCATTTCGCCTTCTGCTTACCTGGTTTCATGTTATGATAAGGCCGAAGGTGGAAGCATATTTTACCTGGAATCCTCAACAGACTGAGGAACTGGCAATCTAACCTTTAAGTGCCAGAACACAGCAATTTATAATAGTTATAACAATTTATAGGCAGACTTAAACAAATTCCTACCTCCAACTTAACCGAGTACAATATCGTATCCCCCGGGTATCTGATACTGAGCTGTGAGGCTTGTTAGACAAAGCAGGTAAGTAGTAGCACTGCTGCTTGTAAAACTCATGGTGAGCTCGCTGTATCTGTAGTTGCACACGCGCCTCCTGACGTCAGCGCCTGTGATCAATCATCGGCGTGGATAACAACAAGCTCAAGCTCTTATCATATTATCACACTGGCAGCTACTTTGGAATTTGAAAATATTATGGAAAGAAGTGGGAATAGGAAAGAGCTACATCAGGACAGAACTATTATGTATTTTGAGATGTGCGGTGTTGATTAGGATCAAGCATCCAATTACAGTCAGCTAAGGAAAAGCTTGACCCTTCTTAATTGACCAGCGGATGTCGTAAAAGCTGACTAAGGTATTTTAACAGAAGAAGTACCGCAGCAATATTCTAATTATTAAATAGCACCATTACTGAGATCACCAGTACGCCCGCCAAACGTGGTGATTACGGCAAAACTTGACAATTTTTAGAGGGTGCTCTGAACACAGTAGGTGTAAAGTGAAGTACTATAATAATAATAACGTTTTCATATTGAGCACAATTTTCATGTGATTCGTGACAATTGGTTCCATAGTTGGTCTACCTTCCACTTGTCAGATTGAAGTTACACCGATAGCCTTTCTATAAAAAAGAATGCTTAAAATACTCAACACGTTTTACATAAAAGTACTTACTTTACTTACTTATGTTTCATTATAGAAGAAGAACAAAACAGGGGTTTAAACCCCCGTTGTGCCTCCAAATAGCTTGCAGATGGAGCAATCACCTCTGTTTTTCCAAAGGTTAACTTGTTTTGCTATGCAAGCTTCTAGACAATATGATTTGTAAACGATCTTATTTGTTTAGGATTCCTTTGAATACCTCGAGACATTCAGTTTGATATTAGCACTGCTTATTGTGTTTTCATCATATTTTCTTAATAAACTATTTTTACTTGAAAGGTTTAGCGGATGATAAACAAAAAACTCACAAAATGAAAGTAAACTAAGTTTAATGAAATTGTAATGTGAATCTATTTCTCGGATGCTTTTCTAGTGTAGATGTGCGATGTGTACGTCATACGTCAATCACTTTTGTACGAAACGACTGAAACATATTGTAAGCATCGATCTTTTTAAGAGCCAAGTGATCTAAAAGTTTCGTACCATTATCCCCTTAGGTACTTAGAGTAAACTCAACACGTGAGGTATTAAAGTCTATTTACACATATCAGTCCCGAAATCGTAAAGCAACTCCGGTGTACGAGAGAAAAAAAATCTTTCAAATTTTCTCTTTGGCCGCTTTCACATCAGTGTCTGTTTCGGGCAAGCACAGAACAAACCACATGTAATTAAAGAGTAAGTTTTCTCCAACAAATCGATTTAATATTGTAATTTTTGTATGATTTTGTGTCTTGTTATTTTTCAATTGACGACAATTGCAAAAAAATACCTAAAACGCGACTCTAAAGTACCAGACCCAATAATGTAGGTGTAAATTTTGAGGCGGTAGGACTGGTTTGATTTTGGTTGGTGGTAAGATTTGTTTCAAGCCCGTCTTGTTTCGAGATGGTGGCTAGCTACCACCATCTTACCCCTCGTTTTCACCAAGGTATAATACATGTATTTTACAAGTTTTATGCAATGTTTTCGTTTCTCAAATACATGTTTTAAACTTACAATTTGTGAAAAGTACGATTTTCAGTCAGTGGATTCCGGTTGAAGTGCGCTTCCACCTTTGGCCTTATCATAACTTGACACCAGGCCATTTAGTACGAGGCCTTACCTTCGAGCATAAAAAATGAACATGTCTCATGTCGGTCCTGCGACGTCATCGCCACAGAGTTGAGTGAATAAACCCTTATAGTTGCAAAAAATCCACTTACATCGATATGTTTTTCTATTTTGGAGAGCCCAAGAAATATTTGATTCGAAATCTCGAGTTGGTAACTCTCGCGAGTGTGGTTTTACGTGGCATTTCGCTGACTTGTTTATTTCGTAAATCGTGGTATATAAACATAATGTTTTGCTGTGTCATAAAAAAAACACGCTTGTTCCGAAATTGTCGGCGAACAACCAACCGAGAGGGACTCAATAATAAACGCGTCAAGTGTGGACACGCACATCAAGGGTTCCGACCCACATTTCAAGGCAAAAATCATGATTATTTTATGGTATATGGTATGTTCCCTGTAATTTTAAGTACTACTACTACAGGACCATTCTTCACACAACGCCATCTAGCTTATTCTACTTAACTTCTTTTATTTCTTGTTAAAACAAGTGATACTAAAATCATAACCTTTTTTCGATAACATTTTTTCTATCGCTACTATAACGCAAAAAAAACGAAAATTTTCGCTCATGAGATACAGACAGTAAGACAGTAAGACAAATGGACGGACGGTCGGACAGCGGTGGCTTAGTAATAGGTTTTTATCATACATTTAATTAAATTCAATTACCTACAAATAAGTACTAAAGGGTTGACATAAAATATATAGTATGGATATGGGAAAACCTCCAATTGTTTTTTTTTAATGTTTACAGTGTATCTGACCTAAGAATCGGTGGCCGACGTTTGTTTTTTTTTTGTTATTTGAAATGGGTGAACTCGTGAACTGGGAATAACATTGGCCATAAGCACCATACCTTAGCAGACGAACTGTCTGCGATCTCGCCGGGGCCTGTGTTGTGACCGGCGGCGGTCACGTAGAGTTGATGGATAGCGGTTCCTGATCAGATGCGAGGCCAGTATATTTAAAACGTTGGGTCAGTACTGGATCCTGAGGCTTTCCTGGGCAATGATGACCCCAAAGAGCTTTTTCAGATACAGTGGTGGTCATATAATTAGAAACACCTAGTCATTTGATATTTTATAAAGTAACTAACTTCATAATAGCATTTAATTAATGTTAAAAAATGTACTGCTGTACACAATGTACATCAAATCTCTAGTTTAAATAGTACCAGAAAAAATATTTTGACAACCATAACGAAATTATATAAAAATATGTACGAGTATTACTGAAACAAAAAGTATCGGTATCATTAGGACTGGCAGAATGTACAAGAAAGGACTAGGAATATTGTAAGTACGCCTTTTTAAACAATTACTTAATTCTTACAAATGTTAATAACACACATTACGGAACGTTAACATTATTATTGTATTATTAAAAATGGGTAAAAGTAAAAACTGTAATGCTGCAACGAGAAAAAATGAAGTAAAAAAATGGAGTAACAGAAAATCGCCGATAATTAGGAATGATCCGTTAAGGTATTATTTAACGCCTTTACATATTTCAAGCAACATGGAACATCAGATAACGTGCCAAGAAAAGTAATGTAATGAATTTTTTGAAACACAAAACAATAATTACCAAAATGATTAGTTGTTCAGCCTGTTAGGCGTATTTTATTTAGATGCTAAGAAAAAGTTTCAGTTTCAAAAACTTTTGTATAACAAACATAACATTACCTTCATGCAATATATTGTATTTTGTATGTGGATCGAGGCATGAGAATTAATGGAGGTACATCGATGGAGTAACCAGCCGCCCTATACACCTCACTGGGGCGCTTGATGGCCAAGCTATAATGCCGAATTGCACCTAATTCAAGAAGAAGGAGAATAATGGGGGTCTTGTGTACCACTAAGCCACCCATAAAAACTCCAAGGCTGTAAATATCGCCAGTCGAGCTCGACACATAATAGATTGCTCCTGAGAAAAAATGCATTTACTTTTTATTATAAAATAAAGCTATCAGGAATGATCATTATAAAATTTCAGATAACCTAGAATATAAGAAATCCTGGCATTAGAAAAATGAATTTGCTCCAGTAAATAAATTGTAAAAATCATAAAAAACTAGCCCTAGGTTTTTGACTTTGACTTTGACTTTGACTTTAATATATTAATAACATAGATTCGCTTCTACCCTAATCGTTTACTGGTAAGGAATGGATCTCGTTACCCTCGTCTTCATGTCCATATAGTGAATGGGTTCCTCTTAGAAGAGCGTGTCTATCTTGGACTACATCTTCACTTGCTTTTCAAGTGAGCTGAGCTGGTGGCCAAACGCATGGCTTTCACTAAAGAAAAAACACGTTTTTTAATTGGAGTTTATATTCCATTGTCATAGAGTTCCATGCAATCTAGAAAGATTCAAGCCGAAGCTAGTTAAAAATAAAACTACGATCCTCGAAAAAACCGTTCTTTGAGCATACCAACTCGAATTTCCTAGATATAAAGGTAGCTATTTTTCATGTAAATTTGTAGTTTTCGTTTTGTTTTATTATTATTGTTAAATACCCCTACATTATGATGCATGTATTAGTTTGCGCACAACCTGAAACTCGCCTGGACTCGCAACGGATCGATACGGATATTATTTTCGATAAGTCCGTCCATTGTTTTACCAGTTTCACTTAGATTAAGTTTCTTCATTCTCCTACAATAAAGAGTTATCTATCTATCTATGAATATTTTTTATCTGTCCATCACCATTTAGTTAACAATGCTCCATTAAAATGATTCACAATGCTCCAAATACATTTCCGGTAGCAATTGATAGTTATTTTATAACGATGTACTGCCGTATTAAAAAAAATCGCGCTCTTTATTTTCCAGACCAATCAACAAATTCACAAGTCGCTATATCTTGGCTTGTTTGTCTGCTCATTGAACATATTTTCTTAGTTTATTTTCATTATTTATCTACCAATGTTTTGTTTTTAGTGATTGTATTTATGCATGCATTTCATTTTGTTTCGAATCCATTAAATATTTGACTTCAAGAGACATATATATAATCAATGTGAGCGCTTCAAATATTTCACACTTTCCGGATCCGGCCTTGCGTAGACGGTTGCGCACAAGAGCGATGTCAGAACATTTCAATTTATTGATGGAGGGTAGTGAACGCTATATCTCCCTTAACCAAAGTACAACCTAAATACGTTACTAAAAAAAAGTGGAACCCTTTCGAGTTAAAAAAATACATCCGGATCAAAGGACCAAAAAAAAAATACGAGCCTGGATGTACTTATTATCTTGGTAAAATATTAATACTGTACTATTGGTGCAAGTTTAAATTATGATTTGAGTCTTGAATTATTCATATGATTGACAATTGCGAACTGATCTATATTGGGGGCACAACCCGCCGCGTTGGCGTAAACAGCAACGCGACAATAAGTGCAGTTCAATGTATAACTAAGTAGGTACTTACGTAGTTCGTACAGGTAGGTATATAAACATTTTACGTGTTTTTATTTAATTAACCAGTCTAAGAACTTGTATTGCCACGCGTGGGGAATCTTCCCACACTCCGTTTCGCGTTTACTCGTGGTCGCCATTCGAGAATCCTAAATCCCAGTGGTTATCAGTTCTACGAGCTTAAGTACCTACATATAATTAATGAATAGCCATGATTGGTCACAAAATATCTGTTACCGACAGTAGGTATATATTGGTTTAGTTGTTTATGACTTCTATGTTAATTTGCCGATGTTATTTGCCTAGTTAGTAAGAAAATGTTTGGAAATTCTTAGAAAGTTTTGGAGAACCTATTAAAATGTTTCCTCTGAATATTTGATAAAAAGCAATTTATCCTTGTGATATCTTATTTCTAAAGGGATTTGGGATCGCAAAATTATAAGTTAGTGGATTTATTTATATCATCGTAAAATTTTACAGTATTGTTATAAGAGACAAAAACGCCTACTGAACAGTTATTTATTACTATTAAATCGTCGCTGCCTAAAACAGAAGTCCTAAATACAAAAAAAACAGGGCAGCTTCTTTTCTAGTGCAGGGGTGCACATAAAACTAATTTCAGGAAATACCTTCAGGATAGCGACGGGACAGTAACTAAGTCCCGGGTGTTTCACCAGCCATTTATAAAATGTCAAACTGACAAGAAATAAATAAATAGATGAATATTCTAGGAAATTAATCTAGCCCCAAACTAAGCATAGCTTGTAATATGGGAAAAAGATTACGGATAGAATACTTATATACTTTAAAGTTTTTATTGTTTGTTGGTATCCAAGTCCTACTATGCCTACGGTAGGTTGACTTGTAGAGTAAAAAGTAAAGTATTATTGATTGCTCGCTATTCATGTTTAACATAGGTGGTACTAATGTCAGATCAGGCACAATGTATTTTGCCGTACAACGGCGTACAATATTTTATTGAATTTTAAATACTAGTTAAAATTTAAAAGATTCAGAAAATAAATAGTAATTAATTCAGTCAACAATTTAAAAATAATAATGAAACCTACCAAATAACTATTAGTCATATAAATTGAAATGGAAACATGACAAAACGCAAAACAGGGTCTAAATTAAAAAATCCAATCATTAAAAAATTCTTCTCCCTCCCTGAAACAATGAAGTTGGTAATTCCCTTAATTTCTTAGGCAGTTTATTATAGATAGAGGAACCCATGCAGAAGATACTTTTACGCTTCAATTTAGTCTTAGATGATTCCCCACAAATTTTATATGAATCTCTTCTATTCTTCTTCTTTATTCTATTCTTCTTGTATTATCAGGTCGACAAAACAAGACCTCGTTATTTTTAACGAACATTGTCGTTTCTAAAATTAACGTACAAGCTACGGTTAAAATACTGTTGGTACTTTTTTAAATAAGGCACACACGAATCTGTCATTTTACGGCGAAATATTGCTCTGATACAACGTTTCTGGCCTTTAAAGATTACATCAACGTCGGCAGAGTTGCCCCAAAATATAATGCCAGATTAGAGGCAATCAATCAGGAGAGGGTTTCAATGTTAACTATTTGGTTGAGTTTATATATATATAGGATGTCTTTGCTAAAAGTTTTTTATGTGTTTTGTGGTCAATGTGCAGTCCTAAAAAATATAAATAGTACATTACTGCAATGGCCAGCAAAAGATGGTTTTAATAAACGAGTTTGAGTTTGAGAAGCCTCAGTACACATACAATGTCCATCAATGCCTAGTTGTGGCATTGATGGACATTGGCTAGTATAGTACTTTTCTCAAATAATGCGTGGAAATTGAAACTAATTAATACCTAGGCAGGACTTTTAATTTAAAAATACAATAATAATTACTTCATCAAATCAATGACGAACAACGAACAACAATATTTCTCCTCGAGTTCATTTGTTTTTTTTATATAAACAGCTTTCTATTTGCTAGCCAGTTCGAAATTTAAATAAAACCTTTGACAAATTACCTTCTTGGTTGCCATGTTTCCGAGTAAAAGATCGCTCCTTTTTTAAATTACACGACAGATATGAGTTTATATCTATGTAATTTAAGTGACCGCTAAAACACGACAGATGTATTTTAATAGAACTTTTGATTGCCACTGCTCGCATGTATTTGGCCAGTACAGCAATTTCGATTTAATTCGAAGGAGGATGTCAAATAAATAATGCTCAAGCATGTTTGAAAACAATACAGATAGATCAAGTGCACCTAGATGTGGCGGCACCTTGCGGTAGCGGAGCGGTATCTACACATAATAAAGGTAACTGCAAATATTTTTAATCAAAACATGCTTCGCTTCTAACAAGGCCTCAGGAAATTAAGCATTGCTGCAAAAGTCGACCTAAGTAACTTGTGCGGTGCAGCGTTCGAAGCGACAACAAGTCGGCCGCGCAGTCACACGGGTCAATTCGATTTTTAAAGGAACCTAGATGATTTGTCACTTTTTCTGTGTTCATATGGAAATATGACTATGTTGATTGACACACACGTCTTAAGGACGCATCAACAAATATCAATGGTTTTTAGATACCATTTAATAAACCAGGAAACACAACTACAGAGATGTCACGGTAAAAATTTACAGCTTATATATTCATCTACTAAGATAGCTAATAAAAACTGGGCAGTTCGATACAATATTTTCACATAAATACGTGTTTACCGTCGCAATAATTGATGAAAATGACGAAAAGTGGTGTCTGGATAGGTACATAAATAGCTGAATCCGCTGCATATTTTACAGTGAAAATTATATTAAATTGTGTCTTTTATAGTCCTCTATATGCCTTTTTTAATATCTTGTATTCAAATAAATTAATTTTCCAACTATGAGAAAAAATAGGCAGTCGAAAACGCACTATACCCTCCAAATTTCATGTCTCTAGGACAAGTAGTTTAGGCTGCGCGTTGATAATATATACCAGTCAGTCAGGACTTTTAATTTTATAAATATGAGCGAGAAAATATATTATTATAATAATAACAAAATGTAGACATTTTGTCAAATATGAAGGACATGACGTTTAACAAAATAATTGAGCCACAACATTCACGATTACAATCAACAATAAAAGCAACAAGGTTTAGGGTCGATCGTTTTAGCTTGGACACAGTCTGCGAACTGGCATTCGGGGCTGGCTGTACACGGCTGGCAGAGAGAGCAGGGTCTGGGTGAAGCGAGATGTCCCGTAGAAATGGCTTTCTTTTCAAAATGGAAACAATAGTTACCTGGTAGATACCCGATCATCTTCAGAGTGGTACCGGTGGAACTCGCTGTGGGCGTCCGTCCCGAACGACGATTCTACGAAAGGTTTCTTCCGCGACCGATTGCCGACAGCTACTTCATAGATATAGGTATAGAATAGAAAGAAGAAGAAAATAAATATTCGTGTAGCACGTCGCTATTGCTATTGCAAAATTAACACCTAGGTAATTTATTAGTTTTAAGTTTTCTTTACTTACTAACCCATATGGATTTTTACTTTTAATATCTGTAATGATATATACAACCTGTAACAGAATATGTGTACTATACAAACGTTGTTCCCCGAGTCGGGTCGGATAACCCCGTTGCCGAAACGGGATTGAACTTTGATCCTGTCAAAGTTCTGATACCAACAGCTGGTTTTTTGAGTTGAGACTACCCTAAAATCAGCTGTTTCTTAACTCGCGACAATGACCTCAGCTCTAGACACAGATGAGGCAACATAGCAGAAGGTCACAATCACAAAGAACGAAAAGCGCTTTCACTAACAGAGGAAAATCGTCGAAAAGCCTGCTAATGAGACAATCCATTACTAGAAGGTTCAATTTGTCAAATAAATAAGAATTTTATCTATCCGTTAGCTAAAATACAAAATAATCGTTCCTATAATGTACTTTTGTTCGTCTAATATCGCATTCATCGTCTTTTTGTAACTGTAGGTGCCTATGTAATTTATCAATGTGTATGTACTATCTAATTACCTACTTTCACGAGATGACTCCAAGTTCTCACTAAAATTGGTTCATCTCTCCTTAATATTCCTTGACACAGACAAATGCACAAAGAAAGCGCCTTACCTTTGACACTCCGCCACGGCGGCTTCGTCAAAGATAGCCGGCGGCTTCGTCAAAGATAGGCGGCGGCGCGTGCGCGCTGGCCGTCTCTTGGTCGGTCTCTTTGGGTAAACCGCCACTTTAAGTATTATTTTTAACAATGGTTCCGTACATTTTTTTTTATCTAAAACACATGTTACAAAATTTGTGTATTCAGAACATAGAATCTGTATTTTCTACTTTTCGTTCAGATGCTAAAATAAAAAGTACATACCTACCTAAAAAATATTTACTTAGGTACCTACGACTTTTTTCAGTTCAAACTCAGATCATTACAAGTAGAATTTTTGAGGGTATTATCTACTTAGCTCATTATCATTACTAAAAGCTAGGTACCAACATTTAGATAATAATAATAACGTAATTAGTGATTCGCACCGTGTTCACCTACGCTAATAGGTCATTCTAGGTACAATCTTTGTCTCAAGCTTCACTAAGGAACTAGCTGCAGGTAGGTAGTGCAAGGTGTGGAATACCTTAGGCTACTTATTGACACATGAAAGTAAAGTAATAGGTGCATGAAGGTCTAATTTGACTACATCTTCCGTTTTTATTTTTCGTAGGTAGTGTAAAAGAACCCTAAAATTTTTCGACAAAAATCAAATAGGTAAAAATCACTAGCCGAACCGAAAGTACTTAAGTCTCGTTTCGTTAACGGTTTGGGTTGGCCGGTGAGCAATTTTTCGGATTATCGTGTGTTTTTAAATCGAATTAAAGAAATGGAGACGTAGGTACAGTAATGCTGAATATTATAATATGATGTTGTGTGTTGGTGAAGCTCCAAATAATGATCTGTGTGGAGGAGCTGAACTCTTACCGTTGCTTTCGTGAGTAGGAAGACTCTTTTCGATGGAAATAACATAATGAATTTGTGCTTGTTTAAAATCGTCTGGTAATCTTCCGACCAGCTGATACCTACCTAAACAAGGTACGTACAAAACATACAACTTAGGTAGGTAGTCAATTTGTGCGTGTTTAAAATAGTCTTGTTATCTTCTTACCAACTGATACCTACCTACCTAGTACATAGCATACATGCATAGTGCGGTAAAGGAATAGGGTCGTCACTATTTATTGTCATTGAGAAAATGAAAAGATTTGTATGGGAAACTGAAAATGGGAATTCACTATTATCTCCCCACCACAACAAATACTTTTCCTGGTCCGAAAAGCCCCCCCACTGCTTAGTTCACATATTCTGTTACACCGTGTAACATGATATGTATATATATATATATATATCTTCAAGTATCAAGATATGTTTGTTTATGCATTAAATCGGGCGTCAAGTAGTTTCGATGTGTGCGTGGGCTCTTTGCTGGTAGTGTGCTGGCTTAGATACCTAAATTCGAAGCCGTCAAAAATGTAATTCCGTCTTTAACGACACTACCGAAGAAATTACTCCGTTATACGCTCGACCTGAAATTGAGATAGGTAGCAATAAACTTATATGTTTGGTAGCACAACAACTCATATAGCAAAAACTGGACAAGATAAATAATTCATGGGTAGGCAATCTGGTAAATAACTCTCTTACTCAGACATTTTTGAAATGGTGTCACGACAGATTAGGCATTTTTATGAGGCGCTTTTATTTCTGGTTCACTGATCTGTGCAATGTCGAAAATTACGCGAAATTCAAAAACCTTCAACTTTGTCACAGAAATAATATTTTATTGGAAGGACAAAAACTGTGTGTACTATTTTTCCAGAACTTGAGATCTAGCTTGTAATATATTTCATGTCTTTGGTTCTAATTTATAATTGAAATTACTTGAATGTATAAAAAAACATCCTGCTAACCTCTTGCGCGTAGTAAACTCTTTATACAGAAAGCTTATATTAAGTTGGTTATTAATATGAGTTGGTGTCTTTTAAAGCCTTTAAAACGATGATTATCATAAGCTCGTTTAACGAATGTTTAATAGTTTATATTGCTAGTAAGTATAAGTGTGAGTATTTATATCAATTTTGAAGTTAATCCGTCGGTATGTTCAACTTACCCGAGAAACCTTTGCAACCCTATCGTATTTGAATCGGGGTAGGAACCATTAATAATATTTACACCAAGTTTCGTGTTCCAGTTCCATTCTAGTAAAAATTTACACGCTAACATTTTAACCTTCTTTCACTACTTCAGGGGATGAGGGGAGATAAAAAGATTACATGATCGTTGCCAATGATGTCAATAATAATTATAGAAAGTATCTTCCGAATCCATTAAATTAGTTTTAACTTCATCTGCTCTCAGGATACACATAATATACAGACATGCACAAATGAAAAAAAACGAAAGGTTAGTGTTTTGTCAGTTTGTTTGTGCGTATTTCCAGAAAGGATTCACCTATTCGGATGTGTTTTACAATAATGTATATGGTTCAGAGCTGGTTCTTTCTATAGATTTTTTTGAAAAATAGATCTCGTTTTTGCCAAACCGTTCCTATCGCTCAATTGGTTCTAACGAAATACCACATGTTGAATTTGTAACAAACCCATTGTTAGTTTTTAGTAGAAATACCGACAAGTTCCCCGGGGGCATCAAATAATGATAAAATAGTTGCTTCGTTATTTTATATGCAACTGAATCAAAACTACGCAAATGAACATCGGAAAATATCGACTGGAGAACTCAGCATAGTTTTCACAAACATATCAAACGATATACTTATATATTTGAAGATAGGTAATACCGACGAGAGATCTATTCATACTGGCCGCGGGAACTGTGACAGTTTCCTTTTGTGAGTTTAGTAGGGCGGCTGCGTAAGGGATAGGTAAGGATAGACACATAATCAAATTACGAGCCTTCAGGGTCTCAGTCGAGTCACGTCCGGCGGTGACAGCCACAGTTGGGAACATTAATTATTATTATGGCGCTTTAATACAATAACGAGGATTATTTGATGTATCTGCTCTTTGTAAATGGCCTGTTATGGTTACCGTGACATTAGCTAAGTAATGTGATAATGGGCGGTCTTTTGGCGTTGGAGCTTAATTTTGATCGTTTACGCTTGGCCACGATACTTTATAAAGTGCCTGTTGAAAACATAAATGAAGCAAGTCACGGGTTGTTTGTTAAAGGAAAATATAATAAGAGCTATAGGTACTACTAGGTCCACTGCGTAGCAGGAAGTCCCTTTTCCACGATTTTCCGGCCGGATGACGCGGACCTGTTTAAACATAGACAGGCCTTTAATCTCAACGTATTGACAGAATTTAAAACTTTCAGAGTAAATAAATGGTCTATGCTCACAAATGACTTACTTATAAATAAAGGAGGTACCTACCGGTTCATTCATTCCATCGAAATTTGATGAATGGACAAATGTTTCCTTTGTTAAGCCAAATATAGCTTTACAACATACCAATATACAATTTTAATGTCAAACGTCGTAGCTTTAAGATGCTTTTTTTAATTATTTTCAATCATCACTCATATTTAATGTAGCCAGTAGTATATATAAGTCACCCCACACGAGTCTCAAAAGTTACGAAATAAAAAGGTCAATGATGTACCTACGATAGAAACCAAAGTTCAAATCATGTATATCCTCAATTTTGTAAATAGATACCTAATGTTGAATATTTAAATGATCATCCACATGAGATGTGGTCTACGTAACCTTCTGCTATGCGCCTCGCGGCAAGGCCATCATCAGAGAAAGTCACATTTGGATCTTTGTGCTCCATCCATACATTGTTTTTCCTTCTCTAATCTGCTAATTGGCCATCTGTAAATGTTGACAAAAATTTCAATCTGGTGCCTGAAAATTTAGCGCAGTATGAGAGGCCAGTCCAGTGTCTGTTATCTGGACAGCGAATCTTATCGCGAGATCCTGGATGCTGTGTCGTCTCAGTCTTGAGAACGTAAGGCTCTCCTTATGTTCTCAAGACTGAGCTGACTGAGCTGACCTTTAATCCTTGCAGTTGAACAGCTAGTACATTTCTCTACTTGTTCAGCCTTAATTGATTGTTCAGTATGGCTGTATTTCATGATTCACTGTTCTCAATATTATATCTATGTGTACATATACGTGTTGCTGAGTGTTCAACGTGTTTCTAATCGTTTTGCTCTGTAACCTTTCCAATATTTCTATATTGCTGCTACTGGCTCTGACAGTTGGATCCCGTATATCCAAATAGGTTTGGCGACCATTTTTTCGTAGGTTCATAAGTTAGGTACATTAGATGAAGTAATCCGCAATTAGAGAGGTTATGATTGTTTTATAGATGGCCATTTTGCTGTCAGTTGGGATTCCAATCAGCCAATTCTGGGCTACGGATGGTGGTTTGGTCTTTTCGCCATGTGAGTCTGCAGTCAAGATGCATTCCCGGGTACTTCGCATTATCCGCCCTTGTTCGTTGTAAAGTAAGATAGGTGGGCATGTCTTACTTTACAACTAACAATCATGTTTTTCGTCTGAGAGTGTAAGTTACTTGAACAGATTTTGTCATTATATATAAGTTAGTTCGATAAGTGGCGCTAAAAACGCCATTTATCAAACCAATCTTGAGAGAGATATGATTTTGAAGGTTTCTTGATGCAGTTTCTGGGTTTTTGTGGACAGACAATTGATGACACATCTATATTTTATCGTGCGTAACGGTGAATATCTGGAACAACATTGGTGCCAAAATTCTGCCCTCCGGATTTGTTTTCATGTAGTTTTGATAGCTCGTTATTGTACTTAACTTTAAAACATCTGTTTTCAAGGAATGATTTAATGATTTGAAAGGAGGAGTGGATGTTTTTGTTTTATTTTGAAGAGTAGTCCCTCGTGTAACACCTGGCTGATGTCTAGGAAAATGGCAGAGCAGTATTTTTTATTCTCAAGCTTTTTGTTTTGTGTTGACTAACCGATGAATTTGCTCGATCGTTCTGTGTTCTCTAAATCCAAATAGGTGTTTGGGTAGCGTTTCTTCGAGATGTAGTCTTATTCTAGATAATCATATATTTTGAGCAGTTTCCAGTAATAGGTTACAGGCCTATGGGTCCGTATGAAACTACTTCTTGTGCTGAATTACCTGAATTCAGAATCATGATAACCTGGGAAATGTCTATGACCAATCGTGTATTAACGCGCCGGCGTTACGATAGGTACTTCAATACGATGATTCCATGCAGATATCGGAACGCGGGCGCGTTAAGACACGATTTGTCATAGTGAATACGGGACCAGGTGAGCGGTTTAAAACTATCTGTGTGTTGCGATCGCGTTTCCTTTTTTCTTGTCAGATCCGGTATCGTATTTGGGTTTATAAAGGGGCTATTTGCGTTTTCGGTCATTTATGTTAAGATTCGTTTTGCAGAGCGAGTAGTTTGTATCGCATGTTCGAGTAAGTTTTCTCAGGTTGTCATTATTGAGATCGCTAATTACGGTTTTCAGTTCTTGGGATGCTCTGCTGGCCGCATTATCTCCTGGGAACCTAATTTTGTGCAAGACCTTGCGTCGACGACTATACGTTGTTAAGAAATCGTATCTGCTGTGAGGGGCGGATAAACGTGTTCCTTTCGGGACGAATACTTTGCGCTTGGGTTGACTAGCGCACAACGATGTGTATTATCCTGTTAAACCACTCGATAGCTTCTTCAACTACTTTGATCTTAAGAGATATTTGTGCTCCATACAATAGGGAGTTTCATATGAATAAAACTTATTTTCTGATGCTTTGTTTCATTTTTGTTTTATTGTCGTAGGTATGGTTTCATACCATACATCATTGTGTTTACAAACGGTATGATACACAAATGTTTGTCCATGGTGGGAATCGAACCCACAGCGCGATAGGCAGAGTTACTACCAACTGAGCTATGAAGCTTGATTTGACGTGTTCCGTTGGTTCGCGTGAAAGCCTGTGTCTTCTGGGAAGCTCGCTCCATCATAGAACGCATCCTTGCTCTGGCCTGAAGCTAGACAAGTAAAAAGGTCAAAAACTAGGGTTAACACGACGATCTCGTACTATTTTCTGTAAACTCCGAAGATCACAAAACGGGTACAGCTTCGGGGGTTCAGCAGCTAAATGGGCCAACGATATTCATAAATAAATAAATTTTACAAATAATTTACGTATTTAAAAACTGTATAGTCCAACACACTCAAAAAAAAAACTAGTTTTGTGGATATAACTTTAGGATATAAACGTACCTATATCGTAATACACATAGACAGATTATTAGCGTCCACTGCTCGACAGAGCCTTTTCCAAAGCTGAAGGGTTTTGATCGCAGTAAAGGTGTACATAATACACAGGAGGAAGCTGTATATCCTTCTGGTGAGTTCCCTTAGTAGGCTTTTATGACATCCATGGTCTGAGTTAGAGGGTTCGATTCTTAAGCCGCGACCGTCACGGCAGTACGAAACACAATTTTCAAGGAACTTCAATATTACCCATGCGATAGGTATCTAATATTATCTATTACTCTATGAAGTTATCCCGTAGGTTAATAAACACACTATAACGTTGTACCTATCTCGAAAGTCCAGAGTTTCCATATATAGGAAGTAAATCAAACGCTCTCCAGGGTATGTATGTTCACAGAATAAATAATAGTACTAGTAGACTTTTATGAACCTTTTAGTACAATTACAATTGTAACATTGCCGCCCGTGCCGCCGGCCAGCTTAGGAAAATACAGCCTTTCCTTTGTGTTTTTACTGCTCGTTTTATTACTGTGAAATTGAAATAAAATATGGATTCATAATTATGATATCAAATATAAATAATTAATTACGTACGTAACGTAAACATTTCTTTCGTTTCGATGGAACAGAAGGAATATAAAAAAAAAATGAAACATGTTTAGACAGACAAAATGTGCACTCATTTATCTGAAATATCTACTTTGTTCATGGGGTATGCATATGTTTATAAATATACATACCTAAGTAGATATTTCCAATACAAAAGCAATGTTGTTCATCAATTAATGTTGTTGTTTGAATAGCCATTAATTGAAAGACAATACTAGTTGTAATAGAGTGAAGTGAGTATGTTATAGTTCTCCGGAGAATAGTAATTATGTAGGTAAATAATAAACAGGTGCCTACTAAATATTTTCGTAATAAATTGTCTCCGCCTATGCCTCTGTTTACTTTATATTTCCAAGAAAAATGTTATCAATTTCCAATTTGTGTAGGAACATGGGATCCTAATCCGTTATACAATGTTTCCCTGAAAATGAGATATCCATTTTAAGACGAGACAGCCTAGTGAAACAAAGTAAATTTATGTGGTGAATGGAGTAGCACGCGCATTCTGACATCGGTCTCCGGGTACTGAGGCTTCGAAGCGAGAGGTCGAAGGGCGCCGAGACGTGATTACCCTTACAATGTTACTAGAGTTTCTTCCTAACATATTTATAGGAACATACGATAAAAATGCGGTTCATTTAGTATCACGCCACAACTGCGCGATATTGCTTTCTGTTTATTACAGACACCCAAATGACCGTGGACCATAACGAAAGTATTAGGTATTGTTTCTATATTGCTATCTGCTTTCATGTCCTCGATTCAGCAAGTCTCACAGCTCAGTTGGTAGTATAGCTGTGCCTTCTGCGCTGTATGTTGTGGGTTCAATCCCCACCCTGGACAAAAATTTGTGTGATGAATAAAGATGTTAGTTCTGTATTTTGTTCTATTGTATCATAAGTATGAATAACCAAATAAAAGTATGTTATATTCTAACCGAATTACAGTTTCCATATTAGGTAAGTACAAGTTTTGCTTCGTTTGGGGCTAAAGTTGGCGGTCTGTGAAATTAATGTAGATTTGTACTCAAAAAGTGGGTCTTTTTTTTATTAACGAAGCTGGAGTATTGTATGGGAAAGAAACCACAAATAAAGCAAAATTGCGTCATTATTTAGTTTATACCTGCGATTTTTAGCTAATTCGACCAAAGCCCAATAATTTAAATCTCACGGTTTTTGTTTGTGTTAGCTAATGAAATAAAGCAGCATTGTTGCTTCAATAATGCTGCTCAAAAAAATCATTAACTAGACATAAGTTTTTTTTTATGAATAGGTACTAGTTTTATTTGAATTTACTTGCAGCATTGTTGCTTCATTGTTAGTTAATGATTTTTTTTGTGGGATTACGACGCGCTGGTTTTCGAGCGACAAGGACAAGGGTCCTAGAATCCTTCATCAAGATCGATGCGATACAGCTCACGTAAAGCCGAGACAAGTGTGGGGATGTTTTTGAAAGACACATCCTCCCGTACTCATTTGTCAGGGCTTTCCTAATGTTCCACAAGACACAAAGCATTGATAAAATCTACTCCGCTCTCACGGAATTATTGTCTGCGACCAAAAAACGCGGCCCAATATTTGCTGTGAGGTGAAATGATTTGGTATGGTTATATACCATACTAAATTCTAGTTGTTGTTGTTCGTGCCGAAGGCAAGTCCTCATCATATAATCACTAAAGTTGGTCACCCCATTATCACATTTTTGTTTAGTCATGCGGATATTAAGGAATGTCCCAGTGCACCACTGGAGTTCACATTCGCATTGAAACATTATCAGTCGTATATTTCGAAATAGTATGGCCAATTCAAGAAATAATGCTGGCCTGATCGGATAGAAATTAATGTCTTTATTTTTTTTTGTCCACAGTATATTTGAATACCTATCTTTTTACTTAAATGACAATGCCTAATACAAATCAATAGGGATTCGTGTCATTATAATTCGACTCTAAGGTGCGTTTGATAACGTAATCAGATGTGGAAGTTACCTATTTATACAGCGCGTTTCGTCGAATTGTGATAACATGGCAGTTCTTTTAAGCTGACACTTTTATACAGTTTCATAACTTCCACATCGCCTCTGTATTGTGGTATACATTGAATTTTCTCTAACTTTAGAAAGTTTAATGCTTTATGGAACTTTGATCTTAAGCTTTCAACCCAGGTGACAGTTACTTTTTGCGTTTTTGTCGTCTCTCTGACCTCAGGCCATTTGCTAAGAATAGCGAAAGCTTCTTGATGATCACCACATAGTTTTATTGTTTCCGGGTTGGTTTCCGCATCTTTTTTTATTAGACTATTCGAAGTGCCAATGTTGCGATGCAGCTGGCTTATTTTAGAAACACTTGTTGTTTTACTGTTCTTGCAAAGGTCTGATGATTTTGACGACTGAGTGGATAGCTGACGGTGCTTTCGTAATCCACTACCAACTTGTACTTGTTTGGATCGCCAGTCGACATCAGAACATCTCAAACTGCACGACGGTACACAAGGGTTTTCAATAATGGTGGTGTGATTTTCCACATTGCTTTCCGTATAGTCACTATTTTTCTGATCATCTTTTCTTCCTTTTGATGTAGTTTCAGATGAAATAACAATTGTTTGTTGAGTGGATTCATTTCTAAAGAAATGTTTTTGTAGTGTGCTGATAAGTGTTGAAGATGGATCATTTACAAGTTCACCAATACCCCATAAAATATTAGACATTGAACAAATAAAACTCTAGGTACATAAAAGCCAAAAACTTATTAAAATTATATACAACAAATCACATTTATGTGGCACTATTCTGGTACTGGCACAGATCAATTAATTACTAGTATTACTGGCACTGTTACTGTTATACTCTTTGTCTGGCATCTGCCATTGTTGTACTAACTCATTATATTTTTTGATCTGCCATGTGTCAAACTGTGAGAAAGCGCAACCTAGAAAATTTAATCTGTGTACAAAAATGAAATTTAGCAATGAATTAACTTGAATCGTTTGCTCTTATGAAGGTATGAGTGAACAATAATAATTCAAAGTGTAGCTTATTGTTGAACGAGCTTATGCTTGTTTGATTAGCTAAGATATTTTCAAGTTGGGAGCCGGATCTGCTGGCGGATATTGTTGCTCAGCTGAGAAACTTTGAGAACGGAGTTCGAGTAAATAGCGGCTCTCAATAAAATGGAATTTTAACATTAAAACAGTATTTTTGTATTTTAAAACATTATTTTGCTGTTAGTTAGCCAAGCACGTAACCTTATAAGATATTAAGGAAATTATGTTAAGATAGGATGCCTCATCGCTAAAAGAATTTGGAACGTTTAGAATGTTATAACTGAGAGTGAATGAGCATACCTCGAGTAACTCGATCGTATACTTGATACATATTCATTAGTTTTATCGATGTATTAGGTAATTTATCACCAGCTTTTTTTGTATGGGTCTCTTGACCTCAAGATCAGTTGTATCAGAGAACAGTGATTCGGATAAGTAAGTAAGTAAGTAACTAACTAACTAAGCCTCCCATGGATAGTCGACTAAGGGCTACATCTTCAAAGTGGGTACCAAACAAGTAGAGAGATCACCGGCCCGCATGCTATTGGACAAGATCAATTGTGGTGATGTCATGACAAATTTACCCATTGCTTTCGATAGAAAGCTCGAGACTAAGCCCGCGTCCATTATAAATAGTAAACATCATTATCATCATTATGATGTTGATGATTTATCTTAAATACTAAAATAGTCAAGCGATATCAAGAAAACTTGTTTTGTCTCTCGCCTCCACCACTCAACTCCACTTACACAACTGATATTTCATTAAAGCTATAAATCCTTCACGAGCCTGAGAAAAACTTTAAAATTAAATTAAATTTAAGCAAGAATCAACTTACCTCAAAGAATAACTACAATTAGTGGTTTTCTTTGTACATTTTCAAATTTTCATTTTTCAATTTTCAAAATCAAAGAAAACTTGCTTTAGAAACAGTAAGTCTTTTATTAAAATACGGGTTGATACACAGTATTTTTATTTGTAATGTAATTATATTTTTTGTAGGTATGCTTATTTTCTCCTAACTAATATAGTACACAGTCGTCTTTTGGTCTCACGAAAAAGCAACCCACTATACTTTTTTTTTTTTTACGACGATGAAGCGCTTGGCTTTCATCTCTCCTGGTTACAAGTAAGATAAGGCTGAAGGTGGAGGCGTACTTCACCCGGAATCCTCAACAATCTGAGGAACTGTCTATCTTACCTCTAAATGCCGGAACACAACAATTTTACAATTGTTATTATGTCGACATAATTAGGTAAGATGGTGGTGGCTAGATAGATAGACTCAAACCCAGGACATCTGGATCTGAAATCGGTGGGTTGAACCACTAGACCACAGAGGCGGTTAAGTTCGGTTTTATTATTTCTGATTATTGTTAATTAGTGATCAAATCCAAAATACATACACACATATAAGAACTAGCGCTTTCAAGAATATTTTATTGTGCGCACTGCAAGAACTTGGATTAAGCTCCCAGCATCTGTTTTCTGTGTTACGACCCTAATGTCCTTCAAGAAGAAATTTAATAGGCACCTTCTGGTTGCTCTTTCGTAGATATCATTTTTACCTGTGTAAGTTTCGTGGTCAAAAGCTGACCCATCTTAAATAGAAAATAAATCGATTAATGTATGCCTAGGTAGATACTAAGCTTTCTACGTGTTAGCGATACCTACGACACTTACGTTAGATTTTTCCGTGACTATAACCGTTTTGTTTCAGGATCTTTCGAGAAAGGTCGGGACCTAATGGCCGGTCTCGGGTAAGGTTTTATCTCTTTCCGCCAGAACACAACCGGATTATTGCAAAAGTTGCAAAGAAATATCACTCTGTTCCTGCGTGATACGATTTACCTTTATCGTATTTCAATACATACACTCATACATTGTCAATCGCCAGTTTCCCCCTGAGGACTTAAATAATAGCCTCAAATATGAATAATTAAATACATAAATGAAATGGAGATTCAAGAATTGCCCATAGTATATTACAGGTTATAATGGAAGTCCTCTGTATACCTACCTATGTAGCTCTCAAGCTACATACTAAACATATTTGGTAATTACAATAAAAATTGCAATGTTTCCAAAATCTATAGTTATTAATAAAAAAGTAAAATGTCCATTGTTCGTATAAAATTCCTTCTCCTCTTAAGATTGATTAACATTGCCAAAGTAAACTTATGATACTGAAGGTGTACTAACACTAGCATTATTCTTATTATCTCATGATAATATTCATAAAGAGGAAAAGTTTGTAAGTTTGTACCTATCTTAGCTTACAAATCAAATCAAAATACAAATTATCTACTTGTCAGATCTCAAAAAGCCTATCAACAATCATTCGAATAGACTTTCGGGGTAATAGACAACATATATATATATATATATTGTATTGTACGACGAGGAAGCGCTTTTAGTGAAATTTTGGTGCATAAATATTTTCATGTGACATTTTAAATGAAAATACTCATATATTCGTGTAGAGCGTTTTTTAACGATCAGTTTTATGCGGGCACCGACGCGGATACAGCTAGTGATTGCATATTTTTATAGACACGTGAGTGGTTAGCGAGGCTACTTTCTCATGAATTTTGAAATCAATTGATAATTGTCAAATAATAAATTCAAAAATTTTGTAAAACAAAAGCTATCCAGGAAAGCTTATTATAAAATTTCAGATTACCTAGAAGATATGCAAGCCTGGTATTAAAAAAAATAATTTGCTCCAGTGAATAAATTGTAATCAGTATTAGATAATTTTAAGCTATTGTAGATCACAAAAAAAAAGGTAGCCCGAGGTTCTTGCCTTTCTCTTTGTGTGCTGGTCGCGATTCCGAACAAGCGGTAGATTTGGCGTTTCAAAGTGATCTTAAAAATCTTACTGAATAAATTTGACTTTGACTTTGACTTTGAAATAGTTCTTCCATGTAATAAATTGATGCTTATCTCCCAGTATTTATTTTTAATTATTTATTTGGTGAAGGCTAAGCGTTTGACCAGCAGCTTACTTGAAAAACAAGAAAGTTGTGGGCTAAGATGGAGCACGCTTATCGAAAAGAAACCTATTCACTCTGGTCTTAAATACTCCAAGATTGTACTAGCTTTTTCAATAATACCTACCAGTATTATTGATAAAGGTAGAGGCGAAACGATGAGTTCGGCACAACGGAACATTTACAAGGTACGGGTTGTAGCCTGCCGTACGTCTGCTAGTCCAGTGGTGGAAAGGGGATGGAGAATTAGGTCAAAGATTAACCATATCTGTGTTGTAGTGGTTCGACTACTGGTGTCAGATCCAGAGGTCCCGGGTTCGATCCCCAGGGGAGTTGTTACGATATTGTGCTTGGTTTGGTACCTTGTTTAAGTCCGCCTTGCTAGCTACCGCCATCTTACCTAATTCTGCCATTATAACAACAATTCTAAAATCGTTGTGTTCCGACATTTAGAGGTAAGAGCCAGTTCCTCATAGTTAATTGAGGATTCTGGGTGAAGTGCGCTTCAATATTCGGCCTTATCATAACTTTAAAAAAATGGTGAACTGAAGGCCAAGCTCATCCCCGTGGTACAGTCATTAATAAAAAAAAGATGTCGGAAGCTAAAGATAAGTGGAATTTATACATCACAAAAATGTTTGCGGTTATCCTTATTTGCAACTCATATCGGATTGGAAACTCGTCGAGCGATATGACGACTTGATACCACTGGGTATGAATGCACTCTAGAGTACAATTCAAAATCAACAGCCATTATGATATCTTTGGCTATGCAACACGAGATGCAGCCAGTGCTTCATGGCTTCTTACCGCAAATACCACATTCGGGGTTTTAGTTACCTTTAATTTTTTGTACAATGTGTTTTGTTTTCATTTCAATAAACAATATTGAAAGCTCTGCCGTATTGCACGTCACTAAATAGATTGTTTTATGGTAACATTTATACTTAAGCACAATCACATTTAGACCGAATTTCGAGTTTCTTGGTAATCTAAATATTTATTTAAGCTGTTTACACAGCGTTACTGCGTAGAATCACTTAATTATGTTTGATTGTTTTCATCTCCTGATATAAGTGTTGAGAGAAAAGAGAGAAAATATTTTATATGCGGGAATTTCGTTCAGAAGCTTATTCTCATAAGGATAACCTTGTATTTTGTTTGAAATAAGAAAATAATAAAAAGGCAACGGGGTTTTACTGTTTACCATAGAGGATATAAAGTTAGTGGGTGGTTACTTTAACTGTTTTTTAGTGCTTCGTCGTTGATTTTTCATATAAATCTCCAGAATGATTTGAAAGGAAAATACAATTCCTAAAGGCATTGTTTGCTTTGAGTATCAAACGAACTTTAGCCATTAGCCGTAACTTTCTGATTCGTGCCTTAATTGTTTACATCATGAATGCCTCGTGAATTACCAAACATTGATTAAAGGGCGAATCGATAACTGCTCTCAAGTTACTAAATAGCAAATAAAAAAATTGTAGCTAATAAATAAGTAAGCTTTGGTTTCTAACATATATTATATTATTTATGTTGAACTAGGTATAAAGTGTGAATCACATTACCAGTGAAATCAAATTTATTTATTAACGTTGTTAATAAATAAATTTGATTTCACTGCTAATTAGGTGTGTCAGGTACG
This sequence comes from Venusia cambrica, assembly GCA_951394065.1. NCBI lineage: Eukaryota > Metazoa > Arthropoda > Insecta > Lepidoptera > Geometridae > Venusia > Venusia cambrica. The sequence goes on along the minus strand of OX596060.1, from coordinate 7,680,795 downwards.
TTATTTTTGCTTATAATATTATAATTATTGCTTATAATGTAAGAGATAAGTAAGAGATATTTTTAGCATTTGCCGTCTTTTAAACATAAAGTAATACAATTATTGTGGTATTTATGTGTGCAAAAAAGCATACATTTATTAATCAACTTCTACCACCTATTATTGTTGGCACCATTTACTAGTTATGAGCATCTATCTTCTTCTATAATCTATAATATTGAATGTATGTATGTTTCAAATGAACTCCAAAGCGACTCAACCGATGTTGATGAATGTAGGCGTTATTTAGATTAACCCAGTGAGTAATCCTATGATGTTTGGTAGCGATGGAATTCATTTTTTTTTATTTGGAGAATATACGCAAGTTAAACTCCCTTTCACGTACATGAGAACGTAAGAATACAATAATGTAATTAGCTTTGCAACCATCGGGTCCATACCCGAGGATCTATTATTTATTCTGTGCCCGATCTAATATGTATTATGGTATCGAAATTCAAGGTCAAAATAATGTTTGATTTTATGGTTTTTACCTAATTACATTTCTCATTATCGACACCAATGGAAGATTAGGGGAAAATGGTCATTCGTTTGTCAGGTACATATTTTGCTATGCTAGTCTCGTTATAAAGTGATATGGGTATGTATATTAATACAGCCAGTCAAGAGAGTGTGGAATAACAGAAGGTTTATTGGCTTCTGTTCTATGGAGGCGAGTTCTTTGTAGGATTACGATCAAGGCTTTACCTGTGGTTTCAGTTCAACATACGTTAAGGTATAATGCCGACTCTGAAGAACAGAAACCAACTGTTACATAATATCATGTTATATTAGTAATACATCATGGTAATCATCATCCGAAGCTTGACTGCTGGGTTGTGCACGGACCCAATATTTGTACAGCATCGATTTCCTAGAGAATGTGATTCATCATTTCCATTTAAGTATTAAAATTAATATTATGTTAAAACCTCTCAATATTAAATTCCTTGGCATATTAGTTTATTAATTACCTGTTCTCTTTCTATTCTTAAGATTTACCGGTATAAATTCAGAGATAGCCAACTACAGATGGTATATGACGAAATTGTATTTAGTCATCATTTACCCATGTAATCTTGGTTAACCGGTAGATTACTCCTGTTAAGCTAATTTGAACTGTAAATGTCCGGAAAGACATCATTATTCCTTTTTATTAAATTTATTGAGTATGAAATCATTCTTACTTTTGTTGAGCATAAAAAAGGCAACTTTTACTTAATTCTGATATGTGGAAACGTGTGTTTTTGCTTTGATTGATACGGGTTTCGCATTTCTTCAAAACGGCACCTCAAAATTAGGATTTACAGAACGTAACAACTATAATCATCCAAGATCACATTAGTAAGTGTCCGAAATAATTTATGAAAAATTTCGGTCATTTTACGCTTGCGGTCAACCTGCAGTTTAACCGCACTAGTATTACAGAAATAATACTACGATACAATCGATACAAAATTATTATTCCCTAACTTTACATAAAAAAGGAACAAAGTATAGGAAATTAGTAATTATGCTATAAGGTATCGACGTATGCAAGGTATGCGACAATAATAAGGATGTACAAAAATGGAACCTCTACCACTATTATATATTCTATGCCTCAACGATTTTTCGCAGAATGTGATTTTTCGCTGGTTTTCGTTTCTAATGATTATTCCAAACCTACGTTTGACCAAAGCTCAGTAAACGGACGGAACTGGATGTGACGGAATCACAAAACAAATTAATAGTATGTCGTTCACCAGACTATTTCCGAAGTGGAATATTACAAATTTCCTGAAGTTAAGGTCGTGCAGAATGATTTGTGTGTTGAATAATTGTTTAGGCTCTAGGAAACATGCAATTGGTTTACCTACTACTGATCAGTCTTGCAAGAATTTCAGTTGCAATTGTTTACGCTTTTTAACCGCCTCTGTGATGTAGTGGTTCAACCCACCGATTTCAGATCCAGAGGTCCCGGGTTCGATCCCCAGGGGGAGCGATATTGTGTTTGGTTTGGTTGGTGGTAGGATTTTGTGTAAGTACGCCTGGCTAGCTACTACCCTTTTACCTTACTCTGTCGCTATAATAACAATTCTTAAAAAAAAATTGTGTTCCGGCATTAAGATTCCGGATGAAGTGCGTCTCCACATTCGGCCTTATCTCAACATGTAACCAGGTGAGATGAGTGCCAAGCGCTTCCTTGTCGTACAATAGAAATAAAAAAAGGCTTTAGAAAACATGCAAATGACAGGTAAACTAGTCATTTTTGCAAGGATTAAGAGAGATAAGAAAGTATTCCCGCATCAAAACGATTTGTACCTAACCTTTTAGTTGATTTATCAACAAGCTTGTGATTCCGTGTTTGACATGAATATTGAAGCCAATGATTAATTTGACATCGTTGAAATGACAATCTTGCCTGGAGCAAATAGTTTACAAATAATCCTATTTCATTAAATTTTATTGATTATTTTTGGCACTAGGCCACTTACAAGTTGACAAATTTGTAAAAAAGTATCATTTTGACTAATTTTATGACAAGTGCTGTTTATTAAAACAATGGTTTGGTTGGTGGTAGGACTTTGTTTAAGTCCGCCTGGCTAGCTACCACCATCTTACCTAATTCTGTCGCCATAACAACAATCCTAAAATTGTTGTGTTCCGGCATTCAGAGGTAAGATAGTCAGTTCCTCAGTTTGTTGAGGATTCCAGGTGAAGTGTGCCTCCTCCTTCGGCTTTATCTCAACTTGTTACCAGGTGAGATGAAGGCCAAGCGCTTCACCGTCGTACAATAAAAAAAAAACTTCTATGAAGCTTCTATTGGTGGTAGGATCCCGCCGAAATCCGGTGCCAAACGGTTAGCCGTGTTCAGTCAGTGTGCAGGGGAGACCCAGAGCCCTCTGGGAAAGCTCGCGCCATCATGCAGACATCATCATCATCCTTGCTAGAAAAGACTAGAGTTCAAGTGCAAGCCCATCACATATTACCAATATGGCGGCCGCCATTCTAGAAGGTATAATAAAAGTGATTTAAATTCGTTTTACTTGCCTAGGAACTAGATACTTATGATACAGGTAAGTTAGGTACTAGTTGAAACCAGAAGGTAATTTGTCAATATTAATTTTAGTCCACCCCTATACACGTTTTGTGTCGATTATTTACTGTAAGTATTATTGTCGATTGGGGGAGGCGTTTGTTCAGTAATAGACGTGTGTGAGCTGATATGATATTGATACTAGTATTTCGCCCCGAACTGAGATCTCGTGATGTCTGATTTGGATATTTAACCATGGAGATTATTTCTCAAATAGAACGTAATAAACCAACGATAAAAATTTGCTTTCATTACATACACCATACCTATGCACTCTTTTTCTCAATCTCTCTTTATTCACCAGAGTGATCGAGTCTCTCTCGTTGCTAACTCTCATTATATGCAAAGCCAAAATGAGAGCTTGCAAAGAGTACCACACCAGCGCCTGTACGTCATAGTAGGTGGGTAGAAAACATTTAGTCACCCCGTATTAAGATTGTGAACAATAGTTGATGTCGTTTTGAAACGTGCTCTCAAAACCGTTGCCTTAGTTATCGTGGTTAAAATATCTACCTCTTCAGCCCACGGATGTCGTAAAGACAACCAAGGGGCACATTCATAAAATATATATTTAACTTTTTAATAGGGGTGGAGGGTAAACCGCTTGGTATGGTCTTATAGGTAAAGGTGGTAAAGAGGGCAACAATAAACTTTTTTTATTGGTTGAAACCACCCCTGTGTATCAGGGTTGCAAAAGGGGTTAATAAGATTGAAGTCTTGAAAATGTGTGAAAACGTGAAATATCATATGAAATGGGGATTGAAACTGCAGATTTCAAAATTAGTTTATTTTTGCCCTTATTAGGGGGTTGTTTTAAAGATGAAGGGGCAAATGATAATCATGAGGTCATGCAAGATAAGAGAGGGTATTCAGAATCTCATTAAAACTGATCTATTTATTTTTGGTTACTCACTCAATAGGGTTGACAAACAAAGGGTGTCGAGGAAATCCAAGAATACCTTTTGGGAGGTCATGCAAGGGGTTTGACGGCGCATATCCCGCATCAACATAATAAGAGTCAAACGCAAGCCTACATTAAAGAAAAAAACATTACATTATTGTCCACCACAATATGTAAAAAACATCTTCCAAAACTGTAAGGTTTAGCCATAACCACGCTTAGCAGACAGATCGGTGATCACAGTTAAAGTTTTTTTTACACATGGAAAAAATTTGCTGCCTGTTAGGTTGACTTTACGACATCCGTAGGCTGGAGGAAGGCAATGGTTTTGAGATAACTTTTCAAAACGTCATCAACCATTGTATCATGTTAGTAAGGATATTATAAAAATAAAAAATAGCAACGAGAGCCTCGAACACTTAAGGCACAGATAATAAAATACTAACGTACTTAAGGTAAGTAACGTGTAATGAAAACACTTTAATCGTTTGATATTTATGTTCAATTTGAGAAATAATGTCGGTTACAAACCAGAGAACATCACGAGATCTCAGTTCGGGACGAACTACTATGATTCTTGTTTCAAATAGGTACTTTAACTTGAATCGTCAATTTATTAGGCAGAAGGTACTATTATTCTGGCTACAGTGGGAATTCATCGCGAATAATTTCACTTCAAACGGGAAACTTTACGTTTCGATAAGTATACAAGCTTAGTGAGTTTCTTAGTGAATAGTACTTCAGAACTTAAAATTTGCCAATTCCCAAATAATTTCAGCGTGGAAATTTTATGTATAGCTTTTACTCGCAGCTTCTTTCGCCTTTGTTATTCCCTGAAGCGTAACACTACATCCATGTCAAATTCAACCGTTTAGTCGTGAAAAGGTAACAAACTCACAAGCAAGTCACTTGAAGTGTATAATAATACAACGCCTTGTTTTTATTTAATATACAGGGAATCGCTTGGCTTTTTTCTAGCCCCAAACTAAACATAGCTATGGGAACTAAATTACGAATAGAATACTATCATAAAAAATATATCTACTCAATGAACTAAATTCTAAGTACAATTTAAAAGAAATTCAAAAATAATTTTACAAAAGGAGAATTATCAAGTACTTTGTATGTTCCATACTGGGAGTTATAGAGACTATCAACAAAGACTTTTTTAGAGAAACCACAGAATAAGACGTGATAAATAAATGTTCTTGATAATACCTAACAAAATACATGGTTGGTGGTATTACTTTGTTAAAATCCGCATGGCTGGCTACCACTATCTCATCCAAGTTTGTGACCATAACAACAACTCTAAATTCGTGTTGAGGTTAAGATAGCCAGTTCTATAGACTATTGAGGATGCCGGTTAGGTGTATCTTCGGCCTTGGTACTGCTGCAGCGACTTCTCCAGTTGTTCCACTCGGGAGGAGAGCAGCGCGCCGTCACTGTTAGCTCTCATCAGTACGTCATCACATTACCTCTAGTATCTGCCTGCGTGTCCTGGTTGGCCAACAGGTCGCGGTACTGCTGCAGCGACTTCTCCAGTTGTTCATCATAGCTTGAAACCAGGTGAGATAAAGACCATGCGCTTCCCCGTCGTACAATAAAGAAATGTACCTCCATGCAAAGAATGAATAAACCTATTTCCCAAAACCTTTGTTGCTGACATACATGCCAGTTTACGTAACGTAACAATTGGCGAGCGAACAATTCGTTTGTGGCGAGCGCGAAATAAAAGACACTGCATACTGCATAGACAATTTTAAATTCTTTCAATTTGTATTCTTTTAACAATGTCCAAGTCAATGATTGCTGTGACACAAACTGTCAAATCTTCCAATCATATAATATAGCACCAGGCGGATATGGCGAGATGAGCTGGTGGGCAATTCTGCTATTTTCTATGAAATAATCATAGTGACACCATGCTATTGTTATATAACAAGCCTCACAGCTCAGTTGGTAGTAGCTCTGCCTTCTGCGCTGTAGGTTGTGGGTTCGATTCCCACCCAGGACAAACATTTATGTGATGAATATAGATGTTTGTTCTGTGTTTGGGTGTTGTATTGTATGATAAGTATGTATTTACAAAAAAAAAGTATTTATGTATTCTATCCGTAATCTAGTTCCCATATTACAAGTTATGCTTAGTTTGGGACTAGATGGCGCTGTGTGAAATTAGTGTCCTGTAATATTTTTTTTTTTTTTTTTTTTATTGGTTGATCATTATATTGGTATTCTGCTAAATTTTCAATGACATGGTTTATCTCTGACTATGACTTCCAATGACAATGGTTTGACCGGTGTAGTTAACGCATCTAAATCACAATATTACGCGCAAAATGACCTTATATTACATAGACAATAGACTTTAAAAAGTTGAAGTTGTCAACGTCATGTTAACTTACAAGTCAATACCTATGCAAAACAAACAAATATTTTCTTTGTTTATTATTTTAACTCTTCTCTCGAGAATTCAGGATATATCTGAAGAACCACAGCTCTACTAAGGCTTACACATAGTGCATATTGAAGGTCTCTTTGATTTCCTAGAGTGCCACGACTCTAGCAAATGACCACACATGAGTTGGCGCTTGGTCACATCCAAAGTAGCAAGGGCCACAATTTCTCAAGCTAGCTTTGGGCAGCTTGTGCTGAAGCTCCTGACAGACAGGCTCGTTCAACTTATGAGTATTATGGCGCAAAAGGTAAGTGAGTAAAACATAAGTACTTCATTACTTACATACATTTCATAGGTATTTTCTATGCTATATTTAATAAAGATTGCGGAAGTAAATACACTATGTCTATGATGATGATGTTATTTATTACTCATACATAATTATCTTTTCAGAAACGACAACGATGTCGACGTCGGCGGGTGATATCTACTTCTGACTCCAAATAAGGTCTTTGAAGTCGCGACGCGTTGCAGAGCATTTCCCTGCAATAATTTTAAATCAAGTTAATTCAAATAACAAGAAGAACATGAACACTGCATACCGTTTACTCTGCAATAGAGTAAAACGAAACTGGAACCGTCTACCTAAAGAAGTTGTTACCGTCACCTCTGTATATATTACCTAATAGGAAATATTTACATAACTATATGATTAAAATATATTTATACATTTGAATTTAATCTTGACTAGATCTCCTTTCGTCTAGTGGAGATCTCGAAAAAGGTCCACCGTGCTTTGGCGAAACAGCCCAACGATGTAGACGATGTCAACGCCAGCAAAGCCGACGTTGCTGATACCTAATATTAGCATAATAGCCTTTTGTCTGTTCATATTATAAAACTTATTATATTTGTCCGTGCTATGACAATAAGATATACAATGATAATACTAAATACTACGTAAGAAGAGACGTGACCCCATACAAAAAAAAAACCGAGGCTACCTAGAAAGTGAGTGAGATAACAATATTCGCCTTTAAAATTCTGCCTTGTATCATACATAGTATTTTGTATGACATCCCGATACTCTGCAACAATATACGTAAAAAGCAACCTTTGCACTCTGATACCATTATGACTAATTCATAGACGAAATTACGATTGGAAGAGTTGTCAAAAAATAGCAGAATACCAAATTTTGACCACTTTCGCTAGCGATTGCTATGTCATTGATTAGCAGAATACGAAAATTTGACTCTCTTTTTTCAATTATAGTCAAAGTCAATTCAATTACAGTCATAGAAAATAGATTAGTAGAATACCAAAAGGGATCAATGATAGCGATTCTGCGATGAAATCATTGTCATTGTGAAACAATCGTTTATTAGAATTGGGCGCCTGGACTCCTACATAAAGCAATGGACAGAAGGATACAAAATGCCTGCTGCAGGTTTTGTTATAAGATCCCACCGCGTACACACAACACACCATACCTAAATAACTCTTCCACGCTTAACAAGGTCTCGCGGCGGGCCCTTCGCATGGCTGTGATGGTTCATGGCGTTGGGACTACTGGATCTCCGGAATACCTATTTTCCAAGCTTGACCAGTCTCGGAGTATGTATAGTACAAGATCAAACAGAAATTTGCTACACTACTCTAAGTATAGAACTGTTGCGTTCCGGGGTAGTTTTAGGTACCAAGCAACCAAATGCTGGATCAATATTCCTCCTCCCTTGCGTCTTCTAAAATCGAAATATACATTTAAAAAACGTATTAAATGTCTAGTCATAGACCAGCAGAAGTCTGGGTTGGTTGATACCGATGCCCCTTTTACTTGTTAGTTTATACTTTATTTTGTAATATAGATTTAGACAAAAATAATACTAACCCTAAATATTCATATATTTACATAAATGGCATAAATCTTACTTTTATAATCGATATTTATCCATTTTATGATTAAATAATAAATGTGAATAGCATTATTTTTATGTGAATACATCTATTAAATCTTTTTATTATTGTTCGCCATGAATTTTCTTATATTTCTGTATGTTTCATATTTTTATTTATCAAATGTATAACTTTAGCATTTAATTATGTAGTATGCTTATGTGTGTAATTTTACAAATAATCAGAATAAAACTAAGATCATTTTATTTCCATAGCACAATTTTAAGTTCTCACAGGGTCCTAGGACCGTTTTGAGTCCAGGCTGAAAAACAACGCCCTCTGTGTACAGCGGGCATTAATGCTGAGCCGAGACTTTTTTGCTACTGTATCACAGACACACACCTGTTACCGTTATGTGTTTTAAGTACCTACCTACCTTCTTAATTTCCTGTTGCTTAAAATATTAGTGTTTTAAAATATGTTTGTACTTACCTACTATGTTATTATAGTTTTGTGATGTTGTGTAGTGTGCGAATAAATGTTATCTATCTATCTATCAAAAAGCCAACAATAGAGATTCATGGAAGGAGGAAAAAGAGACCTTTGCCCTGCAGTGGGACAACTAGGCTAGGCTACTAATAATAATGTATTAGATACTAGTCAAACTCCCGGGACTAAAAATAAAAAATGTCCTAATTAGAAGCTACCCTGAAAATGTCCTCTGGTTTGGACTGTGAGTCACACAAACAGCTCGTAACGATTTTATAAAAATACATGTTACCTTATCGGCAGCTAAAATTTTTGTTACTCATCAAGTAACTAAAAAACTCTTTACTATGACGTGAAACAAGTCTGAATATTTTTATTCGTGACGACATCAAAAAAGTCAGAGCAACACGAGCATTTCGAACATTTGTACAGCTCTTTGTATCTCTTCCATGGTATGGTAACGACGAAAATTTAAAACAAAACATAACTCGTGATCGAAAGTAATTAAAACACACAACTTACAATAAATGGCGTAGAGTTCGACAAAAAGTGGTTTTATTGTTTTAAAAACACAATTTATTGGAAATTCTAGACAGAATTATATTCAACATTATATTCATTTGGTTATCAAGGAGGATGGATATTCAATGGAGTTCTGATATTCCGTTCAAAGAAATATTTAGAACAATAAATATCTAAATGAAATAAATATTGCTCTGACTTTTTTGATGTGCACAGGTATCTCATATCCGGAATTATATCCGGAACGGATAAGTAGGTAGTTTCGGTAGGTAATTTCGTAAAAGTTTTAACTAAACTTTTAATTTAGTAAAACATTGATTAGAAAAATATGTACAAATAAACGAGTTCATAGCGACATTTAATATCAGATCCTAGGTATTTCTATTTGTGTCTTTACTTAACTAAATTTATTAAAATATTGCAGCCATATCTGGTATTATTCTCAAATACTAATGAAGTGGGCGCTATATTGATTGGTTTTTTATACAAATCTTCTCAAGTAAATGTGATACTTTTCTCGCAACTTTTCCTGTATATTTTAGGGTAAATGGAAACTTGCAAGTCATATTTTTTTATTTCTTTTCGGTCCACTGACTCGTAGATTGCCCCTGCATATTCATAAACCAGATATAGCTCTGTAGCAAAGAATGCTATCCAACTGGTAGTATGGAGACTTCAAGTAAATATATTTAAGCTGCCAAGTAATAGTATTTTGACAGTTTCAACCGCCTCTATGGTCTAGTGGTTCTACCCACCGATTTGAGATCCAGATTCAATCCCCAGGGGAGGTACAATATTTTGCTTGGTTTGGTTGGAGGTAGGACTTCGTTTAAGTCCGCCTGGCTAGCTACAACCATCTTACCTAATTGTGTCGCAATTCCAAAAAATGTTGTGTTCCGGCATTTAGAGGTAAGATAGCCAGTTCCTCAGTTAGTTGAGGATTCCGTGTGCTGAAGTGCGCTTTCACCTTCGGCCTTTTCTCAACTCGCAACGAGGTGAGATAAAGCCTCCCCGTCGTACGACACAAAATAAAAAGAAAGTTGAACCATGGGTAGGCTAGACTACCGTAAGTTACATTGCCATAGTGTATCAAGGGAATGTCACACTGCTTGTAAACGTTGTAGCTACCACAGGCTTACATCAACTACAGTTGCTAGCGAAAACTGTCGAGAACATGTATAAAAACTTATAAAGCGCCTCTAGCGTACAGAATAGGTAACTCAACTGCTTGATCCAGACCATTACGATTTAGAAAGCTCCGCAAATTAGTAAAAAGTTAAAGTAAAAATAAAAATGATTAACTTCAGCAAAACTACAATTATGTTAAATCTAAAATCTAAAACTAACTAAAATTTAAATAAACGTAAAGAACTTTTACCAAATTTGAATATTTTGGCTATACCTCGTTTATGATCAGAGCGTAATGGATAACAAGACACCCTGAATTGGCAGTTCTTTCGCGAACCCTAGTATTTGTAAATATCAATAGCTTTTTTAGCTTCGGAAGTAACCGCTATTTTTACGTGGTGTGTAAGCGGATACCTAAGCCCAGAACCTCGGGAACATTGCACAACTAAGACTTGGCATCGCTGCAAATCTCCAAAACAGTAACTAAATGACCTAAATTTGAATCAAACATCAAAAGTTTTAATGAAAAGATCCAGCATGGTAGTTATGATCCCTTTTTATCACATAATTTTATATAAAGGTATTTATGTTATTTTTGTATGACTATAATAAAAAGTCACCCTTCAGAGCCTTCCTTGGACTTCTAAGCCTTTTATTCTGTAAGCTGTTTATAACATGGACAGTGATAAAATGCTTTATTACGGTAGATAAGGGAACTTTATGCCCTGAAGGGAAGCTTAACATCATCATCAGCATCAACGCCGTTCCGTCCATGAGCCCCGAATGTTCAAAGTACCTTTCGAACAAAAATATAATTTGCTTTATTTCCTGGCCTACTCAGGCTCGAGACACCTAGCCTCATCTACCTCTAGGTCATTATTCTTTTTTATCGCTACTAGCTACTTTGAAAATAGGATGTCATGTTTTAAAAATAAAATTAATTTGAAATTAAAATTCATAGACATTTGGAAATAGTTTTTGTTCGAAATGACCAGTACTACAAAACGGCAACTTCAAAGGTGAAGACCCTACAACATTTCCTTTCAAAAACGTAATCATGAATTTATGTAGTTTATCTCTGAAGGAACAAGTAACTTCAATAACTTAAGGGCGTCACGTTTGCAAATTTCGTGGTAATTACTATTAAATCTGGGTTGAACTACGTTTAACCTTCATTATGGCGTACTCATCCCTCAAACTTGTCTGTAGTACTGTAAAGCCACTTTATGATACGTAGTTTAGAAAACAATTATACAGTTGTATTCATATTATACCTGAGCTGAAACGATATTGACAGTGGTATGGTCGTATCTTATTTATGCTGAGCATGTGAATGACGGTGAAGCTATGTATATCCTGTGCTACGTAGGACAGGATATACAGGATATACTTGCTTAAATTACGTGCCCTAAAATGCCGAATAAATAAGGCCGAAGGTTGAAGGGCGCTTCACCCGGAATCCTCCACAGTCTGAGGAACTGGCTATCTTCTGGCTCAAATGTGGCCACACAACAATTTAGAATTAAAATTACAGGACATTAATTTCACACAGCGCCATCTAGCCCCAAACTAAGCATAGCTTGTAATATGGGAACTAGATTACGGATATAATACTTAAATTCATTGAATTGATTGAATGAATTTGGAATTAGGCCACAAAGACAGTTAAATCTATCATATGAATATGGTATAAATCGCTTTTGATTAACACAAATATATATGTTGGGTAAATAAATACAGACGGTTATGACTTCATGAATTTGAAACTAATAAATATTCATACAATTTTGATAAAACAAACAAGCTACACAGCAAATTAGCCCCCAAATTAAGTAACATATCAACCTGGCATGCAAATTAATCGTAATTGCCGGTGTTGTACGCCGCAGAACAAAAATAAAATCTCCATTAATTGATCAACATAAATCCCTGAATGTTATGCAAATGCAAACGTTTTTCTATGGTAATACCAAAATGTAATTAATCAAAGGAACAATTAAGCAGTAAACAAGCATCTTATCTAAGATAGGTACTTTTCATTAATACCTAGTAATACCTAGTTTGAATAAATTATGACACTTTTATTCCAAATCGCACTTACGTTCTAAAAGGTAATATTGACTAATTATTATTATTATTTACTTAAGGATGAAGAGGTTGTCCCTCGGCCTTAGATTAGCAAAATGGTTATTGGTACATTGTAGCTTCAAAACAAATTGTGGATTAAAATAAGTGAAATTCGCCAAAACATACAGGCTCTAACCAAGATAAAACACATCTTAAGGTACATTAGATTTTATTATATTATCAATAACCACTTTGTTTTTATACAATTAGAAGACGGAACAAGCAAGTAGCCCACCTGATGTTAAGAGCATCTCTTTCCTATACCCACCAATGCTGTACTGCATCGGTCACATCCACGAAAGATATAGCCTACGCGGCACTGCATCGCGCCCGTCAACTCGAGGCATAAAGGTGTTAAGCCTCGCGAGCCCGCAATTTCACCGGCAACCAAACCCTTTAAACTGGAACACAGAAATGCTGCATGGTGACTGAAATAGTATTACTACTGATGGTAGTACTTCCCTGGACGAGCCCATTAACAAGGGGCTCTACTATTCTTATTCATGCGTACTTAACTCAGAGGAACCTTAAACAAGCAGAAGATTAATTCAACAAATATAAAACAACTGGCTCACTTCAGTATATATATATATATTTGTGAGTGAGCCAAGCGAACGAGATCTCTGAGTTAACTTGGGAAACCCGGCACTGTATGTTTGTGGCAATGTTTGTGACGGCATAACTCTCGAACGGATTATCCGATTTTTATAAAAAAAATAACCGAATAGAGATAATGTAAATAGAATTTGAGTGTAGGGATTTTTGATAAGTGGGGTAGTTTTTGAGATATTGGGGTGAACAGAAATACAATTTTTCGCCCATATCTTTTGAATGCCTAATCCGATCAATTCAAAATGTTGAACATCCAGAGATTATATTAATACTCATCAAACGGTACGAAGTTTTTTGAAACTAGTTTAGTTTTTGAGAAATAGGGGTGTTAAGTGAGGCGAGAATATTTTTGGCTTGTGGGGTGTCATTTGAAAGAGTATCGGGTGCACATTCTAAAATATATATTTTATTAGCGGTGGTATTTTGTAACAAACGGGCGCGATACGGGGTTAAAACGCTTCCCCGTCGTACAATAAAATATATATACGGTACATAAACCAAAAATACTTTTTTTAATAGTTGCCTATCTGTAGGTATATGTTTCCCGCTAATCTCAAAAACACAGGTAGGGTAGGTTGGTTGGTAGGTTACAGGTAGTAACTTACGCTATATACTATCTACGTTCAATGGCTTGTTGAATGAGTTTTTTTATTTGAAATTGGTGAGCTCTTGAACTGGTTAGGTATAACATTGGCCAATAACACTACACAGCAGACGAATTGGCCGCGACTTCACTGGAGCTGTGTTGTGACCGGCAGCAATCACGTGGAGTTGATGAACAGAGGCGTCTCATGACAAAAGGTAAACAAAATAAGGCGGTTCCTACTATTAACACAAACTTAACGACACCCCACACTTAAGCCTTTGAAGCTGGTGAGCGTAGTAATGAAATAAACATACATACATACTCTCGAAAAACATAACCCTCCTTCTGAGACAATAGGGTAATAAAAACTATACAATCCTTTACTCAATAGCATTGAGCACACCAATGAAGAATCGAATATCACAATGAGCGAGTCACACCGAAAAGTATTGGATCCTCTGCACAAGTAAGGTGTCGCCATGAGCCACCCAGAATGAAAACGTCGAAATACATTTATATATCGTGAAATAACACGCGATAAGTCCGCAGTTGAAATATTTTCCATTTTGACTCGTCGCCGCGTTAAAGGGTGCACTTTTGTATGCAAATTCCTTCTCCGACGGCGAAAAGTGACTACATCATTTTATTAACGAGTTCCTCACAAATGCAGTCATTTTATTTGAATACTAGCGAAACTCTTTTCGTTTGTGGGTTGTAGATCATTGAGAATTATCAATAAGGGTAAGCCCGTATCGTTTTTTTTACTGCTAGGCAAAAGGTTCCAATTATTTTCACACTTCGCGGTTTTTTCCGGACATCCATCATTCCTCATCGAAGTGGTCGTTTTGCCAACACTTGTACGGCCGTCCTCGACGTAGCCTTCCTGAGGTGTCCAAAGAGTTTTTTAATAACGATGTGTTAGTTTATGACCTTCTATAGAGTTGTAGCGTTTTCCCATTTGTCTCGAGACATTTGACTTCTATACGTGACCTGCCCAATCCCACTAGCCTTGCAGTCTTTTTACAAAATATTAAAAAACAGCTCATAATTTCGATATGAATGAATAACAAGCTGATGCCCGAATGATTACCAGATACGAAGTAGCCTAGGTTGTGTCCCAAGGCATACACTATATCCATGCTAATAATTGTAAAAGTGGCTTGTTCCTCATGGCCTAACTATTTCGCCTAACTGATTTGGCTACGAGGACTAACATATCCTCATGGCCGAACTCGTGTCAAAACAGGCAAAGCAAGTACAGTTAGCTACTTGTTTAAATCAAAATACCTCTGCAATACTTATGATGTCCTGGTACTTCAAACATTATTTTTTATCTATTGGTCATGAAGGATGAATTAATTATTTAACTAAATAATTTTGCAAAACCTCATGGTAAGAGTTGAAAAAACCTTTCAAGCGATTTTCGAACTTATGAACATTTTAAAAAATTTAAGTATTTTGTATTTTTTTTAAGGTGCAAGATTTGGAAAATAATCTAAATCTAATATATCAATAAGGTTTCGACCTTATTGATATATTAGATTTAGATAATTCTTAAGATAATCGCTTGAACGGTTTTTTTAACATGTGTAACCATAGGAAATTGGTTTCTCAACATTATTTCGTAAACATGATTTGTCCTTCATGACGCCAACGGATAAAATGTTTTGACGTAGGTACCAGGACATCAAAAGTATCGCAGAAGTATTTTGATTTCAGCATGTAAAAAAAACCTGCAACTCTGCAACGTTCCTGATGTTGATTGATTGTGTTTTGGATCTAACTTAAAAGACCAGGATCTTTTAAGTTAGATCCAAAACACAATTCATACATAGTGCATAATTGATATTGCCAAAGCGATATAGGTACCTACTATGTACGAAATAAAAAAAAATAGGTGAAAAATAATGAAAAAAAATATCTGAGCTTTTCCAAGAAATGTCCAATGCTGATTTTCTTGAGCAAAAGTTCGAGTTGGCAATTTAAATCGAAATCGTCATTTTCAATGTATTCCTTTTCTCGTGGTGACGATACCGTAGTATGCTCTTCCATATCACATATAATATTCAGTAACCTTACCAACGTCAAAGGCCGCTTTTTTTTCGTTTCTTTATTGAGCAACGCGTTGTAGCTCTCAACGTTATTATTCCGGTGCCGCTCCCCATACCTATACACACCATTCCACGATGAAATCATCGGTTTTAAGCCAGGTTTTCTGTACATAGTTTAGATATTTAGACATATATATTTTTTATTGTACGACGGGTAAGCACTTGGCCTTCATCTCCTGGTAACAAGTTGAGATAAGGCCGAAGGTGGGGGCGCACTTCACCCGGAATCCTCAACAAACTGAACAAACAAGGATCTGGCTATCTTACCTCTGAATGCCGGAACACAACAATTTTATAATAAGTTATTATGGCGACATAATTAGGTAAGATGGTGGTAGCCAGGCGGACTTAAACAAAGTCCTACCACCAACCAAACCAAGCACAATATATTGTACTCCCCATGGGGATCGAACCCGCGATCTCTGGATCTGAAATCTGTGGGTTGAACCACTAGACCACAGAGGCGGTCGAAATACTTATTTCATATTGGTCGATTACATTTAATAGACTCCAAGGTTTATTTTAACCATGTTGTGTGTGAATAAATTATTCCATATAAACATTACCTACCGCCTTGTTTTTTGAAAGTATGATTAGTCCATGTGTTGTTTCAGAACCGATCTACATAGCAAATTTCATCAAAATCGGTTTAGGAGGTACGAAGAAAAGTGAACGATATTTATCAATATCGTTCACACACACACACACACTTTTTAGAATAGTAGGATTCTTTAAAATAAATATGCTCTGAATTGCGTAGGTGTCTAGATCAACAGTTTAAAATGCTTGTCCCATCGCATATTATTTTCAGTCAAAATCATAGCTCATAAGTATAATATTTATCGTTCGCCGGGCATCTAGGTCACGCAAAACTTCGCCATATTTGTTGAGTACGAAACTCTTTGAAATGGCATTTTTTGATGAATATATGATTGTTTTGACGATGATAGTGTTATCCCATCAGTCAGTTTTGTACCGTACTTAATTACGTTTTAAAAACTAAAAAGAAAACTGACTTCAATTTCGTTTACCTGGATCACTTTATTTTGATGACAGATGGACGGACAGACAGACGTGTGATCCTATAAGGGATCCGTTTTTTTTCCTTACTTTTTAGGGTAATACACCCTAAAATACCCTTATCTCTTCAAGTGTGCCTATGATATTTGAAGAGTTCCCTCAATTTCTCTAGTATTCCATTATCAGATCCCGACCTGATGACGATGGGACCACCTGTGAAGACCTGTGGAGTATACCCCATTATCAAATCGGTCCTGGCTGACGTTTTAGTTATCAAATAATTCGAAATCGGCTAAAAAGTTACAGTTAATGATGTTTCTAGGTACGCAACTATATCAAAATTCATTTCAATAATAAAGCATTGTATTGTAATGGCATAATAAGATTTTTGTGAGCATGTAGCTCACTTAATCTGGCAAAAACAGCATTTATAGGTAAGATAGCTTCCAGTTAGGAAGTACACATTATGCCTCAGCGCGCGCGATGCCGACTCGGGCTCAAAACACAACGATAGCGCGATTCAGAAAAGTGTTAACCAGCGCCATCTAGTTTCATGTTCAGAAAAAGTAAGTGGCTAGTTTCACTTTGCAGACTCATGTTAGAACCCTCGTTGGTAATCGGTCACTTTCTCCCCTCAGTGAACAATGAACTATTTGTTTTTGGCAGCATTTATGAGCCTGATGAGCATATTATAAAATAAAATTAAATAAGAAAATATTTTATTATGTATATATTGATAATTTACTAAATTGTCCTCCTTTTTGGGGCTCCGTACTGAAAGGGTGCGAACGAGATTCTGTTCGTCCGTCCGTCCGTATACATATATATCAGCGGGCTGTATCTTTTTTAGAGTGTGTATTTCTAATGACGCTTAAATTAACAATAGAAAAAAGAAAAAAAAGACCCGATTTAAATACAAAAAACGTTATATTCTGCTTTGAAATGTAAGTCGAAGCAGTAATAGCCGAAAATAGCTGTCATGTCGCATAGGGAAGTTTAAGGTAATGCTTTTGATGAGAGACGAGTGGCATCGGTTTGCCGTATACTCTTTATTTAAAACAATAATAATGACGCAAAAAGTGTTAGTAAGTGCAGTGCGTGAATATAAGCTTGTGAGTAGTTTGACTGACAAAGTCGGGTCGTTGGAAAGCAAGATAAGCGAACAAAGTGCATTAATTGCTGACCAAATGGACATCATAAAATCACTCAGATCGAAAGTTGAGGGTAATAAGTCTACCCAAGCGCCCCCTGCGCAGGCGCTAACTCAAGCAAACTTGACGAAGCCGGTCCGGTCAGCGCGACTAGCAGCTTGTGCCAAAATCGCCCAATCAGGCACCATAGCGGCTACGATAAAATGACGGCTAAGAATGACAAGGTGAGACCAATAACCACGCGCGTCGCCGAAACTCCCAAGAGCGACAAAGTGAGAGAACGCGAACCGATAGGCCTACCGATGACTACCGATGTCTGCGGACTAGCTAGTAGGGTAAGCACGAACTCTGCAGCTGTGCGGATAAATGATGATAGAGGTGACTGGCAACAAGTGACTAGAAAACAGCACTCGACAAAACAACGTCGTATTGTGACAAAGTCAGAACAAAACGCAGATGAAATGACTGCAGAACGACTTAAGTATATTCGAACCTGGTCTTTTAAACCGGAGACGACCACTGAACAAGTTCGCAATTATATAAACAAGATTGCAACCTGCGAAAAGCACGTAGTAGAGAAGCGAAATATTAGACTAGACCAACATGCCGCATTCGTAATAGGATTCCCGGAATCGTACTATGGTGTCCTGTGTACCGCAGACCCATGGCCACTGGGCAGTCGGAGCCGATACGATAGCTGCCTTTCTTCAGGTTGTGAACACTGGAGCCGATCCGTCGTCGGATAGCATCAGCCGCGAGCAACACTACAAATTAAAATCACCACATTCCACCACAATATACGGTCGTTAGATTCTAAGTTGCGAAGATTACAAGTGCTACTAAAAAGTTCCCCAGACAGAGCATTTTCTGCCAGAACCAAACTTAAAATTCGCTGAACTGCAGGGCTACAAGTTAGCTTCGTGGTTTTGTAGACAACAGATAGAGCGCGGCGGGTCATGCATTTATGTAGCTGATAGATTTAAGTGCGTCGATAATACCTACTGACTTAACATCCACTATACAGACAGTTGTAGAAAAAGTCTGTCAAGTATCCGCGACCGATTTATTAGATTTTAATATGACGCGTATATGTAGATATATATGTCACCGTGAGATTGTAAACACCGTCCGTTTATAATATGCCACTGTCACCGTCAGATTGTAAACACCGTCCGTTTGTATTAGGTATGCCTCGTCATATTGCAAACGGTCGGCAAATTCTCAACTGCAACTAACATTTTCAATTTTACGCATTATTTCTAGCTTCTCTAGTTCTGCTGCTTGTTTTAGCATAGACACAGACCTGCCTACCTACCTACCTACCTGTAGGTAGGTAGGTAGGTAGGTAGGTAGGTAGGTAGGTAGGTAGGTAGGTAGGTAGGTAGGTAGGTAGGTAGGTAGGTAGGTAGGTAGGTAGGTAGGTAGGTAGGTAGGTAGGTAGGTAGGTAGGTAGGTAGGTAGGTAGGTAGGTAGGTAGGTAGGTAGGTAGGTAGGTAGGTAGGTAGGTATGCGAAATTCAATGATACTTATGCCTATACCAACCAAATAAGCACCAGGTTCCCTTTATCTTACATACATAATATATTTTTATACCTAATAGTATAATTACCTATATTAATAGGATCTGAACAGAGATTTCAGATTGTATTATAGCCAGGTATCACAGCCATTCCGTTCTTTTTATTTTGCCGTAGCGAAGACGGGTATTTTCAGCTAGTATAATATAAACTCGAAAAAACAGCCAATAATTTCAACTGAAATGGCAATGACATGATACTATTTCGTCAAACGTCCCTGAATTTAAGGGTATTCGATTTCACTTAACGCAAACTGAGTGTGCGGCTGAAGCTGATCATAAACAATCAAGGATAGCCTAGGGTAGGGATAGCTATCCTTTTTCACACGATCGACCTTTGTTCAACCCTTTAGAATCCCAGGAAGGTCATAATAATGGTAGATTTGGTTATACAATACCTACTGGCATATTTAGGGTTTCAAACCCTTAAGGTAAATAGTAACAAGAGCATTGTGATTTCGTCTATATATAAACTATAAAAAGTGTGAAAACTGAAAGTTTGAATAGCTTTTAGAAAGTTAAGTTTGCTAGTAGAAAGTACAATTTTTAGGGAAGTACCTACCATATTTATTCATATTGAAAAGTTAAAAAGTGTCGCCATTAAAGACTTTTCTATACAATCATGATCAGAACACATGAAAGACCCAGTTGTGGGTAATTCTTAAGTGCCATCGCTGCTCGACGATGACTTCCGATTTCCAGTCAACACGCGACCACGGTTGGTGGACCCAATTAAAACGTTGGGAATAATGAATAGGTAAACGATAAAATCAAATATCACAATGATCTTCAATTAATTGTAACCTTGTAAAACAAATTAGCCACGTTATACATAATCATGTCCTAAAGATGCGAAGTAGAACAGATTCTACTTCGCATCTTTAGGACATGATTAATAGATTGTATCTACGCATAGATTTTTGTATAATGTACCTACATAAGCGCAATATTTTGCTCTGCGTATGCTTCCTATCTAACAATCATGTTGTTTAATTTATCTCGCGGGACCAGCGCACTGAACTCTATTTTTGTTATTACGTTAACCGTTTTTTGTTCACGTGCCAACGTAATGCAATTTTCTGTTATTTATAGCGCGCACCGCTGAGGTCAGATGGAAATTATGATGAATGCCACCTAATTGAACATTATTTATAGCAGAGGTAGTTTTGTTTTTATTTTTAATTATTGCATGTACACGATAATGGTATTAAATATCAAAACAACAAAAAAAAAACAGTCGTCCTGCACATTAATCATATAGGTTAGTATTTATTATGTTCACTAAAGAAGACGCAGTTGATAGTTTGTACGTTTCACACTCAATTTTTCAGTTGGTAGTAACTCTGCCTTCTGCGCTGTAGGCTGTGGGTTCATTCCCACCCAGGACAAACATTTGTGTGATGAATATACATTTTTGTTATGTGTTTGGGTGTTGTATTATAGTACTTACTTATGTATTCACAAAAAAAAAAAGTATTGTATCCGTAATCTAGTTCCCATATGCTATGCTTAGTTTGGGGCTAGATGGCGTTGTGTAAATTTCTCGTCCTGTAATATTTATTTATTTTATTTTATTTTATTTCATACTTTCATGGGAAGGAATTTAGTAATTTTTACATGCTTTCATGTTACGCTTATTGCGCTTGTAACTAACAAATAATGTACATAATCTTGGAATTAAATTTTAACCTACTTCTAATTGTCGTATCGAAACTATGTATGTATATGTACTCGTAGATCGACTGGCAAAAATATTTTAATTTTACAAACAGAGATAATGTTTTCTATAAAAAGTTGATTATACGAAGTTATGTCCGCCATCGTATTATCCTGTCTTTAGAAACTAGTATCGTTTAGAAGATAGTTTCTAAAGCCAGGATAGCAGCAAGACTATATTTCCTGAGGATACTTCGTGTCAAAACACGTGTCGATTTGAAAAGGTACTAAATATGTTTTTGTATTGAACAATGGATTTCCGCAAAATAACGCCTGAATATTATATTCAAACCAAGTTCAATAAAGGTAGGTAATAACCATTTATAAACATTTTTCTTGTTTGGGAACCCCCATTTATTTTATTTTTTTGTTGAAAATTTACAAATAATCTAAAACTTCAGGAACCTCAGCACCACAGCTCACTCAACCGCCTTCGAATCAAAAAGTCGGATAAGTTGACAAATATAATGGGACCGGAAGTGTATAACAGGCTACCTACAACTCGTATAAACGTAAATTACCTATAGCTTATTTCCAACGCAATAGTTATGAGGAGTCTATCACCAAAACAGCTAAATGCAAAGATCCTGCAAATAATAGATAATAGGTAGAATTGATAATAATAGGTAACAATAAGTGGTTGTAGTTATGTATCATTATTAATATAAAATGTATTAATTTATTGAGATTTATCAATCGTTGATGATTTTGATGAAACTTTTTTTATTATTGAGCGGCGGGGAAGCCTTCATCTCAGGTGGAGAAATACTTCACCCGAAATCCTCAATAGTCTGAGGATCTGGCTATCTTATCTCTTAATGCCGGACACAACTATTCAGAATATTGTTATGGCGACAGAATTAGGTAACATGATGGTAGCTAGCCAAGCAGACTTAAACAAAATCCTACCACCAACTGGAGAGTGAGGGGATTAAACCCGGGACCTTTGGATCTAATAACGCAACAAAAAAAAAGTGCTAACATCACAGAAGCACACACGTTTAATCTGAAAGGTACCTTTTTACAGTCCTGGACCGATCATCAGCTGGAAAGCGAACGCATGTTACTTTTTTCAGTATAAAAAGACTCGTACCCAAACCTTTTGTAGTATAAGATAAATGAGCCGTCGGCAGCTCCGAATACGCAAGTATTTTCAAACTTTACTTCATATCTTGTTACGCTATCTGCTTTACATAGTTTTTCAATGGTAATGTAGGCTATGCAGTAACACGTTTCCGCTGCTCGTTTGTTTGCGGACTCACATGTAGGTATAATGGTTCACCCTTTTGCTTGGCAAGACTTTACAAACAAAAATGCGTAGCTGGGTGTGTGTTTTGTATAGACAAAACTATTTTCTTGCCTAGGGTTAGCTGGGCTTTATATTGATTAAAGAACGCAGTTAGACAATCAACTCGCAATCTTTATCTCTTTACGTTAACCTTGTAATCTACGAGTATATATTATAAGTCACGCTAAAAGACCATGACGGTAAGTCTTCGTTTATGTCGTGGGCACCTAGGATTTATTTATAAGCTATCTCGCTGCAAAGCATTACAAACTTATATTACTTTTACGAATGTGTTGTGTCAAATAATGACACAAAAATTCACAACTCGTGCCGGGACTCAAACTAGCATCATCTTCTTATGCTGGAAATGCTTTGACCAATTGATTGTTGATCAGCTCAAGCTGAGTTTAGATATGACACAAAATTCGAAATCTGCGTCTGGAGCCTCGTTGCTCAATTGGTTAGAGCTTTTGGGGCTAGAGGAAAAGATGCGGGTTCGAGTCCCGTTGCGGGTTGTGAATTTTTGTGTCATTATTACATTTGTAAACTGTACAATTGTTGTTACCGAGTACTTGAAATACAAAAATATGACTTAAGTTACTTCTTAACAATCCGTCAGACAAAATTTTATGACAAAATTACAATCTTCAAATCGGGCAAAAATATATCTTTCTTAATTTAATTTAGACAAAAAAAACGTATCTTTAGATTTTACTTTAAAATACATTAAAAATTCAATGAATACAAGGCAATATTTCAGAGTAAACCCATAATGGAAAGTGAAGAATGTTTTTAGAGGAGGAACCTAAAACATTCATTGCTCAGGCAGTTAAAGCATTTTTATTAGACGGTCATTAGATATTTACAAAAAAGACGTTGCTAACCGGTCTACAGACCAAGGGTAGTAAATACCTGTAGGTATCTAGATGTTTCTTTGAGTGGAGTTACCATTAAATTATATAGAAAAAATAAATAAGTTCAGAAACTAAACCCTAATGTTAAAAGTATAAAACAAGAGAACATTATAATCTGTAAATGTTATGTACAAATGATTCAATAGTTATCGTCTAATAAATGAATATCGTGTAATATACACGATATATATTTGAGTGAATTATCTGAATATTCATAGTGATGTTGGGAAGATAGCCGTGGTCGTATGCCACCTACCCTTACAAAACAATAAACTTTAACATTAGTAAGCGATCTTATGCTTAAGGGCAAAGTATGTATATTTATTCTGTGTTTAGGTGTAATCTTCAACAGCCCATTAACATCCACTGCTGGACTCTTGTCTTCTCTAAAATTGGATGGTTTTTGACAAAACACCACGCTTGGCAGGATGATTGGTGATCGAAGACTTAGATTATACTAATAAAAAAGCTGCTATTTTTTTCTGGTGAGATCCCTTAGCAGGCTTCAACGACATCCATGGGCTGAGAAAGAGGAGTCGATTCTTAAGTCACGAACGCCACGGCCTTATTTTGAGTTTGGATGTATCATAATATTGAAAATAATATACACAAATATTTAATCCGTAATAGTTACCACAAAATATCTATCTATCTTGCTGAGTTTGGGATAAGATGGCGCTGTGTAAAAATGTCCAGTATTAGTTACCAGTATTAGTAGAAAAAGGTAGTTAGAGCTTTTGCTCGCTTCATATAGACTTCGTCTTTGCCTAGAGGTAAACAAAAGGGCAGTTAACCCATAATTTATAAAAAACATTCATATGCATTTCTTACTAAGGCACTTCAATCGTAAAAGCGATACAGAATATTTATATACATGTTTTTTTTATTGTACGACGGGTAAGCACTTGGCCTTCATCTCACCTGGTAACAAGTTGAGATAAGGCCGAAGGTGGAGGCGCACTTCACCGGGAATCCTCAAAAAACTGAGGAACTGGCTATCTTACCTCTGAATGCCGGAACACAACAATTTTAGAATTTTTATTATGGTGACATAATTAGGTAAGATGGTGGTAGCTAGCCAGGCGGACTTAAACAAAGTCGTACCACCAACCAAACCAAGCACAATATTATTGTACTCCCCAAAATCGTTACGAATAAAATCGTGGAGAAGCAAGGCGACGGTCTCCGCTTCATTGAAATATGAACTATATTCATCTTAGTGATCCAAGGCTCCTATTGCCACTTAGACCCGCTCAATTAATAAAACTGATCTACCCTCTCCACATTTTGTTAGCTTTAGATTGATTTCTGTTTATAATTTGATAGTAGGTACTTAGGTACTGGTAACTAATGAATTTCATGTTCCGAAAATAGCAACTTAACAAGCTACGGGTACTTGCGGTGAACATAAATTACCTAATTAAGCCTTGTCGGTTGAAGCGCGGAGGGTAATTAATTATCAGTCCGTCTAAATTTTAATATGAGCAAAGTTTTTGATGTCGTGTTCGAATGTTTTTGTAGCGTTGGAAAAAATATTTCGCTCGTCCCTTGAGTGATTAAAACCAAGATATACCTACCCATGTACGAGTATGTGTGTTATAATTAGGTCACAGGTATGGTATGTCCATAAAGCTTCAATATTTTCGTATTATTTATACGAAAATATTGAATCTTTATGGATTTTTTTGCCTTGTGCAATAATTTATACATTTAGCTACGTTATGATACTCTTTTTTGTTTATATTGTATGACGGGGAAGCGCTTGTCCTTCTCACCTGATTACAAGTTAAGATAAGGCCGAAGGTGGAGGCGCACTTCACCCGGAACTCTCAACAAACTGAGGAACTGGCTATCTTACCTCTAAATGCCGGAACACAACAATTTTAGAATTGTTGTTATGGCTACAGAATGTGGTAAGATGGCCAGCTAGCCAGGCGGACTAAAACAAAGTCCTACCACCAACCAAACCAAGCACAATATTGTACTCCCCTGGTGATCGAACCCGGGACCACTGGATCTGAATTCGGTGGGTTGAACCACTAGACCACAGAGTAGGTTATACCCATCTCTCCCAGCAATACATTCACATGAAAGACATGAGGGAGAAATATGAACGATAACAATATCTACTCATAGATAAATTAAAATAACTGTTGTAAAATGGATAAGTCTTGATAGGTATACTGTCGTAATCCCCACTGGTGGCCATTCTTTAGTGGGGATTATGACAATATACCATCTATATCCGTCTTTGTCACATTCGACATCCTAGCTCCCAAATAAAATCTCCAATTTTCATAAAGTTTTTATATAATATAAAGTAATTGTTTGTTTTGACGAAGATTCATTAATCGGTTGAAAAACTTAATACTCTGTTCAATATTCAACCATTTCATTGAAGTGGCAACTAACCAATATTTATGAAAGGATTTTGACCTCCGCCGTCTGTAACTTGCTGAGACACGTCTCTTCTACTTATCTACCTAAGCAAATGTCTATATCTATGTCTACCTTTTGCCCGACCGTCTTTTTCTCAGAAGGAGGGTTATGTTTTTTGATAGATCGCTAGTATGCCTATTTTATTGGCACTCTCTACCACTACAGTCTAAACGGGTTGATCGATTTTGACGAGGTGATTTATCTAAATTAAAAAGCAAAGCGGCAAAAAACATTACAACTCCACTCAAGCTCAGGAATTTCATTCGTGTCTAAAACCATCTCATTCTCATATCCTTGAAGATTTAAACTAATTTGTGAGTAAAAAGTAGCTAAGCAAAGGAATATTATAATTATCATTATCCTCAGCCGGTTATTTGCTTTCAATGAATACCAAATATCCCTGCAATTATCGTACCGCATCCGTCTTACCTGCGTTCCTCTAGGTCAGATTCTCACAACGCTCTGTCACCATATAAAAATAATGTCTAACTACTTCAGAATCATCACAGCTGATGAGAAAAAACCAAGAGTCAGTACGTCTACTTTTTCAAGAGACCTAGTCAAGAACACTTGCACTGAAGTTCAAAGATCAAAGAAATGTGCCGTACCAGACCTCTTGTTTAGGCCGCTTCAATAAAATAGCATTGTGTTTCATTCCATCCTTGATGTTTACGGCCCTGAAACCCACGGGCATAATACGAACTTCACAAAGACGACAAGAATTTAAGCTCTGAAGAAAGTGCCCGTAGTACATTTGCAATAAACGATTCTTTTGTTGAGTTTCTCTCTCAGCAGTTTGTTACTCTCGCCTCGATCTGTATTGAAGTAAGTGTTATTTTTATTCAGGGCATAGGCCTATTCAGGAGTGTGCCTGTACCTATATATGCAGGTGATCCATAACAAAGAATCAAGCGTTTGCTCCACATCTACAATTCGTAGGTTTCTTTTAGATTTATAAAAGACATATTGTGGTCAAATCTTGTAAGGAATTAAGGGTTTCCAATCGAATGAGCTGAAGCTATGCATAGTTTTCTTTTATTGTATGACGGGTAAGCACTTGGCCTTCATATCAACTGGTTACAAGTTGAGATAAGACCGAAGGTGGAGGCGCACTTCACCCGGCATCCTCAACAAACTGAGGAACTGGCTATCTTACGTCTAAATGCCGGAATACAACAATTTTAGAATCGTTATTATGGCGACATAATTAGGTAAGATGGTGGTAGCTAGCCCGGCGGACTTAAACAAAGTCCTACCACCAACCAAACCAATCTTTATATAAATACTCCATAATAGGGATCGAACCCGGGACCTCTGGATCTGGAATCGGTGGGTTGAACCACTAGACCACATAGGCGGTTAAATATACTACATGTATCTTCTATGATAATTCAGTTTAACAGCAGTCCTTATAGAGAATAAGCCGATTTACTTTAAACTTAGCATAGGTACACGTCAAGTTTTACAGTGTAAAACTATCGCGGGCTGATCTGATGTTTTAGGCGCTGTTTAATGAAACTGCCCAGTGAATAATAGTAAAATATTCGTGTTTGGGCTCATTTCAAATAGCTCGCTAGTATCATAATATATAAAATATAAAAACATAATTAGTGTATGAAGTAGATCCAATTCGATATAAGTTCCTACATGACTATACAAGTACATGACATTTTCTTAAAAGCATCTAACCTATTACATAGTAAATCATGCTGAATGCTCTAAAACTAAAACCCGACTGCAAAATAAAAAAAAATAGTTTTACGAAAGGACATATAAGGATACCTAATTATAACCCTCCTTCTGATGCAGTCGGTTATCAAGAAACATAGCTCTTGTTTTCTTGGATTCGTGTCGAGCTTAACAAGTATTGTCATCAATTTTTCTTCCTGTTCCTAGTCGTCACTTCACTCTTACATCAATGGCTTGAAGGAAGGTTTTTTACAGAATTAAACCTCGCTTCTGTTCAGAGGCACAAATATCCTTTTTGGCATGTAAGTATTATTTATTTGTGTTTCAATGATAAACTCATATACTTATTGCAATATAATGATGACATCGAGGTATAAAAAGAGTAAATAAATTACATGATCACTATAATGGCTTGCAGATTTGTTGGTGATCTTAGTTGGTACAGTGATTAGTTTTTTATCTTAGCTGGTATCCTGATAAACATATCGTATGGCTTATAACTACATTCCACTAAACTTGATGTACAAGGCTTGGTAGCTTTATTATCGTCGTGTTTTTTTCTGTTCTTTTGCATCTTCCTCCAATTTAGACGAGCGAAAAAGTATAGGCGTATTCAGCGTCATTGTCTTGGGTTCGCTTTCAGCTAGATTGGGTTAGCTACATGTAGACATGTCACGGTCTTTATAGTCTTACTTCTTCTCTTGTAAATGCTTAGTTTACACTACGTTATTGTTTTGTTAAAATATTTATTTTAAAATGTTTTAATTTTTTTTGTAAATGATATTCAATTTAATGCGCACTCCTTTATTCGGAATTCTAGGCTTTATCGGTTTAATCGTCAGCACACTGTTTGAAATTAGTATGTACAATATGTAAGCACCTTATAAAAGTCTGCTTTGAACGCTTTGAAGGTATAATGTCAAATGAAATGTCAAATGATACTTCAATTCAATGTGAATTTAAATGTACAGAGCGCAATGTTGCTGGTAAATTGTATCAGCCTTTTGTCCTTCGTCCTGACTCAAATCGGGTTGATTGCGCTCACGTCCAACAGTTTGGAAGCGTGTCCGAACCCAACCCCCGAGAAACGCAAGATTTGTTGCGATAAATCATCTGTCCCATGCCACTTTATTATGCCATTAATTAGAGAAAACGACCTTAATTATATTTTCTGTGTCGTTTGCACCAATCGGATGAAGTCCCTTTTCACAAGAAGGAATCCACACCCACATACATGTACACCCAGGGAGAGTCAGGAGATTTCAAGATTTACCCGTAGATCTAAAAAAACTTGCAGGCTGGTTGGTTGGTCGCATTGATGTTGTTTTGATTAGGTAGATGCATTGTATGAAACTTCTATGAATAGTTCCAGGTTTACTATTTTGATCTGATAGCGAATGCCTGATATCTAGACCTCTAGCCTAGGTTTGCAAGCATTTGTAATAGATAACGTGCCTAGGTATATGTATGTGACAAAGATTTTAGCCAGTAGTTCGCCCCGAACTGAGATCTCGTGATGGTCTTAGGTATATACGAATTGACCACGGAACCACGGACCGGACGGAATTCTTTCTCAAAAAAAACATAATTAATACACCTTACATACCTTAAGCACTCTTTTTGTCAATTTCTCTTAATTCCCTGAGTGTTCGAGGCTCTCTCTTGTTTGTTACTCTCAAAACATGCAAAGCCAGAATGAGAGCAATGCACCGACCGTACGTATAGTATGTGGGCATGATAAAATAAGTGAATAAGTCACCCCTTGTTCACATGAACAGTTTGATGTCTTTTTGGAAAGTGCGCTCAAAGCCGTTGCCTTAGTGATGGTTGAAAAATCTACATTTCTAGCCCACGGATCTCGTTAAATCAACAAAGAGGCATCACCAAAAAAGCAGCAGCTTTATCCTGTGTGTAAACAGAACTTTAACTGTGAGCAAAATCTGTCTGCCAAGCGTGGTGATTATGGCCAAACCTTGCAGTTGGAAGAAGTTTTTTCCACATTGTGGTGGACAATAATGTGTTGTCAATATGGGATATGCGCAATTAAACCCCTTGCACGACATCCCAAAATCAATTCTTGGTTTTTAGCGACATCCTCGGTTTGGCAACCCTATTGAGTAAATAACAAAAAAATAGACCAGTTTTAATGAGATACCAAACCTGTGCCCCATTATCTTAAAAACTACCCCTAATGAGGTGTGAATAAACCAATTGCAATCTGCCATATAAACCCCCACTTCATATGATATTTCACGTTTTCACAAATTTTCAAGAATTTTATTTACTATTTTTACCCTTTTTGAAACCCCTACACAAAATGGTTTCAACAAATAAATGAAAAGCTCATTTTGAAGACCACCCCCTCTAACAGTATGTCCTACAAGAACGAATACTGCATATTAAAAAAAAACATATAGGGGTGTTTTTTGAAACAAAAGGGTGCGTGAAGAGTTACCCACTGCTAGTAAGTCTTGTAGGATATACTGTTACCAATGCCCTTTCAAATGATACCCTATAAAATCTTCTTGTCACACATAATGCATTTACAATTTGATGAGTCTTAATATATTACCTACATATTCAAAATTTTGAATGAATTGGATCAATCATTTAAAAGACATGGGCGAAAAATGGTATTTCTTTATATCTCAAAATCTACCTCACTTATCAAAATTCCCCCGCGACAATCAATTTTTATTTATGCTATCTCTTTCCGTTTAAACTTTCAGCAAAATCAATAAGCCGTTAGACAGGTATGCCGTCACAAACGTTGCTACATACATACATACATACATACATACATACAGCGCCGGATTTCCTAACATAGCTCGGAGATCTCGTTCGCTTCGCTCACTCGATCAATGATAATAACTATGCAGGTATTTCATTCACAATACAACTTATTTCAATAATTTGTTACTTAAATCATTTTAAAATTAGGTGTAAGTACTACTATAGAACTTTTTACAAACAGTGGTGGTAAAAAGAGTAAAATTAATTTAAAATTTGTACAATAAATTCAAGTACATATTCTCAGATTATGTAAGTACCTACTATATTAGTTTAGGATTCATGTTAGTTATCGAATAATTATAATTACATATTATAATCATTATGATATGAAAAATTGATATATATGATACATTATTATATTATAGTTATTCGATAAATTATTAATTATAATTACATGATAATTATTCGATTACTTACATGAATCAGAGTTCATGACATAATATCAATTCTTTTTTAAATGACGTTAAAATTCCGAATATATCAAATTTTCGGCATCGAGTAAAATGTACAAAGTTTTAGTTCGGTGATTTTGCCTTCGAGAGGATCAATGATCCAGCCAAAAATCCAAAAAATCTTTACAAAAATGGGTAATATTTTCATTAGGGTTCAAGAGCAATAAATTAACTTCAGTGGAATCACTACCTATTAGGTTACCATAGGCGTTGATTTGACGCAGCACTCAGGGAAATTACACAACAACAATTAAATTGTAAACAGTGTTTTGTGCGACCGTTTTGGATGTAGGTTAGCCAAAGCAACACATAGCTATGCAAACCTATTTGTTAGGAGGAAGGAAATTAAAAGGTGCGGACAGACGGACTAATGGCGTTCCGAGTCATTGACGCTTTTATCTACCTACCTTTTGTATTTATCACGCGACCCCAAATGTTTTAAAACAAAGAGGGTCACGTAAGATTTTTTTTATAATCAGAAGTTATAGCAGGCGATGACGAACAATGGCACATTAGTTATCAGTAGTTTACTTCTTGATGGACCCCTGAAAAGCGAGTAGAAAAAATATTTCAATTAATTAATGTCTAGCGAAAAGTTTGATGTAGTGTAGTTGAAGAAAATTAATTCCATTTGTAAACTTTTCAAAATTCTTAAACTTTTCACACAATTAAAAAATATCGAAACTGAAATCCATTTGAAGACCGATTTACCGATTAATAACTCTGTATCTTTTTTACTACAGGATAAACGTACAACAAAATACCATTGTTACGTTACGTTACGTATTGTTTACGTTAACGCTCAATCTATAACAACAATCAATATCAATCGCGTATGAAGTAGAAAGCCAATTAAAGGTTCTCGCGTGTAGATACTGAATTAGGTAATCAACGGTGAAAAAACTTAAACAGATTAAGTGAAAATATAATAATACAATACACAGTAAATGTACATGAATAATTCATTCATTGATGGTCATGAACAATCTTATCATACTATACTGTGAAGAATTCTCTGCTCAGCAGTCCTCGTGCTGAGGTTACGCTAGCGCAGAACAGGTCCAAATCATAGTTCCTACTAAGCTTATTAAAGTTGTCACTTGCTCTCCAAAGATATGAGTTCTTTGTATAATTACTGGAAGCTAATAGTATGTGTTAAATCTTGTCAACTTAAGTGGGGTGCTCAAGTTAATTTTGTTTAATAGGTCAGGGCTATCAATCATGTTTATAATTTTTAGAAGAAATAAGTATGAGATCAGCGATTTCTCGTCTTTCGCTAAGAGGAAGGATATGAAACTGCTTGCATAGGTTGATGTAGTTGTCCGATGAGTACGGAATTCACAGACGGTAACATAGATACTTAAGAAACTTATTTTGTATTTGGTTCTCGTGATTTAAGTATAATAGCAAGGGTTCCAGATCATCGACGCGTATTCCAGGTTGCTGCGGACATATTGTGCAGTAAAACATTTTAAAGGTTTTAGCCCGTTTAAAGTCAGTTGAGGATCGCATTCATAATGCGATCCCAGCTTTCGATGCTTTCTTTATAATATGGTCAGTGTGTTTATCAGAGATCGAAGTTCGTGGTCATGAATCACACCGAGATCCCTAACTTCTCTATTCTTATGAATGTATTGGCCCTTTAGCATGTATGATGATGGTACAGGGACGCTACCGCCGACAGCGAAGCCGATCTCCATTGATGGCTTAAAATTAGCTTCATGAGAACTAGAAACGATTTTTACCTTCCGGGTATGTGACATAATCCAAAGTGGCGTTTCCCATCTCAAAAGTGTACACATGTTATGAAACCTATCCGTTCAGTACATTTGACGGTAAAAATCGTTTCTAGTTCTCATGAAGCTAATTTTAAGCCATCAATGGAGATCGGCTTCGCCGTCGGCGGTAGCGTCCCTGGTCGTTTTTTGCGAGTATAAGTTACTTTATAGCACTTTAAAGGATTCAGATTCAGTTTGTTTATTTGCGCATCTAATGTCTAATCTCGATAAGTTAGCCTGGAGTTTAGCAATATCGTCATCTAATTGAGTTGCTTTAAATATTTTCACGTCGTCGGCAAAGCATAGTAATTGGCTGGTGTGAAAACAATTAGATATGTCATTTACAAATATCAAAAATAGCAATGGCCCTAAAAGAAACCATGCGGAACTCCACTAGGTATGTGGACCCATGCAGATATGTAATTGTGAACAACAACTGCCTGTGACCTATTGTCAATGTAAGAGGAGAACCACCTAAGCAAGTCACCTCTTATACCGATAAGTTCAAGTTTGCTGATGAGAAGCCTATGATCAAACCTATCAAAACATTGACTGTAGTCACACAGTATCGACCTGACAACCCGAATCCATAGCAGCGGTTGAGTAATTGTTAAACAACACTAGGTTAGTGACTGTTGAGCAACCCCTCTAGAACCCGTGTTGAGCTGGGCTAAAACATTTGTGCAACGCAGAATGTAATTGATTGTAAATGAGTCGTTCAAAAACTTTAGCTATAATGCATAGTTTGGAGATCGTTCTGTAGTTGCATACGAAGTTTACGTTGTTACGAAGGCAGATTTCCAGATTTACAAAAGTCCTCTAATCTCTAAATAAATCTACCAAAAGTAAAAGTTCTCTATCTGAATGCAGAAAGACTGAGAACAGTAGGCTTACTGGGACAGCTAAACTGTCAGAGCAATGAATGAACTATTGTTCATTCATTGCTCTGACAGTTTAGCTGTCCTGTTGTGCTGTGTAGTTAATGTGGTCAGGTCCTGCAAATTTAGATGGGTCAAGTTTAGATAGTTCTCTAGCGACAAGATTTGGTTCGATACATATACTACATACATCGGAGGCTTGCATTTGTAAAGTTGTAGGTGTCTATTTTGCACACTTTTATCGGGGGCTAGAATGAAAAAATAAAAGCAATCGGAAAATGCATTACAGATTGATTCACCAGAAGTTGCCATTGAATCCTGATATTTCATGCAAATGGGGCCAAGATAAGTTTTTTAAGGGCAGGTGGGTACCATTTAGGATACGAGTAATTATTTACATACTTAGAAGGTATATACTTATTTTTAGAAATTTTAGTTTATTGTAAAAAAATGATGCAGCATCTTCCGCGGATCTTGTGAGTATCTCAGTCAAATTTCATTAATTTTAAGTTCATGGATTCATAGTCGCCTTTATTAAACAAGAACCTCAAATAAGACTGCGGTTTTAGTTGAGGTATAATATACAGATATTGACATCAACAAGAAGCGCTTTATGATGGGGGTCGATCTTTACTAACGGCTCGCAGTCTGACACTAAAATATCGTCGTTGGAATCAGAACATCACTTTACAGAGTGATCAGATCAGCAGTCGCCGTCCGTTGAAAATTGACATGTTCCGAATTTCAACTCATTCGTCCTTTTAGCTAATGATGTGGAGGAGCTGATCACCAGAAATTAGCTCCTGCCTCCACATCATCAGATCAGAGCGTACGTCTATCGCAAGAATTGCAATTGAGTATGCAAGATTTTACCACGTTGTAAATAACCACATACCTACGTACTAACAATAAAAGAAAAAGCTGGTAAAAAAGTGTTAGTATGTTTTAGAAACATCGATAACAAAGGGAAAAAGGCAGCGGCTATCACCGTAGGCCAAATCACAACATCGCCATATACCACCGCCTACAGCGATGTTGTGATTAGGCCCAAACTTTATACCCCTTCATTTGTTCAATACTTCATGCTTCAAAAGCCTATTAATGACCACTGCTGGACAAAGCTTTCTGCAACATAGGACGGTAGTAAGGTGTTAGATAATACTCAGAAATAAGCACCAAAATAATCAGATAAGTTCACAATGTTGGCTTTTACGACGTTCGTACGGGCTTATTTGGAGTTGTCGGTATTTCGCCGCGACACGATTTATTCAATGCCCATAAGAAGTTATCGCGGCTTTTTTATAAAGGAAAATAGCCTCACGACTTTCTTCATTCAAGGAAAGAGCGCGAATCATTTTTTCGAATTTCTAGTACGGTCACAGATATTAGTATTAGTATAAGTATAATATTTACCTACTTTACTAAGATTGTAGGTCTATACTTACCTTCCTATCTGAAAGAGAGGCAGAACCAGGCGATCCAAACTTAAGATTCGTTTGGAAAACAATTGTTTTTGATTTCGGACTAGTGGTGCCACAAACTGGTGAGATGAGAAATTTTTCTACGAAAAAACTACAATCAGCCACCGAGGAAGAATAGATAACAAAGAGAGCTACAAGATGGCGCTAATATGCAATTGTAAAATTTGCTCTACAACTCTACCGAAGACAATTGTATAGGGCACATAGATAGATGTCGTTAGTGTTGGTATACAGGCGGTAATTAATGGATAACCACGCAGGTACTTATGGAGGGCACCGCGGACAATCAGGAAAAAAAATAATCTATACGCAGCAGTATTTTTTTTTAAGTTTGAAATTTCAAAACATTTTTGAGCATTACGGCTACAAATATAATTTATTTTCTTTAGGAATAACCGTGAATAATCAGCCTTCCTTTGGCTCATAACAAAATGCAACTGCAACTGATTGTTTTTTTTTAATACTTAAATTTATATTTTCGTTATTATGATGATAACGTTACTTTATACGTGACTATAATAATAAATACGTTTTTTATACCAAAAAGAAGTATTATATGAAAGATTTTTTAGCCGCATTTATGGTCTAGTGTTTCGCATACCGGTGTCAGATCCAGAGGTCCCGGGTTTGATCCCAAGTATATTATTGTGCTCGGTTTGGTTGGTTGTAGGACTTTATTTAAGTCTGCCTGGCTAACTACATCTTACCTAATTCTGTCGCCATAACAACAATTCTAAAATTGTGTTAGAATAGTTGTGTTCCGGCATTTGGACATGGACCCTTTGGGAAATATGTAGAAAACAATAGAACCATATGGACCTCTGGGAATAAGCCAGAGGTAAGGTAGCCAGTTCCTCAATTTGTTGAGGATTCCGGGTGAAGTGCGCCTCCACCTTTGGCCTTATCTCAACTTGTTACCAGGTGAAATGAAGGCCAAGCGCTTCCTAGTCATACAATAAAAAAAATGTTCTTTAAATTATGCAATAACTGAAAGGGGTAGCATAATTTAAAGACCAAAAAGGTGGGGTACGTCAGTAGGTGGTTAGGTTTATTTTATTTTTTGCATAAAACCGACAGATTTAGTCGCACTTTGCCTACTGTCGCACTTAGTTGACTTTTAAATATTTTCATGATATCGGTAACTCAATGCCAACCTTTTGAAAACTCCATAGCTTAAATAGTAAAAATAAAAAAATATTTTTTTTTGTACACGATAGGTATTTAGCTGTGCGCTATCTGTGCGTTTATAAAAGCTGAAAAGATTAGAGGAGAATACCACCTTGAGGCACGCCCGCAGTAATGTTACACCAATCGGAGCAAGACCCTTCAGAGCGCAAGCACTGCGACGGGCTGAAAGATAAGAACTAAACCAGGAGATTGCTTCAGAGGGAATGTTTAAAGAGGAAAGGATAGCGAGAAGTATGTCATAGTCCACAGAGTTAAACGCACTACTAAAATCAAGTAAGACCAGGATAGTGACAAGTTGATTATCCATGGCCCACCGGATATCATCAGATACCTTGAATAAGGTACTGACAGTGCTGTGGCCAGGTCGGAAACCCGACTTTTTCGAAGAGGTCATTTTGGCGAAGGAAGAGTGAGAGTTGCTTATGGACAACGTGCTCAAGGATTTTGGATAAAATAGGTAAAACTGAAATAGGTCTAAACTGAGATGCTGTAGAGGGATTTGAGATTTTGGGAAGAGGGATAGCAAAGGCTTTTTTCCAAATTGAAGGTAATGAACTCGCCTCTTAAGAAAAAAATACAATGTAAGTGATCGCAGAAACGAGCTCAGAGGAAAGGATCTGAAGCATGTGAGCATTGATACCATCAACGCCTACAGCTTAAGTAGAGATGGATTTTAGGACTTTAAAATCTTCATCCTCAGCTACCTCCATAAAGTTGAAGATAGGACAGTCAAGATTAGACAAGAGAGATAATTGATCAATGTTAGAGCATTTGAATGGTAGTGCCTAGGTTTTTTTATATCCACAAAGTCCTTTCGTTAAAGCCTTTTTTTATTTGTAGCAGATAGGTAGTGCATTCAAATTATGATAGTGTTCGTTTTCGTAAGCTTATCATTATGGTCATTATGGTAAATACAACAAGAGCTCGAGATTGGTTTCTGAATTAAGTACCTACCTACTTAATTCAGCAAACCAATCTCGAGAGCAGCATAAAATATTACTTTAAGGCGCAGTTTGCTTCGAATTCCACAGTCACCAACAGTCTTCAGACAGAACTAAGGAGCTTATATTTATGACATTTTAATCGCCGCCCTCGGAGGCAGTTCATTTTCTAGTATCACTTGAGCAAATGCTCTGATTTAAGCCTTTCCTCATAAAATTGCAATTTTTCGTGCGGAAATAAAATCACAAAAGTCTTCAAAAGTTCTTGTCAACGAAATACAAATAAGCCGGTCAAGTGCGAGTCGAAAACGCACCCAAGGTTCTGGCCATGACAAAAAATGCGGATTTTGCATTTCGTTCTGGAGCTTTAATGTGGGTCTGACTCACAATTTTTTTTATTTATTGTCATACATCAGGGTAAGGTGCTACCGTTTTGACGATAGAGCTAAAATAAAAACCTCTAAAAAAAGTATGTCTTTTGTATGGAATTTTATTTTTACTTTAGTTTATTTGTTATATAACTATAATTAAAACGCTATAATTACTCTATATTAAAACTAGCAGCTTCCCATTACGAATAAAAGACTAAATTTTCATCTGTAATATGTAGCCTTTAAAAGTAGGACACACAGACAGAGCGATACGGACAACGTAGGCTTAGTAATATCGTTCTGTTGGCACCCTTTAGATTCGGGACCCTAAAAAAGGAATTAAAATGGTATGAAAAAGAGATCTCGCAGTCGTAGGATTACGTAAACTCGTCTCCGATGGCCTAAAACCCATCATTCAAAGTTTGAGAAGCGGAGATGTGCTGATACCGTTTCGGCCTGATTCTTGAGTTGATTACGGTCTTTTTGTTTCTAGAGAACCCTTATCACGGTGTTCTATTTCATTAAAACTTTTCCCCTTACAGATATTCGACTTGTACCTAAGTCAAGTTACTGAACAAGTTGTGTTTCGTTCGTTATTCGATACTGTTACTAAATATCGTTGGTGAACTTTGCATGGTTTTTAAAATAGGTTAGTAACAAAGACCAAACATTATTATTTTACAGGCTCTGTGCGTCAGATTCACAGGTTCGTGTTACCTAAGTCTGTAGCCAGAACAATAATTCTTAAATTGTTGTGTTCCAACAATCAGAGGCAGACCTGTTTGTCAGACTGTTGAGGATTACAGGAGAAATGCGTGACCACTTTCGGCCTATCATAACGTGAAACCAGGTGAGATGAAGGCCAAGCGCTTCCCCGTTAGTAGGTACAATAAAATATATATACTAACTAGCTGACCCGGCAAACGTTGTTTTGCCTTATAAATTATTTGTTATTAATATTTTGGTAGTCAAATAAAGAATAACTAACTTATTGCATGTGGTATTTGAAAGAGTGGACGATGACATCTAAAAATAACAAACATTCATTTTTTGAATTCATTGTATTTTATTAACTCAATCACAAATTATGTCAATAAAAAAAAACATTACCAGTCTCAGTGCAATGAAGTGTAGGTACTTGATATTTTTAGTGAGTCCATCTTTAGCCAACATAAACAAACTGGATGGTTTACCCACGCGAGAACATGCCACGTATAATTATCCGTGTGAAAAACACGGTGTGCCCAAATATAAGCCACAAACAGAAATCGTTTGCCCTTGACACTTATTGATTGTCATTACGAATGCCAGTACAATTGGAAATTGAACCCGTTTCAATTCAATTGGCACATCTGTGGGAATAATAGGAATTCGTGGTACATCTTCTTCTTGGAACTTAAAAATGTTGGCTTCGACAATGACAATCATTGCACAGCCGTGGTGGATTCAAATAACGAAGCAAAATAACAGAAGATCCAATATTCAATCATGATTCAGTATGATGCGGTGCAGTACCCGGCAAATCCAATGAGTTCAAAACCTCTGCAGTATAATTTACAACTTGGTTGTCATCGCAAACTGTATCGATAGATTTATATGACGTCAAGTCCCTGGCAACAACTGTTGTATCTTGAAATTCTACATTTTTGCTGCCGAAATTGCTTTTATGCCAGCCACTCATGATTTCAATTCTTAAAAAAAAATTGTTGTGTTCCGGCATTCAGAGGTAAGATAGCCAGTTCCTCAGTTTGTTGAGGATTCCGGGTGAAGTGCGCCTCCACCTTCGGCCTTATCTCAACTTGTTACTAAAAACAACAAGTATTGTGTGTGTATTATGTTGAATGAGCTGTTCTAAAGTTCTGAACGTGAGAACTATATTGTACTAAATGGGAATAAATATTTTTTGCACTGCAAATTGATATTGCACTGAGAATGTAAAATGATAATATAATATAAGCGTCACTGCTACGATCGAAGCACAATCCATAAAA
This sequence comes from Venusia cambrica, assembly GCA_951394065.1. NCBI lineage: Eukaryota > Metazoa > Arthropoda > Insecta > Lepidoptera > Geometridae > Venusia > Venusia cambrica. Next base: position 7,641,238 of record OX596060.1, on the reverse strand, counting down.
AACTACTCTGTGCTGTTTACGGGGTGAAAAGTGAAGTAGAGTCCCTTGTGAAAGGGCTGGTACTGGGAAGTACTGCCACCATACCAATTTCAGCCGCCAAGCAGCATTGCTGTGTTCCGGTTTAAATGGTATGGTTGCCAGTGAAATTACGGGCACGCGACGCTTAACGCCTTCATGCCTCATGTTGACAGGCGCAATGCAGTGCCATGTAGGCTACGTTGCTTGTGGATGTGAACTACGCAGTAAGGCATTGTTATAGACAAGAGATGCACTTTATATCAGACGGGCCTCTTGCTTGATCCGTTTCCTACATGCATAAAAAAAAAGTGACACCTGTATGGCGGGAATCGAGTGGTAACAGTTATCGACCGCCGAAAATAGAAAAATATTAAAGTACTAATATCGCTATAAAAAATAGAGTTTGGTGGTAGAAAGGAGAAAATTTTGGTATGTAATAAAAGGTAGTAACTTGCACATTCTAGATTTATATGGACATGGTAATATTATATTTAAGCCTCATGGCTCTGCCTTCTGCGCTGTTGGTTATGGGTTCGATTTCCAGCCAGGACAAACATTTGTGTGATGAAAATAGATGTTTGTTTTTTTTTGGGTGTTGTATTGTATGATAAGTATGTATTTGCAAAAAAAAAAAAATTTATTTGTATTGTTCAACAGGGAAGATCCCATATAACAAGCTATGCTTAAATTGGGACTAGATGGCGCTAGTGAAATGTATGTCCTGTAATATTTATTACTATTATTATATAAGGCCATATTTACGTAAAGTTATAGTTAAACCGCCTCTGTGGTCTAGTGGTTCAACCCACCGATTTCAGATCCAGAGGTCCCGGGTTCGATCCCCATGGGAATTACAATATATTGTGCTTGGTCACAATAATTCTAAAAATGTGGTGTGCCGGCAGCATTTAGAGGTAAGATACTCAGTTCCTCAGTTTGTTGAGGATTCCGGGTGAAGTGCGCTAACACCTTCGGATTCTTTGACTTTTATGGGCTGTAATGATGATGATTATACATGTATACAGCATTTATAGCTAGAATGCTTCAAAGTCAATTCCACTTACTACTACGTATCATCATTACTGCGATCAACAGCATGCCAAGCGTGGTGATTATGGCAAAACCATGATGATGATGATGATGATGATACTGGAAGGTAAGCGGTTCAAAAGGTCTACTCTAGTAACCGTAAACACCACAGGAAAGCAGAATACGCAATATCGTTTACTTGGATGACATATATTTTCCAGAATATATAATATACAGGTGATTTTTTTTTTCAGGGCCACTGAGGGCAAGTCTGAAACCGTGAGAGTTATCGAAAAGTCATGTTAGGAGTTACGTGCTCGATTAAAAAAAAATAAGTACTGCATTAAAAAAAAACAGTTTTTTTTATAGTATTTCTAGAAAAGTAAGTTTTTGAAAAAAAAATGTTTTTTTATTTTTGAGTTCATTGTTTGATAATAAAAAAACTAATATATGATGACTATGTGCCCAAAGTTGCTGGAACACTTTCAAAATGAAAAATTTATATGTTCATCTTTATGCATTTAGTAAAGGTTGTACGTATAGTCTGAAATATATAAGCAAAGCTATTAAATCCTCTGTTTCTGTACGTGTATAACTTTTTAAAATCGGAATGTCTTCAAAATTATATATATTTTCAATTTTGATAGTGTTCCAGCAACTTTGGGCACATAGTCATCGTACATTATTTTTTTTATTATTAAACAAAGAACTCATTAAAGCAAAAAAAAATGTTTTTTCAAAAACTCACTTTTCCAGGAAATCTATAAGAAAATATAGATTTTCTCGAATGCAGAACCCTTTTTTTTTAAATCGAGCTCGTAACTCCTTACATGACTTTTCGATAACTCTCACGGTTTCAGACTTGCCCTCAGTGGCCCTGAAAAAAAACTCAACCTGTATGTTCCAAATTTATATGGGACCACCTCGCAAGTAGGCCATACCAAACGTAACAAGAATCATCAAAATCTATTTCGAATTGGCGGAGAAATCAAGTAACAAACAAACAAAAAATTACATACACCCGAATTGAGAACCTCCTCCTTTTTTGAAGTCGGTTAAAAATACAAAGAGTATTAATGGCCATAAGCAGGCAGTGCACGGCGAAAGAATACAGGGATTTATTAGATTGCTAAGCATTTATCAGTAAGCTATGAATCCGTAAACAAACATTCAATCATCAATCAATAAACCTATTTGCGATGCTTTTTATTCAAAGTGAAAATGGCGTTTGATGTTTGAAAGCTAGACCGAGACATAGCATGAGTCAAGCCATGATCATTCTTTGGATAACGGTGTTTAAACATATCCCAAAGTTCACACGCTAAAGGATTTATAGATTTAAAAATACCTGGAGTAAGACGTTATCCCATAACATATTTTCCTTTGTTACTTTGATAAACAAAAGATAATTTTCTTCAGTGCATTCAACTATATTGTTTTGTATTCAAAGATTAACCTAAGCTTAACGCCAGGTTAGATCAACTCTTCAACGGCGGGTGAAAGAAATTCTATCAAGAGCTTTTGCTTATTTTTCAATAATGCTGATATCTGAAAGAGTGATTTACGATTTGAAACGTTATTATTTAGTCCATTCACCTCTTATTTTCTTCGTTATAGTAGCTGCTCAAAGTTCACGCTCACAGCCGTTGCTCTACGCAAATTAAATTATCATCAACAGATCGGTCGGTGTCAAACTTGCCGTTAGTATTTCAATAATATAAGCTGTAATCAAATTCTTACAAGTACCAATGCGATGTTATTGATTGTTTTAATGAAAGTAAGTATAGATTTTTTAGTGTTGCTCTTAATAATAAATGAAACAGGATATTAAAGTTACAAACCATCTAAGAATTAATGTAATATTTATTTTCTCACACAAAATTAGTAGGTATGTAACTATTCAGGGATATTTTTGATGCAATTACTTTTGAGTTTTACACTTACGTTAGGCACATGCCCACGTTTTGTGGGGACCTAACTACCTAGCCTTGGTAGCCTAGCCACTTAGGACTTGTAGACATTGTATATTAAAAGTTATGCTTTGTTATGTGTCGTGCACTGTAAAATTATCATCGGTCATATTTATGTCAAAATGTATTACTTGCAAGCTGCAAAGCTGGCTAATACTATTTTTACTCATAATATTTGCTATTATGGAATAATACCATCCTGTCATACCTGTCATTCTTGTCTCTAGCACAAAGCGGTACACTTTTCACAGTTTAAAGGGGAAAATAACAAAGAGGGCAGTTCCGATGAAACCGTAATAATTATCCTTTGATACTTGCGTTTGATACGTAACAAAGTAGGCTATACGGATACTAGAAATCCAAATAGGGACTCATTGCGATTTAATACACATAACAAAATATGTGTATTATAATTTGTTTACGAGGCTTCGGGCTGAGCAGCGCAGGAATCTGCAGGCAGGGAGCCAAGGCCGAAAAGAAACGGCGGGTTGACGGGTGGTACAGAGCAGTTGCGTAGACATGTTTAGAATGTTACCTGGTGTCTATTTCACTCAAAATTGTGCATTTTATAAGTATTTGAAAGGGAATGATATACAGAGTTTGATATAAATATATAACACCTTAATTCTATTACCATAGTTTTGACAATTATCCGATACAAAAAGTTAGCATGGGAAAGTAGAATTAACTAATTGAATTAACTCAAACTTTTGCTGGCGTTTGACAGGATTCAAGGGTGTAAAAGGTATAATAATATATATTTAGCGAAGTGAAAATTTTACGACCACGTATTGTTAAATTCGATGGTAATACGCCAATATATAATTATATTTATATATTAAAAGTCTCGTGTATCGTGTAGAATGGCAAATACAGCGCATGAAAATGTTTTAGGTTTAAAAAAACGGATAATAAGAACCAATCATTTCGAAAATAATGAAACTATCAATATACAGATCGATAGAGCGTTGAAATTTGAGAAGAGCTGTATTATTAAGTCGATTCAGCCCAAAATGGTTTTTACATCCTTTCTATCCCGAAGAATCGATATGTTATCCTTGCCCACCAGTATTACCAGAGATCAATCCCAAGGAGAGTACAAGTTTGAGTTTTTTATGTCCGCCTGGCTAGCAACCATAATTTTACCTAAGTCAGCCGCCATAGCAACATTTCTAAATTATTGTATTCTGGTCTTTAGAGATAATAGTCCTGGTTCCTCAGTATGTTGAAAATTCCGGGTAAAGTGCGCTTCCATCTTCGGCGTAATCTTAACTTTGATATATAGTTTATGGTATTTTTATTTTAAATCCGTTTTTTCGAAGTCCATCACTGGCTACTTAAACAAAACTGTAAATATAAAAAAACTGTGGTTTATATTTCCCGAAAGAAATGTAAAGTTACTTACCTGATGCATAATACAACATTTTCCCGCTACAAAGCTACAGATTTCCTCCTTTAAAATTATATATACGTACTTTAACCACAAAATCTTAAAGCATTCTTGTTCTCAATATTGAGCTGAGTTTTATTATAAAGTGGCATTATTACCGTCCCAAAATACTTTTGAAGTCCTGAAATTATATACTTCTGTCTGTTCGTTGATTGTCAGTACCTAATAATTTAAATAATTATGCCACGATTTGATATATTGTAAACGTATGCATTGTATTTAAGTTTTTGACATACTTTTGTACCAAACATAGATAAGATATGTTTAACCTACATAAAAAAAAGAGGAGGTTCTCAATTCGCTTGTATGTTTTTTTTTTAATGTTTGTTACCTCAGAACTCCATAATTTCTCAAGCGATTTGAAAAAATATGATTCCAGATTGGTCTCATAGAAATTTTATTAAAATCGGTCCAGTAGTTTGGCTTATTAAATAAAAAACAGGATAATGGGAACGAAAAATCGTTACGATTATCCTGACATAGTGCACCAGGGGAGCACTGTACCATAGTATTAACCGATTTTTAACATTTGCTTAAGTCATCTGTATTCATTTTAGTTCCCATCATTGCGTAGATATTTTCGAGAATCCCGTATTTCCCACCCCCTCACACGACTCTCAAATAGGGTGTCCTAGACGTCGTAGTGTCGTATGTTTTACAACGAAAAAACACTAAAAATAAGTTATTTTTGAAAAAAAATGCAACCGACTTTACCACTATAAACTTAATAATAACTCTATGGGTAAGTTCATATTACTTGAAGGCGGTACCATACACTAATAATATAAACATGTTGTTTTGCTTGGCAAACCGTCACCAACTTCACATTATGTAAACTTACCCTTAGAGTTATTTTTAAGTTTATTGAGGTTAACTCGGTTCCATCATTTTTTAAAATAATTTATTATTATTTATATTATTATTATTATTTTAACAAGCATGATAATTTTGCACTATTGAAATCCCTGGGACTTGGGATCCCATGGGAATTTGCAAAAATGTAATTCAGTGCGTCCTAAACATTAAGAAAAAGAGCTTGAAAATTACCTTGAATATTTCTAGTCTCTAGGACCACATTGATGGTGAGGGCTATGCGGGCTATTAAGATGCTATGATTTCCTATATATGGATTAAGGATAGCCTCAACGAATTAATCTTATTGATATAATATTTTAGATTAAGTTTAATTTTACAATAGTTTTGAAATTTGTTTCCGTCTACGAATCCCTAACATTCAAAGAGAAACTTAACTATTTCTAAAATAATAATATGGGACACACGATTTTACGAAGCGCCATCTAGCCCTTAAGCTAAGCGGAGCTTTGTTTATAGGAACTTGATTGGATAGAATGCTCACATATTTTTTTATATTTATACATACACGTGATACAATATAACACCGAAACAAACAAACATTTATAGTAATCTCACAAATGCTTGACTGGGTGGGAATCTAACCCACAACACCAACAGAGCTGTGAGGCCTGTCATAAATTTAGCCGGAACTTTTAATTATCTTTATCTTTACACCTATCCACACAAGAAACCCTTAGGCAAACTCATGGTGAGTTAAATTGAATCCGGCCATAATCAAAGGATCGGGAGAAAACAAGAAATAAAAGGGCATTTTTTTTATACAACTTGGAGAAGGATCAAGGAAGTAGCCCACCTGATGTTAAGTGCATATCTTGCCTATAACAATGCCTTACTGCGTAGGTCACATCCACAAAGACCATAGCCTATACAGCACGGCATTGCGCCCGTCACCTTGAGGCATATAAAGGTGTTAAGCCTCACGTGCCTGTAATTTCACCGGCGACCATACCCTTCAAACCGCAATGCTGCTTGGCGGCTGAAATAGGTATGGGGTAGTACTTTACGGACGGGAGGGTACTTGGACCTTGTGAGAATAAGTCGCATACAATTTTTCTCTCGTTAGTTTTATTCAAAACTATAGTGAAAAGTAATTGTTTTCATAAAAAAAATATATAAGTGTACTCGTAGTTAAATTACCTGTAGAGTAGTGCAAAAACATAACAATAACATTGTGAATCAGTGCTAAATATAAGTGAAATTGTTTCACAACAAAGTGAACATTACCGTGCCTACCTGCAAATAATATACAAGTCCCACAATCATTGCACGGCTTGCTCATATTACTGTTAGCTATCAGTAAATTTCAAAAGGTTTGTCATACCCCTCAGTGGCGCGTTGTGAACGAGTGCCTAGCAACAGTTGTTACTCGGTATACCCGGGTTCGGATTACGTGAGACATTGACTTGATTTTATTCTTATTTTTTTCTTTTTCTTATTCTGGCTTATTTTGATTTATGAGCGAATTCAAAATGAAAACTTGCCCAGGGTGCATAAAGGAAATTACTAGTAAGGAGTATCTCAAATGTTCACTCTGCAATAGTAGCTATGATTTGGAATGCGCTAATGTTCCGCAGCGGACCTACAATGCTATGAAGCAGTCGCTGAAGGACGTTTGGAAGTGTCAGGAATGCAAGAGTAAGGAACGCAAGAGCGATAACACAAACACTCCCGTCCGCTCAGCTACCCAGCAGAGTCTACCAAGTGGGAGTGCGGATGATTGTAACGTCAACAAGCGAAATCGCAATGTGCAAGCGCCGGCATCAGCCCCAATCAGAGCTGCCGCCGAACCGGAATGGAGCCTGACTAAGGATAACTTGCGCTCGCTCATAAGGACCCAAATTGCTAAAGCAATAGCAGAATCTGTCGGGAGTACAGTGAAGGAGCATGTTCAGTCTCTGGAGAACGTCCTCGGTGGATTTCAGATCTCACTCACGTCTATAGACACGCAGCTAGAGAATCTTAAATCTTCATTAGCGGAGAAAACAAGTGTGATCGCGAGCCTTCAAAGGGAAAATGGTAGCCTGCGTAATACGGTGCAAAAACTTGAGGACCATATTAGTCAGTCAGAACAGCATGCTTTAGCTAATGATGTTGACATTGTTGGTGTACCGGAAACGAAGGGTGAATCAGTGGTCCACGTTGTCACGACCCTTGCTAAGAGGCTTGGAGTGACGCTGAGCGAGACCGAAATCGTGAGCGCCGACCGAGTGGGAGCGGCCTACGATGAGAGTACGGGTAGACCGCGCGCGCGCCCCATCGCCGTGCGGCTGGTGCGCCGCGCCACCCGCGACGACCTGCTGCGCGCTGCGCGAGTGCGCCGCGGCGCGACTACCGCCGATGCTGGCCTGACGGGCGAGTCGCGTCGCTTTTATGTTAATGAGCGCCTGACGCGTATGAACAGACAACTCTTCTCGAGAGCTCGGGAGATCGGTGCGCGCCTCAAGTGGAGATTTGTCTGGACGAAGGACGGGCGAGTGTACGCTCGCCAGCACCAGGCCGAAGACTCCCCTCGTCACCGACTGCGCTCGGAGGCTGATCTCGTCCGGGTTTTTGGAGCCTCCGCGGTTGGTCCCAGTGGTGATAAATCGGTATCGTAAACGTAGTAATTTTAATAAATCTGTGCTCGAATTGTCAATACTAATGGTAGTTATTGTGTCGATTATAGTAGCCACATTACTATTCTGTTTTGTAAGTTGCTATGTTATTGCAAATAATTGTTTGTTTTTCATAATATTTACTAAAGCACCTCATACAAAAAATTGCTTGATTAGGTGTTCTATACCGAATTTTATTTTTGTCTCTTGTGTTGCTACAGTATCAAATACTATATTATTTTCATATTCACTTATCTTGTTTTTATTACTTAACCAAACTATTAATATTCTTATAATAGTACTTTTATTTACTCTGTTTTACAATTATATTATACATAAATTATACTTATTTACAAATATTTTTTACTACGTTTCAGTTTTATGTAAATCACAATTTTCAGTTTATAATAATGATGGGTTCTAAATCTAAATTTTGTTCGTTAGGTCTATACAATCCAGGTTCACTGAACACAGGACATAACGACTTCATTATGGCTATGAATAATTTTAAAAACGACTTGGTAGCCATAAATGAGACTTTTATCAAAGATGGTCAAGAAGTGCGTGCGCCTAAGGTACCTGGGTATAGGTTTATTAACACTCCTCGCCCCGCTCATACTGACCGTAGGAAGGGAGGTGGCGTAGGGTTTTATATAAAACGTGGGATTCGAGCTCGTCGGATTGTCCACCCTGATGCGAAAATAGAGCAGATGTGGTTATCGCTAACCTTAAATCGATTACGACTTGCGATCGGCACTGCCTACCGACCTGAATGGGTTAATTTGGATACATTTATTGACGCACTGACGGACTCGGTTTCACATTTTTCCAGCTATGATGGTATAGTTATTTTAGGAGATTTTAATGTTAACCTCCAGATTCCTGATGACTATAAGACAAAGAAACTTAATCAGTTTTTAGGCTACACGGGACTATCTCAGTATGTGAATGCCCCTACTCATTTCACGGACCATTCTGAGACGCTAATTGATGTGATATGCACAGACTGTCGTGTCCGTAATGTTGAAGTCACTAAAATCACATCGTCATTTGGACATTCATTTATTACTGCAACACTTAATATTAAAAGAGAAAAAATTGCTCCTAAAACAGTTACCTATAGGCCTTTGAAAGACATCGACCGTAAAAGTTTCGATAAAGATCTTTTAAGCGTTAACTGGGATTATTTTTTCAAAACTGCCACTGTTGATGAGATGGTAGACATTTTCACAAACATGATCACTGATTTATTAGATAAACATGCACCTATTAGGAAAATTATTATTAAGGATAAACCAGCACCCTGGATTACTGACACTATCAAGTTAATGATGGATTGTCGGAATAAGGCGCATGACAGATATCGTAAAACAAAATTAGAAAGTCACAAGGTATATTATAAGGAGCTGAAAGCGTTAGTTAATCACAGCATATATAATGAGACTCGGGCTTATTACGACTTCCGTATAAATACTGTACATAATGAAAAACAATTATGGAAGAATATAAAAAAAGATGTTCTTCCGAGTTCAAATAATGATTATCTCCCTGATAGTTTTAATAACCCAACTGCGATAAATGATCATTTTTTGGATGTGCCAGGTGTGGATTCTGTTTCTCTGTCTACTTTGACTTACTTTGAATTTAATAAGCATAGTAATGATCACGCATTTTCTATAAAAACGGTTAATGAGCAGGAAATTGCTAAAATACTTTTGTCTATTAAAACAAATGCCTCTGGTGTTGATGGGCTTTCTATGGATATGATATTGCTCACCCTACCACACACTTTGCCACATATAACTGCCATGATTAACAAATCGATCCTTACCTCATATTTCCCTAGTTTGTGGAAAATAGCCTCTGTGAACCCAATCCCAAAAATACCTAACCCAACTGTTATTAATGAACTTAGGCCCATTAGCGTTCTTCCTGTACTGTCTAAGGTACTAGAAAAGGTTGTGTATAACCAGCTTAGTAAATATGTAGAAAAATTAAACATATTGCCAGATGTGCAGTCAGGCTTCCGCAAGGGTAGGGGCACCAATACAGCACTAATGGACGTGGTTGACAACATTCTTGTTAATCAGGACCAGGGTCTGGGATCGCTTCTGGTGCTGCTCGATTTCTCCCGTGCATTTGACTCGTTGAATATACCTTTGCTTCTTTCAAAACTTTCATATTATGGGGCAAATGTATTTGCTCTAAAATGGTTCAATAGCTATTTAAGTACTCGTTCTCAGTTTGTCCAGATAACGAGAGAAAATGGTTCTAAGCTAGTATCTTCACAAAAGGCTGTAAACCGAGGCGTACCACAGGGATCGATCTTGGGTCCTCTTCTATTTATAATTTACAGTGCTGATATTTGTTGGGGTATAAACCATTGTAAGTATCATCTTTATGCAGATGATGTGCAATTGTACCTTCCTTTGCGCCCCTCTGATGCTCACAGTGAAATAATAAAGCTTAATGATGATCTTGGACGTATAGCTATCTGGTCACATAATAATGCCCTAGTGTTGAACCCCACCAAGTCAAAATTTTTAGTATTAGGTTCAAAAAACCAAATTGAAACCATTATGAATGGCACTCTCAATGTTAACATACTGGGACAGAATGTCGAGCAGGTTCATGAGGCCAGAAACCTCGGTATTATGTTTGATAGTTCTTTGCGTTTTGAGAGTCACATATTGAACTTGGTTAAGATCTGTTTCTTCAGATTGAAGTTATTATACAAGGTTAGGAAGTATCTTAAGGAGGAGGTGCGACTCAAAGTTTGTGAATCTCTGATTCTGTCGCGGCTCAATTATGGAGATCTAGTGTATGGTCCACGTCTCACGTCAAAAACAAGCCGTCTCATCCAAAGGATACAAAATGCCTGCTGTAGGTTTTGTTATAAGATCCCACCGCGTACACACATCACACCATACCTGAATAACTCTTCCACGCTTAACATGGTCTCGCGGCGGGCCCTTCACATGGCTGTGATGGTTCATGGCGTTGTGAGTACTGGATCCCCGGAATACCTATTTTCCAAGCTTGACCAGTCTCGGAGTAAGTATAGTACAAGAACAAACAGAAATTTGCTGCACTACTCTAAGTATAAAACTGTTGCGTTCCGGGGTAGTTTTAGGTACCAAGCAACCAAATGCTGGAACAATATTCCTCCTCCCTTGCGTCTTCTAAAATCGAAATATACATTTAAAAAACGTATCAAATGTATTATCATAGACCAGCAGAAGTCTGGGTTGGTTGGTACCGATGCCCCTTTTACTTGTTAGTTTATACTTTTTTTTTGTTTTTTTTGTAACATAGATTTAGACAAAAATAATACTAACCCCAAATAATCATATATTTTTATAAATGGCATAAATCTTACTATTATAAGTAATCGATATTTATCCATTTTATGATTAAATAATGTATGTATGTAAATAGTAAATAGCATTATTTTTATTTGAATACATATATAAAATCTTTTTATTATATTTCGCCACGAATTTTCTTATATTTCAGTATGTTTAATATCATATTTTTTATTTATCAAATGTATAACTTTAGCATTTAATTATGTAGTATGCTTATGTATGTAATTTTACAAATATATTCATTTTATTTCCATAGTACATTTTAAGTTCTCACAGGGTCTTAGGACCGTTTTGAGTCCAGGCTGAAAAACAGCGCCCTCTGTGTTAAGCGGGCATTAATGCTGAGCCGAGACTTTTTTGCTACTGTAGCACACACACACCTGTTACTGTTATGTGTTTCATTTATTTTTTAAGTACCTACCTACCTTCTTAATTTTCTTCTTAGCTTTTTACCATAAAGTTATGTTTGTACTTACCTACTATGTTTTTATCGTTTTGTGATGTTGTGTAGTGTGCTATATTAAGTGAATAAATGTTATCTATCTATCTATCTATCTATCTATCTACTTTACCGGACTAGCCCTTTCACAATGGGCTTTACAACTCATGTCTTGGGTGCTGTTGGCATCAGGCCGAGTAACGATTACTGTATTTTATATTCAGCTAAGAGCCTTGAATTATATATGTCCACTAAGAATAAATCGTGCTGTCATTCAGACCGTCTTGTTACAATATTTTTCCCCAAGATTAGCATGTTTATTTAATAAGTGTAGGGCAAATGCTGCAGTAAAAACGTATCGTAGTACTTAATACTTATGACTACCGAAGATGGTACGTTTTGTAATGAAAATATGACGACTTCAATGAAACAGCGAATATTCGGTGATATACACGTAGGAGCGTTTGGTCAAGAAGAAAAAAAACCTCAACTTCTGGTACTAATCTAGGTTTTTTTTTCTCTATTACACATAATTTTTTTATTTATAAATAAAATAAATAGACTCACGACTTTTCCCATTCGAGGATTCATCTCTGATTACTACTCAGAGCGTAGATCTTATGAGTATCACCTACTAGGGGGTACCTAGTCAGAAGCACGTCCAAACTTACGTTCGGCACATGCCCACTTTTTGCAAGTACCTAGTATTCAATACGTGATAGCCCCATCGCCGCTTACTTTTTATTAACGTTTAAATAAAACTATGTATATTCTTAATATTAATTTTACAAGTTCATCATAAAATTGAAGTGCTGATTCCCACGCAACATACATTCAAAAAATAAATTGTATCTAGACTTAGTTGTTATGAGATTTTTAATAGCGGATTAAGGAGGTGGCATGCTCGATAGCTTACCGAAGAAACTTATCAATTTTATGATTGTTGTTCATGCTACATAGATTGATGATGAATACATTCTAATTGCTCGTAGTTTGTAGTTAAATACCTACTTCGAAACCATTGTTGCTCATTTATCATTAGTGAAACTATTGTGTTGCTCGCCAATGGATTAGAGGTTAGGGTTTCGAGCTAATTGATCTTTTGTCCTTTGCAATTATAGGTCAAAGCGCACCGATATGTATAACGCAATATTAAAGACACAGAAAGCGTCTCGCTTTAAGCTTGATGACGATGGTGACGTGTGAAACCGGAAAATATCTGGGCTTGTTTGTTTTGTTTGTGGGTGATTGCTCGTCTGTGTAGCCCATAACTAGTCAGAAATGTAATTTATACATACACCTTTGCCTCAAATGCATTTACCATATTATTAGATACTATACAAAACACTTTACTTCAATTTACCTACCGTTCCAGACTGTTTACTATTAACTAGCACATATTTGCGTGTTTAACCTCTATCTGATACCTGATTGCATCTCAAGATGACGTGTCTGGCTGTAGTAGCGTAGGTACCTACTAAAGATTCAGTAAGCGTATTCTCTTGAATCCGAACTGTTCGCCTGTGTTCAAGTATCTTTAATAACGTCTTCAGACGCTATAGGAAAGCGGCATATCATAATCCCTACTTATAAACATAATCCCTCAGTAGGTAGATCAGTAAACATATACGTAATATGAAATGAAAAAACACTTTACTATACACTTTATAAAAAAAACTGGATTAACTTTAATCTATTGTATTAATATTTTTTTTAATTAAAAATCGTTTATTGAGCTTAAAGCGTAATGGATATTGTATTTATTGTATATACAATGAGCGGTCTTATCGCTTAGAAGCGATATTTCAGCCAAAGAGTTGGATGTGAAATTGAGCTACTATCCATAAACTTGGCAGGCGGATTCGTGATCATTCTCAATAATTCTCAAAGATGTTTCCAAAAACATCCTTGACCAGGTTGATCAGAGACCTTCACCAGGAATCAAAAAATTACAAAAATAAAAAAAACAAAATGTTCTTTATTGCATTAACCAACTATTAATAATAGTAAGAAGTCCCCGATCTTCCATATCTACAACATACATTATTGGTTTTATTGATAATTATAGAATAGGTAGGTAAATAATTTTTCAATTAGGTAATTTAAAATTTTAAAATGAATTATGATAATTGACTATACGATTTGATTGTGTGAAGTGTGTGTAAGAAGTGGAAGTGGGTGATCTCGTGAGAACATCAGTCTCTTAAGAGTCTGGAACATAAGAAAATATACAAATATTTCCTGGTGTACTGATTTCCTTTTTTATTCATTCATCTAAGGAAGACTAACAGCTGTACACACGTCATATCTAATAGGGCTGTTACGGCATCCGCCACATACACAGAAGGATTTAAGGTTAAAGGCCACCCGGGACGTTTGTTTTACACATTATCTATGTCTTGACTACTATCATGATAGAGCAATAGCTGAATACTTCATCTGCATTCTATAAAACTGTGGGAAGCGAATCTGTTTATTTCATTAACAAAATTCGGGCATTTGCAGTACACGTGTTATGTATCAAACTCAATGTAAAAATATACAAAACTTCACATGGCCGCGACGTAAGCTAATGATGTTTAAAAGGAAAAACATTGCAACTTAACAAAACTTGAGGCTAGCTAATTAATACATGCGTTTTGAAAAATTTCAAATCGACACGTGGTTTGCCTCTACACGAGGCATCCTCTGAAAATAAAAGTTGTCTTGCTATGCTAACGAATTTAGTGGATTTGCTTCTAAATATATTTCTTAGCCGTCAGCAATTCGTAGGAAACAGTGAGTCGCTGCACTAAAATTATTGAAGTTATCTTAGGACCGTTAAAAACGGCCTATTGGTAACTCAACTGTTCCAGACCAGTACCAGACGGAAGCGTGCTCAAGACACTGGCTGCTATATGTATTTCATGTTCATTATAATGTAAGAACCATGGCGGTGGAAGAGTAGGTGCCTCCGAGAGAAGACCGGATTCAGACTGAGGGTCGAGAAGTTGGATTCTCACCATAATTATAATATGAATGAGTTTTAACTCATTCATGTTGAGAGTTCTGTCAAAAATTCTATCGACAACATTATTTGCCATCAATTGCTTGACCCAGAGTGTTTACTAATTAACTAACTAACCTACTATCACTAATAGTAGGCAAGTGTGAGTGACACATACCTACTGAAAAATATTCGATCGCATTCAAGCTACCAAAAATAAACCATTTCTTATTTCTAACCTAAAACTCTTGTAAAGTTGAAGTTAAAGGTTTACTTTCGAACAGTCCTACATGAATTAATAATGGACAGACCTAATAAAACGATCACAGTGGGTCTTTCACTCACAGTATTTTATTTTATACAGGTTCTTTCTGATAAATAATGTCATGGAAACATAGGTAAGCAAAATATGGTTTAAACCATAAAACAACCTTATCTCGTGCCGGCGCCCAACTATACCTACTCGCTGTTCTGGAACATTTCAGATGAATTGGGTGGTGGGTTTCGAATTGGGTTTGTTTGTTCCCGAAAGGTTGGTAGGTACATAAATAAATTACAAGTGAATTCCTAGTAGCTGGGTATCAGGCCATCATTTTAATATGTAGAATATTAACCTACTTATATACGTCTTTGTATATTTTTTTATCAAAGAGCGGAAGATTACATACACTCGATATCTAAACAAGCCTATAAAAGATAAAATATGTATGAAACTAAGTCTTTCTATCTAGACTTATGATTGTTGTACTATTTGTTTCGGCGGTTGCCATTGACTTGTTTTCCGGTATCACTAAGGCTCGTTATCTAGACAAAATAAAAAATAATAAGGGAAAAACAAACTCCTAAGGTTCTCTCAAACCACTCAAAGGTCGTATACCCTGAGTCTGGCATGTCTTTAAACTTTTCTTAATTTCTTAAAAAGAAATTACCCTACTGCCCCAGAATAAGGGATATGTCGTTTGAGAGTGTCTATTTTTTGCCGGCATCGTGTATCCGGCCGTCGGCGACCCTCTCTTTTAGTATTTTCTAAATTAATTTCACCATTCTAAGTACATATAACTTGATATGAAATATTTATATCTAATTATTTTTATGCATGATATAAATATAAGTATTATATTGATCATCATTTTCTTATACTATTTATTTTAACCTTTTACTATACCTACTCGCAATATTTGAACAATATTCAAGAAAACCGTCTTTTGTGTTATTTTCTTTTAGCAACAAAAACGCATTTGCTTCTTTAAGGTCCCGGTTTAGGCCTGCTCAACTTATATCTTTCCAGACCAAAGACGGGGCGGGGCATTGAAACAAGACGTGCTTTTTTTTTATTGTCCGACGGAGAAGCGCTTGGCCTTCATCTCACCTGGTAACAAGTTAAGATAAGGCCGAAGGTGGAGGCGCACTCCACCCGGGATCCTCAACAATCTGAGGAACGGGCTATCTTACCTCTGAATGCCGGAACACAACAATTTTAGAATTGTTATTATGGCTACAGAATTAGGTAAGATGGTGGTAGCTAGCCAGGCGGACTTCAACAAAGTCCTACAACCAACCAAACCAAGCACAGTATATTGTACTCCCCATGGGGATCGAACCCGGGACATCAACCACTAGACCACAGAAGCTGCACTTGATCCTTACCAGGTTCGAGAAGCATGATTGATTTTCCTTGCACTTGAAAAGGTTCAAGTATTCGGAGAACCCACCATGCCCCGTCGTAACCTGGGTAAGTATTTTATTTTGGCTCTATATTTTTGAAAACCTTATGCTCTTCTATCGCGTCAGGGAAAAAAATTATTTCATTTTCCGGTTTCCCCTGATATGTATTTCTGGTTCCATACGCCAAGCGCATTCAGACGTATCTGTCGCTTGGCGTATGAAACCGGGCACTGGTCCGGTGGTCTAGTCCGGTTTCTTCTTCAAAGTAAGAGCAGCCTGCTTAGCCAACTCGTCAGCTCGTTAATTTCCCTGCAGTCCCGCGTGAGCTTTTATCCAGTGAAGTTGGACTTCCTAGTGTTTGGATATGCTGGCTCTCAAGTTCTTTCTCGCTTCGACTGCAAGGGAATGTGGCACCCCTAGCTTGTGTGCGGTGTTGTCCCCGCACTGACAGGATCACGGGCTTAACACAAACAGTGTAAATACATAAATACAGTGCACAACCTCCGGACTCAAACCCCAGCTAACCTTTGCTGTCGTAGCGACCATCTTGTTGCATGTCAATTTCATTGGCACGCCATTAGGCACATCGGTCTTAAATTATTTAAAATGGGGTGCAAATGTTAAAAAAATGTTTTAACACAAATCAAATGAAAGCCACATGCCGATTCAAATGGCAGGTTTTATTTTTTTCAGCTTGTTGTTCATTATTCACCGTCTTTATGTCCTGGTCCCGCTCTAGGCACAACATTTTCATCCCTTCCATCAGCCCACCATCCACTTCTGTCACGTACAATCAACCCATCTCTTTTTCAATCTTCCTCTACTCCTTTATTCTTCCATATACCCACTTGATTAGTATTATTAGTTTTATTTAATTTAGTTGGGCATGCCACTCTCTCGCTATCAGACGTTATTTGCATAGGTATTGACGAACAGCGGGTGCTGTTCTCAAGGCAAATGTGATTGTACTTATAAGAGACACCTACGTCTGTTTTGTTATCTGTAAACACTGTTGGTATAGGTAAAACATACCGCTATATCGTTCTTATATTCAGATTAATGGAAAGGTTATTAACCTGCTCGAGTGCTAGGAATGAAACTCATTGCCTTCGTCTGCTTTTTCGCCAGTACCTACCATCTTAGTCTTCAAGTCCAAAGTGAATGTTCATTTTATACAAACGTGCTCCATCTGATTATAACTACCATCTTAGAGTCTTAAAGTCCAGAATGAATGTTCCTTTTATACAAACGTTTAAAAACAAGTAAAGATGTGGCTTCAGATGGAGGCCACATCTTTACTTGTTTTTAAAGTGAACTGGTGATGAAACAATTGACTATAATCACCAATAAAAGAAAAAAATTGTATGCCTTTGAACATTTTGGCACTTAATATCATAAGACTATGAATTGTTTTGAGCCTTTGTTAAGACATAAACCCTCGAAACAACAATTAGTTTGTTTCAATTATTCATAGCTTAGTATTGTTGCTTTGTTGTTGCTAACAGCTATATTTTTGCTTGAGGTACCTCTAAAACAGGTATGTTTTGTGCATTTTATTTTTACCCTGGAAACATAAATCAATTGCTCACTTGTGGATTTATGAAAATTTAAAGTATTTTCAGAATCTATACTGTATTCGAACTAATATTTATTCAATTGAAACGAGATGATAACTGATTAATGATGATAAATCTTTGATATGATCTGTTACATTATAAATAAACTCCGTTCAAGATTCATTAGTCATTCCTAGATGTACATGCAAGTGCTATAGGGGAGGGAGGTCGTTGGTTCAAATCCCAGGTAACCTCTGTAAGTTTTGAAGCCAAGAGCTGAAGCTAAAGTAAAAAAAAAGAGTCATGTGTGATTTAGACGCGCGTGGAGAGTGTTACGTACTATATAGTATTAATGGTAGGTAGGTATGTTACAAGGTATAGTACAGTACTGGCGTTCAAAGAAGGCAATTTCAAACCACGGGAGGCCATTGTCTTTTTGATTTAAAATGTTTTTTTCAATCTGTTTGATTCAACCCGGCCAAGCAAGGCTCCTCTAGTGCCTGCACCAGACACTCGAGAAGCATTGCTTGATACAATCTGAAAACATAAAAATATTTAGTAACAAGTCCGCCAAATCTCTGTGAAAAAATCAAATCGACACGCGTCAACCATTTAAACATGAATGTCGTGCATGAAAATTTCACCAAATTACATCTTGTAGAAAATTTCTACTTTTTCCGCCCCGATAGTTTCGGAGAAAATGAAGTGTGACAGACAGACATGCGAGTACTCTTTTAAGGGTTCCCTTTTAACATCAGATGTAGGGAGCCCTAAAAAGAAATAATTAGTATTTCATAGCAGTGCCGTATTTTATTGATGATAGCCAATCGTTAGACCGCTAGCACACTTACACTGAAGAAATATGTGAAGATGTGGCCTAAGATGGAGCACGCTTGTCTAATAGGAACCTATTCACTCTGGAATTGAAGACTCCAAGATGAAGGGCTAGGAGTTCCATTCCTTACTGTTAAATAAATATAAATAAAGGTAGAGGCGAAACGATGTGTTCGGCGCAATGGAACATTTATGAGGTACAGGTTGTAGCCTGCCCTTCTGCTAGTCCGGTGGTGGAAAGGGGATGGAGGGATTAGGTCCAAGATATCGTACGCACACTCGCCAAAGTGGAATTAATAGAATATTGCCGCACCCATATCGATCGTGATTCCCAAAAATAAATGTAACCGTTTCGCCTATGAGACTGATGCGAGCGGTCACGGGTCAATATTGAACACAATATAATATTGGATGTTAAACACAAAACAGTGTGCTCCATTTCTATATTAAAGAAAGTATTGGTTCATACCTGTTTACTTGACATAAACTTATGATTGACTCTCCTACCGAATCCTACTGTGGACTGTTATCAAGGCACCCAGCTAGCAAAACGCATATTGTCCACGGCTACAGTATAAACCCGGCGCGTAACGCTACGCATGTGTCGAATGCGTTATCAGATCCAGAGGCCCCGGGTTCGATCTCCAGGGGGGTACAATATTGTGCTTGGTTTGGTTGGTGGTGAGACTTAAATAAATATTACAGAACATTTCATCCAGCCATCTATTCCCAAACTAAGCCAAGCTTGTAAGCGAACTAGATTACGGAAATAATACTTAGTTACTTCTTTTTTTTGTAAATACATACTTATCAAACAAAATAACACCCAAACACAGAACAAAAATCACAAACTTTGTTTAAGTCCACCTGGTAGCTACCACCATACCTAAATCTGTCGCCATAACAACAAATTCTAAATAATTGTTGTGTTGCAGGCTATTGCGGATATCGGTTGAAGTGGGTCTCCAATATTCTGCATTATCCTAAGAGTCTATGATATTTGAAATGGCTTAGCTTCAGCGATCAAATCTTCCACAATAGTGTAGCATTTACTTTGACATTAATATATGTTATAGTTCAGGATAGATGCTAGAACGCTTGTGTTTCAAAAACACGATTACATAAAATTTTCTCTATAAAAAAAATCCAAAGTTGACTCTAATTTGTCAAAAATGTTCGCCATCCAATAAATACGCCCAATTAGGGCTTAAAACTTTGTACAGTAAATAAACACAGTATACAGCAGACGGTCTGTGTTTTTGATTTTCAAAAATCATATTTGTTTTACCGTAAAAAAACAAAACGTAGAAATACGCGCATATTTTTGTCATCTGGTGGCCATAAGCGCTAAGCTGAGGTACTATAGCCCGTTAACTTGTTTCCAACTTTCATCTCAGGTCGCTTTCCCGTCGTGAAATAATAGGTAAGGGATCTTTCTGTAGATCTCTTTATGCTAAACATGTGCCGCGCAACACCTGCTTAAACGTTTTTAATAGCGAGCTTCGAATTCAATGCTTTCTTTCTGTCGATTTGTATCGCAGTAATCACGTGTAGGTATTTATTCAGCGAGCACCTACTTATTCAGGAGTGTGTAGGTGGATCCATTTCTAGATATCGAAATACATCTGTAAGTTTTAGCGATAACCGCCATGTAAGTTCAACAATCTACACTTTCAACTGTATTAAAATAATGTTAAAGCGTACACGCGCGGTGCGCTGCGCGCTGTGAAGTTTTTTTTTTACGTTGTAAGTGACACGAGCAAACAAACAACGTGCCACCACCGCCGCCGCTGCGCTGAAAACCTAAACGAAGCAATCAGCGTTTTTATAAAAAAAAAAAAGATTCCGACGAATTGAGAACCTCCTCTTTTTTTTAAGTTGGTTTAAAATATGACAGTGCGTAATCCACCATAGTTGTATTAAATTAGGATGGGTATGTCAGTCACAGTTTAGTAGAAAATTTCATGCAAAGTAGACCAAGCATGAACCATTTTTGGATCTAGTGAAACAAAAACACTATCATACTCATGTTATGTAATCATTTCAGCACGCATACGTCCACTGCTGAACATAGTCCTCCCTCAATCGACGTCAAAAATAACTACATCAGTTACCTCCATTCATGTAAAATGTCGTCGGTCCATCGAGTGGGAGGATGTTCGCACACTCCATTTCGCGTTTAATCATGGCCGCGGTGTGAAAACCTTTTTTTTTTTATTGTACGACGGGTAAGCACTTGGCCTTCATCTCACCTGGTAACAAGTTGAGATAAGGCCGAAGGTGGAGGCGCACTTCACCCGGAATCCTCAACAAACTGAGGAACTGGCTATCTTACCTCTATTTTTTTTTATTCTCTTTCTTTCCCAGCGGCTATCAGGTGTGCGAGTGAGAGCTACGTCAGTAACTTTGATTCTCTTACTGATATCCATATTCCGGATTTAATCACGTAGTGATATTCCAAGCATAGCTTAGCATAGCTCATGTCATGTAAAAATGCAGCTAATTCATATTTTTTCGATGCTATCCAGCCAAGTTGGTTCTACGACTATACTCAAAAATATATAGCTACCCGTGTTACTGCGTTTTTAATTAAAATACCTAGTGCTATGTTTTAGTTAGTAATTAGAGCGCTAAGCGTTTTCTGAATGCAAATAATGAATGTTTCGGATCCCTCGGTATATCGCAGGCAATTGGCCGACGAAGTAGAAATTAAATATTCTAACATACTACTTAATCTGATAAAGATAATGAAGAAGTTTTGGGCACGATCGGTGACATTTTTGGAACCTTATTTGTAGTCAAGCGTTTTCGGGCAAGGCTTATCTAAAACCCTTCATGAAATTGAATATCAAAAACAGATTTGTTATAATTTATTGCTTAGGGATAAGCATCTCTATAATTCAATGCAAAATCGCATTCAAATCTATAAAGCAACTCGTTATCCAAGCTTCATGTCGTTTAAAAAGCTATTAAGTTTCGTGAAATCGGACTGTAATAAATAATGTATGACCGCGGATTGGACCGTTATGAACCTGAAATATACGCACAATATAGGTACAATAAATTAATGTATAAATAGCAAAGTAGTTCAATAAAATCAATAGACCCTTGGAATTTTGTTGAAAATTTTGACCTTGGCTGTCCAGCACTCTGACCCGTAAATTAAGGCCGGACGTATACAACGTATACCTCAACTAATAAAAGTAAACAGTCTACCGCCTGAAAGTCACTCAGGTAATCTATTAATTGAATCTTGCTATCTCGTTTCGTTAAACGATAGCGATTGCCTAACAGTACACAAACAATACCGATAGCAACAAGTAATAAACACAAGCTATCATAGCAAAAGAATACGAAATAGGATTTGGTATAATTTTTGGCACGTAGTACAACTTACAGCAATTATTTTTTATGGTTCTAGTATTCGATGTGTTAGTAAATGTGTGCGATGCGAAAGTGCGCTGTATTGTAGGCCACTTTTTACAATAGTTTTTAGTGCCTTATTAAACCATATTTTTTTACGACTGCGTGATCTCAACAATTCTTAAATTGTTGTGTTCCGGCATTATTTTTCGCCATTAGAGGTAAGATAGCTAGTTCCTCAGTTTGTTGAATATGCCGGGTGAAGGCGCTTCCACCATCGGCCTAACTTGAAAAATCAGGTTCCAAGACCAAGAACCTTCCCGTCGTAAGATAAAAAGAAAGTAAGCAGCTCTGTTGAAATACTGAATACATTTCTAGCCCATAGGAACAACATAATTTTTTCCAGGACCAGTAACATTATTACGCCTAAGTGAGTTAATCTCGGCATAAGATAATACCAAATTTTATTCCTAATCCGTTCAGCCGTTTGAGCGTATGAAGAAGTGCAATCAAATTAATTATTTATTTGGCCATGCCACGGGGATACTACACTTTTCCGGTATAAAAGTAGCCTATGTATAAGTTCTACTTATAAAATTACACAAATTACCTTCTCCTTTCACCAACAGGACAAGCAGACGCACGGAACACTACCTCCCTTACGTGGCGCCTTGAAAGTAGCCTGTGTGTTAATCCTGGGTATAAACTATCTATGTACAAAATTTTATCAAAATCAGTTTAGCCGTTTATGCGTGCAGGAGTAACAAACATACACACAATCATACAAACAAACAAACTTACTCTTTTATAGGTACTATTAATATTACATTAGTGTGATGCATATAATTATTATACTAGAAATACTAATAGACTCATTGATCCCACAACTAGATTCCATGAGGGCAATCTGTACGCTATTAAAAAAATTACTAAGTGATAAGCTGTGCGACATACTTATCAAATAATCAATTCAAATATATTGTGATATTGCTAGGAAAGCTTTTTATATAAGTTTCGATTACCTAGTAGTCTGGCATTCAAATGAATTTGCTACAGCGAATGAATTGTAATTAGTATCAAGTAGTTTGAATCTCTCACCAAAAAAATAACTAGCCCGAGTTTCTTCCCTTCTTGTATGCTGGTCGCAATTCTAAAACGTGTTTCAAAGTGATCCTGAAATACTTAGTGAATAAATGAATTTTGTCTTGACTTGACTTGACTTGACTTAAGCATATCTAATATCTTGTGAACAACCCCTCGTGTCCACGAGTCACGCTTGTACATCTACTGTGTTATTTGAGTTTGTTCTTTACATTTGAGCGTGATTATTTGGTTGTTGGAATAAATAAAAATAAGAAAAATTGTAAATGCCAAATATAAGCTTCCACAGTAAATGAAACATTGAAATCTCTTTGAGAAATAAATATTCTTCCGTAAACTGTCGCAGCGTTTGTACGCAGATGGCTCGAGGGAAATTCCTTTACACATAAATGCATATCTGTCTCCTTGACACCTCCGTAAGATACTCCTACAATGTCGTCTTTATTTATTACTTCTGTTTATTGTAAGTGGCATATAGTCAAGTACAACGTTATAAGTACGGTATGAGTACCTTAAAAACATTACGGCACTTTGATATCCTACCAACCGAGTCTTGTACCTTAAATTAATTACATAATATTTTGATTAAGTTGTAAAAACATGTGTACCTATGCATGATATGACCGCATGACATATACGTGTAAAAGTGAAAACTTTTTAAATAAGAAATATGTCAATATATTCATATTTTTTTATCATTTCTTTAAATTTAATTAGCACGGACAAATCAATAGCACTAATAAATTATAGATCTTTAAAACAATAACAGAAGGTACATACTTAATAATTCAAGAACATAATTAATTAATGATGTTAATCGAAAAAAATAATTTGAATAATATAAATATTGTTATTAACTAAAGCAGAAAAATAAATATGAATATATTACTATGTGGTTATATAAGCAATACGCATGTTATATTAAAATTAAAATACTACATTTTTTACAATCAGATCATGGATGATGACAACTCGAGTAGAGTATAGAGACCCGATTCAGCGTCACCTACCCGATTCAGCGTCACCTACCCGATTCAGCGTCACCGACCCGAACGTGACGGTTCACTGACATTCACTCATCAGCAAATACGCCTAAAGAAGTAATCACCCCAATAAGTACAGACTAATCTTGTTCCTAAGTACTATCAAGACACAATCTGAAAATGACTAAACCTTTTGAGTTAATATAGTGTAAAATGGTTGTAAAAATCTCCGAGTTAAGCTAGGGAATCCGGCACTGTATGCCTGTATGTGGCAATATTTGTGACGGCATAACTCTCGAGCGGATTATTTGATTATCATGAAATTTTAACTGTAAAGAGATAACGTAAATAAAAATTGATTGTCTCGGGGGATTTTTTATAAGTGGTGTAGTTTATGAGATATTGGGATGAAAAGAAATACCATTTTTCATCCATGTCTTTTGAATGGTTAATCCAATGAATTCAAAATTTTGAATATGCAGAGAATTTATGAATACTCATAGATCGGTATAAGCATTTTTTTGACATTAGGTTAGTTTTTGAGAAATAGGGGAATTGAGCTTGTGTTAAGAGTTTTGGCTTGGGGTGTCATTTGAAAAAGTATCGGCTGCCTATTCCAAAACCACATATTAAACTTTTAAATAGGGGTGGCTTTTGTAACTAAGAAGTGCGTTAAGAGGGTAAAACGCTGGTATATCTTGTAGGGCCATCTTACATAATTCTGTCGCCATAATAACAATTCTTAAAATTGTTATTATATATATTATATATATACAAGCTATGCTTAGTTTGGGGCTAGATGGCGCTGTGTAAAATTAATGTCCTGCAATATTTATTTATTTATTTATTTATTTATTTATTTATTTATTTATTTATTTATTTATTTATTTATTTATTTATTTATTTATTTATTTATTTATTTATTTATTTATTTATTTATTTATTTATTTATTTATTTATTTATTTATTTATTTATTTATTTATTTATTTATTTATTTATTTATTTATTTATTTATTTATTTATTTATTTATTTATTTATTTATTTATTTATTTATTTATTTATTTATTTATTTATTTATTTATTTATTTATTTATTTATTTATTTATTTATTTATTTATTTATTTATTTATTTATTTATTTATTTATTTATTTATTTATTTATTTATTTATTTATTTATTTATTTATTTATTTATTTATAGCCAGTTTCTTCAGTTTGTTAAGGATTCCGGGTGAAGTGCGCCTTCACCATTGGCTTTATCTCAACTTGCAACCAGGTGAGATGAAGGCCAAGTGCTTATACGTCGTACAATAAAAAGGAGTGTACTGTTAGAGGGCGTGTTCATAACAATCAACTTTTCTTTTAATTTATTTGTTGAAACCACACCTGTGTAGACATTAAGGGTTGCAAAAGGGGTGAAAAGGGGTAAATAAAATCAAAGTCTTGATAATTTGTAATAAAAAAACGTGAAATGTCATATGAAATGGGGGTTTAAACGTAATTTCAAAGTTGGTTTATTCACTTCTTATTAGGGGTAGTTATTAACATAAAGGGGCAAAGGTTCGGAATCGCATTAAAACTAGTCTATTTATTTTTTGTTAATCACTCAATAGGGTTGCCAAACCAAGAATGTCGATAAAAACCATGAATTTATTATGGGATTAACAGCACATTATTGTACACCACAATGTGGAAAGAACTTCCTCCAACAGCAAGGTTTTGCCTTAATCACCACGCTTGGCAGACATATTGTGCTTACAGTTAAAGTTTTGCTTACACACAAAAAAAGCTGCTTTTTTGGTGATGCCCCTTGGTTGATTTAACGAGATCCGTGGGCTGGGAATTTAGATTTTTTAACAATGACTACTAAGGCAACGGCTTTGAAAGCACTTTTCAAAAAGACATAAAACTTTTCATGTAAACAAGGGGTGACTTATTCACTTATTGTATCATGACCACACACATGGCTATGATACAATAAGTAATGATGATATGGTCGGATATGGTCGGTGCATTGCTCTCATTCTGGCTTTGCATGTGAGAACTACAAACAAGAGAGACCCTCGAACACTCAGGGGAATAAAGAGAGATTGAGAAAAAGAGTGCTTAAGGTAAGTAAAGTTTGTTAATTACATCTTTTTTGAGAAATAATTCCGTGGTTATATACATAGGACCATCACGAGAACTCAGTTACGGGGCAAACTACTAGTTATAGTGCTACTTTGAAGAACACATCAATAAAGTGTCTCCCCTTAAATAGAAGCTGTAAGAAACGTGTCATTGGACACATTCTTCAAAATCATTACTCTATTAATACTAAGTTAGCTTAAAATTACTCATTGGCCTAAGCAGGCTAGATTGTAATATAGTTTAAGGGCATTTTACTAAATTACTTTAAGATTTAAATTTAGTATGATATTAGTAACTTAGTAACACCATGTAACTTTAAGATTAAAAAACAAATGACACAATCAATAGGTACCCACTTGGTCATTTTGCTAATTTCATAATGGGCGCAGAGGTACTTATAACATGGCTGAGCTCCAGCTTTCAACTAGGTTTCCCTGTTTTTGTTCGCCAACTCATGTTACTTTAATTAATGGATATATTTCCTACATTCGTTGCAAGACGACTGGAATTAAACAAATTAGATTAGTTTAATTGAGACCAGCTTTCCAATTTTCTTTAGCATGCGAAAAGTTAGGTTGTTTGAAACAGACACGTGACATCTCTGATGTTAATGTCAAATCCATATAATTTCGTAGGCGTTGACCTTAAAGGAAAGTGGATTTTGTCTCTACCCCCAAGTCTCGATCCATAGCGGTAGAGTCAACGCATCATCCACAGAAATAGTTAGACTGTTAAACTCAAAGTCAAATATTTTTATTCAATAAGACTTAGAATCATTTTGAACGTCAAATCTACCGCCTGTTCCAGTAGTCCTGTACCAGCACACATGGAGAAAGGCAAGATTCTGCTTCAATGCTGTAAAAACGACTGCGTTACGAATGCAACGGAACGGATACCGCGATTCAGCTCCAGAATGCTTTAGCCCGTGTTCCTGGTTCCTGGATCCCTAAAATATAACAGCTCTTTCATTATCCGAAATTCGTTTTCTTTGATGGCTCATAAAGCTGGAGCTATGTAATAACCATACATTATTTATCTCCGTAATTATAGATTTAATAATGCGATAAATCTCGAAAACTATCGTTATACGCATATTTTATGTGATCTATTTTCTGTGCAAGGTTTCGTCTTTCAATTTTGTGTTCTGATGGAACGTTATACTAGGAATCCTTAAAAGAAAGGTGTTGTTGGCATGTATATTTAGGGGTCACGATGCTACAAAAAGATGTACCATCGTGACCCCTATACATACTAGACATCGTACATAACATTAAAAAAACGTAAACGGTGTATTCCTAAATTTACTTATGCTTTAAAATGGTTTATTACACAATATAACCATTAACGACCCTCTCCTCTCTTCCTGTTAGTCCTCTCCAGCTTGTGACTCTATTTGCCCACCTTTATTTTTCCATAAGTGCTGTGTATGTTTCTCATATACATAATATTAGTAACAGGAAATACCCCTTCTAGGCAGAAGTGACAACGGAAAGAAAACCTTTTATTCACTTCCCTACACTTTACCGCTGCTAAGCAAAAGAATCCTCGACTCCATGCTCCCTTACTGCTACGACGTAGCGACCCAAAGTGAATCTTGGCTTCAGTCACCAGAGATGGCGATGGGACGACCTGATGCGTATACTCGGCTACTTGACCCTCAAGCCAAGCAAGACTCCGATCTCTTGGTCAGGTGCTTAACTTTCTTTAAGGGCTCTCTAGCTACCATCTTCTCTTGAATAATTTTTAAAATTGAAGAATTTTCCACTCATGCTACCAATTAATCTTTTTAGCCTGGCTATGTATGTCAATTTTGAGATCTCTTTCCAGATGTGCTTATCATGTTGGTCAATGCAGTTGACATTCAGTGATCTGGTAAATCTATCCATGAAAAGCAGTGGAGACACTAGTACCTTAAATCCTCTTGGTCCCATTAGTAGAACAAAGCAGTAAGGACACGAAAAAGTGAGTCCTTGTTTTTTTTTATTATTTGATTAACGTGTTAATTGGTACCTTTTTATGATTTGATTACTGTTAGATGTAGGAATTTAAAGACTTGATAATTAAAAACGTATTTAGGTGTAGTAATATTCGTACCCACAATATTTTTTTTACTTTAACATTTATCATGATAGAGATATTCTTGCCAGTGACTTCCTTTAAAGTCTACTTACTATTAAAACAACCAAGAACCAACAGATTCATAAATTGTTGCTATCCCTATTACTGGTACTCTTTTATAATAAGGATCAACGTCCTTAGGTAATCTGACTGTCCTTTGTTGACATAGCTAGTTAGTTTAATTGTACATTATATTGAATAAATGTTTATATTCATTAAGACTTAAACAGATGAAATTGTGTTGACCTTAAAATGTGATACATACCTACTTTTACTTTTGTATTTGTTGACGTGAACAATTAAGTATTGATAAATGAGTTGATGAGTTCATGAACGTTTGTTCGCTTTCTAAATTAGTTAACAACAAACCAACTAATTCCTGATAGTAAATTGTTAGTAACACGATATAAAAAGGGAGCTCTCCTTTCAGCCTCCAAGTGCTGTGGCTGTAGCTGAATTCCTATCCTTCGTACGACAGTGTGATAAACTCCGTCGAGTCGAGAGCACGCGTGTCGCTTAGCATTTTCCCGCTTACGATTTTCCGA
The DNA here is from genome assembly GCA_951394065.1 of Venusia cambrica. Classification (NCBI taxonomy): domain Eukaryota; kingdom Metazoa; phylum Arthropoda; class Insecta; order Lepidoptera; family Geometridae; genus Venusia; species Venusia cambrica. Next base: position 7,612,212 of record OX596060.1, on the reverse strand, counting down.
CGTTCTGTCCCGCCCGCGCTAAACTCCCCACAGGAACAATATTAAGTGACTGGAATGGCAACAATGAGGACCTGCGACGTTATTTGGTACGTTTTTCAAGTCAAGTCAAGTCAAAGTCAAAGTCAAGTCAAGTCAAAATTTCTTTATTCATTAAGATTTTTAGGATCATTTTGAAACGTCAAATCTACCGCCTGTTCGGAATCGCGACCAGCACACTTCCTTTATAATAATTTCGTTATTGATTGCACACTTCAAATTCAACAAATTCCTAGTTGATTTATTGACTAATTAACAAATCAACGCCCTGTCTAAATCGGGACGGATGAGAGTTTAGAGAGAATTTTAGGGTAGCTTCCTTTTGTCGGAAAATTTAGGAATTATGTTTCGGGCAATCATTTAAATAGTTTCTGGTAATCACTTTTATTGGTATTAAAGTGCCTGCCTCAGACCTAGGTATGTAGTATCAAGGTCATCATAGTGTGTGTAAAGAATATGATTCTGTGAGAAAAACTATATTATTAAAATTTATATGTTACTATGAAACTACCAAAATTGAAAAATACACAAATCTCGTGGTATGCTTGTATGGTGTGGGTGATAATAAGCCAATGGTATGTTTTCTGTCAGCATACAACTGTAGCACTATGTATGGAAGATGAACCATACTTTTAGGGTATTACGATACGTAAGAGGTTAGTGTTCCACTACTCAAATACAGCGTGTTTGTGTCTCCGTGTACTTTAAATAAAAATAAACCGGCCAAGTGCAGACACGCAAACGAAGGGACCCACATTTCAAGGCAAAAAAATCACGTTTCTTGATATGTGAAACCCCGTTTACTTAAATTTTTATTTTATTATTATATTGATAGCGGCAATAGAAATCCACACTTTGTGAATATTTCAAGCAAATAGAAATCCACACTGTGAACATTTTAACTAGGTACTACCTACATAATATGGTCCATTAGACAGCTGAATACGGACAGATGGGTGGACGGACAGCGGAGGCTTAGTAAAGTTAGCGGGCCTTCATCTAACCAGATTTTTTATACGTTATGATAAGGCTGCAGGTAGAAGCGCACTTTACCCGGAATCCTCAATAATCTGAGGAACTGGCTATCCTCAATGCCGTTACATAACAATACTAGAATTGTTGTTGCCCTAAAAAGGAAAAACCATCAATAATGCCCTTGATGTCCGCAAACCTACACCGCCTACAGGAATGGGCAAAGGGCGCGGCTCTACTCAAATACCTCATAGTCAAAATTACAACAAGCGCCTACGCGTCATGCCTCGAGGGATGCGTGTAATTTGCAAAGTGGGTATATTCATTATCAGATAATTGATCAGGCCAAAACCCCTCAAAATGAAAGTGTGATATTATTACACCTGATATTGTAATATCAGGTAAATAATATCACATTTCCAGGTATAAACATGAAAGTGTTATTATTATGGATTTACAACGTCATATTGCATTGTCAATCTACATTATGAATGTGATCAAGGTTTACTTAATTGATTCAGGCGTTATAATGCGGAGATCCATTGTTCAATATTAATAACCTGATCTCAGATCGGCAACACGTCGACAGAGGGCTCGTCAGCTTAACAGCAAGACTATATTTCCTGAGGATGCCTCGTAAAGAGGCAGAACACGTTTCGATTTCAAAAAAAAAAACACACGAAATTAGCGTATTTGTTACTAAATATCTTTCTGTTTTTAGGTTATTAATATTATCTAGGTATTAAATGTTTGCCTTTTCAGGGTTCCGTACCCAAAGGGATTTTTATTTTTTTAACGTACGACGGGGGTGCGCTTGACCTTCATCTCACCTAGTGTCAAGGTATGATAAAGCCGAAGCGCACTATGCATGTAATCTTAAACAGACACTGAGAAACTGCCTATCTTACTAGGAATTCCTAACTCCGTAGGTTAAATCCACATAGGACATAGCCTACACGGCACTGCATTGCGTATGCCAACTTGAGGTATAAAGGTATTAAGCCTCGCGTGCCCGTAGTTTCACCAGTGCCGGTGAAATTACCCTTCAAACCGAAACACAGCAATGCGTTCGGCGGCTTAAATAGGTATGGTGTACTTCCCCGGACGAGCCCTTTGACTCTCTACTACTCTTAAAATCTTTAATCCTACCACCAATCGAACGTGGGTGCCAATAGGACCCTATTACTAAGCCTCCGCTGACCGTCCATCTGCCTGCAGGCTGTATCTCATTAACCCGACCAGGGGACTAACCACAACGTCTTACAGAATTCTCGTTTTGATCTTACTTTACTTTCGTCTCGTTTTTTCTACACTGGATAGAAAGTGTCCCAGGTAGATAGTTCAAATGTTAACAGAGTTGTGTTTATGTAACCGCTCTAACAAAGAATTATAATAAAACAATAAAATTATAAATTAAAGATAGAATACTCGTATATGTAGGTATTAACTTGGTTTATTTGCGTTGAAATGTGGGTCGTGCTCTACGTGTAGTGTAACCCTAGGTGCGCGTTTCCGCAATTGGCCGTCTTTTTGATTAAAGTTAGTTTTACAGCAATTCACATTTTAAAGGTTTAAAATTTATTTTGTACGTAAGAAGATACACGGGCGTAAGTAAGAAGACGGACGCCTTTTTAAGTTATGTCATTTACCGCCAATTTTGAATCCTATTGTTCAGTATCGAAATTGTTTCGAATTTAGGACTTCAAAACAATTGAAAGTATCACAACTACATAATTATATTATTATGTCACATCGTCGTTTTGAATTTGTTAGGTCACTTACGAAAATTAATATTAAATAAAGTGTTTTTGCAATAATTTTCTACAACTTTAGAAGAGCCAAAGACGCCTGACACGGCTTCAGAGCTTTGAAGAGCAAACATTTGTGTTTCATAATGAAGCCCCATGTCTGCTTACTGTCCTATTTAGAATTTCAACGTAGATATTTCAGTCTTAGTGACAAAACGTAAAGGAAGTGCAAAATCCGCCTTCTCTGAATATAAACCGTTGCTGTGAGACAACTAATTCTCGAAGATCATCATGTGATATATCGTTAGATAGAGGCGTTATTAGGCATGTAAGGGACAACCTTTTAGAAGATCCTGCATGAGACGCTTAGTGTGAAAATGCAAGTTTGCCGTTGGACGGCGGCCCGCATTAACGGGTTCAACCGGGTGAGGCAAATCACGTATACTTACGACATCATCAGTGGTGACGAATCTTTGATCTATGCCTACAATCCTGATTCCAAGCAACAATCAACAATCTGGGTATTTCAAGACGCGCAAAGCCGATTAAAGTTAATCGTTATCAAAGCACTTCAAAAGAGAAGAGTAAAACATAACCGAGATGACCATCTCGAGGGTCGGTAGTTTGTAGATCGTCGGAAGGAGGCTGATAGGACGATAATTACCTACATCTGTGGGATCTCCTTTTTTGTATAGAAGTGTAATTTTTGATTCTGCCCACTTTTTAGGTGTTTGTTCTTCTTCTAATATTTTATTAAAAAGTGTTGTGAGGGGAGTGAGTAAAATCGATTGTCCTATCTTGACTGCTTCGTTTAGTATACCGGTCTGGGCCAGGACTTTTTTCTGTTTTTAGTGTGTCTATTTGACTGAGGATTTCAAATTTTTTGAAGAGCTCGACCAACGGGACTGATGTTGATGGTAGGTCTTGTATCAGCTCTGTTTCTTGCGATTTTTTTAGTCCAGAGTCGCAGTTTTGGTAGCTATAGAGATCTCTATAGAAAATTGTAGAAGTTTTTACTATATCTATACGTGTTTCTGCATATGTTAAAGATATTTAATTAATGTTCTTTATAGCTTTGGTTTTTTCAAATGACAAAACTTCTTTTAAGTTTTAGGGCTGGACATAGTATACGCTGAGTTTTTCAACAGTTTTTCTAATCAAATGCATTTTTTTCCACGAGCTTTATAAGCATTAAATAGGTATCCATATTTATTGGTATGACTACCAAGTGAGACGTTTCGTGTTGCCAGCACAATTTAATGCCTAATTAAGTGATATGGAAGATCCTATCTTAGCCTAGTAAAGTGGTAAATTAAATACCTAACATGAGATAGGTATTCACATAATTCAGGTACATCTATTGCCTCAATATCAATGGATGCCGAATTTACAAAAGCAAATAATATTTTATATAAAAACCACGTCCGCAGTTATTCGTTGATAAATTAAATTCACCGAATAAATGTTGGCTATAAAAGTTCCTAATAGTTTATTGAATCGATGGCCGTTACTCACGCTTGACGTCGACAATTGGACGTGTGATTTGCTTAATTTGACATTAAGTACCTGTGGCTGTGGGAGGTCCCTTTACTGTCGTCGAGACTTGGTCTGCCTTTATCTATGACGAGACACACAAGTTTTATATCTACTAGTACAACCTCTACAACCGTAGAACAATATTTTAGCAACGTATAACCTTTACTAAATGCATTAAGAACAATTTATAAATTTTTCACACCACCTGCTCGACAATGCCAAATTACATATCATGCCAACCTAACGTAAACCAAGTCATTAAAGCCCTTGGCTTTAGCCGGGGTGTAATGTCGGACTGAATCTCATTATAACCCGCTGGCCTTAAAGTCTAATTTCGTAATACGAGTAATAGATCAACAGACTAATACTCGAAGGCCGGGGCCGGCGCCGCGTCGAACTTATTTGAAAACCGAACTTTTCTAAAATCGAGCTGGCCACGGCAAGCGGAATGGAACACATTTGAAATTAAACAAAAGCCGCGAGTATTGTAAGACGCTGCAATAATATACGTAATAACTGCAAAGATTTTATAAAAATAGAAGAAAAGTTCTGTTAAAATGTCGGGTGATGAAAGTGATTTAACTCCGGAGTCCATTAAATTGGATGCCTCAGGCATTGTTCACAATCTACTCCCAGAGAAGTCAAAGGAAAAATACCTGGAAGCCTACAACGGTTTCGACAAATGGAAAACTGCAAAAGGTGCAAAGTCTGTGTCTGAATCAGTGCTTCTGGTATGTTTACCGCCTCTGTGGTCTAGTGGTTCAAGCCACCGATTTCAGATCCAGAGGTCCCGGGTTCAATACCCATGGGGAGTACATTATATTGTGCTTGGTTTGGTTGGTGGTAGGACTTTTAGGAGGTTTGAGTCCGCCTGTCTAGCTACCACCATCTTACCTAATTCTGTCGCCATACCTAATAACAATTCTAAAATTGTTGTGTTCCGGCATTCAGAGGTAAGATAGACAGTTCCTCAGTTTGTTGAGGATTCCGGGTGAAGTGCACCTCCACCTTCGGCCTTATCTCAACTTGTTACCAGGTGAGATGAAGACCAAGTGCATACCCGTCGTACAATAAAAAAAAAAACAGCATTTATCATCCACAAAGAAGTCAAGCAGCCTGTGGTGCATCTATTCTATGCGCAGGTCGACAATAAGCATTAAACACGACATCCAGATTAATACATATACCAAGTTATTGGCATTTTTAGAAAGGAAATGGGATGGTCATCGAGCAAAGAAGTCAAAAGTATGAAATGCTGGTTTTAGTAGCCTTGCTTTTTTATTGTCTCGCAAAAGGTGAGAAAAGTCGAGTACACTCCTCGGGGATAAAGCTGTTTTTGTCTTGGGCGCGCTTGAACCCCTCACTGCGCTCAGGACTCTTCTTTATTCCTTCGCTGCGCTCGGGAGTTAAATCTGGAGTCCTTCGTTACGTTCAGATTTCAATATCGCGCCCGTGACATAAAACAGTGCTTTATCCCCTCGATGTATAATCTACTATTAAATTTTGAAAGTGTTCCAACAACTTTGGGCACATGGTCCGCATACATTTTTAATTTTTTCAATAAACTAAGAACTCGAATATGCAAAAAAAATGTTGCTCCATATAACTATAAAATATATAGATTTTCTTATATGCAGAACTTATTTTTTTTTTATTGAGCACGTAACTCCTAACATGACTCTTTGATAACTCTAACGGTTTCAGACTTGGCCTCAGTGGCCCTGAAAAAAGAACTCACCCTGTATGTAGCTTTGCTTAGTTTGGGGCTAGATGGCGTTGTGTAAAAGTGTTACGATACGATTGATTTGTTTTGTCAATAAAAACACGGCAGCTATTACATTTTCATACAGATAATTAAATAAAATGAAACTGTTATAAAAGAGCATTGCTACATGGTTGGCAAAAAAGAAGTTATAAATATAATTCCCACTCATTCCCATTTGTACCGTTAAAACGCTGATAGCCGAACTTGCTTGCGACAATACCGAAAGAGGTTATTTGAAAATATTTAAAGATGTTGAATCGAAAAATAACAAGTAACCGCTGTGTGAAATAAATGTCCAATAAATTAATTTATTTATATATTGGATCAAGATTACCGAGAAAGTAAAAAATGTTGAACACTTTTTCTATACTTATCTACTATTTTCTGTACATAAATTTCTGTATTAAATTAAAATAAATTAAATCAATTTTTTTCAAGTACCTAACCAGATTCGTATTGGCTACAACATTGTTGGACGGCAGGTAGACACATCGACTATCTATAATATCAGCAATCTTCATCAGGAAACTGCTGGTTTGCAAGTGGCGGCGCAATAAGGTAACGTTTGCGCAGCGTATAACCTACGAGAACATGCCCGAAGCGCTGCAGTATCGGGGAGCTTTTAATTAAAGAGCCTACTACAAAATAAGTGACTATGTCGACGATAAGAACGCGTGGCCCGATATTGCTATACCAGTTGGTAGCTAAATGGTGATTTTTCAATGTTAACAAACTGACCTATTAAGTAATTAGGTGGTTATAAATGGTTTTAGATAGTATAAAGTCCTTTCGGCCACTTTCGAAACCAAAGTTGAAAACAGAATTATATATATTTTTAGGTAACCTGGTTTCAATTAAATAAAAAATATTCTGTTTTATAAACTGTTTTCACATACAGATTAATCTCCTTTTGAAACTTGTTCAATACGATGTACTTAAATAAAATAATTTAAATCTCTGTAGGTACCAAATCTATTGCATAAATAATTTAAAAACTTAATTGCCCGAAGTGCTTGGTGGTGATTTCGAACAGGCAGTAGATTCAAACTTTTCAAAATGACCTTAGAAAATCTTAATGAATTAACGCATGTTGACTTTGACTCTATTCTCTTTGACTTGACCCTAATAATAACGTTTCGTCCTTGACCAAAGGACATCATCAAGGTGTGTTTAGGTCACGCGTTCCTCGTCCCTTCGAGCTTACTTTAGTTTCCGAGAAATTGAATCGTTATTTTTGTAATGCACGTAGAGACTGGTTATTTGAAGGTGTTTATCTTACAGCGCATTTATGTGCCATTAGGTTACCAACGATACTTATATGGTTATTCGTTCACGGTGGACAAGTTTCATTATCATTTTTGTGCTGACTTGCTATCGTTAACTACTAAATACGCAATGCAAGTTATTTGACACTTCTATTAATCAGATAACTTTCAGAATACGATACCGCTTTGATAAACCTCATAGCTCAGTTGGTAGCAACTCTGCCTTCTGCGCTGTAGGTTGTGGGTTCGATTACCACCCAGGACAAACATTTGTGTGATTAATATAGATGTTTGGTCTGGGTTTGGGTGTTGTATCATATAGTACGTATGTATTTACAACAATTATTTAAATATTCTATCCGTTATCTAGTTCCCATATTACAAGTTAGCTTAGTTTGGCCCTGTGTGAAATAATTGTCCTGTAATAGGTATATATTGTCCTGTAATATATATATATATATATATCAAAACACAGCATTAATTCACCTATAGGTATCGTCTTTGCTAAAAGTAAAAATAAAAGTAAAAAGTAATTGTAGGAGGTACGACAAGGAAGCGCTTGGCCTCAATCGCACCTGGTTACAAATTGAGATAAGGCCGGGGGTGAAGGCGCACTTCACCCGAAATCCTCAACAAACTGAGGAACTGGCCTTACATTTTAATGCCGGAACACAGCAATTTGTATGTAGGAAAGCAGTAGCTCTCCCGCGCATCGACGAAATACGGCAAAGCGTTTGGTGCCGGAGTTCTGCCAGGAAGGTGGTCGCTAACCAGGTCCTTTACAGGTCCTACCACAAGTGTTGTGATCAGTCAACCGTAACCGCCAGTGTTTCCGTTACCCAAGTTAGACAACTGGGAGGTATATCACAACCCTAAGAATATATTTTATTGTAGCCCCTAAACGAACTAAGAGATATATATATATATCTATATATTATAGGAAATTTCTTTTACACAGTGCCATCTAGTCCCAAACTAAGCGAAGCTTATAATATGTTAACTAGATGAACTAACATAAAATAAATCGGGATGTAAAAAGTCTCCATTCTGATTTCCATAATTCAAATTAATTTTATCAGGAGGATTTGATAATGTTTTAACAGCTACCTATACACCATTAGACGATCAATATACTAAAGCTGCACTTTATATGCGAACGGTAAGGAATTATATCGCTTTTAATACAAATTGTTTTCGGAACATTAAAATTTTAACCATTTAAGGCAAGTAAGTGTGTCTTTCGTTTAACGCAATAGGCCTTCATCCATTTTAGTTTATAAATGTGCAGCATAAAATACCTCTGCTGCCTCTTTTCCTAAAATAGCTCAGAAGTACCTATTGTAGTATTGAATCTTAATTGCTTTTCACCTATAGCTATAACTTTGACGGTAACACACAAGTCATCAATTATCAATTACCGTTATAGATTGATAACCAATTAACCTCATAGTTGTATTACATTTTCTGTAAAGGCTTGTACACAATGCAACCATTTTACAGGCCTCACAGTTTGGTTGATATTAGCTCTGCATTGTGCGTTGGAAATTGAGATTGGTTCGATTCCCAGCCAGGACAAACTAAATTGTGATGAAAATTCTTTACAATCTTGTCTGATCCATGCTTGGTTAAATTATATCATAAGTATTATGTGTTCACTGTACAGTCAATACAACAATGCTTTTAGATACATGTTAGGGTGCCGAACCTTGAAAAGTTTTCAAACGAACCCTAATGGCGTGACTTCGTTGTCTGTCCGTTGGTATGTTTATTGACCAAGCGAGCATGAAGCGCGAGCGAAAGGTCTCTATTTCAGCATCGACAAAAATGCTTTTGTATGTCCGGCGGATGTCCGGTTGTTCTTCTCTACAGGTCATTTCTCAACCGTATCTCGTGAAATTTTGTGAAAAGGTTTAAACATTTTTTGGCGATTCAGTTTTTGGATTTTTTCATAATGGCGGAGTTATGGGGGTTGCAAATATAAAAGACATCGTATTTCAGCCATTTTAAAAAATTTAAAAAAATTACCCAGATACTTTTTTGTTATACTTAAAAATGTTTGGTAGCTTTTCATTTCTATGAGGAATTAATGACATCGACAGGTGTAGCGTACTTGCCTACCTTACTGTTATTTAACGAAATTTACATAATTGAAGAATTTTGGATAGGGTCAGGGCGCGCTCGCCCCACATTAACGAATGTCTGCTTTTTTTGTCTAATTGAAATATTAATGGATTGAAGACGCTTTTGACAGAAAGGCTGTAGCGCCTATATATAAAACTCAGCGTTATGTTTTAGAGTGATCATTTATTCAGTTTTATGCTATGCAAAGACAGACTCGCAAGGCCTACAGCTCACAGAGCCACTAGTCTATCTCCATATATATTTAGGTATTTTTAGCGCAGAATAAATACTTTCTATCGCTACACGCTATAGTTGGTATTCAAAGTTATAACTATTTCCTAGCAAAGCGCTTTCCAATACCGAATTATAGCTGTCATCACAAACTTACACAAGCGAGTTGATTAACCCTTTGAACGTTCACATTCACTAACTCGTTACCAACACGTAAATGAATAACACGTGAGATGAAGACCAAGTGCTTATCCGACGTACAATAAAAAAAAAGTAGATATATAATTAATAACAAAAACGAGTCTTCATCGCGTACCTTTTTATATTCCCGACAGTTTCGACCGTGCTACAACGGCGTGGTCACGGGTAGACTGAATACTCGCTGCTACTCTCGTCGTCGTTGTGAGGTAGTTTCTCCAACTACCCTCACTTGTTTATTGGAAACAGATGAGTCAGTATTCACACTGCGGCACACAACACTCACTACATCCTCGCACTGCGATGTATCGTCACGGCGAAAACACCTATTAATGATCGGAATCCAAGAAACTGAGAGTCTATAGCCGTCTTCGCTATTGAAATTTGGGTACTCTCTAATCTCAATCGCCTCACGAACCATTCTCTTATGATAATAGCGTTCATTGCACAGAATCTTGGGTTTGTGCAGTTCGATCCAATGATTTGGCCCTGAGTCCACTAGGAGTTCCGCTATCGCAGTTTATTCTCCTGTCGGTTCTTGACATAGATTGTATTGATTATTGACGCAGATATAGCCTGCAAGTAACACCCACAAGCTAAATGCTAATTCGGAAACCTTGCTTGTAAACGCAGCGTGGTATACCACGTCCATCAAAACTGATCTACCTTTTGCGAGCTACCTATCTAGACATGGGCATTGTTCATGCATACGAGAACAGGCAATTTCCTGCATGATATTTCGTATCATAAAATTATCACGGTTATACATACAGGACAGTACGTTACATTCATCACTCGTCGCCATCCAACTCCAAACATGTAAAGCTTGTAAAATGGAAACAGGATTACGGATATTATACTTACTTGTATTATATTTTTTGTAAATACATTTTATGATATAATACAACACTAAAATACGATACAGATACGACCTCTGTTTTTTGATTCTATACCTAGTTGTATAGAAATACATGTATATGTATTTCTATACAACTAGGAGATGGGACAAGCAAGTAGCCCAACTGATGTTAAGTGCATGTCTTGGCTATAACAATGCCTTACTGTGTAGGTCACACCTACAAAAAAACATAGCCTACACGGCACAGCATTGCGCCCGTCAACGTGAGGCATGAAGGTGTTAAGCCTCGGGTGCCCGTAATTTTAACGGCAACCATACCCTTCAAACCGGAATATACATGGAGCTTGGCGGCTGAAATAGAGGGTGGTAGTACTTCTTAGAACGATACTGTTAGGACATTCTACAGTATAAAAAAAAATACCTTGAATTACCCGAACTATGAGTGTATTGTTTTCTAATTATGATTTGTTCGAAGTATAATGATCAATCTGCAATAATTTAATTATATTCAATAATATAACAAATTTAATTTAATAATTGCTACTTATAATATTACAATGTACCTACACCTAATTAGGTATAGATTATATTTTATTATTATATTAAATCTGACATGTAAACAATTAATTTACGATCGATACAAGATACAAGATAATATCTTGTATCTTCCCCGGACGAACCAGGGGAACAAGGGGCTTTACTACTCTTACTTTTATATTATACTCAGATAAATTTTACTACTAACTTTGCTGTGAGGCTTGTTACATAGCGATGTATAAAGATCCTTGAGCCAAAACAGGTCTCGGCACTCAGTAACGTTTGTGTCAGTGCCAATGTTTTGTCTGGATAGCAAGGTCCTTAAGACATTGTCAAGAATAGGATTAGTTTCTCAAGGACCCATCAAAGTTCAACTCGAACAAAAGTGCCATTAAGTAGAAAAACTGAACAATTTATAAGCAAAACAGGTCCCTGTTTGCATTGGAAATAGTTCCCTTTAGACTCAAACGTTATCCAATACTACCTACTAACATTTTATTGCTTACAATTTTCGTTTAGCTCAGAAAAGTGTAGAAATTAAGATAACATTTGTTGTAGATACCTTCCTATGCAAGTTTAAAGGATAAACTATAATTGTAAAAGTTTTGTAGACATTCGTTAGACTATTGACTAGTACAGAATCGAATTTATGGGGTGTGTTATTTATTACGTTTAACCACCAGATCACTAAAAAAACAAGTAAAGGTGGAACCTAAGATAAAGTATACTTGTCCAATAGAAACCAAAATCAATCTGGACATAAAGACCACAAGATTGGTGCGGAAAAATAGATGAGGGCCGTTGCCCTCATTCCTTCTATACCCGTTCTATTCCTTACTAGTAGTTGATACCTAAAGGTAGATAGATGCAAATTTATGCATTCGGCACAATGGAATAGTGCGTATTGAACATACTAGCAGATTAATCCGGTGGTGGAATACATATCCGTATCAATATTCGTATAAAATCAATGGTCATAGAGATTTTCAGGATAGCTTCCTTTTACTGTGTTGGAGTTCACTGAGAATTTGATTCTAAGATGTTCAAAATTGGGGTGGAGCTTCAGAATAAAATGATGCATATATCAATAACCAAACAAGATAAGCACTTGGAATTTTTTTAGTAGGTTGCCCCCACAATTTTAAGAAATACATACCGTGTTTCAATTAAAGAAAAAAAAAATCATTCGTTTTTTTACATTAACTTTTCTTTTTCTTCTTCTGTACAATACGTACAGTATTTAAACCACCTCTGTGGTCTAGTGGTTCTACCCACCAATTTAAGATCCAGAGGTTCCGAGTTCGATCACCATGGGGATTACAATATTGTGCTTGGTTTGGTTGGTGGTAGGACTTTGTTTAAGTCCGCCCGGCTAGCTACCACCATCTTACCTAATTCTGTCGCCATAAAAACAATTCTTTAAAAAAAATGTGTTCCGGCATTTAGAGGTAAGATAGCCATTTCCTCAGTTGTTGAGGATTCCTGGTGAAGTGCGTCTCCACCATCGGCCTTATCTTAACTTGTAGCCAGGTGAGATGAAGGCCAAGCGCTTCCCCGTTGTTCAATAAAAAAAAAGTACGTAGAAAATATAAAGAATAAGGTAATCTAACCAAACTATAATGTGACTGATTTATTAACGAATTCAGGTTTACAAAATATTATTTTTTGTCACGTTTTAGCTTTTATTCAAGCGCCGCCGCCAACCCGTTTTTATTGACTTTGACAGATTTGATGTCATTCATGTGCTACGCGAGTTAGTTGTGTTTTTTGATCGTTATGAATTATTTCGTTCCCTTATAATACCAACGGACTCCGATTGATTGCTTTCATTTCGACCCAGCTCTGTTTGATGGATACTGGTTCTGACGTAATGTTTGTTTAGCATTTTTACTATTCTCACATTAATCCGCCGCTTTTAATCTAATTTTAACCGCCTCTGTGAGTTAGTGGCTTGTCTTCTGGTGTCTGATCCAGAGTTCCTCCCAGGGTTCCTCTCAATCCCCAGGGCTCCCTCTGGGGATTGAACCCAGGAACTCTACAATATTGAGTTTGATTTGGTTGGTGGTAGGAGATTATCATATTAATCAATAAAAACATTATAACACATTACTAGACACACATTTATGAAAAAAACATACCTACATTATAAATCAGAAGTAATAAAATATATGAATGAATGTCACAGAATATTTTTAATATTATTATCAAATTACACAAAATGGACAACATGAAATTAAAATACCTATGCATTGAAATTAGATAGAGCACATCATTATCCGCATCCACCTATTTGAATAGGGCAATCTGCCCAAAATATATCTATATAAAAAAATCAAACTATATATCTATATCAAAATATATCATCTTCAGGATGCCGTTGTAGGATATAGTGTTAAAGGAGGTTCACATCACAATTAATCATCATCATCATCATCATCTTATAGAAATTCACTGATGGACATAGGTCTCTCCCGAGTTTCACCACTTAGCGTCTTTGGCTTTCCCCAATCAGTACTTGACAGGAACCTTGCGCAAGTCATCGTTCATCATCGTCATTGCATCGCTCCGTCGCGCGTCGTGCTGGTGGTTGTCCAATACACGTTTGCGAGACGCTGTCTCCACTCCGGAACTCACTTACTCCAGCGATTGTCTGTTCTTCGGCAAAAATGGCCTCACAATTCACAATTTCTTTATTCAGTTGTGAAATGTCATATGACAAGGCTATGGTGTTTTGCTCACATAGAATGAGGGCAAAGACGAATTTCCGGTGAATAAAGAGAGTTTAAGAATAAGTGTGTCTTAAGAAATTTGTAATGAAAGCACCATTTAATCGTAGCTTTATTTTTATGTGATAATCTCCATGGCAAAACACAAACCAGACATCACGAGATCTTAGTTCGGGGCGAGCTACTATTACTAGTACCTACCGCGTTTTCGTAAAATCATAAAGTTTAAAATATAAATATGAAAACCCGACTGTAAAGGGTTTGGATTTTTGTTTTTCGTTTTTGTTTGTTAATTCAAAAAACTTCTTAATGTACCAGTGCCAGCTGCTATAGTACTGCTCCTTAGTTCATTATTTAGTTTTAACGTCTACAAAATTGGCGTATACAATAACAAACCACGTTAAATTCATGTCAGCCACATTTCGTGGTTGTATCATAGTAGCTATAAATCTTGGAAAGTCCAGACAAAAACCAGTGATTGATGTATTCTGGCGCCGTGCGGCACATAACTCTTTATTCTATTTGCGATGTTTTTGATACAATATTTTTGTCTTCACCACGAAATTTTAAATTCACTAAACATGTGAATTTAAAATTTAAAATTCACGGAATGACGCAACTAAGTCAGAATAATCTTGAATTACCTTACTAGTGCGGACATGCGCATCTAATTATGTTTCACACGAAATGTAAATAAAATTCCGACAAATATTCCGACATAATTTTGTTTGACATAGTTTTGCATCAACTTATTTCTGTTTGCTAGAAAAGGACCAGGGGCCTAACCACAACGTCATTATAGTATTCTCGTTTTGATCAAACACTACTTTTGTCTCATTTTTTCTACACTGATAGTTAGTGACAAAGTAATATCAAAACAATAATGCTTTAACATGTCGTGGAAATTTTAATTTGAGCAACAGGATCATTGCCGTAATGTAATCTAATTACTTGAACATACCCATACAATTATTTGATGATATTGGTTGATAAATGACAGAGTTAACAGAGTTCAGCAGCAAACATAAATAAATACAACCAAATTGAGAACCTCCACCATTTTTTGAAGGTAGTTAAAAATAAACTTCAATTTGCCGGCCTTTTTTTTTTAAATGTACGAAGGTTAGGTGCTTGAACTTCCAGTTCCTCAGTTTGTTGAGGATCCCGGGTGAAGTGCGCCTACACCTTCGGCCTTATCTCAACTTGTTAACAGGTGAGATGAAGGCCAAGCGCTTCCCCATCGTACAATATAATTAAAAAAAAAAAAAAAGTTTACCGTTTACAAAATATTTATACTAAGTCTGGTGTTTCAAATCCTTTTCAATAAAAATACATTCAAACCCTTTTCGTCCCTTCAGTGGTAGTGGGGAAGCGAGATAAAAAGTTTACATGAGCCTATCAAAGGCTGTATATATCATATATGGTAATAATTTTGATAAGAGTCATTCAAATCCATCCAGTATCAGTTATAAGTATCCTAAGTTGAATTTAAATCCATCAAGTATTATCACTTCTTTTCGTGTATTTTTCCGTTGTGTTATGATTATTCTGCTATTCAATGCGGAGGCAAATCCGACAGCCTTGAATACGAAGTGATTTATTTGGATAAGGATTCAAACGAAGGTACAAATAACGTAGTGTAGTTTCTATTCTACCGGCGTTTATATTTATTCTTTAAAGTAGGGTACCTATAACGACATAACTTACATAAGGTACATCCCGCAGACTTTTTTGTAGGTATTCATGTGTTCTCTAAAAATGTTGAACAATACTTTGTTCTACCATCCTTTGTTATCTCAGCGCAAGCGATTTAAGGGATTTAATCGGTAATTTTCCTTCACTTCCTCGGTTTACACAATAGTTTTCGTAAGGATCTCATATATCCTGATAAAACTTTGTTACTTTGTGATATAGAAATAGTAATTATTAGAATAGCGTTGAAGCCTATGTCTAAATGTAAATGGACCGATTGTAAAAAATATTTCAACATTAGAATGCTATTCTAATGATTACTATTTTTATATCACAAAGTAACAAAGATTATATTTCATCAGGATATATGAGATCCTTACGACTTTGTACCTACTTAGGTACAAGAGTAAAATGTAATGAGCTCCTGCCATGCAACCGATGCCGCCTATGTTTTAATTTCAGCTCTTGGATACTGTAACTTCTTTTCTATCATGTTACTTTGAAGAGTCTCTTTTCATTTCAGTATCATGTTTTCGAAAGGAAAATGGTCCCTTTAAATGGTGAACCATTTAATATTTTTTTATTTAAGGTTATGAATTTAAGACAATTACACTACTGACTAAAAACGAAAATTAATGTTAAAAGTGACAAAGTAAGGCTACTTTCTCTGTGGGCATATTCAGATTCTAATATTATGGTTATACGAGTACCTATACCGAATCTTTAGTTTAATGTGACTGGTTGAGTTGTTTTGACATTGGTATGCAAAAGAAGAACAATGGCCTTACCATAAGTAACAGTAATTCGTTTGACGTAATTACAGACGTTCGCCGAAGTATTAGTTGAAGTCCGCTGGTCTCACTCTCTAGTCAGGAGGCCTACTACGAAAATCGTCGTCGAGTAGGCCACCAGATTCAGATGCCTTTTCGTTCGTACCTCTCAACTTGAGGTGTTACGCTGAACAAGTTTTTATGAGTAATATCGTAGCTACTAGCGAGGACAGTTTGCAAAAAACGCATGGTACTCGTAAGCTCACAGTCTACCACCACATTCAGTACCTAATGGTCGCTCACCCTACGTAGGTACCTACGCCCCCCCTCGTCACGAAACGGTGACTGAACCTTTTATACAGTGTTTATTTGTATTTCTTTATTCAGTGTCAATTTTTTGTAAACCCAATCATGTTAATGGTTATCGGGTTATCAATTTGAAAAGCTCTACTTATCGGACGCAATCTTCGAAATTAGGGTGGGTAAGTGACATTGGTCGGTCAATAACTATGCAAATACACCTAACCATAGTACCAGCCTTATTGATTCAGATAACGTTTTGTTTGCTTTTACTCATTAGCATACCTACTTTTTTCATTGTTAATTTCTTAAAAGTATACAAAGTACTCCTTACATTTTTGTCTTATAATATCATCAGTAATAAATAAAGAAATAAATATTACAGGACATTCATTTTACATAGCGCCATCTAACTAAGCATAGCACGTAATATGGGAACTAGATTATGGATAGAATACTTAAATACTTTTTGTAAATACATACGTACCATATGATACAACACCCAAACACAGAACACACATCTTTATTCATCACACAAATGTTTGTCCTGGGTGCGAATCGAACCCACAGTCTACAGCACAGGAGGCAGAGCTACTACCAACTAACGCGCGAGGCTTATATGAGGATAATATAACATCATCATTGTCTCTACTCCATTTCCGGAATATAATTATGGTGAGTAAAAATAATATGCCTACATAAGAATATATACCTATCAATATTATTTTAGAAAAACTTTATCGGCTACACAGCTCTCTAAAGATTGGACGAACTGACGGACAATTTTTTTTTGATCCAGGGTTCCGTTCTTTGGGCACTTAACTCTTTGAACATACTCCAGTTTTTCCTGTAGATGATCCTTGCTATATGCGTTGGGGTACCGTAAACTCGCCATCGCACCAGATTTTGTATGAATTTCAGATTTTGTACAGTCAGTGAGAGGATGTACATTATCATTTATTATTTCTACCAAGCACCACTCGTTTACTACACTGAGAAAAAAATGTTACTTACAAGTAACTTTCGCACGCTTATGTACCAATGATCTCGATACCTACTAATGTATTACGTGAATTGCTTACGTGATTTAGTAGCAACTTACTTAGTAATGAAGATTCATACAGATTCATTTATAAGAAACATCCGTCTTGATAATGTTACTTCACAAAATACAGTAGAAAGATCGTTCATATTTGATAATGGTGAACCAACATGAATGTATGTAGCCTCCCCAAATAACTCGTACGTAATTATGTAGCGACATTATACGCACTTCCGCGTTAACTACGGTCAACTGTAGATTCATCAAAGTTACGTATGACTATAAGTGATAACGCCTCTACCAAAGCACAACTGGTGAAACATACCTACTGATAGGATGTAGACAGTAGATTAGCCCGTAACTTTCATTTGTCAGAATAATGAAGCTCACCGTAATGCAGTAATAAAACCTACCAGTCCATGCATCTACTTGTTGTAATGTAAGAATTTAGGCTATTAAGGTAGGTACTTACAAACCTACTTAATACATACTTAGTAGGTACCTACCAAAATAACCAGCGAAGGTTGTACTCCACAAACCAGTACCTACAAATATAAACCTATCCAATAGGATTCCACTATTATTCAAACAAAATAACCGAACAGCCAACTGCGCTGTTTCCTAAAATGCAGTATCCAATTATTGGGTTTAATTATACTATGTAGAACGATGTACCTATACCTGACGTACATATGCAGCTGCAGCATCCATATTCGCCTTAATCATCCTATGTAGAACTATGTACTATACTTATGCGGCTGGATTATCCACATTCGGTTTAATTATCCTGTGTGGAACTATGTACCGAACGTATGCGGCTGCATAATCTATATGCGGTTTAATTATCCTATGTGGGACGATGAACCGTACGTTTACAGCTGCATTACGGTTTAATTATTCTATATAGTAGGTACTGTAACGTATACGGCTGCATTATCCATATTCGGTTTAATTACTCTGTGCGGGACTATTTAACGTACGTATGTGGTTACATTATCCGTATTCACTTTAATCATCCTGTGTAGAACTATGTACCGTACGTATGCGGCTGCATTATCCACATTCAGTTTAATTATGTTGTGTGGGACTATGTACCGTACGTATGCGGCTGCATTATCCTTAGTCGGTTAAATTATCCTGTGCGGGACATTATACCGTACGTATGCGGCTGCAAAATCCATATTCACCTTAATCATCCTGTGTAGGACTATGTTATATACTTATGCGGCTGCATAATCCATATTCGGTTTAATTATCCTATGCGGCACTATGTAACGTACGTATGTGGTTACAGTATCCGTAATCACCTTAATCAACCTGTGTAGAACTATGAACCGTACGTATGCGGCTGCATTATCCACATTCAGTTCAATTATCTTGTGTGGGACTATGTACTGTACGTATGCGGCTGCATCATCATTAGTCGGTTAAATAATCCTGTGTGAGACATTGTACCGTACGTATGCGGCTGCATTATCCTTTGTCGGTTTGAGTGTAATGTGTATGAATATGTACCGTACGTATGCGGCTGCATTTTCCATAGTCGGTTTAATTATTCTGTGTGGGACATTATACCGTACGTATGCGGCTGCATTTTCCACAGTCGGTTTAATTAACCTGTGAAGGACTATGTACCGTACGTTTGCGGCTACCTAAACCATATTCGGGTTGATGACCCTGTTAGGAACTACGTACAGCACGTTTGCAACTGCTTGTCACAGAACCGGATAACTGTCCCGGTTTGGGCCTGCGTAATGTACCTACGTATTCGGCTGTATTATAGCCGCACTAAAACATTACATACCAACAAACTCTAAAAAAGAAGCGTAGGTATATTATGTAATTTATTAAGCGCATGTGTAGTGCGCAGGTACACATGTTGTGACTGTGATTAGGTAGCCAAATACTTATTGTAGTTTTAAGGCAGCCACTTCTTATTTATTTTTAAAACAAGATTAGAATTAGAAATCTTCGAAATCTTGAAACTCAAACAAATATAATTAAGTTAGGTAGGTGGTATCTACCTATATATTAATATTACTAATAAATTGAAAGATAGGTAGGCACGCAGGTTGGAAGTTACTTTTTTGTCGTTTGTGTTAGGTACTATACCTTAGTAGGTTATGTTATTTAACTTTTGTAATTGCTATTGACTTAAATTGATGAATTTCATAAGACGTAGGTACTGTAGGTAGTAAATTACGTAGGTAGGTATTTAATAACGTAGTAGGTAATTAAAGTATTTATTGATCTATATAACCTTTATAAGTAGGTAAGTACCTACCTAAAGTAGATGGGTGAGGTACCCTTACCTTACCCTTACCTAACCTACCCACCTACTATATTAGAAATAGGTAGGTAACGAATATCTCTTGAGTTAGGTAAAGGTACGTTACTCCCAGTAAGTATATTATTTAAGCATTATAGTGAGTTAGCAACTTATAGGTACCTATCTACTTATTGTCTGGAGTAGGTACCTATTGTTTTCGTCATATTCTTCTAGGTTAGGAAGTGTAAATGTTGCTAGTAAGTAGGTAAATAACTTTTAAGAGTAGTAGAAGCCCTTTGTGAAAGGTCTCGTCCGGAGAATTACTACCATCATACCTATTTCGGCCGCCAAGCAGCATTGCTGTGTTCCGGTTTGAAGGGTATGGTTGCCGGTCAAATTACGGAAACGCGAGGCTTAACACCTTTATGCCTCAAGTTGACGGGCGCAATGCAGTGCGGTGTAGGCTATGTTCTATGTGACATACGCAGTAAGGCATTTTTATAGGCAAGAGACCCAGGTGGGCAACTTGCTTGTCCTATTTCCTAATCGTATAAAAAAAAATGGTTCTGACTAAGGCATAGCCTGTGTTCTTGCCTGAACTAATTTTGCCACTAAGTTATAATAATAGGTAGTATGTAGGTAAGAACCTATAGTATGAACAAATTGTTCTCAGCTTGTCTGCACATGACATGCAGACTCAATGATGCGGTAAGTGGTTTGTTTAAAGAATGCATACATCAAACGTTTATTTTATATTTATGTTACGTCATGTGTCAAGTTATGATAAGGCCGATGGTGGAAGCGCACTTCACCCAGAATTCAAGGCCGATGGTGGAAGCGCACTTCTCGAGGAACTGGCTGTCTTACCCCTAAATGCCGGAACACAACAATTTAGAATCGTTGTTATGACGAGAGACTCAGGTAATATAGTGGTAGCTATCTAAGCAAAGCCAAAATTTGTATCCCACTAGGGATCCAGCCGTTGGACGAAAAACCAGACCACAGTCGTTGCCTGAGCATTTTATTAAAAATCTACTAATGCATTTATTTTTCTCCTCAAATAAAGCATTATTTAATAAATTATTATTTTTTTTATAATTTGGTACAACTTTTCGAAACAATGACCTACACAAAATTAAATAGGTAGATAGGTAAGTAATATTTTTATGATGTATTTAGGCAGCTAACATAGGTGCCAAAACAAAGAGTATAACCGTAGGCCTAGGCCAAAATGTTGATCACATCCGAGAAGTTCCGGGTGTTTCACTAGTGTAGGTAATATATGTATAATAAAAAAAATTGAACGTCTACCGAATACATATAGACAGATTTTTAAATAAACGGGCGGCGCGGCGGTAGGTCCCTAGGACGGACGCATTAAACAAATAATTCGGTGGAATTTCAAAATTCCTGTTGGCAATGGCAACTCTAATTCTCCACCATTATTCTTTCGCGCGTCTCGCGCTGCGCTCGCGCGATTTTTGCAGTATTGTAGGTTATGTACAGTATTGGATTGGATCTCTTTAGCTTGTGGTTGTGATGTGATGTGATGTGATGTGTCTTTCTTACTTACTAACTTTCTTTGAATTTACTTCTATTTGGATGGTCTACGCTGTACAAGTTTTAACTGTTTTAATAGAAATAGCAAATCCGTGCCGGTATACCTACCTACGGATAACGCGTCGTTTATTTTCGCTGTTGTTTCGGATCGCGCTGTAGGTACCTAGATTGGTATTTGCTAGTTGCTGCACCTCATCATGGAGGCGGTGCACGAAGTACTCAGAGAGATTGGGTGCCACGATCTAATAGGATTGTTTGAAGGTGAGTTTGAAGGTACTACTTAGGTACTTATCCTAGTACCTACCTACCTACAAAAAGTTTGATGTTTTGTGTGTCAAAAACATCAAACTACAGGTTTATGTAAGTAATTTTATATTATTATGGTATGTACCTATAGTTTCCTGCTTTTGCTGTCATTAAACTTTTTCTCATTTGTCCATGATTATCTGAACCATGCGGAATGTAATTTGTAGTATGTAAATGCACAATTTTGATGGATATGTCTCAATAACCGTTGATACATAATTATGATGCCCTTGATCAAAGTGAGACAATGAGTTGATATGATGGTGTGATCATCAATTGTTTTTGATTTTCAGAGCAGAATATTGATACTCTGAAGACTGTTTTCCTACTCCAAGATACAGAGCTAAAAGAGCTTATACCTAAAATAGGCACCCGTCTGAAATTTAAAAAAGCTGTTGAAAACTTAAGGCACAATAACATAACTGTGAGTTTATTTAAATTGTTTGTTAGTGCCACATCCACCTAAGTAGGTTCTCAATATAAACTCTCAAATTACCGATCTGCCAAGTACCTAGTTATTTACATAATATGTATTGTTAGTTTCACCTATTAAAATTATGTAAATGTTAGAATCATACACAAATAATCACATCACAATGTATTGTGTGTTACTCAAAATAAAAACTCATAAAAAAATTTTTTTTCAGTATATTGAGACCTATGTAGTGTCTGGTTCATCACCATCCTGAGACACGCTTATGTGACTATGCTTACACCACCTCCATTGTTGGCAGAGCCTGTACAGCCATCAACAAATGCCCAAACAAATGAAAACAATGTAAGTTTTTTATGCTGATTTTTTATGTGAGATCACATGTAAAAAAAAATATTATACAACTTCGAGACTGAACAAGGAAGCAGCCCATCTGATGTTACATGTAGCTCCTGCCTATAACAACCAAGTGACTGTTATTGCACTGGCAATCATACCTTTCAAACTTAAAGCAACAATGCTGCTTGGCGGTCAGAATAGTTATGTGGTAGTACTTCCCCGGAAGAGACCTTTCACAAGGAACTCAACTAAGTACATACACATTATATAATTAGGAAAAGACTGGGTTATCAATTGTAATAGCAGACAATTTTATTAGTATACTTACAATTCAACATATTTTCTGAAGTGCAAAGGTGCTTTTATGATGATGGCTTTCAGACAACCTGAAAACTGTCATTTTGGTTGGTTTCTTGGCTTGCTCATACAAACTTATAGTATTTACTTGATTATAATCTTACATAGATGTAAGAACCATTGTGTACTTTTATGACCTTACTTTAGAGAATGTTTGTCTTTGTTTCAGGTTTTCAAAATTTGAAATGTAAAGTTATTATTTTTTTATTTTATTAGTATTCTTAACTCATCATCATCATCTTGTAGCTCATAGTAGTTTTAGAGTGTAAATTAGTACAGTATGGTAGCAGATTGATCTTGGCCACCATAAAGTTGGCATAAAGTTAGAAGTAATTTATTTACTAAGCCTTAATGGTAGGTACTTAGCTTAGCTATAGTTGTTTTAATTCTAAGCCTTTTAAGTGGTTAACAAAGCAACAAATATGCTAAGATAACCTCTTGTAACATTTTACAGGATGTTTGACACACCACATCTGTATACCTAACCATCTGGCAATCTAAGGGTATCCTCCTCTGTTTTGGGTAAAGTTTTGTTCTAAGGAAACATCTTGTGAATTTTTTTTTTGAAATGAAAATAAAAAATGCATTTTAGAATCTTAAAACAAACTAATACTTACCCACAGTTGGATGGTTTTTTATAAAAAAGAATGTTCATTACAAAATTCACCAAATGTTTCCCAAGATCAAAACTAACTATAAAAGAAAGGGTTACACTAAGTATGCTTTTATCTTACCACATCCTGTATAAAATAATTATTTAAGTACTTTTTTTTATTTCAGGCTATTTTAGATGGTCGGGCAATAATACGCAATTGTCAAATCAAAAGTGGCTTATTGAAAGAAGGATCAAGAAGGAAACTCAGTCAATTGCTAATACATAGTTTACTGGATCAAAATCCTGCAAAGACAATTACTACAGAAGAATTCTACCACCTAGCTACAGATATATGCAAGCTATTCAGCAAGGAGAGTGTAGTAGTGTACTACTCGGCATATATTTCATCTACTAATGGTTTGTCTAATGGTTTATAATTAGGTATTAGAAATTAATACTGTCATTTGTTTAATTTACGATTTTATACATTTAGATGTAGGTTTTAGATGTTTATATTGTTTAATTTGTGTTTTTTAATAAATAAGTCAATGATAATGTTATGTTTTACTGTTACAACTGCAGTCTTGATAATATTATTCTAGGTAAGGTATTGTAGGTACATTGTAACATAGCTGGTTTATATTCCGCGACAGAATAGTTAACGTAATAGTGCTGGCCCACTGCAGCTTGAGGTGTCATCATTTTTGAACTGATGTTACCCTAATGCTCAGATACCTGAAACCTATCTCCCAACATCGAATCGTCTTAGAATGAACATGGATAAGACAAAAATCATGTAGATACCTACTGAACCTCTAAGAAATCAACCCCTATAGTATTGTTCATCTAGACAATGTTACTGTGAATTAGTAAACACTTTGTTAGCAGCAGAATGCTAACTGATTGCAAGTAACTAATTTCTATTGTACCCATGCTTGTTTTAAGATAATATAATGTTGGGAGACGGTATTAAGGTATCTGAACATTTCAGTATCATTCGTTTGTAAATAAGATGTAGCAAGCTGTAATGTATCAGCACTATTATGTGTCTTATAAAAGACTATGACATACGTATAACACACCAGTAAGTACGTATGACGCATCAAGCTATAATGGAGCAGCACCATTACCGTACGAGGTAAATACCAATACATACGTATGGCACACCAGTAAGTGCATATGTCGCATCAAGCTATAATGGAGCAGCACCATTACCGTACGAGGTAAATACCAATAAATACGTATGGCACACCAGTAAGTGCATTTGTCGCATCAAGCTATAATGGAGCAGCACCATTACCGTACGAGGAACATACCAATACATACGTATGGCACACCAGTTAGTACGTATGTCGCATCAAGCTATAATGGAGCAGCACCATTACCGTACGAGGTAAATACCAATACATACGTATGGCACACCAGTAAGTGCATATGTCGCATCAAGCTATAATGGAGCAGCACCATTACCGTACGAGGTAAATACCAATAAATACGTATGGCACACCAGTAAGTGCATTTGTCGCATCAAGCTATAATGGAGCAGCACCATTACCGTACGAGGTAAATACCAATACATACGTATGGCACACCAGTTAGTACGTATGTCGCATCAAGCTATAATGGGGCAGCACCATTACCGTACGAGGTAAATACCAATACATACGTATGGCACACCAGTAAGTACGTATGTCGCATCAAGCTATAATGGGGCAGCACCATTACCGTACGAGGTAAATACCAATACATACGTATGGCACACCAGTTAGTACGTATGTCGCATCAAGCTTTAATGGAGAAGCACCATTACCGTACGAGGTAAATACCAATACATACGTATGGCACACTAGTAAGTACGTATGTCGTATCAAGCTATAATGGAGCAGCACCATTACCTTACGAGGTAAATACCAATACATACGTATGGCACACCAGTTAGTACGTATGTCGCATCAAGCTATAATGGAGCAGTACCGTTACCGTACGAGGTAAATGCCAATACATACGTATGACACACCAGTAAGTGCGTATGACGCATCAAGCTATAATGGAGCAGCACCATTACCGTACGAGGTAAATACCAATACATACGTATGGCACACCAGTAAGTACGTATGTCGCATCAAGCTATAATGGGGCAGCACCATTACCGTACGAGGTAAATACCAATACATACGTATGGCACACCAGTTAGTACGTATGTCGCATCAAGCTTTAATGGAGAAGCACCATTACCGTACGAGGTAAATACCAATACATACGTATGGCACACTAGTAAGTACGTATGTCGTATCAAGCTATAATGGAGCAGCACCATTACCTTACGAGGTAAATACCAATACATACGTATGGCACACCAGTTAGTACGTATGTCGCATCAAGCTATAATGGAGCAGTACCGTTACCGTACGAGGTAAATGCCAATACATACGTATGACACACCAGTAAGTGCGTATGACGCATCAAGCTATAATGGAGCAGCACCATTACCGTACGAGGTAAATACCAATACATACGTATGACACACCAGTAAGTGCATATGTCGCATCAAGCTATAATGGGGCAGCACCATTACCGTAAGAGGTAAATACCAATACATACGTATGGCACACTAGTAAGAACGCATGTCGCATCATGCTTTATTATTCTAGCACGTATGATGTACCAGTAGTACAAGGTTGACCTTAAGTACCGGTTACTTACGAGACTGTAGCAAAATATAGGTACCACTCGTTTACGTATGGCACTACATGACAGTTGTCAGGAAGCAGGCTACGTAATGCTAGTTCATTACGCAGCATGGAGGCGGTTACATGCCTACGAGTGGTATGTTTTTGTCCAAATATATGTAAGGGGGCTCATGAATTACGTACCATTTTTTTCTCAGTGTACAGCCGGTTCCCCACACAAACACGGTTCGTAGAACCTAGCTAGGTTTTGTGTGGAACATAATAGATGAATGAATTAATTAATTCACTTTTTTATTCTACACCATATAGGACGATAATTGATAATTTTAAAAACTAAAGCAGTACAGTGGGCTTTATCGCCAAAGAGCGAACTTTTCCAGACAAACTTAGAATAGGATAGTATAAGTTTGATAGATAATGTACCTTATGTACATTGTGAATTCTGGTACCTACAAAAGTCATAGTTAGGATTTACAAGCAATGTTTATTTCTGGGCTGTGAAACAACCCTAGAGTAAGACTTTATCAGGCCCCGCATACAGTACCCGTGACCTCTTGAACTAGAGACATAAAAAAAATGATATGCTCCTTTTAATTTACTGTACCATCCGAAAACAAAAGTAGGTTTAAATTAAATGAGAAAAAGCTCTTAGTACTCGTAAGCTAGGCATAGTTACAAAGCTTACTAAGGCGAAATGTTAGAGCTTCGTTAATCCTCACCAAAAGTAATTAACACAACAATGTGTGCTCAAGTACCTAATTTAAATGGGTTGGCTCTATCGAGGGAATCATTATTAGGATTATAGGCTTCTTAGGTAGGTACGTGAATCTTTGAACGATTCTTGTTAGCTTTATGGTGTGGCTACAGTTTATAAATTCTATTATCAGTGTTTTACCAAGCTTTACCTACTCATCGAATATTCGGGTAATTTAGGTAGGCAAAGAAAAATAATGACGGATAATGCAAAATGTTACCGAAATATTATTGTAATTCTTAAAAGACTCGCATATCGTCCTGGATAATTTGTGTGGTTCTAATTCACGCTTGGCCGGTTTTTAGAATTTGATGTAATATATTAAGGTAAAGAAAGACTATACGTACTAAGTTTTAAATAAGTAGGTATTTTCGGTTTTACGATAGAGGCAAAACAACATTTGTAAAACACGTTTCTTATATATGAGGACCTTATTCTGTCTGTATTACTTAAATGTTTAATTGTTTGTCAGGTAATAAACTGTAAAAGTAATAGTTACTTTAAGTACCTACTCTATATGTAAGTGACAATTCTCATTATATTTTTGCACAACTATGTACGCACCTGCCTACCATAGTAGTATATTATTTATGTTTTTGACATTATTATTATTTTTTGATATTGTTACTCCTTATTTTTGACGTGTATTTTATTTATACCATTAAATGAATCTAAACCTAAAAGCACCATATCGTTACATATTTAGTTCGTCTATACGTGTAGTCATTAACTCCTGGACCTGTTCCTGGAAACCTGGCGCTGCAATCGCCACGGGATGACAAGAACAAAATCCGGGTATTCCACTAGTTTTCTATACATTTTACTAAGTTACCTATTATGTTTCGAAAGATACAGCTTCATAGGTCTGTCAGACGGACGCAGAAACGGTCAGCAAGGCGGGTATGGGATCATACTTGCCCAGTATGATGGGATGGCGGTGGGGCTGTTGTATTCAGCTCACCTACGCCGCCTTGTGCCATCCCCTGGCAAGCAGAGAGAAGTCTTTTGGATCCCTGATCAGTTGGGGTAAGGGCTCTGCCTGATCCTTATTCGGATCTCGGAGAAAGGAGACAGCATACGGTGGTACATACCGTCACGAACCGAGAGATGGGGCGAGAGAGCCACCAGTACTAGTGTAGTGGATGACTAGTGTGATGATGATATGAGGAGCCGTGGAATAACTTTTAAGAACAACCCAGAGACTTCGTTCTGTATTGAGGCCGGCCACCGAGGGTGTTTTAGTGAGTTGTCTGAGTCATATAACATACATTACTTTTTATACATTACCTAGGGTACCTAATATACCTAATACCTAAGGGTATCTTGTTGGAGATTTTACCAGGAAAAATATTAAAAAATGGTCTGAAAGACAGACATACACATGGACAGCGAAGTCTCAGTAAAGAGTCCCGTTGTGCCCACTGGGTACGGAACCTTACAAACAAGTACATAGTATCAAACGACCTCATAAATTAATTCATCATTCATACAGCTATGAAACTATCTTAACTATTTAGTGACATAATTACGAACCAAGAACTTATCAAAGCAAACCGAGATCTTGAGGGCTAACCCAACGCAACGATATAAACTTTCAAAGCGTTTCCTACATTAAATATGTATGGGATGACATTTTGAATTAGGAATATGTCGAAAGTTGAAAAACTAAACCCGACTGCAAAGTTTAAACATTTTTTTTTATAGTACGACGGGGTAGTACTTGACCTTAATCTCATTTGATTGTCAGTTCTGATGAAAGATGAAGTTCTGATAAGGCCGAAGGTGAAAACGCACTTCACCCGGAATCCTCAACAAACTGAGGAACTTACCTCTAAGTGCCGGAATCCAACATTTTTTAAGAATTGTTATTATGGGGGACAGACTTAGGTAAGATGGTGGTAGCTAGCCAGGCGGACTTACACAAAATCCTACCACCACAACCAAACCAAGGACGATATTGTACTCTCCATGGGAATCGAACCTGGGACTTCTGAAACTGACACCGGTGGTCGAACCACTAGACCACAGAGGCGGTCGGTCACGGCTTACAATAATAAGGAAAAACGAGTCGATCGATGGGGAAAGTAGACCGATTGAACAAGTAGACCCAAGGGGAAAATGGACCGATGGTTTCAGAGGGATAGCATCGATTGTATTTACTAAAATAAAAGCTGTCTCTTTTTGTTGACTTCGTAAAAATCATACTAACACGTCCCATGTTTACTATCAATATAATGGGCATATGCCGAACGTAAGTTTGGATATGCCTCTGACTGGTAATGTCATAAGATGATCATCATAAGATCCACGCTCTGAGTATTGTTCAAAGGTGAAGCCTCGAAGGGGAAAAAGTCGGGAATCTGTTTTTTTTTTATAATAATCAACAAGAAAGAAATTAATTTACAATATCACATCGATGAACGAGATAAATTAGAATCCGTGCTGGCCCTGAAAATCCAAAATTGGGGAAACCCTTCAAATTTGAGTTTGATCGGAAGATTTCAAACAGGTCCTTTTCCTGATAATTAAATAATTTTATTACAAGAAACATGAGAAAGACGAAATACATTCTCTGGTAACGAATACTTTACTCAACAAATTGCTCAGTTAATAATGAACGAGATCGGCGGTTTCATTTTCTCATTTTCGTTACGGGATGGTTTTACTAACTCATTTCAAACCATTTATTACGCTGCTGACAGAAAAACACTCAGTCATTGAGATATACATACGGACTGAGTGAGTACTTCTGTGTTTATCTAGATACTACTAAGATATATGGACTGAGTATGGACACAAATAAATATATTAAAAGTAAAGGTCTCCAAACTGTGGAGTTTATTAATCTAAAAGTAGAGTGTTTCTAAGTAGTGTGGACTCTACCCATAAATTTAAACTTAACCTATTGGGTAGCAATAACCTATTGGGTAGCAATAGGTTAAGTTTTACCTAAAACCCATTCCTCGTTCAACCCGATCGCAAAAGAACATCTACCTTAGCCCCTATGTCTGTTGGTTTCCCTTTCAATAAATAGCAATAATTCATGCAGATCGATGTAAGGCCACAGGGTAATTTTTAAGCTGCGCTCTCATGTTTTAACTTTAATTTCGCGGCATTGCCAGAAAAAGATCTGCCTTCTTTATTTTGTTGTCAAGGTGTTTGCCCAAACTAGTACAACAAACGTTATAGTGACACAAAAATTCACAACCTGTCGCGGGACTTGAACTCACATCTATTCCTGGAACTGGAAACGCTCTAACCAGTCGAGCAACAAGAGTCCATGCGCAGTTTCTGAAAATAAATAATGTCTATTCAAATTATTATAACCTAGGCCTGTACTTCGGTCAGCTGGTGGTTGTCGCTACGTCTTTCCTACCGCTACGCAGGTTATTTTGCGCAATTTAGGTGATCTATATAGCCGCTATAGCCGCTATCTTCTGGCACCTGACCCCGTTAAGATGGTGGTAGCTAGTCAAGCGGACTAAACAGAATAAAACCTTACTTCACTATTTTAAATAAGACTTTAGAAACCAGTGTAGTCAGTACAGCTTAATTTTTCATTAATTCGGTGTTATTGTGTTTTGAGCTGCATCATTGGTTTGAGCCTTAAAAACAAATGTTTTTTTACCTCAACTTGGTATATAATTTTACCTCTAATAGGTAATTTTCATACTACGTATATAATTGCTAATTTTTTTACAAAATCTGCATTGCAGAGACGCACATGCATTATTTTATTTGGTTAGGTAACGCGCAACTCGTTAGATAAGGTGGAAAAGCCGGAAAACTGCTCCCCACAGTAAAATTACCGAAGCGTATTGGACGACGTAGGGCACGTAACAATGCCGCAATCTCTCTTACCTTCATCCTCACACATAATAGCCGTATTATCGTTGCTTCCAGCATAGCGCGGATAATGCCGGTACCTATTATTCATAGCATTTGGTGTAATTCCGCCAAAGCGTCTAGTTGATGGCATTTTGGTTGTAATAAGCAGTGTTTGGTCTCATCACTAAGCCTTATAAATATCCATTGTTAGCTGGTGGATAGATTGGGGTGAAGGTGAAATAAAAATGATATTAATGAAGGATTGTGATAGGTACAGGTTTTTTA
Source organism: Venusia cambrica (assembly GCA_951394065.1). NCBI lineage: Eukaryota > Metazoa > Arthropoda > Insecta > Lepidoptera > Geometridae > Venusia > Venusia cambrica. The sequence continues at coordinate 7,580,998 of OX596060.1, read as the reverse complement.
GTTGAAGAAAAAACTTACTAATACCACAGGCTCTGATTATTAACTAAAAAGGATCGAATGTACTCCAGATATTGTCCGCTGGCAAAGGTCCTTGAGATTTTTCATTCTTAGCCATTAAATTTTGTAACAATATAATGTGCCATCAAATTAAAGACAAAACATCGCAGAATGTTTAACATTATAATGATGAGTGGTTCCAAAATAAATAGCATGTACTGTGTGTGGGTTCAGCGATTTGTAATAGCTAATAAAGAACTGTTATTTTTAGATGTAAAGCGTGATTAGTTTCTACCACCATCTAATCTTCTGTCGCCATAGCAACAATTCTTCAAAATTGTTGTGATCCGGTATTTAGAGATAAGATAGCCAGTTCCTCAGTTGGTTGAGTATTCTGGGGGAAGTGCGATTCCACCTTCGGCCTTATCATAACTTGAAAATAGGGTGTGATGAAGGTCAAGCACCTCCCAGTCGTATAATAAAAATAAAGAATAGAAGTCGAGTCGAGATGCTTACAGATTCTGCCTTACTAACTCCTTACTGAAATAAGCATGTAGCTATACGATGGATTTTATGAGAACGAAAGTAAAGATGGACTAGAAACAAAATCTAGTATGCGTTGTTTTCAATTCAAAATAATCGAACGCTGCGTGTTATGGTCGAGCCGAAGTACTATTATTATACGACTGCCTCAGACCGAGAGTTATATTTTTGAAGTTATACTTCTTTTGGTGCGTTTGGGAAAAAAACTGAGAATGTTTTTTTTTAATAGCGCGCGCACATCGACACCTATAAGCGACAATCATATATCAATCTAAAATGAGTGTTTTATATCAGTGGAGATAAAAAATATTCATGAAACATATTGTTAGGCGTTACGGGCTCATTTTACAAGATAAAAAGAACTGCATTAAAAAAAACTAAAATCTTTTAATTTTGATAGGTATACCTATTTATATATTTACACCTATTTATTTTATATTTTGTTCTATAATGTCATATTACTACCTGACAACAAACAAATACTGTAAAATAATGGACTATGGGTCAGATTTTTATTTTTTTAAGGCAATTCTTATTTTTATTAAAGTCCGCGTCTCACATTAGTATTCCATAACTATAGACGTTTAGATTTTTCACTAAGATGACCCCTGAGAAAACTCACAGGATGAGTTTTTCAAGGGTTATGGCAGAACAGATTTCACTCTGGCTTCCGTTGTGACAGCAGCGCTGTGAAAAATCAAGAGCGCCACCGCTTCGTCCTAGCAGCTAGAGTTTGAATCGAATAAATAAGTAAGATAGCCAGTTCCTCAGTTTGTTGAGGATTCCGGGTAAAGTGCGCCTCCAACTTCGGCCTTATCTTAACTTGTTCCCAGATGAGATGAAGGCTACGCTTCCCCGTCGTACAATAAAAAAAAAGTCTTTTCATTTTTGCCGCGCTCCATTTACATGTTCATATTTAATTTTGGATAATCAAGTTTTTTCGTATTCGACCTTAGCTGAAGCCAAAATAAAAATGCGATGGTCTCATACAGTCGCTTATTTTAAAATCTCCTAAATTTCAATCAAGCTTAGAGGATCCCAAATCTTGATTGTTTTTGTAATGAGCCATTACTACATTGAATGTCGGTTTTGTCCAACCAACTGCAATTAAGGCAAATGAGATTCAAATTTCTAGAGTACCGTTTGATACTCATTTGTAAACAGCCGTTGTGTACTTTCCCCACTAATGCTCTATCACATCAAGTCGCCATACCTGTTTTACCTAAATGACATGGACACGATATAGGTACCTAGTACCTATCAGTCAAAGAACTAGCGACTGTTTCTGATTGCAACAATTAGCTGAATATTTATAATGGGCTGATGTCTTTAAAATCGGTGTTAAGGTTTCACAAAAAATGACATATTCCCGAATTGATCCATGCTTACCGGAAACGCCTTTTGCTTTTGAAAATTGATCTATAAAACAGCAAAAAAAAACTCTACCCAAATTTAATACAATTAGCATTTCTCCAATTTCGAATTAACATGTAGTTGTAATAGGTAGCCAGATGACAGAACTACGCGCGAATTTCTACGTTTTATTTTTTTACGGTAAAACAAATATTAATTTTGAAAATCTAAATTGGAGAGCATCTGCCGCTGTACTGTGTTTATTTATTGTACAAAATATCAAGACTTTATTCGGAGTATTTATTGAAGGACGATCATTTTTGGTACTAATTTGTACCAAAAATGACAACTTTGTATTTTTTTGCTTAAGAATTTTTTTACAATAAAAATCATGTATATAATTGTGTTTTCGCCCCATATTCTACCAACAATCCGAAACTATAACATATTATATTAATCTCAACGTTAATATCTTCAATATTGTGGATAATATTCTCGCTGAAGCTGAGCCATTTCAGGTACGTTTCATCGCATAGGTATTTACTATTAAATATATTGAAGAGTACATAAGTATATTATAACCAAGACTTCAGTGTATCGAGTGGTTTTTATCTGCCGTTAAAATGTTATATCCCAAGGATGTAGAGCTATTACGTAATAACTCTATTTTAGTGCCAAGTACACTATTGATTGGTCCATTACTCTGTCAAAGGGGCCACTTGATAAAGAATCTGTCCGGCCGCCGGGGAGATTCTTGACGTTCTCGTTTTTGTCATGTTCTTTGATAGACATGGCTAGGCCCATATCGGCTATCGGCTCAGGTATTGTTCTGTAAAAATCAAGCAGATATTCATTTTAGGACAGCTTATCATAGAAAACTGTCTTTCTTCTATGCCTGGGTCAGTTTCAATTCAGTTTTGTGATACCGTACTGACCAAAATAAAACATTCTTCAAAAATATCAATTGTATTGTACTAATTAATACTCTATCATCGGTCTTCTGCCAAGTATTTGATTCATCAACTGGCAAAAATAATATGATATTTGAGAAAAATATTTCAAAACGTCTGCGCGATCGTCACGATTGGACGAAGGCCATGTTATTTTGACTGTAAGCGCAAATCTCAATAAATCAGCCAACAAAAACCTGTTCTTTATCACAGTAGGTATGTTTACATAACAGATCATTGTGACGCAACCGATCACCGAATCTAAGTATTTTATTTATTTACAATTTAGTTCCCACAGTATAACGTCATGGCCTTGACGGTAAAGCAAGATTTAGTTAATAAATAATCGACAGTAAAGGTACCTACCAAAGTAGAATGAACACTTTTCTACACTACTCACGTAGCGACACTGGTAAGAAACACTTGTTGCTGCTTCTACAAAATACTTTTTATTTGGGAAGTGTCCCAGGGAACAAAAACTAGTGACGTGCGTTTGATCAAGCGTGTACATAAAATTATTAACTTATTGTTGCAGATCACGCAAGGCAAGCGAAAGAAATCCCTAATCAGGATATGACAAATTACCATTCCGGCGCCGATGACAGACTCAAGTGAGGTGATAGTTGAGATTGAGGATGGCGAACGCAACGGACGCGTACTGCGTGTCCGGCGCTACCAACTTCAACCGGGCGTACAGCCTCCTGCACGGATACATTGCAATCGTCATCTGTATCGTCGGTTCCGCAACCAACTCCATCAACATCGCCGTGCTCAGCCGCCGCGAGATGAGCAGCTCCACCAACTCCATCCTCACCGGCCTCGCTGTCGCCGACCTACTCGTCATGCTTGAGTACATACCTTACGCTCTCCACATGAACATCAAGATCGGGCCACAGGTCAATAAGAATACCTACACTTGGGCCGTCTTCGTCTACTTCCACTCGATATTCAGTCAAACCTTCCATACGATATCGATCTGGCTAGCTGTAACACTAGCCGTCTGGCGATACGTTGCCATAGCCCTGCCCCAGAGGAACAGGACTTGGTGTAGTAAAAAAAACACGACCCTAGCTATAGTGAGCGCGTATGTGATTTGCCCCTTTTTGTGTCTTCCTATTTATTTCGCGATGAATATAGTGCCGAGTGAAGTGACGCCTTACAACAATTCCGAGTTCGCTGAAGCCTTGTCACTGCCTCATAACAGAACTGTATACGTGCTGGAAATGTCTAGGAATGTGGAGCTAGTGACAGCAATCATGTGGATCTACAGTGTAATATTGAAGTTAGTTCCGAGCATCGCTTTATCGATACTGAGCACGTGTTTAATATCCAAACTTACTACAACAGAAAGGAGGAGGCAGAAGTTGTTGAAACGCTCAACAGTTGGACCGAATGAGGTGAGCCAATATACGAGAAATCGGTTTTGAGACCTTCATCGTTTCCTAAATATATTTTTCTACTTTCTATAAGCAGCTCAATCTATTAATGGTTAATATCTCTTAAACATACGATTTTTAACCGTTCGCATTAATTGAACCAATGTTCTTAAAATCAAGTGCCATGTAATTTGGCAGTCTCAATAGCATTCGATTAATAAAATAACGAGGCAGACTTGAAGCTTGGCTCTTGAAGCTTCTGGTTTTTGGAAATATCCATTTTAAATTCGTTTAATAAATATTTTATGATACCTAAAGAGCCAGTGGATTTCGTAAAAGCATACTAAGGGATCAAATAAGAAGAAGGGCAGTAGCTTACTTCTGTGTATGATCTAACACTTTTATAGCGATCACCAGCCCGCCTGCCAAGCATGGTAATTATGGAAAACTCACTAATTTCAATTAACATTATTAGGCCGGTAAAGAATATAGAAGATAAATTGTATCATTCGGTATAGATTTGATATACCTAGTATATAGCATATAGCATTTGGCTTAAAGCCAGCGTCGACATAAGTACCCCAACAAATTTATCGTTGTATTTTATTTGTCCAATATAACGATATTTATATATCAATAGAAATAATAGATAAATAATAGAGCTGTGTGGCTAAGTGGGTATGGGGGTATAGCCCGACTTCCAATCTGGAGGTTGTGGGTTAAATCTAGTCGTGCACTTATGAACTTTTCAGTTTTTCGGAAGTTTATGTGCGCATTTGACACATGCAATGCTCTAACGGTGAAGGTCACATCGTGAGTGAACCGAATGTCATGTGAGTCTGGCTAGTGTTCCGCTGAGCGGCGATGAGCTTGCAATCCGTTACGTAATAAATGCTAGCTACTTGCAAGCTGGTGTGGGCATGTGCCGAACGTAAGTTTGTAAGCCTCTGACTACCGCCTAGTAAGATTCCCGCCCTAAGCAGTAATCAATATTAAGTATTATCCAATATGAAATCCCGATGACTACCTTAACGATTAAACATTAGAGTCACGAAGGAAGGGCAGACCTACGACACGAGACCTCCGTCTTAGTGTAGGTTCTGCGCGCACATTTAGTATGTTAATATGTATTCTGTAAAAATAAATGAATGGAATTGAATTGAAATCAGCGGTGAATACACGAAGTTGAAAAAGTTGTTTTAAGGACGATTTGTTTTGTCACTCGTACTTGCAAGTTAAACACACAATATAACTTTGAAACGAATCCCTCACACGGTAGCCAGTATCCTATTGCCACTGACTGAACTTGCTCGATTAGATTTACCAACATCCTCATACGTATTTCATTGAATCAGTCTTCCCTCTGTATCCACTTTGAAACTTTGCACCCCTTCATCAGACAAAGAGCTACAAATTCGGGCTATACGCTAACACGACACTTACAACAGCTAAAATGGGTTTTTGATACGATTTATTCTGACATAGGTATCGCATAAGTTTCTATACATAAGTACGTATTCTTTAATAGGCAGGCATGGAAACAAGTACTCACGTATTTGGAAGAGCCAGCAGCAAACGTCAAATGAAGTATGAGAAGACCTCCTCACTCGATAGACCCGTGCCATTGGAGGTCGCAGGGAGTCGATAGATGGAGAAGGCCGGTCACTATTTGTGGCATCGATTGGGGGAGGCTTATATACTGAAAGTTGATGAAGACCGTAATTCACTTGATTTAAGGGTGAAAGGTGGAAATGTGTGTGACATGAATGTAATATTATTACGTGAGCATGAGAGATCATTTATCGTTTACTGCAAAGCTTCTCTTTGCATCTTTATAAATAGCGGTGACAGTATTTAAACTTTGTTGCCTCTTTACGAACTTTCACTTGCCAAATGTAGGTCTTTGTTCGATTACTGCTGCGGCCTTAAAAAGGATCCTCTTGAGTAAACTTTGCGAGTTTTGGATGCCATTAGAAGGATATATTGTTTCTTTGGATCTCCGGACCAACTTCAATGTTACCGAGTTAAAGTATTTTGTAGATAGCAAAAGTTTTCCTGAAACGAGATTTCATTAAAAGTATTGATAACAATGTTAAAGCAAAAGTAGGTCGGTAGGTCTTTGTGTGCGTTATATTAATTTTAACTTGAACTTACTGGAGTCTCTTTACAATTATCAGATCCTTCAGCAGGGTCACAGAACGGTAATAGGATATCTAAATCGGAATTGATCAATACATCAATAATTCGATTCCGATAATTTTCAGTCGTTTTAATATCCTACATTCAATATTTCTTTTAGATATAGTATACATTTATACATTTCCCAATTTGATTCTAGTTAATATCTAGAATGTATTTTTAAGCAACTACCAACAATTACCACCATAATATGCGCAACGGCCACTTTCAACCTAAGAGTTTATGATACATACATACTTACACTAAAGCCTGTTTCTCAGAGGGTTAGGCAGAGACAACAGATGTCCAAGTGAATTGCACACCTCTTTTGCCTCATTTACTCTCATCACGTTCATCATACATGCTCATCGGTTTAAGGTTTCTCGAGAACATCTCTAACTTGGTCAGAGAATGTTCTCCAAAGTCTTCCTATCCCAATTGTACCAATCACACTCGATTTAAAATTTGTTTTGTCAACCTGCTTTTTTATACAACTAGGAGACGGAACAAGCAAGTAGCCCTCTTAGTGTTAAGTGCATCTCTTGCTTATAACAATGCCTTACTGTATAGGTCACATCCATAAAGAACATAGCCTAAACCGGCACTGCATAACGCCCGTCAACATTTATGCATCCACGCCAAAACTACAGGACGAATTGAGCTGAAACTTTCCTTAGTTATCTCTCTAGTAGTCGTGGGATGGGAAAGATAACTAGATATTAGTATATAAGTATTTCGAAGTTGTAGAATGAACAACATACAGAACAGACAAAACCTAATATGAACAAACAGACGACGACACTCGCACGACTATCGTTAGGACAGATGCAAGGTAAATGACGGTAAATGACAAATTTGCCTTGAAAAAACCACCTCCTAAACCACTCAAAAAACAATAAGTACTATATTGACAAAAGTTTCTTTAGATGTTCATTACTTCTTCACGCAAAAACAAATGAAGTCAAATTTTCCAGTACTGCTTTGGTCCAGGAATAACATTTAAACCGCCTCTGTTGTCTAGTGGTTCAACCACCGATTTCAGATCTAGAGGTCTCGGGTTCGATCAACAATATTGAGTATACAATATTGGGCTTGGTTGTAGGACTTTGTTTAAGTCCACCTGGTTTGCTACGTAATTCTGTTGTTTTCCGACATTTAGAGGTAATTCCGAGCCAGTTCCTCAGTTAGTTGAGGATTCCGGGTGAAGTGCGCCTCCACCTTCGGCCTTATCTTAACTTGTAACCAGGTGAGATGAAGGCCAAGCGCTTCCCCGTCCTACAATAAAAATAAATATATAGGCTTCTTTACATATTATACGGATACCACGCAGGCAAACCTAGATATGTAAAGCTACTTACTACTTATAAAGTTACCAGCTTTTATGTAAATTCATCTGTAAACAAAATTCTCATTTGAAAGAGAATAATCAATGTTCCATCATCGTTATGCACGGTTGTCGTTCTGGGTAGCTTCACATTTTTATTTGTAACTAGCTGTGACCGCGGCGTTGCTCGCGTGGAAATATTTTTTGACATGTTTTTTTGTTTTTTTTTTTTGTGACTACTCTCGTCCGTTTCTCGTCGACATTTGTTTAATCGCCACGAAAAGTTCTTTTATTTTAGCGCGATAACATTTAGCCCGAAAATTTATTCTTAATTTTGGTGCAAGAATTATTGAAATCGTTCGAGTAGCAGTTTAGGAGATTATAATCTCCGAAACCTCCTAAATCCAGCCTTACAAACAGAGATGGGTACATTTAAAAAAATATGTAACCTCATTATGTACTCATTATATACATGTGCATCATGCACGTATTTCCTTTTTTTATACATAATATAAACAGTGACGATTATTTATTCCATTTTTGTAATGTAACATTTTTTCCCCATTTTATATATCTGATCTCACTATAAAATCTCTATGGATTGTTTCCTACATCGTTCCATCAAATTCATATATAGAGCACTTTCAAAAGGAAGTTTACGCTTATTCACTTATTATCACCACTAATGGTGTAAATAAGCTCAAGAACTTATCATCAGCGTGTAAACAATAATTGCATTGAAATAATGAACGATTTAATAAATAATATTGATATATTGAAACGTTATCGGAGTTAGGTATTTATTCGACTGCCGACAATGAGCGAGAAGCACGTAGTTCCGATAGTTTTGTCGATGGGCTATAAGCGAGTGTACGAGTGCGCCGATTACTTGCACCACACGCTCGAAGCAGCCAAAACAAACAAAATGTTCACCATCGTCGTCTTATGAAGTAGACAACACTAAGGATACTAAATTCATAATAAATGCGTGCACTTATTTCCGCTTAGAGTAGAGAGAGATTATTTCAGACTTAGAGGTAGATTATTTCACTGTAGAGTAAGACGACCTCGGGTCACCGAGTATCGCTAAGCTAGTTTAATCTTTGACAGGTTTTGTCGCTGCGACAAACTAGTGGAGAGAGAATTTTCGTGAGCAATGCGGGATTTGCTAGTTGCCACGGGATCTTTAACTTTTTTTCATACAATTAGGAAACAAGCAAGTAGTCCACCTCAGTGCATCTCTTGCCTCTAATTGTTATAGGCAACAGATGCCTTACTGCGTAGGTCACATCCACAAAGAACATAGCCTACACGGCACTGCTTTGCACACGTCAACTTGAAGCATAAAGGCATAAAACCTCACGTGTCTGTAGTTTCACCGGCGATTCGTAAGCTGGAACACAGCAAAGCTCCTTGGCGGCTGAAATACATATGTTGGTAGTACTTCCTCGGACGATCTCTTTCACAATGGGCTTTACACTCTTAAAACAACTACTCTTATCTATTCTTCGTTTTATGGGTAAGAAAATAGTCGATAGCTAATCGCTTCCTCGTCTTCGCAGTAGGAGAAGTGCTTTTGGCTGACTGTACTAGCCCGACATTCCTCACATACAGTGGATCACTATGAGACGAAAGTTATCAGTCCTATCATTTAACTATAAATAATTTTAACTCCTAGACTCGCATTGGGTAGAACCGATAGCGCTAAAAATTGTGAGTAGAAGCTTCTTTATTCTTCTTCATCTTCCTTCTCTTTTCTTTCTTCTTTTTTCTTTTTCATATTCCTTTCCACTCCGACTTTTTTTGACGCGCGAGCGGAGTGAGTGTAGTCCGATTAAATGGCTGAGTAGAGTCCGATTGTTTGTAGCATCGGACTACTGAGACGAAAAATCTCATAAGTCCGATCTTCGGACTATTGATACAAGGATTCCGCTAAGTCGCGATGGGCTTGCAACTCTGTCACGTATTGAATAATAGCTACATGCAAACCGTAGGAAAGTGACGATTGTAAGTTTAGACGTGCCTCTGACTTCGCCCTAGTTGATGATCCATACAGGATCCTGATTCTCATTCTCTAATTGTGATCAGAGGTGAATCCTCGAAAGGGGTAAAGTTGTGCGTCTGCTACTTTAAAGTTTATAAATATAGATATATGCTTTGTTTGAGTTTTTATTCTGATGGTTTTCATGACCTGAACCAAATGTCGAGTATGAATATTTAATTATGTATTACGAAACCTCAGTACGGTGCAGGTAATACTCTAATAATTATATATTAATATTCTAATAATATTCTAATAAACCATTGTCGACATTCTTAACTTTTCTCTCATAACTCAAGCTTTGTATAAATGTTAACTTTTATGCGTCCCACGACCGCGACGCAAATGGATCTTTTAAGTAGCAAGCAATGGGAAAAACAATTTTAAAAGGTATGGAAATAAAGCCTGTGCGGCATTTTTATGATCAATTTATAATGGTAAAGTGCTGTTTCCAATTTCAAATACAACTCTTATTTTTTGTTTTAAATAGCACTATCATTGAATTGACAAGTGACGTCTGACCAATTACTGATATGAATTTTGAATGATTTGAGCAAACGATTCATGTATTTTTTTAAATAATTTATCAATTATTAGTACGCGATATGTTTTTATTTAAATAAGCACAAGGAGAAGGGCTATGATTTAGAAATCTAGAAAATTTTATGTCTAGATACTACCTGACTACAGATGAGGTGTCATATTTGTCAGAGGCCTTAGTATGAGTTTCTGACAGGTAGCTAAAACTATTTTCGTTTTCGTATAGGACATTGAAGCGGACATTGAAAGGAACTACAGTTGCTTTACTATACCGCTAACCAAATGTATGGAAATAAGCGCCCTATACGAAAATAGTTTCAGTTAGCTGTCAGAAACTCATACTAAGGCCTCTGAACAGAATTGTGCGAGTCATACATCAATCCGAGGGCCTTTATGCTTCAAGTTGACGGGCGCATTGCAGTGCAGCGTAGGCCATGTTCTTTGTGGATGTGAGCTACGCAGTAAGGATTTGTTATTGGCAAGAGATGCACTGAACACCAGGTGGGCTACTTGCTTGTACCATGTGCTTGGGTCCCATATGAAATTACAGTATTGCATAAACAGATGAGTTAGGAACTGCATAAAGAATATTGCATGCAATAATTATTTATGAAGATGACATCAAATATTACAAAGTAGAAAGATAACCACTCTTTCTATGAAATTAACAAGTCAGAATTTAAGAAAAACTGACAAAAGTGGTTATATTTTTTTTTTTGTAAAGAAAAAGTTTTCAAAGATTTGAGAGCGGATAAGAAGCCTTCAAGAATCCATTAAAATTGATAAGGCCCAGTAAAAACGCCCTCCCATACAAACGTAGTTTATTGTATATTCCAAAATGGCATGTCTGATTCAAATTAAATTTTCCCGGTTTAATCAGATAATTCCTGACGACTTAGTAAACAAATAGATACTTTTTGTGTCATAATAACATTTGTAATAAAATGTGACCAATTGCAATCACTTGAAATACAAAAATCAAATTGATACTGTTTATCGAAATAGTCTTTTTTATGACCGGGAAGCGAGTGGTTACAAAAAAACTATTTTATGATTATCTTGATGTCATTGTAGTAGTTGATTAAGACTCATTCTGTGAATTGCCTAGAATATTTTCTGCAATCATCAATCCGCCTGCCAAGCGTGGTGAGTATGAGAATAAAACTAGGTAGAGGGTATACCTAGTTTTTTGTCGATGATTTTTATTTCTTTCATAAAACACTAGGAAACATAAAATAATTATAACTAGGTTGGTAATTCAATAATTCTAATATTGGTGACCTGCGTTCCGGTCAATAGATTCTGTATCCCGGTCCTCAGAACCGGTTAAACAAACAATAAAATATTTATACTTATGTACAATGTAATATTATATCTAATACCTACTATAACGTATAATATAAATGTAAGAAAATAATGTGTGTAGGGATAGTATTTTTAGTAAGAGTATAAGTTTATGAAAACAAAAAGTATAAAGGTATTAGATAGGTAGTTACATAATACATATTAATATATTTCAATAAAGGGGTTTCAGGAAACTGAGCTTATATAGCAATGGGTAAGAAAAATTGTAAAAGTAAGTATAATAGGTAATACTAGATAGATATATTATCAATACTTTGGGTAGTTCAGCAGTTTACGTAGGTACCTATATTAATCAGGTTTTTGGGTGTATTATTGTATGTACGATGGCATGTCGTTGAACAAAGTCTACTGCCAAAATACTCGCGATTTAAATACGATTGTTTCTAGTTGTGAATTGGACTAGACAGTCTAGGTCTAGGAGATGACTCACGATAGCTTAACAGTAACGATAGGATTACCTATCTAGCAGTACATCCAAATTCTGAGAATAAATCAAATTGATTTAGAATTAGATATAAGATTATAGATATATATTAAGTAATTTATATACTTAAATGTAGGTGTTTGTTAATTTAAACAAACACCTACATTCCTATATAGTTAACATTTTAACCGTCAGCTTTGGAGGAGGCTTACCAATAGTGGACATTAAATGGACTGTTGATATATGTATAGCTCGAATAAATTTAACAAAATTGATTGCTAATTCGAGGTAATATATTAAATTTATTAGATAGGTACTCAATTTATTAACTTTATATTTGTTAAAATCCTGTCCATCCCAAACATTGCCAGAAAAGCTCTTTAGCGATTAAACCACCCGTTGTACTATAAGCGTTGTGTTTTATGTCTCAACTGTTATTAATTTTACCATAGTGTATCATTTACATTAAATAACGCAATATTTATTTGCATTGAAAGACGTTAACGTTGCCATTTTCGGCAAAAGAAAAGCTGGCGTAGAATAACGTGCATCGAAAAGCACGAAAATTAAAAGCCGGCTTTCACTTATTTTCTTCTCATAAAATTCAACCCTTTTTGCCGCTTTTAAATAGGTGATTAATTTTTTGTAGCTTTAAAGTCCAACGGTTTCTGGGAATATATTTTTAATATGCTTCCGCCCGCGGTCTCACCCGCGTTATGTTGATAAATAGTAGCCTGTTTTTAAATAGATTGCGAATTTTAATCGGATTTAAGCCGGCGGAAAAATCTATCTGCTCGTAGCTATTTGTTTGTTAAATCAAATTGTGATACAGTCGTGTTTCATTACTTACTTTAAGAGTACTATGATCCTGAAATCTGGTCATAAGCGCCGTGGCTGAGCGCTCAGCAATGTCACCTTAATTATAACGATTTCAAAGTTCGAAACAGTAGTAAAGTTGCGTTGAGTTGCTCATCTGAGGTAGTATTGGCCCTTGAGGTATATTTTACCATGAGAGTGAAGCTAAACAAAGAATTTGTTTTCCAGAAACTTTACCACACTATCTAATTCTCCTTAGGGGTTTTTTTTCGTAAATCCTATAACATATATATACATATAATGGCACTAGAAACAAAATTAAAAACAAAACTCCAAATTACATCAAAATCGGTTTAGTACTTACGGAGATACGTGGCTACAAGCATTCACACACAAACTTTCGCATTTATAATGTAAGTTACATATAAAATTTATATATATATATTTAAATATTTTCTTAAAAAAATAAGTACATCTTTCAGTAAGTAATTGATCGAGAGAGCGCAGCAAACTAGAATTCCGAGTTAAGTTGGGAAATCCGGCACTGTATGAACCTATGTTATGGCAATGTTTGCCATGGCATAACTCTCAAACTTTTTTTTTTTTTTAAATACATACTTATCATACAATACAACACCGGTTTGTTTTTGTTTATTTATTTGCTGAAACCACCTCTGTATTGTCATTAAGGGTTGTGATTTGTTATTTAATGAATTTGTGAATAAAAATACTTTATTGCACACCTTAAAAATAAAACTGGATAACTTAAAAAAATATGTACATACAATGGGCGGTCTTATCGCTAAGAAGCGATTTCTTCCAAACAACCTTTGGATGGAGAGGATTTCCTGGCTAGTGAATACAATAATGGTTGGTGGTGCACATATTAATTAGGGGTCTAGCTAAATCAACTATATATTATTCTTAGACATCAGATTTCAAAATTGTTATTTTAAGATAAAGGGTTGCAAAGGTTTTGATGATCATAAGGTCTTGCAAAAGAGTGTCTTGAGGGTATTTGGCTTCTTATTGCAATTAAAATTGGTCTGTTTATTTTTTCACTCGATAAGGTTGCCAAGTCAATGTTATCAATAACTTTTGGAAGGTCATGCAAAGGGGTTCGACAGCGCCTACATCATCCGCCCATTTATGTAAGAAAAAACATCCTTCAAAACGTTCCAAGGTGGTCATTATGGACTATGCTTGGCAGACAGATTCGGGGAACGAGCAGGTCGCGGCATGTGCAAAAATGTATAATTTATACTCAGAAGGATGTTGCTGCCTTTTTGGAAGAACATCTTGGTCAACATTTTCGATATCCTTGAGCTAAGGGGTAGATTTTTAAACGTTTTTGATAGGACTTTTCACTAAAACAGATATTATCAACCATTACATAGTACTACGGGGGGTTTTCATTTCAAGTTTAAATATTTTTTTATCATCTGGCCACCCTAAGACGTGAGGTCAATCAATGTATGGTACTTTGCTCTTTCGTTTCTGTCTCTCATTCTGTCCAAAGTCAAAATAAAAATTAGAAGCGAGAGAGATCTTCAAACTAACGGTGAAGAAAAAGATTGAGAAAAATGTGCCCAGTGAAAAGTGTAATGTAAAACTTTCATCGTAGCTTGATTTGTGGGTGATAAAATACTTGTGATTAAATACCAGATGTTACAAGATCTCGGTTCGGGGCGAATAATATAGTACGTTACATGAGGCAGCTATAGTCCCTTGTGTAACAGTTTACTTTTCATCTCACCTACTCGAAATACAATGATAGTTGTAAAATAAGTTGTTTCTACACTAGCGTGCAATAGGTAGTCTATTTTACAAATATAAAATGCTAACTGACTCACTGACATACAATGCACAGCCTAAACGGCTAATCGTAGACACTTGAAATTTGGAGAGTATGCTTGATGCGAAAATGAGTGCTAAGAAGGGGATTTTAAAAATTCGTACGCGTAACTGCAAAATAACCTGTATTTTTTCATGTAAATGTGGGTCGAAACCTTCGGTGTGCGTTACTATTGTAACGCACACCGAAGGACCGTCCTTTTCCCGCTATTGCGGGAAAAGGACGTAGCGGGCTAAAAGACGTAGCGGTATGGATGTAGCGGGAAAAGGCAGGAAAAGTCTTGACTGACTGGCTGATTCGACTAGATGCAATTTCAGCCTAAGCCGTCGTCACTTAGACCAGCGTCCTAGAGTAGTGAAATTTGGAGGGTGTGTTCTTTGTGATGTGTAGGTATCCACTAAGAAAGGGTTTTTTTTAATTCCACCCCTGACGTGAAAAAGGGGGTTGAATTTTCCATGGAACTTTTTATTCTCTGGGTCGATTAATTTAAAACTTGGTATACATGCTCTTCAATTAAAATTATGAGACATGTGTATCACATTTTTTCCAAAATCATCCCCCACGCGTTCAAAGTCGTGACTGACTGACTGTCTTATATATCAACGCACAGCCTAAACCGCTGGTTGTACAGACTTTTCAATTTAGAGGGTATGTTTGTCTTGGTGGTGTGTGTTAAAAATTGTTAAAAATAATGAGCATAGACCAGCTCACTGTGTTTCCACAGTTTGAGGTAAATAAATAGTAAAAACTGGCCAAGCGTGTGTTGAACCCGCGCTACCACTTTATAAAACCTAAATTATTTGCCTAGAAATGTGGGTTGGCACCCTCGGTCAAAAAATTGAATGTAAAAATATAGACTAAACTGAGAATTTAAAATAACGAAGCAAATTGTAACTTCGTCTCCGCCCTTGGGCGAAAATAGTCAGCCTAAAATGTAATTTTAGGCTCACTACGCTAGGCTTTAATGGTACACTTTGCGAGCAAGAGAAGTAAAAAGTATATTATTATGTATTCATTTTCTACGTAATCTAATTCCCATACCTATATTACAAGCTTTGCGTACCTAGTTTGGGGCTAGATGGCGTTGTAAATAATACATTTGTTGAAAGTTTGTATACTCGCGTATGCTCATTGGGTCTTTAGGCCTCTAGTCTACTAGAGATACTTATGTGTATATTGTATCATAATAACAGAAAAGTACTAAAAGCAGGGCAGACTGCTTTAGGATTAAACTAAAAACGATTAAATGAATATTATGCGAAATTTCTACTCGATTACGGACACAACACTATATAAAGTTACAGGACATTATTTTTTACACAACGCCATCTAGCCCCAAACTAAGCATAGCTTGTAATATGGAAACTAGATTACGGATAGAATACTTAAATACTTTTGTAAATACATACGTACTATATGATAAAACACCCAAACACAGAACAAATCTGAATTCATCACACAAATGTTGGTATTTAAGATTTTGGTATATTCTTTCTTACAAGTGAAATACATGTTACACAAATATGTGTATAAAATATGTGTAGAGTATTATGAATTTAAAATTAATTCTATGAATTTTTAGACTGAGAAGCAGTGCCTCGCCGAAGAGTCAAGCGTCCGTCGGTCCAGTCGCACGGACCGCACCACGAGGATGCTGCTGGCAGTGCTGGGGCTGTTCCTCTCCACCGAGGTGCCTCAGGGGCTGCTGGGCTTAGCCAGCGCGCTGGCTCCAGACTTCTTCAAGAGCTGCTACAGCATGTTTGGTGAGTGTTTTGGATGATTTTGTAGAGTTATTTTCCTGCAAAAGTGATGAAATTGACTCACTATCTCATTCACCCCTATTCACTGACAGCCACACCATATAAATAAAATTATATTGGTAGATTGACGTAGGTACTGACTGGCACCAGATGGAGGAGAGGTTAACAACTTCACATTTTCTTGAATTGGGATAAATTTGGAACTTTATCCAAGACCCAATTACGTTAAAGAATAAGTTGATTGTCTATTTATTGATTAATCTATCTGAAATCCATTAGCATTTAACGTTTTAACTGAGTTTGTTTTTAACAATTTCAGTAAACAGGAAGCTCTAATGAGCGGGAATACGAATCTGAATTTCTCACGGCTCTTATTTACTTTCCTCTCCAGAAGTAAATGGGGTAACCTATTTGTTTATTTGACTATCAGCCAAGCTGAAGTCCCGATCTGTATCTTATATTTAAGTGTACGCTTACTTATCGATAAGTTAACGATCAAACCAAATACCTGGAATCTTTTATGATTCTGAATGAGCACCAATAAAAGGTAAAGGGTTAATAAACTTCTGCATGAATTGCTTTGTAACGCATGCATACTTACGTAGGTATAGGCACTGTGCAGACAGAAATAAGAGTAGCAGAGCCCATTATGAAAGGGCTCGTCCGGGGAAGTACTACCACCATACCATATTTTCAGCCACCAAGCAGCATTGCTGTGTTCCGGTTTGAAGGGATATGGTCGCCGGTGAAAGTACAGGCACATAAGCGTTTAATGCCTCAAGTTGATGGACGCAATGCAGTGCTGTGTAGGCTTTGTTCTTTGTGGGTGTGACCTTCGCAGTAAACCATTGTTATAAACAAGAGATGCACTTAACATCAGGTGGGCTACTTGCTTGTTCCGTCTCCTATTTTTATAATAAAAAAACAACATTTTCATGCACATGCTAAGGAACATAAAATAATGCTGAAGTGTTGGCTAAGGAATCGTAGGTACCTTCCTAAAGGTTGGAGGCATAAAATAATCCCTGAAATCTCACCCACTGATTCTTTGCGAACTTTTGTGTTTAATTGAATGAAGTTCGGCTTGAGACTACCGGCCCCAAGTTAGTTCTTAATCCACTTTGCTTACCAATAAATCTCTTTTAAGGTCATTTCGTAGAAGTTTGCATCCCAATCTCGTACATACATGGCTATTTAGTCCACCAAACTGGTAGTAGAAATAATGGAACCTTTTTATGGGAAAAGATAGCATATATATAGTTGATAGTTGTAATAGAACGGCAGATGATAGCAACAGCATTTAGCAAGATTTGAGAATTCACAAAAGGGTGTTTTGGAGACCCTTCTGAAATAATATTAGAGCTCAGAGAGACCATCTGTCACTTTAGCTTTTATCAAAATGGAAATTTTGCCGTCACCTTGTAAATTTAATTTTACAACAATATTACCTCATTTACATACAAATTCGCTTTATTGTTACTAAGTCAATGTTATTAAGGCATCACAAAATAAAACGTATCGTGAACTTGTGTATATATCGCCCAGTAGGTGTCGATAATTAAAAAAGAAATATTTTAAGGCTTAATATTTTAAGCAACTATACGTTATCTAAGAAAAAATGTTTTCATAAGCCGTAAGCTTTACCACCAGACTAAAGAGATATTCCGTATCCTATGGACATTTGCAATTTACAACTGGCACGTTGTAATTAATTTAAACGTTCTTTGGAAATAACCCCATACCGCTTACTGTAATCTCTTTAGAAAGTAATATTAAAAGATTCTACCTTGTAATACTTTCTAGACCTAGTTAATTGTTGTAGCTCTCGCTGGTACCTCATCTTGCTACATTGTAGTAAGTAGTGTCCTTGAATCCTTTCTTAATCGAGTAAAAAAAATGTTCTATAAATATATATATTCATCTCTCATGAAGTCAGCAAATAAAATTCCTCTTGATATCGAATGAAAGAACGGCAAACTTCTTCGGAGAAGGAAATCTAGGAAATCTATTCAGACGATTTAAGATAAAACTTAAACTAGTTATTCTGCGAAAAGGAGACCTGGAGAGCACAAACTTTATTGCAACAATTGTGTTGTCTGTACTTGGATACTTACAGGTAGGTATATGTATCTATCAAAAGACAGTTCTCTGTATCTATTATTATTACAACAGTTGCAATATCTCAAGTAATGTTTGGTTTTTTAATGACGCCACTCTTTAAGCACTTATTGTTTCGGCCTCTGTTCTTCCTCTACTCACAAGAGTAAGCGCTTAAATAGTGCTATATGAGATATATAATATGAGATTGTGTGTTTTTTATTTTAGTGGTGATAGTCATGCGTTTGACCACTAGCTTACATGCAAAACAAGTAAAGATTTGGCCTATGATGGTGCTCCATCATAGGCCACGCTAGCCTAAAAGGAACCTATTTACTCTGTCCTAAACTGAGAACCCATGACTAATAATTATAATGTTGTCTGATGTTTTTTACGCAGGTGACCTCATGGACGTGCTGGCATTGTTCACATCGTCTGTCAACTTCGTACTGTACTGCAGTATGAGTCGTCAGTTCCGATGTACCTTCGCCCGTCTGGCGCGCAGGATGCTATCAGCCGCGGAAGAGCCTGCCAAGTTCGCCACAAAGCTAGAACCCACAACGCAGGTATCCTTAGTGCCCATAGAAAACCATAGTTGTGACTGAACTGACTTCCACGACCAACAGAAAGTAGGCAGGACTTTTACCTACTACTTAAAATCGGTTATGGCCAAGTTTTGTAGATTTTTCTAAAAGCAAACAGACAGATCATATTTAAAGGTTATTTAAAAAAGGAGAAGGTTCTCAATTCGTCGGATTTTTTTTATGTTTGTTTCCTGGTTACTCGAAGACGCCTGGACCAATATTTTTTGTTGTTTGAAAGGGTAACATACAATACAGGTGGTCCGAGGTCAGGATCTGATGATGATATCCCGGAGAAATCGATGGAACTCTTCAAATATGTGATAGGCACACTTGAAGCGATTTGGGTATTTAAGGGCGTATTACCTCAATTCCTTCCAACACATATACCTTCTTTCTAGTTTTTAAAACGTAGGTAATTATAATACATAAAACTATCGTCTATCTAACTCTAAGTCAAGAACAATTTTAAAGGAAAATGTAAGGTATTTTGTCTCCCCCGTCCGGAGGAGCCAAGGCCCTATCAGAATCACCTTGGCTCTCCTAAGGGAGCCACCGGGGGAGCCAAGTCCCCGTAGCCTGATAAACAGCGCACAGACCCAATCATAGAGTTCCTAGAGGCTTGACATTTTTAGGGTAGCTACCTTTTGTGGTGTAGGGCGTACTAAGAAAGGATTTGAAGAAATTCCCACGGGATTCCGGGTGATGTGCGCCTCCACCTTCGGCCTTATCTCAACTTGTAACCAGTACCCTGATTCTGTATGACAATTGTGTCTTAACGCGCCCGCGTTACGATATGTCAATACGATGATTCCACGCAGATATCGTAACGCGGGCTCGTTTAGACACGATTCATACAGAATAAGGGCTCAGGTGAGATAAAATTTAAGCACTTTCCCGTCATACTATAAAAAACAAAAAAATGGCAGCTTGACAACCTCCATGTTACAAATCTTTTACAAGGTCACTATAAGTATTGTTATTCAAATAGTAGGTATCTAAACCATATTCTATGTATAGTTTTAATAGAGCTAATATGATGAAATCTAGCAAAATGTATGTCGCCTACATAATCAACGTAGGTATATAAAACACAATTATCAAAGTGTATTTATTCCCAGAAATATGAGTGAGTATGTTTGAGCGAGGCGACACGCGTATATAGGCTTTTTTTAATTAACGACGTCGGCGTTTGAAGTAAATATTTTGCACTACATATTTTATATTTAGTGTGCAAATTTCGCAATTCCATTCATTAGAAAACATCGTTGAAGAAGTTAATTAAAGGGCTACCTAGTTCAGGGTTACCAACTTAGCGCAATTTTACGATAGTCCTTTATCAAGTTTGGGTTTGTCAATCTGCTACAAAATGTAAAAGTAAAAGACTCACGACTTTTTTCCCTGCGAGTATTCATCTCAGAGCGGGGATCTTATGAGGATCACCTACTAGTAAGAAATTGTAAGCATGTATTTAACGTTCGGCACATGCCCACGTTTTGACAAAATGTTTAAACAACAATTAAAACGCAGTCTTATCTAAAGAAAGGAACAGGATTGTTAATGGGTGTACGAAGATAGCTACTTTTTTATTGAACCACTGAATAACTGGGAAAGACAGACTTCGCTCTCCGGTGAAATAAACAGCGCAGACAAACACAAATGACAAAGATCAACGGCAATCTTGAAAAATTTACTTTACTTATAAGATGATTAAATATATAACTTATTATTTTTCTTTTTTTATAGTAGTTTGTGGTTTGCCTGCTGCGGCACTCCGGGTTCGACCCCAGAGGAGTATAAATTTGTTCTCGGTTCGGTTGGTGGTAGGGCTTATTTTAAGTCCTGAAGATGACGCATAAACAACAATTATGTTGTTGTGTTTTAGCACTTAGAGGAAAGGAAAAATAACCAGTTAGGATCGATGATTCCAGCTGAAATGCGCTCGCACGCTTGGAATGAACATAATTGACACTGCAGGAAGCGTGCAATGAAAACATATTTCTGGAACATTAAGATTCTATCAATATCAGGTCCAAAAATAATTAAATGTGATATGGATCGGTAGGTAGTAAAATGTAATAATACACCCTTTATTACGCAATGCTGAACATCTAACACAGGGCAAGCGACCTTCATAAAAGGAACTGACTTTGACTGAATCCTTTTTATGTAGCTCATTCCTTTTGTAATTTACCCTTGTGTTCGTTTTTACTTACGATGGAGTCAATGGTACTTTTCTTGTGTGCTTTATTTGTTCTTTAAGTAATATGTAGGTACTAAAGGTTGTTAGTTATTATCGATTTCAGTTAATTCATATTTAAAAAGTGGTTGCAAAATAATAGCAACAGTAATCGTAGAGTAATTTTTAGATGACAAATAATATTATAAAAAAAGGTGCCAATTATTGTTTTTTGCATAACATTTGTATCATAAATCATTAGAAACAAAGTTTGTTCAATAGTCTAATCGAAAATGTTATTTGTGAAATTTTACAGCACTCTATACAAGCCAAACTTTTGACAAGAAACAAAACATTTTGTTCTTGTCAAACAAAATGAAAACGCAAAATTGGTTTACCAACCTAATAGGTTTTCTTGTATCTAAACTCAAGACGCCACAACTTGGACAACTTTAAAGTTAATGTTTCTGTTATCTGTAAGAGTAAATAGATTTATCACCAGAACACAGATATCAGAATACAGGGTGAACACCGTATTCTGATATCTGTCCAGTATGTAGGAATTTCTAAATTAATACTTTTTAAGCAACTCTTATAAACGGACTACTAATTTCTGTACTATAATGATTAGTTAATAGGACGCCAATCAGTCTGTTGGCTTAAAATTTAACATATTTGGATAATAGGTATTTATTGTAATTTGTTATGCATTAGAATACAGGCTTGTATAGGAATTCAGTCCCGGAATATTTACGTATACTGAATCATCTAGAATGGTTAATTGGGTTCGAACATAGGCAATTACATACATTATAATCACGTTTCCTCTTTATCAACGGCATGGAAAATGGGATGTCAAAGAGAAAATGCCCGTGATGGATGGATATTTACCAAGAAACACCAAACTACCAACATACCTATACACTTACATAATGTTATTATCACAGCGCTGGTATTTTTTATCAGAATAAGCCGGCCAAGTGCGCGTCACTCTCGCACATCAAGGGTCTCAGATCATAGATACAAATAGCAAACACCCGGGACTTGTTCCCATATCCTGTGGGCATTCACCAAAATCCTTTTTCATACTTTTTTTTTACTTTTACACGAAAGAAAGCTACTACTACTAATAAGCTTGTGTGTAGTTTCATGGGTTTATTTTTTTGCGCGGATCTCTTATTTTTATAATGTTTCTCCTTATAACATCAACTATCCGTTTCGAAAATCAGACCAAAATAAAAAAATGTGTTAGAAGTATCCTATATACGTACTTTCATTTGCACATAGTTAAAACATGTGAAAGCTCGATTTGCCACCGGGTACCCGGCGCCAACTACCCGGCAACCGGGACATCTGAAAAGGCACTTACGCCGGCTGTTCGTGAATAACTTGGAGTTATTGATAATCAGAGGCGCTATTCTATATAATAATCATAAAACATTTGTCTAAAAATAAATACTAACCAAGTTACTAAGTACTTAAGTATCACTAATCCTCAACCTTTTTGGAAAGTCATTAGTCAGTGCAAAATTACCTCCCCAGTTTTAAAACGTATTCCTCGAGGTGCCCGTCTCTCTGTCGCCACAGCTCTCGGACAAGCCATCAAAAATGCAATATCTAAAAATAATAAAGAGGCTTGGGAACATCTTCTAATATTTCCGTATAGTGTACTACACGTATATAAAGATTTAGATCCGAAAACATCATTAACTATTAGAATAAAGCAAAATTGTGTAAGGTACACTGCTCGCGATGAGCGCACACCTTTTTTGTGTAATGATCAGGACCCGATTAGAAATTCTAAATTTAAGCCATCCCCCGAGTCTGCTCTCTTCAAACTTGTAGAGAGTAAGATTAGCGATGGTGATATTAAGGGTGCCTCCCGTATACTTTTTTCTAGTGACACGATAGCTCCAAATTCCGTTGCAACCCTCATTTCTCTTGAAAGTAAACATCCGGCCCCGGGGCCAGAATTCCACCTCCCCGATGCACCTCAAGATAGTGATTGCGCTGTTGAGGCGACCAGTCAGGATGTACTTAGTGCCGTTATGTCCTTTCAGAGTGGCTCAGCCGCTGGCCTGGATGCTGTGTCTCCACAGCATCTAAAGGACCTGCTATCTGGTGGGTCTGGCCATGCGGGTGATGTCCTTCTTGAAGAACTGACGGCATTGATCAACCTCATGCTGTCGGGTCGAGTCAACAGCGAGATTACAGAAATCTTGTATGGTGCTAACCTTTGTGCTTTTAAAAAAAAGGATGGCGGGATAAGACCCATAGCCGTAGGCACCACCTATCGCCGCCTTGCAGCCAAAGTCTGCTGTCGCAAAAAAGCCGCGTATCTAGGCGACTATTTCCGACCCGTGCAGCTAGGCTTTGGTTCGCGAGGCGGTTGTGAGGCCGCGGTCCATTCTTTAAGAACATTTTTAGATCGAAATTACGGGGAGGTTATTCTAAAAGTAGATATCAAAAATGCTTTTAATTCGGTTGACAGAGGCACCTTGCTAAATCAAATCAAATCCAAAATTCCCGAAATTTATCCTTTTCTTTTTCAATGTTATGGTTCGCCATCTAAATTAATTTACAAGAACCAAACTATTTCGTCTGCAGTTGGCTGTCAGCAAGGTGACCCTCTAGGCCCGGCCATTTTTAGCCTTGCCATTCACCCAATTATTCAACGCCTGAAATCTAAATTGAATGTTTGGTATCTCGATAACGGAACCCTGGGTGGCGATGTGGACTCAGTATTTGGCGATCTAAAAATTATTATAGATGAATTTCGGCAGATTGGCTTAGAACTAAATTTTTCGAAATGTGAAATATACATTTCAGATACATGTTTGGATAGAAATTCAATTATTCAAAAGTTTGAGACTTTGGCTTCTAATATTACTGTTGTAGATAAGAGTTCACTCCACCTACTAGGTTCACCAATTCTTGATGAATCTTTTCCGGGTTTCGTCGACGACAAAATTCGAAATTTTATGAAGGTTTCGGACAGACTTGCAAAAATTAACTCACATATGGCTTTCAGCATTATAAAATTTTGCCTTTTTGTCCCAAAATTTACTTATGCTTTACGATGTTGTCAACTGTGGAAACACAGTGAGCTGGTGGAAGGCTTAGACAACATAATAAAGAACACCCTTTCCACGGTTTTGAATATTGAGTTGGATGACAGAGCATGGTCGCAGGCCTCATTGCCTATTCGATTGGGCGGCTTAGGTATACGCAAAATTTCTAGTGTTGCTTTGCCAGCGTTCTTGTCTTCCGTCTATAGTACACATTCTTTGGTTGCGAAAATTCTAACACCATCAATTTCGGCTGTTCCAGGCAATATACTCAAAATTTCTTATCTTGACGAGGCTCGAAATGCTTGGCATAGTGCTTGTCCTAATACCGATCCCCAAAACACCTTTCGGCACAACGGCAGTGGGACGGGCCTCTGTACGAGTTGACACGGAATTATCTATTACATACGTGCTCAACTCCCACAGATCGTGCTCGTCTCTTAGCTGTTTCAAAATGGGAATCAGGTCTTTGGCTGCAAGCACATCCATCTTACAATACCGGTACACTTATGGATCCTGTAACTTTCCGTATTGCCACTTGTCTTCGGTTGGGTGCAAGATGCTGCGCCTCTCACCAGTGCCGGTGCGGTGCGGCCGTAGATCAATTTGGTTTTCACGGACTTTCGTGTGCAAGGTCTGCCGGCAGGATTTCGCGCCACGCTAGTCTTAATGACATTATCCGTCGAGCGTTTACCAGTGTCAATGTGCCAGCCGTTCTTGAACCGAATGGTCTGTTACGTGATGATGGTAAGCGGCCCGACGGTATGACTCTTGTCCCTTGGGAAATGGGTAGGCCTTTGGTGTGGGACGCTACCTGCGTCGACACCCTAGCGCCATCTCATCTGCCTGGGACATCAGTTAGGGCTGGTGCGGCGGCTGATTCGACCGAGGATCACAAAAGGCGCAAATATAGTGGTCTCGACAGAGCTTACCTATTTGAGCCTTTTGGGGTGGAGACCTTGGGTCCGTGGGGAGCCGGCGCCCTCCGGGTTTTCAAAAATATTGCGGGGCTTTTGATTGAGGCGACACGTGACCCAAGGGCTGGCTCTTATTTAGGCCAGCGAATTAGCATAGCTATTCAGCGTGGCAATGCAGCCAGTGTCTTGGGCACGCTTCCGTCTGGTACTGGTCTGGAACAGTTGAGTTACCTATAGGCCGTTTGTAACGGTCCTTAGGTAATCTGACTGATTCCTTTGTAGATAGTTAGTTTAATTGTACTTTTTATTGAATAAATGTATTCTATGTTAAAACCTGATATTTTGACATACAAACAGACACTTACATATTATTTATTTGAATAGATAGGTATATACATGAAAGTATTAAGCTAGTCAACAAAATGTTTTTATTCATATTGTATCTCTATAACAATTTTGAAACGTTAAATCTACCGCCTGTTCGAAAACGCGATCAGCAAACTTGGAAAGAGAGCCTTGAGCCAGTTTTTTTGTTATACCTAAGACTTATATAATTTTTTTATATATTAAATTGGTGAGTAGATGACTGACTAACAAACAATCAACACATAGCCCAAATGAAAGATCCTATAGAATTAAAATTTTCAGGGTTGCTTCCCTTTGTAATGGCTTTACCTTTTACTGAAAATTCGATAACGAAGAATTTTGGAAAATATGAATAATATAATAAATTGTATTTCAGGCAACACTAGAAAATGTAACAGATGTTATAAAACTTATTCTAAGGCCCATATAAATATATAAATATACAACTAAAAATACATAACAATATAGCTAAGCAACAGAATAACTAATAGTTTAAGATAACCCTAAGGCACACGAGATGTAAAATTCCTACGTGATCAAGGGAACAAAGTTCTGGGCGTTTCAATTTTGTTTTTATTTTTTTATTGAACGACGGGTAAGCAATCTCACCGGGTTGCAAGTTGAGATAAGGCCGAAGGTGGAGGCGCACTTGTAATTGGTCAGTAATTCTATATATAATTGTATACTTAAAATTTCATATGGCTAGCAATTATTTAAAAGTCGTAAAGAGAAACAGATACGCGGACGAGAGCGTAGGCTGGCCCCTTTAGCACTTTTTCGATACAGAACCCCACAAAGCAAAAATATATATTTTTCATTTCTCTCAGGTGAAGTGTGAGAGGGATTTTTTGTGTTAAGAAAATACTTTTCATCGAGGGGCGAGAATCCATCACTTACTTTGTCACGAAAACCAGCCATGATGTTTCTATTCAATGTATTTAAACCTTTATTAGATGTCTTACTGTTTTATTAAGAAAAGAAATAGTTTTAAATTGTACAGTGACTGTTCCATATTATTTTGTTTTTTTATTGTACCTAGCTCACCCAGCAAACACGAGTTGTGTACTCATATAAAATAAATAGGTATATGTCGAATGACAAGAAATTGTGTACGTTCAAGACACATTTACGTCATATTGGTTTGTTCAAGATATAATAAGAAACATGATATCTGGATTATTAGAATTGTAGGACTCCATTCTCTGTCCGTCCAATATTATATTTTCTTCCTTAACAGTGTAGGTAGGTAATATATTTAAATAGGGCTAGGAAATAATAATAAAAGCTTTCTAACATAAATTTTATAAATTTAAAAAGCTCGACACGAATATAATCTAAAATTTCTTCACTATTATGCTATCGATTTCGCTTGACAAAAGCCTGGTCCTAAAGACTAAATTTGATTGGCTTTGAAAAGTGGGCTAGTGTTAACTTGATTGTAATAAATTCAATAGGTATTTAATCAGAATAATCGATGGCTTAATATATTTGTAATATATTCAGATAGGTTGTTTTGTGAGCGGATTGAAGGTTTTATTAAATGAATACCATGTATCAATTATTATTGGTCCAAGGTAAAGATAAATAAATATCACACAAAGTCACGATACTGAATAATTGAAATATCACCCCTAATTTATTTGAGAACCTGTGTTTTTGATAACTTATCCGTAAATTATGTTATAATTGGACCAATAAACGCTAACACCTATATTTTCTTTATTGTACGACAGAATAACGCATTACCTTCATCTCACCTGGTGGGATGAAGTTGAGATGAGGACCGTATGTGGAACCGGAATCCTCTACAAACTATGAGGAATTGGTTAACTTACCTACCTCTTAATGCCGGAGCACAACAAATAAGAATTGCTGATGCGCTCGATGGTTTCGAACCTAAGACAAGTACTACCACTAACCAAAAATATTATTTCTGAGTGAGAATGAAAATCTAATTATAATTATTATTTCTGTTTCTCAGGTGACCGGGCCGCTATAGCGTCAGATCCCCGCCCTTATCAGGGTGGTTGAGGAAAGCGTTATATAAATAATACGGTGAGTAACATAGGGCTATTATTTACCTTGTTTTTGTTCTAATAAAGCTTATTTACTTAAAACATGGTTTGAGAAGAAAATTTGGATGTATGGACAGTGAGATCAATTTATTTACGTCGAGGGCTATTATATTCACAGACGCCTTTTTCGGCGGTTCGTAAAAGTCTGACACCACATGTATATACGTATACAACCCACACTAAAAAAGGTGTTGTAACTTATTTAAAGTACTTTAAACAAAATAAATAGTAAAGAACTTACCCCACTCAAATAAAAAAGCAATGTAGGTTATATATTCAGTAAAGCTACGATCCAACTGAGGAACATTCTATCCGTTACTCTTGTCACGTAGTAAGGATATTTGATCACGTTTGGCTGATAGATAAGATTAATAATATTGATACATCGAAAACTTTATTATAGTTTTATTTGTGTTATGGTTAAAAGTAGTCATACGTGCCTTGTGTTTTCAAGTTTAGAAAAGAACGCTTCGGCGAAACATAAGAACTAAACGCTACGGTGGCGTTTTCACTCAAAAACTTGTATGCCGTTTTCAGCGTCTACCTTTTTAAGCGTCTTCAAAAAAAAGGAGGAGGTACTTAATTCGTCGGAATCCGATTACTCGGTGACGCCTGGACCGATTTGGATTATTTTTTTGTTTGAAAGGTTATATATACTTCCCAGGTGATCCCACTGTCATGTCAGGATCTGATGATGGGATCTTGGAGAAATCGAGGGAACTTTTCTAATATTATAGGCATACTTGTAGCGATTTTGGTATTTTTAGCGTGTATTACCTCAAAAGTAAGGAAAAAAAATAACCACTATAATAAGCGTCTGTCTGTCTGTCCGTCCATCTGTCATCAAAATAATTGGAGAAATACATAATCCAGGTAAACGAAATTGTATCATGAATTAATGAATGAAAATTAAAGTATTTTCATTCATTAATTCATGATACAATCTGCACCCCATGCAAATAAAACTGGGTTAGTTAAAAAACTGTTAAAGTTAAAGAAAGAAAGGATTTCTTCTAGACAACATTTTATCATATTCATCATTGAAGTCGTTTTTTAAAATGTAATTATTATTTATACTGCTTAGATCGTAAGCGGCTTCCGTCGCATTGGAAGCATCACTCGCTGGTTGCCGACCCTTTTAAATCAGATATAGTGCTTTTGGCTGCGATATTCCGTAAAGCGGAGCTACTTCCCCAGATGGGCTGCTCAAGTAAATTCTACTATGCCCTACCTCTCGATTAAAAGACCTCTGATAACCTTACTCACCGCATAGCCCTGCCTATTTTAAGCGGCACTTAGACAGTTCAATGATAGTTTAATCCTTTTAGTTGTTGAACTTACATCCAATTGAACATTGGCTCCCATATTGAGTCCAATGACAAGTTTACTGCTATGAAGCTGGATATCCTAGCTAAGTTTCGGCAGTACTTCACACCGTGACATGTTATAAGTTTGAACAAAGCTCAGGTCCAATCTTGTATGAAGTACTGCTGCCATCTCTGTGATGGCTCAGCAAAGTACTAGCTCTACCAGCCCTACTCGATCGAGCGTCGTGCTCCTAGGCTGGCGAGTTATTTTTAGAGCCTAGAAAACAGACAGCCTGGCGTGTGGAGTGATGCGCTCGATATTTTCGACCGAGTTTTTCCTTCCCCTTTCCACCACCGGACTAGCAAACGTACGACAGGCTACAACCCGTACCTTGTAGATGTCAAACATATGGCTATTATCGATAAGAAAAGGAACACAGCACTATATAGATATTGCGAGGTATGTATATCATGAAAAATAAATATAATTACCTCGGTGTACATCAGTCAATAACTGTCCTCATGTATCTCACCTAATTTTTCTGAATATCGATGTGTTCATATTGTTTTTGTACCGGATTATAAAAATCATTCAGCGATATTCTTATATTGTACCTACGCGAGGAAGCGCTTGGCCTTCATCTCATCTGGCTGCAAGCTAATGGTCTAAGGTAGAATCGCACCACCCGAAATCCTCTACAGACTTCAGTCAGTCGTCTGTCCGGCACTTAAAGAACTGGCTATCATACCTTTAAATGCCGGAACATACAATTATTATTGTTATAGCGACAGACTTATAGTAGATGGTGGTAGCTAGGCGAACTGAAACAAAGTCCTACCACCAACCAAAATATAAATCTTTCTAAATCGTGTCTGCGAAACTTAGCGGTGGTCATTCACTGCGACCGAGGGAGGCTTCAGACGCTTATTAACTCCATTTAGATGTCACGTTTTCCATTAGTGATAAAGTACATAGAAACATAAGCTACAGAAAGTGTAGCGAGTGCTTCTTGGCGTTAATCCACTTGGTTGCTCGTTTGCAAACATACAAATACTTTCATAAGTATTAAATCTACATATTTGGAGATTTTTGAGAGAGTTTTGTGTGTATTCTATACACAAAACTACTTATTAGGCTGTACTGTTCGATATCGTTGAGCGAGAGGTCTGGTGACCTGTAATACAGGTTTATTCTAAACCTACTTCAGGCACCAGTCTTCACAAACCAGGCATCTAAATCCGGGTTACATCGAGTGTTCCGTCTGTTTCATAGACGGTCGCGGTTTGACATCTATTTCAGAGTTCAGCGGTCTGTGGAGGTCGGCGTTCTCGCACTATAGGAACCTATTGGGTTTTAAGTTAAACCTTCTTTGTGAAGAAAAAAAAGTAAACATTGATTGATTGATTCTAAAAAAAAGAAGGCAGTAGGTAAAGTAGCAGTTATTGTAGTAAAAGGGAAACTTAATTTAATTAAGTGAAATACTTAGTTGTTTAATGTGACTGAACGAGCACTCACAAACTTGATTAAATTATTCTCGGCCAGCAACAACAACGTTGAAACAAGATGCATTGAACTGATCGTGATCAATTAATTGTATCTGTTCTGCACAAGTAGGGATACTAATTAAATGTAATTTTCTTTTGAGAACAATGGCTACTTCAATTTATTTTCGGTTCATTTATTTTTTAAACTTAAGATCTCATAAATATAACATAATATCGGGATGATGAACTTATGATTCGCTTTTGTCATATTTGCACTTTGAAATAATAGAGAATAGCTCCAATTTGACACCTATTTTCGTTCTATTGTCGTTTTACTAACACTGTGAACATGGACGTCTTGGTCTGAAACAAATACACATTTATTACTTCAATAATAGGTAGGTATCACATGTTGTGAATTGTTTTGTGGCTGATTGACAGATTGACTGGCAAGTAATGCTTTAATGATTAAAAAATTTGGGTTTTAGCTAGTATAGGAACACGACGAAACACGATGGTCAGGCGAGCGTTCTTCAGTTATTTCAAATTTCCTCTGGAGCACGAATTAGTTTAAACATTACGAAAATAAAATTTTTAATTAAATTGGAATCAGATTGTTCCGTATATTATTTAATATTTAATTTCTTTTTTATTTCAGACAAATCTGTACAGCTCTCTATGGAACAACCAAGCTATAAAATTAAATTTGTTTTAATATAAAACGCTTGTACATACATACTTCTTTACACTTTCGCGTTATGTACCTAAGTCATAGTCTTTAAAAAGTGTTATTATGCTTGTACAGAAATTGTTTATTCAATATATACTTATAAGAGATATACGAGATATAAAAAATATAAGCTAATCCACATGACATAATGAATATTGTTTGATAATTTTTAAGGTTAATTGTACCTACTTATCTCACAATAATACAATGAAGTTGCAAATTTCAACTTCTGTAAAGATAATCTCTTTGTTTTAGTAATAAAATAATAGTTTTTGCGTCATATGAGCCCTGACGCGAAAACTTAATTATTTTAACTAGGTATTAAACATGTTAAGAATAGACAAGACAACTTTGTAAATAAAAATAAATGTGTCAGTATTTTCTATTTAGAATAATTAAACATAGGGTCCAAATAGTATTTGTAAATAACTGTAAGTGTATAAACATGGGTGCAACGTTTAATTTTGTAATGTATTCAAAATGTTAGGAAACAGTAAATTTTATATTTCCAGAATGTTTAACATATGAGTTCGACACACAGGAACTCCTACCTAAAGCTTCGATGCCACTAATGGTCATACGAAATTCGATGTAAACAAATATTTGCTTTCTGCACTCCTAAAATATGCCAAATCTCACACTCCTACGCGCATTATGCTAAAAGGGATCCAAAGATTTAAGATAACGTTATTATAATAGAGGTATAGATGACAAGAAATTTGCTTGCAATTCTATGAATAAAAAACTTCTAACCCACACAAACAGTTTATGGGTATTGACTTTTGGCATGGATATAAGAGTTGTGTACGTTCCACGTGAAGGTACATACGCTTTGTTTTATCCGCATACCACGCGGGCAAAGCACGTATCTGTGAAACGTTAAGATGTAATGGGGCTTTATTGTTGCAAGTACACAGCTTCTGAGCTGATAACACTGACACTCTTATACATCGTACAGCAGTTGATGTATAAAACCGTTACTCTATGCATTGTTGCGCGACTTAGACTCAGTTTACTGTAAATATAATTAGGTCTGTTGTTGATACATAGGAACATACCAATACTAAACAAAAGCTGTTACGTTTCAACGCTTCAAATATGGGGACTTTTATAAAATCAAGTCTTCTCCAAACGATGTAGTTATAGGATCGGGTATAACCTTTATTATTATATATATATCTATATTTTCCTTACATTTTAGTGGTAATGCACGTTTTTATGTGTTAAGCAAGGTCAAATGTCTTTCTGTAGCAATACTACTTAACGAAAGGTGCTTGCTGGACTTCTGCTATTATTTTACAATCATATCATAACTGATTCAACTATGTAAATAATGATTTGCCTCGTCAGAAGGAATATCAATTAAATAACTGTATTCAAATTTGGGACTTGTTATTGACCCTACCCTCCTATCCTTATTTGCCATTGGTCCTAGATGACAAGGTAACAAGGTGAGTATTCCAAACCAAACACTAATAAACTAGAAAGATCCAGGATGCGGCCATTTGCAAAAAAAAACAAACTAGAATAGCATCTGACAAAAGTTGAGTCAGTAAGCTCACTCTGGCTTCGTGATATAGTGTGATTTTTAATTTCCTTCCCAAATCTCTCGGACAGGAAAAAAGGTGTGCCATACTTTCCTGTATGGGAGCTCCACACTAGCAGTGTGCGCTCAAGGAGTACACTATGCCTTACCTGTATTATAGCCAGGTATCACAGTCATTCCGTTTTTCTTATTTTGCCGTAGCGAAGCACGGGTATTTCCAGCTAGTACCCAATAAAAGTATAAGCTTGGGATTTCGTTTTGTGTTGT
Organism: Venusia cambrica; assembly: GCA_951394065.1. Lineage (NCBI taxonomy): Eukaryota > Metazoa > Arthropoda > Insecta > Lepidoptera > Geometridae > Venusia > Venusia cambrica. Next base: position 7,547,858 of record OX596060.1, on the reverse strand, counting down.
GTTTAGTTCCCTCGCAGCTCCGCAATCAATGCATTTAGTGCATAACCATACCAAACGGGTATTCATCGCGTGTTTTACCTATATTTATCCCGACGTTTCGGCGGGGTTGCACCAGCTGTGGTCACGGGCAGACTGGAACTTTGGAGCCACCACCGTTGAGAAGTGAAGGCGTTTTTAATAATATATACCCGTAATAATGTATGTATATAATAATAAATACCCGTTTCTCGAATTAAAATAATAGTTGATAGTAGCTCTGCGCTGTAGGTTGTGGGTTCGATTCCCACCCAAACATTTGCACACAAACAAACACACAAACAAACACATATTGTAACAGACAAACATTTGTGTGATGAATATTGATTGTTCTGATTTTGGGTGTTGTATTTCATGATAAGTATATTTTTACAAAAAAAAGTACTTATGTCATTATTATAATAAACAAATAAATATTACAGGACAATATTATAGAACGTATGTCTTTACAAAAAGTATTTAAGTATTCTATCCGTAATCTAGTTTCCATATTACAAGCTATGCTTAGTTTAACGCTGTGCACAATTAATGTCCTTCAATATTTATTTATTTTTATCGTATGTACTGACTGGCCCACTTTTGGTTTCCTGCATTCTCTCCCAACCGCCCGTTTGGTATTGCGCTATAGTCCCATAAATATTTTTCCCTGGTATATGCTGATGTAGTAGGTAAGTTCGTATGCCAAAAGCTTGAGACAGAGCATTTTTAAAATCGCTAGGCATCGCTAAAATATACCTACGGCTAGTATCGGTCTTCAACTAGAGTTAGCAGACTCATTATAAATAGATTAGTGATACCAGACTTTAAGATTATCCAGCGCATATATCAGTCACGATAACATGAATTTTCGCCGTTTTAATCGTTATCATCAACCATTATCTAAATACCCCTGGGCTGAGTTCTTTCATCATTTAATATACCTGAAGGGTATATTAATCTACAAAAAATTATAGAGCTGTGTATTTATTTCTCTGGAGATGCGAGTGTCAGGTCAACATCGATGGTTTTTGGTACAAATGAGAGTCAACTTTTTTTTTCTCTCAAGAATAATTTCTATTTTAGTACAATTAAGCCTTGAAACTTTGTAAATAAACACAGTATATAGCAGAAGTTCTGCGTTTCAGATTTTCTAAATGAATATTGGTTTTATTCGAAAAAAATAAAAACGTCGAAATTCGCGCGTAATCTGGTGGTGATAAGCGCCGTGACTGAGCGCACAGCAATGTCACCTTTATTATGTCTACATAGTTCATACATTACATTAGTTCGAAACAAAAGTAGAGTTACGTCGAGTTGCTAATCCGACGTAGTACCTATCGGCCCTTAAGGATAATATCGTGAAGAAACCGGCATTTTCTTGCTATCTACCAATCTGCATTAGGTCCGCTTGGGGGATTTAGAGGATTATTTGCAACTCGATATATGTTGATCAGACGTTGTCAGATCGAATACAAAATAAGATCGCATAAATAAGAATATAATTGCACCAGTTTGGCTTGGAGCATTTGTATAAAAATATGGAGATCAATAAAGTGGTGTATGTGTGTGACCACATGTTTTTTATTTGTTTTTGTATGCATATAGACTAGCTAGACATACTAATTATGAAGAGTGAACCCGAAGGGTGCTTTTAAAAAAATGCTTTATTTTAAGACTAAATTTAATAAAGGAAAAATTACATTTAAATTACAATTAAAATTATCTAAGTCTGGTCGATGCTAGAGTCCAGAATAGAATTGTGGCCGAAGCCATCGTGAGGCGTCCGGTGACCGATGCTTGCGGGGCACAGGGGCGCGGGGCACGGGGCGACACGTGTGCTGAGGCTGCAACTCGTGCTGGGTCGTTTCCATGAGCCGCTCTAGTTAGGTATGCAAGTCAGCTATTCCTATGTAGAGCGAATGTGTAACACCTCCCCCCGTACTTCAGTGACTATTTCGAAATGTTTTTCGACAGAGTCGCTGAAATGCTGCTGTGGTCAACTTTGATCTCATGGGGGTGACATCCTCTTCTGTCCGTTATTTCAGAATAAATTCCCGTAGATGCAGGAGTGTTCGCTTCTTCGGTTGTATGTTCTTGAATATATTTTGTTCGAAGGCGTCGATATGTGAGCCCAAAGGCAAGTGCGGCTGCACCGAATAGAATGACATAGACTGGAATCGTAGTGTGATAAAGACTACTATCCGATATTTCATTTAAAGCGGTAGGTGTTTGTAATGAAATTTTCTCGTTGATATTATGAAGGTCTCTTAAGTCTATCGAATTCAGTATGATGGATGAATCCTTGCTGGGGTTCAGGTTATCGTGGTCGGGTAAGTCCATGATTTTCAACGGATGTCCTTTGATACGATCATTTGAATTGGATATGGTGAATTCGGGTGTTTTGAAGTAACAGTTAAAAGGGATGGTGGCTAAGTAGCTTCCATGAAGGGTTCTGTACTGTTCCTGTCCGCAGAATGTCTTCACCTTAGTTTGGTTAGGAAAACTTATAATGTAATGCTTATCGTCTAGTTGTTCCATTGCTTCCTTTGTAAGGATAACGGAAGTCAGCTTGCAGGTTGAATGGAGGTCCTGTTTGACGATGAGCTGGTGAATGCAGTCGGGATTATCTCGAACTCTGTAGTTAGACTTTCTTTCGCACAGATACCATGTTTTTACCTTCGGACATTCTGTCTCCATGTACATAGAGTCTTCTCCAGAGATTGCTATGAAAGGTAGGGTAGGTATAAGGATCTGGAGATTTTTGTTAGGGACGATGGATAATTTATAAAGGTTGTAAGTAGCTGGATAGGCAATCGGTACCTTGTAAACTATAACTATCTGGTTATCAATATAAAAGTATCCTAGCTTAATTATTTCGTAAAAAAACCTAATATCTACGTCAAGAATTTCTTCCTTGGAATACATTATTTTAAGCTTATCTAAAAATGTCTTCAAATCTGCAATATTTAATATTGAATGAGGAACACCCGATATCCTGATTAGAGCAAGAGTATTTTCGAGCTTGAATAGTTCTTCCGAGAGTCTATCAATGTTATCTCCTAATATTAAAAGATGTTGTGCCATATGGGCGTATTTAATCAAATCAGTTTCCCTAGTACTATCACTTTCCATTATATTATTAAGAATTTTAGCTATTTTATGTTGGTTGTATGTTATATTACTTAATAGTCTAGAATTTCGAATAACCCATTCTTTATTTAAACTAACATGATTTTCAATTTCAGATTTTAATTTGTGTTCATTATCCTCAAGGACTTTGATGGCATTGTTGTATTTAATCGCGTCCGTATAATCTAAGTTACCAGAAATGCTTTTGATTACTGAACCAAGCCCGTCGATCAAACCTCTCTTCTTACGGTTAGGCTCAAATGTCCGTAAGTGGTCAGATATTTGCTCTAATTTGGCACTAAGATATTCAATGTGGGGTTCATACAAGGATAAAGTTTTATTATTAAATTGCGGTCCCAATTCAGATAATTGAGATTTCACTAATCTAATTTGCGAGGAAATTTCATCTAGATTAATGTAATTTAGGAAAGAATGATAGTGGGATACGACCTTGGTAGGTCCTAGTTTAAATGGGAGCAACCCTGGACCGTCTTGTAGCGAGTCAATTATTACGTCTTGTCCTCTAGTCAGTTGTAGCAGTAGCGATAGTAGGATTCTGTAACAAAACAGGATTCTTACGACTTCGCTTAAGGCGAGACTTAGCAACGGGGCCACGTTTCTTTTTTGTGTAGATGTGAATTGGAAGGTCTGCTAGGACTGTGTCCTTTATATAACGTGGTGCGAGTTTTTGTCGATTGGCCATAGGGTTCCGTATGAATATTTGTTGGTCAGGTGTGTATTCTTTTTCAGGTTCACGATCTTTATTCCTATTTTCAGTTAATTCGGTCCTATTTTGTAGGGAGGTTTCATTGATAACATTATATACTTGAGTCATTCGTTTCCTGTGGTCTTGTGAATACTGTTGTAGTAAGTGCTCGGTCATGTCTATGTCTAGCGGGTCGCGCGGGTCAAAGTGTCCTGTGATAAGATCTATAGGTCGACATTTCGTGAAGCTGTGTATCGAGCTATTATAGGCCAAAACTGCATAAGGCATAAGGTTAATAGCAGGTTCATTTTTTCGTTCTAATTTTAAAATTCGAAGATGTTCTAGGATAGTTGAATGAAAGCGTTCTACAATGCCATTGTCATTGGGAGTGTGTGCAAGGATTTTATGATGCTGTATCCTATGAAGTCGGGTGAATTCTGAAAATAATGCGTTAGTGAACTCAGGTCCTTGGTCTGTCACGATAGTCAGGGGCACGCCATGGTGGGTACAGAAAATCAAAAGAGCTTGAATTACACTTAGAGCTGTGCCGTCTCTTAAAAGATAAGCTTGAGCGTATTTAGAGAAAGTATCAACAAGTGTGAGAAATTTCTCGTTTTGGGCTGTGAAAAGATCAAGATGAAGAATTTCGAAAGGTTTCGTAGGTGGTGGTACAATAGAAAACCTTTGTTTTATTGGGTTTCGGTCATATTTGGCTTGACCACAGATGCTGCATTCGTTGATGTACTTTGTGACAGATTCTTTCATCTTGGGCCAATAGTACTTGCGAGACAGAGATAGGAAACATTCCGTTATACCACGATGGTTGGTTTTACCTTCATGATAGTTTTTTATGATTTCCTGCTGTCGTAGGTACTCTTTAACATTTTCTAACTCGACTTTAGTTAATACTAAATTCATGGCTGAACTTCGAAACTTATTTTGTATGATTGGAATTATTTTGTACATAGCTAAGGGTGGATTAATAATAATTCCTGTCTTTACTTTAGGGTTCACGTACTCCTTGATAGCGTTTACTACTTCGTCTTCCAGGTTAGACTCTGAAAGTTGTATAGTGGTTCTAGTATGAGTCTCGAAGGGTTTGGTCACAGTCGGCCGTTTTTTAATGTCTCCAACTATTACAAAGCTTATCTGCCTATTAAATTTATTCAATGGGTCATCTGAAATAGGAATTTCTAAGATCGGGTTTTCGGTACTAGTGTGAGCTGTGAGAGTGGCAGATTGATCATTAACTGAGGGTTCCCTTTCAGGTTCGGAGAGGTTAACCGCGGTAGATCCGGCATCTTCATTATTTATTTCGATGCGGGATAGGGCATCTGCATTGGTATTATATTTGCCCTGTTTATAGATAGGAACAAAATTATATTCGCTTAGTTTTAATCTCCATCTTGTTAACCTTGAGTTAGGCTCTTTGATGTTCATAACCCATTGAAGGGGCTTATGATCTGTGATGACCTTGAATTTTCTTCCAAATAAATAGGGACGGAAATATTTTGTTCCCCATACTATGGCCAAAAGTTCCTTTTCGATAGTACTATAATTTATCTCACTTGAGTTAAGGGTCCTGGATGCGTAAGCTATAGGTCTTTCACTTCCGCAGGGGCCTTGTGATAGAACGGCACCTATGGCAAAGTTGGAAGCGTCAGTTGTCAGTATAAAGTCCTTGTTAAAGTCAGGGTACTGTAGGATAGGGTCATTAGTCAGTAAAGTTTTACATTTATCAAAACAGTTCAGGTAACTGACGTCATCGAGAGATATTTTAGATCCTTTTTTAAGGCACTGTGTCATCGGTTTCGTGATACGAGCAAAGTCAGGTATGAACTTGCGGTAGTAACCTAGTAAGCCAAGAAATCGTTTTATTTCGGTGCTAGTTTTTGGGATTGGATATTTTTCAATAGCCCTGATTTTATCTGGGTTTGGCTTAATTCCATCTTTACTAATTATGTGTCCAAGATAGGCTGTTTCTAATTTAAGGAACTCCGATTTGTCCATTTGAATTTTGAAGTTGGATGCTCGAAGCCTTTCAAATACTTTTTCTAAATTGACCATATGCTCTTGTAAGGAGGTACTGAACACAATTATGTCATCCAGATACACGAGACACACTACGTTTTGAAGGTCCCTAAGTACGTTATCCATTACGCGCTGGAACGTGGATGGGGAATTTTTTAGACCCATGGGCATCCTTAAAAATTCAAAATGGCCGTGTTCTACGTTGAAGGCCGTTTTGGGAATATCCTCGAGATTCATCTCAACCTGGTAAAATCCACTTGCGAGATCTAAAGTGGTAAAGTAGTGACAGTTGCCTAATTTGTCGAGTACGTCTGCTATGTTAGGAATGGGGTACTTGTCATCTATAGTTTTATCATTCAACTTCCTGAAGTCTATTACTAAGCGCCATTTAGTCTTTCCTGATGCGTCTACTTTCTTAGGAACGACCCATACTGGAGAGTTCCAAGCAGATTGAGAAGGGCGGATTATCCCTTGGTCTAACATCTTAGTGATTTGATCTTGAACCTCTTGTCGATAAATGAATGGGTACCTATAACTTTTAGTATACACTGGTACTTCATCTGTCGTACGGATGCTGTGTTTAATCTGATTTGTGAATGTTAAGGATTCACCGTCTAGATAAAAGACGTCGGCGTACCGATAGCAAAGAGTTTCTAGATTAATTCGTTCTTCTGGATTCAGGTGATCCATACGCAAACGCGATAATACGTCTTTCGCACGATTTGATGTGGGTTCGGTATTCGCGCACTGAACATTAAATAGTTCCGCGTTGAGGGGGCGGTCCATTGAAAAAACTAAATCATGACGTGAGGTATTGGTAACTTCTATGATACCACGATTATTTTTAACCATCGTCACACAGTCTCCTATGGAGCAATTGGATATACTTTGCTCTGGGATAAATACTTCACCGTCGTGAAAGTTAATTGGAACTTTAATTAATTTAGAAGTATTTGCCGGTATAATGTCTTCATATAGATTACAGTTACGAGAGTCGTACATGAGTAATTGATTTGTTGATTGTCTAGTCACTAATATTTTATTTTTTAAATCAATATTGGACTCCCATTTCTCAAGTAAATCAAGTCCAATAAGCCCATCAAAGAAATTGTGAAACTTATAAATGAACAAGGTCATCTCATCTTGTTCGTTGATTTCTGGAAAGCAAGGTACTGTTACCGAGTAATTGCTACGGGTAGTAGCATGGATATTTGTTACTTCAATAGGATCATAGTTAAGTGGTATATGTGAATAAAAACATTTTACACATTCAGGACTAAGGAAAGATTGGTTGGCACCAGTATCAATAAGCAATTTAAGTGGGGGATTTGATATTTCTATATACGGTAACTGTCGTTGTGTCTGTAGGTTAAGTTCTATTTTAACTTGTCTAACTTGGAAGGTTTCTGAAAATCCTCATTTTCAGTCATTGGTACAGCTTCCTGAACTTCCTCTACGCAATAGCTCTCCGTTGGTTGTGGTACTACATATGAGTTGTCATAGGTGAAGTCGGGATAGTCATAGTTTGTGTAATAATAGTCATAGCACTCGTTCTGGGGGTCATCATATGATGGCTGATCGTAAAATTCGTTGAAGTTAGTTTCCCTTGTCTTAAAATAATTAGAGGGTGGTGGATTCCCGAACTTATTCCAATCGTGAACTTGACGTGGAGCGGGACCTGGTCTAGTCACATAGTGGCTAACTCCACTCATGGGCTGCGGGCCAGTGGAAGCGTTTCGTGGGCCTAACTTAAAGACATTACTTTGAGGTCTGTAGTTCGGTGGGGGTGCACCAAACATCTGTTGCGTCCTCGTTGGTCCAGCTGACTGTGTCCTAAATATTGGTACTGGCCTTTGAGATTGAGAAGGTCCAGGCATGTTAAATGGACGCGGAGTCTGCATGAACTGCATAGCTAGTGGTCGAGGGGGCATCATAGAGATGGGGGATGGCATAGACCCAAAATTATATTTAGGTTGACTAACCTGGGGCTGCATCTGCTTTCTTTCGGGAAGATGATCGTTGCGTTGCTGAAGGTACAAGGTGTTAACCTCCTCGTGCACAAACTCTAAAGCTTGTTCAATGGTGTCAGGTCGCATGCACCGGATACGAGATCCCAGTGGGTCGCGGAGACCGCGCAGATAAGATTGAAGGGTCAACTTTTTATATAGTGACCGTTTGGACTCGATGGTACTCGAGACCGTTTCATGCAAACTGACGTAGGTCATTATAGTGCTGAAAATATTCTGACACTTTTCGTAAAACTCCTGAGGGCTTGATGAGCCTTGGCTCAGTAATGCAAGATCATTGTAGAGTGATGTTTCATCTCGTTGATCAGCGAAAGTATTTATCAATGCGTTTCTAATGCCAACCCAGTTTTCGGGGATTCCATTGGAATTTATAAGGCGGGCGGCTGGGCCGGTCACCTTATTTAAAATACCGTTTAATAAGGCTAGATTCGTCAATTCATACAAAGGATCTTGTTTTACGTACTGTTGTACCATTTGATCGCATAGTTTTATAAATCTCGTGAGTACGTTCACGTTACCGTCAAATTCGGGCAATAGGCGGAGTGCCTTATAAATTTGGTCTAAGCCGTCCGACATTTTTATTACTGGCGGTGATCCTAATTCATTACTCGAATCTAAATCTGAATCTATATCTATATTTCTACTTTCGTCTTGCATTAATACTCTACTACTATTGCTCTTAAATCTAGGGTCCCGAATTTGCCTTGGATGGAAAATTTTGGATAATTAAAGGAAACAATAGGGAAGCAACTCTAGATAGAAACTAAAGTACTCACATAAGCATTTTGGTATCAGCTAGATCGATTTCTTGATCTCCTTCAGGCTGCTCTCCTCGTAGGTTCTTTGTTCCCGGTTATCCCGAATCCTGACACGTCGCGATTGCGGTATATATAGAGTATCCGTTAGGCTGCGCCAATTATGAAGAGTGAACCCGAAGGGTGCTTTTAAAAAAATGCTTTATTTTAAGACTAAATTTAATAAAGGAAAAATTACATTTAAATTACAATTAAAATTATCTAAGTCTGGTCGATGCTAGAGTCCAGAATAGAATTGTGGCCGAAGCCATCGTGAGGCGTCCGGTGACCGATGCTTGCGGGGCACAGGGGCGCGGGGCACGGGGCGACACGTGTGCTGAGGCTGCAACTCGTGCTGGGTCGTTTCCATGAGCCGCTCTAGTTAGGTATGCAAGTCAGCTATTCCTATGTAGAGCGAATGTGTAACATACTAGCATAGGTATTTTCAAACATTCGGAAAGTTTTCGGATCGGAAACATTACTTTTTGTCGGATCCGACATAGAATACGATTGATTTCAACGTTATTCTCACATATTTGAAAATACCTATAGCTATTTTTAAACTTTCGTAAAACCTTATCGGATCGAATTCAGAAGCGTCCGATGGAGATTTCGAGTACGCTTTTCTTAACTCCGAAATCTAATTATTTTGACATTAGAATTCGATGCTTTCTACAGAAGATTTTCATAAATTGTTTGAGAATACACACATCAACATTGTCTAGGGATATTCCATTTCGAAATGATTTGCTTACAAACTATTTGCTTTTTAGAAAAAGTTTATGTATGAAATTAAACCTCTTTTGTTCCCTTTTCAAAATTTAGAAAAAAATAAAAATAGAACGCAATAAACAAAAGATAGAATGGGGACTCCGATTTAAATTAAACAACGTTAATTTTGCCTAAGATAAATTAACTTTTATTTAATTATCAATTAGTGCTATCTAAGTAATTTTTAATTTTAACGGATCTTATGATATTCGTAATGTCATGGAACGTCGAAATTTAAGCAGAGAAGAAATGATAAGAGCGAGTCATGTTACAAGCCGGTGCTATCCAACGCGTGGTTGCCAATACCCTAAACACCAATCAAAACGTAATTTCTCGATTGTGGTCACGTTATCGTATTACTGGGGATGTAAGAGAGCACCACACTGGAAAAAAACGAGTAACCACCCCTAGACAAGATCGTTTTCCCCAAAATTCCGCCAGGAGGGAACCCAATCTCACAGCAAAGCAGCTAGTGCAAAGGCTTCAGTCAGACCATCAGCTGTCAATCAGCGACCAAACCTTCAGAAGAAGGCTACATGAAGTCGATCTTCATTCTCGTAGGTCGCTTCGTGTGCCAGCTCTACGACGAGGCAATCGCGGATGGCGGCTTCTTTGGGCTCAAGAACATTTGTTATGGAACAATGGCCAATGGACAATGGTTCTCTTTACTGATGAGTCTCGGTTTGGTTTCCACCCCGATTCACGAAGAACACGTGTTTGGAGAGTTCCAGGCAGAGAAAGTCGCCTCCAGCAGTCACAAGAGGTCCATTCGTACCGAGGTGGGACAATCATGGTTTGGGCGGGAATTCGTATTGGCGTTCGAACCGAGCTCATTTGGATAAGAGGCAGCATGACTGCACTAAAATCCCGGAACGAGTGATCATCCCTCACAGAGTTCAAATTGGCCAGGAACTTCAGCTCATGCATGATAATGCATCCATGATAACACACGGCGCGTTTGGTGTCAGCTGCCCTTCAGGAACATAATGTCGCGGTTTTGGACTGGCCTGCACAGTCACCCGACTTAAACCCAATTGAACACGCTTGGGACATGTTACAGCGAAGGGCTTTCAGCAATTTGCCATCAAATTTGACCACAGAAGACCAACTTTTTTGCCATTTAAAAAGAACATGGGATCGCATACCCCAGCGAGACTTTGACACCCTAATTTTGAGTATGAATAACCGGTGCAGATGTGTTATCAACGTCAGGGGAGGCAACACCGATTATTAAATTGTAAAAAGGTAATTTTATTTATAAAATTACCTTTTTACAATTTAATAATCGGATGACTTTAGTCATGGCAACGTAAAAATTGTTTTAACACAATTTACCGAACCATGTAAATTTTCTGATTTTTCGAGATTTTGTTCCTACATTCATGTTTATTAAAAAAATATATAAAACTGTTGTTTTTATTATTATTAATAAACAACACAAAATAAAGATTCTTGCCATACCTAGTTTTGTTGAGAAATTATTTTTAGTTTTTGTAAAAATCAACAAAATGTTGAATATCCCTAGACAATGTTGATGTGTGTAGCTTTGAAGTCTATCGGATTCTAAATCGGATCCGACAAAAAGTGATGTTTCCGATCCGAAAACATTTCGTGTGTTTGATAATCGCTATACAGATGCACTGGTAGTACCTTAGTGAAATGAAAATAAAAATTAAAATGAAAAATTTTATATTGCTGTAAAACAAGATAAACATTTTAAATGGTAGTACCAAATTTACTTAATAGGTAACTGTGTGTACAATAAGTAGACTAATCAAGTTACATACTAGTTATTGGTCATACAATTTAATAAATATATATGTGTTTTTCTGTATTATTTAAAATAAATATGGCGGTGAATGACAATTTATTGCGAGTATTTGAGTACTCGGATTCATATATTACGATTGCAAGCTCAATAATGTAATGGGTAAAATAGAAAAAACATCAACAATATGAATATGTATCGATTGTCTGTTGCGTCCACACTGCAACTATGACTACAACTAACCGAGTCTATTGTCGTCTAATTCTAAGCTGGTTTCTGCCTGTGAGACTGATATCTTTTACTCCGCCTTTTACGCCGCCAATCATTTACATCTCAACTATAATGTCAAGTTATGATAAGGCCACAGGAAAGGATTCCGGGTGACTCTTTTTTTTTATTGAACGACGGGTAAGCACTTTGGCCTTCATCTCACCTGGTAACAAGTTGAGATAAGGCCGAAGGTGGAGGCGCACTTCACCCGGAATCCTCAACAAACTGAGGAACTGGCTATCTTACCTCTGCCGGAACACAACAATTTTGGACTTCTTATTATGGCAACAGAATTAGGTAAGATGGTGGTAGCTAGCCATGCGGACTTAAACAAAGTCCTACAACCAACCAAACCAAGTACAATATATTGTACTCACTATGGGAATCGAACCCGGGACCTCTGGATCTGAAATCGGTGGCTTGAACCACCAGACCACAGAGGCGGTTAAACCCCATCCAAAGTCCAGCGCCAATGAGTTTTCTGTATCCCGTTAGTGTCCAGAAGAGCAAATGCCCCCTGCGGGAGCTCGTCGCATCGTAGATCTCAACCTTGCTCATAACAATCTATACTATTATTTATAGATAAAATATTTGCTGATATAACATATCATTTAAATAATTATACAAACAAAAAGTACACAACAAAGTAATGTGGTTAAGATTAATTGAATACCATTATAATTTTACAATTTGTATCTGAAGCACTATCATTTTTGGCATACCTAGTGCATGTGTCGAACAATGGTTATTGACGTTCAACTCAATTTACTAAGTAATTGCCAAAGAGTGCTTATCAGTCTAGACATGCGATGATGCTATGTTCATAACATGAAGGGTTAATAGAGATCCGACCCATGCCTCTGTCCCTCGTTAATTTGCAGCATAGGTTCACAGTGTACCTAAAAATAGCTTGTTTAAACCGCATTTAGAGGTAAGATGACAGCAGAGGCAGACTGACTGACAATCAATGCACAGCCCAGGCTTGGGGCTAAAAGGTCTTAGAGACTTGAACATTTCAGGTTGGTTTCCTTTGATAATGTAGAGGTGCTCTAAGATAGGATTCGAAGGAGATGATGGGAAGAAAGTTACGGCGTTTTATTATTAGTTCAGTATTTATATCGCTATCATGCGGTTGCTGGAGTTGAATCGTCTATTAAGGCGCTTCCCAGAGCGAACGACCTTGAAAGTTTCGTGCCTCTTCACCCAACCGCCGGTTCACGCCCTAAACAATAGTCATCTCATTTGCTTGAGATTGCTGCTTTTCAAGGTGCAACGTGGTTGCTTCCCGTTACTGGGCGCGACATGTCAAGCAAATGTGACGCGACGAGATTGACCTTCAGATTAACTGTGACTGTGATAGCTCTAAGAAGGAATTGCAACGGCATTGTAAAATAATTTGGTACAATTTATATTTCGACAAAAATGTAATAGTAAAAAAAATGTATCTCAGCTAGAGCGCGAGATGATCGCCAGTACCTAATATACCGAAGGGCGTTAGCTACAATTTTTAACTCTGAAAGACAAATTGCATAGTTCCTTATTTATCGCAGGTGAGTTCTACGTTTCACGTATGTTTTAAATGTATCCTTATATAGGAGAGTGAAAAAGGGATGACGTTTCGTGAAGCACTTGCAAGGCACAGGGCTATTGGCTTTTGTAAGCCAATAGCCGTGTGCCCAATAAATATGATCATGGTTGTTTCGCTGTTCAGCTACGAGCTGTGATCCATTAGCCACCCTTTTATAAGTTTTCAGGTCACCTTCAATTAATATTCATTTCCATGTTACATATCTGCTGCATAAACTTATTAAAGGCCCTAATGTGAGTAATGAGGTAATGTTCAGTAAAGTAGAAACTTTTTACACAAATGAATGAGTGGTTACACTACAATTGGGTAGTGTGGCCACTACAGGTACAGGTGTAGTGAACACTGAGAAACTGGCTATCTTACCTCTAAATGTCGGAACACAACAATTTGTAGAACGGTTGTTCTGGCGACAGAATTAGGTAAGATGGTGGTAGCTGGCTAGGCGTACTTAAACAAAGACCTACCACCAACCAATCCAAGCACAATATCGTACTCCCTCTGGGGATCGAATCTGGGACCTTTGGATCTGACACCGGAAGGCGAACCACTGAGCTTTTTTTTGTAGTACTAGAAAAAAGGAGATGCTTGACCTTCTTCTCACCTGATTTTCAAATTATGATAAGGCCGATGGTGGAAGCGCACTTCACCCGGAATCCTCAACTTACTGAGGAACTGGCTATCTTACCTTTAAATGCCGGAACACAACATTTTGAAGAATTATTGTTATGGTGACGTTTCTAGACCACAGAGGCGGTTAAATTATGCAAAGTCAAAATGAGTGTGCCAGAAAACCTTTGAGAGAGATTCGCAGATTTTATTCATAACTAGATAATGGCCGGAATTCCTTCAAGTCCCACAGGATTCTCAAAATCTTTTCTTTCGTGCACAACAAACAAATATTTGATTTAGGGCTTAGTGTGATGTCAAATATCGCCATACAAAACTAATTGGTTCTTTTTTCTCCTCTACGCATAAAATACGGAACGGATTGAGCTGAAATTTTGTATATACTTATATTGTTCTAGGCCAGGAAAACATATTCACTACTTTTCATCACCGTAATATACGCAGGCCGTGTGCAGAGCGTTTTTGATATAGAGCTTAATGGAATGTCAATTATCAAGGCATTACAAAACCTATTGGTTATTTTTACTATTTTAGGCAAAACCGATAAAACGGATTGAGATTTTGCGCAAACATAGTTTGTACACTGGATAACGACAAGCGCTACTTTTTATTCCGCGGAATAGTGCAGTGTTCCCGTGGGATAATTCAAATTTGTTTGTCCCTTAAATACACTTAAACGGCTTAACAAATTTGAATTAAAATTTGGTATACTAACATACATAACAAATAGGCTATATTTCATCCCAAATATCTGTTCCTGATGATTATAATAAGATGTTAAACCTCGCAAAATGGATAAAAAATGGAATTGTCCTACAATATTGTTGGGACCAAAAATTGTTAAGGTATTTGGTTTTGCACAGTTGAGTATTTTTTACTGACTCCATAATAGTTACTCGAATCCTTGTTTTAATTTATATTCAGATTGAATTTCAATAACTAAACACCATTTTTGTATTATATATCATTCCTTTCTGAATGTTTTAATCATACATGGACAATGCACATGAATAACTTACGTGTGAATAACAACGCTTTGGTCACATAACCGTATCACCCTACTTTTATATCCAGTTTCCTAACATTATTTCTTATCGTACAATATAGTGCTATCAACAAAACTGTGAAGATAGTCCTTTTTAACCCACGGTTTTGTTGCTAGCACCATATTGTTACAATAATGCATTATCAACGAATGCTGCACGCGCTACGGAAGTACTACGAAAGTGCTACGAAGCTGCTACAAAAGTGGCCCAAGTGAGTGGAAGAGGTTTGTATAGCGTTTTCGTGTCAGACCGGCACAATGATGGTACTAAAACGTTAAATGCCAAGCAGCGAGCATATTGGCTGTCAAAATAATGTTCTCAGAACATGAAATGCTACGAGTTAGTTGATGGTTGACGATCCCTCCCATAGTTATTGATCTGCGGGCCTTCCTACCAATATTACCCACCGATTTCAGATCCAGAGGTCCCGGGTTCGATCCCCAGGGGAGTACCGTATTGTGCTTGGTTTAGTTGGTGGTAAGACTTTGGTTAAGTCCGACTGGCTAGCTACCACCATCTTACCTAATTCTGTCGTCATAACAATAATTCTAAAAATTGATGTTTTCGGGCATTTAAATGTAAGATAGCCAGTTCCTCAGTTTGTTGAGGATTCCGCGCCTCCATCCATTAGGCCTAATCTTAACTTGAAAACAAGTATGATGAAGGCCAAACGCTTCCCCATCGTACAATAACAAAATATATATATAACAATTTTACGTCCTCTGACATGGCTCTACCCGAGTGCTCTATTACCTACCTAGCTAAGCACAACTAGATGTTCAAGTGGACATTCAAAGATTGCTACTTTTAACACATTTTATTTTAAGATTTTTTCAAGGCGAGCTTTACATAATTATCGATGAAATAAATCAAAGGTTAAAGGTAATTAATATCTACGTGTTTGTAAATCCAATCAAATGCTACGTCATTATGTTGGAATTTCGTAATTAATTCGAATAATGGTACAATTGCATTTTGTTCGTGCTCGTTTTACATTTTTATCACACTGGCTGTAATTCAAATATAATTGGCCAAGCAAACAGAGAAGTATGATGTAAGTATGAAGTATGTGACCTATATTCCTGTGATAGGTAGATGCCTACTCCCTGTACAGTTCAATAAGCATGTTATAAAAAATATGGTAATTAAACTATCATAAAGCGTATATTGATAATTGTATATTGTAAGTTTTTACAGATAGGTACATCGTATCGCGCGTTTGGGAAAAAATGAGAATGATTTTTTTACGATGCGCGCGCACACCTACTCATAAAAGCGACACCATAAAGTAGTTCAAAGAGTTACATTACTGTTTGCATATACATACTGTAGTGTGGTATTTTTTCAAATATATATGTAGAGTATAGGTACGTGTTTTATATCATTGGAGATAAAAATATATTCATACTTAAATGTACAGGTATATTTGTGTGTGGTTTTAAATTATATATGGTAGTGAATGATAATTTATTGTGAGTATTCGTGATATATGTGGTTTTTCTACTTTTGTAAAAAAAGTAGGTTTATAGCTTTGAGGTTGCTGTCGGTATGTATTATTTTTATTGGTTAACATTATGGGTTTCATTTTTGTAACGCTAAGTTATTCTAACTTCTAACCATACGAAAGTACACACACACACGTTTTTTTATGGGTTAGTCATTAATTACAATTAAAATAGGTATGTTATCCAAAACATTCTCACAAAAAATATTTACTGCAATAAAATATGAATATACAGACATTCACCATAAAATGAAATGATCAAATAATATGTTAAACTGCGTGAGTAGCTATGTAGCAAGGATTAAGTTAAATGGAACGCAACACCATGCAAATAAGTGTCTCGATTAGACTAAAGTACCGGCAGGCGCAGTGAAAAGTATGGCATAAAGACAATAAATTTAAAATAATTATGGTCTAACTTTGAACATCTATTAGGAATACACAGTATCTTCAGTATGATTATGAGTATAAAATAATTTACAGCGGACCAATGCTCGGTGTGTTCAAACTTAGCTTTTTTAATTGGATAATTATTCAAAAACAGCCGTCATCCATAAATCACAGATATATATATATAGCATCGGGCGAACAATGGCCCTGGAATAGGCAGATTTTTTATAACAACAGCAAAAGATAAAAAATGTTGAAGTAAAGGTAAATAATGTGACGCCACGCTTGCGAAATATTCTGGATGACGCTCAGACGAGGCGTGCGTAAAATAAACAAACTTAATTTTAAATGAACAAAGCATAATTGTGTAGCCTTGTTTTTGCGTTTCTGCGATTGCAACTGCAAGATTCAGCAGCTATCTCAAAACACATTCTTACCACAAATTCACAACACAAGACAACAGGCATCATAGCTTAGTTGGTAGTAGCTCTGCCTTCAGCGCTGTAGGTCGTGGGTTCGATTCCCAAGGAACAAACATTTTTTCATTTAGACCATTAGCACAAACGTCTGTGTGATGAATGTTTATTGTTCTATGTTTCGATTTGTGTTAGTAACAAACACTATATACAAAATACCTATGAGTATATTTCCGTAATCTAGTCGCTTAGTTTGAGCCTAGATGGTGCTGTGTGAAATTAACGTCCTGTAAAATGTTTGATTTATTTGATTCCCCTAAAAAATCTGCTTGCAATAATTATTTCTAATTTAACTAACTTTATATTTTAAAAAACATTGTTTAGTGATGTTTTAAAGCCAAATAAGGTGTCATTTAACTTTAAATTGGTTTTAGTATCTGTGGTTTTAGTGGAAATATAAATAAACACTCAATAAAAAAACTGTTTTTAATTAAACTCTCTTTAAATTAAAAAAAAACATTGATCAGTAGTGTTTTAAAGCCTAAATAAGGTTTGATTTAACATAAAGTTTGTTATAGTATTTACGTTTATATTTCAAATAGTATAAAGCTACCTAATATTTGTAAGCTGTTAAGCTGTTATGTAAGGAAAATTAACTTTATTCGTGAATGTGTTACAAATATATTTCATTTAATGGATTATTGGGGATGAGACCTCTTTTATAATACTACTAGTAGTTCGCCCCGAACTGAGATCTCGTGATGTCTGGTGTGTGACGAAGATTATTTCTTAAATAGAAAGAAAATAACAAACGAGAAAAGTGTGCTTTCATTACGCCTTTCTCACCCTAACCAAGCACTTTTTTCTCGAACTCTCCTTATTCCCCTGTGTTCGAGGTTTTCTCTTGTTGATAAAGTATTGTAATATCCTTACTAATATGAAACAAAGGTTAATGTAATTTAAAAGTGCTCTCAAAACTGTTGCCTTAGTAGTCGTGGTTTCAAAATCTACCCCTCCAGCCCACGGATATCGTAAAGTCAACCAAAAAGGCAGCAGCTTTTTTCTTTGTGTCAACAAAACTTTAACTGTGAGCACCAATCTGTCTGCTTAGCGTGGTAATAATGGCCGTATCTACCTTATAGTTATAGAGGAAGTTCTTCCATATTGGTGTGTTCAATAATGTACTGTTGATATGGGATAGGCGCAGTCAAAACCCTTACATGAAAATACAGGGGTGGTTTCAATAAATTAAAAAAAAAGATAATTGTGAAGTCAACCCCCTTTAACACTATCCTACAAGACATACCAAGCATTTTTACCCCTTAACGCACCCCTTTGTTACGAAAACCACCCCTGATAAAAAGTTTCAAATGCCACCCCACAAGCCAAAAATCTTTTCGACTCACTTAACACCCCTATTTCTCAAAAACTACCCTAGTGCTAAAAAAATCCTCGAACTTATTGATGAGTATTCATATAATCTCATCATGCTCAAATTTTAAATATAACGGATCAGCCACTTTTGAATAAGTTATGGGTGAAAAATGTTATTTCTTTTCACCCCAATATCTCAAAAACTACCTCAATTATCAAAAATACCCCGCGACAATCAAATTCTATTTACGTTATCTCTATCAAGTATAAATTTCATAAAAATCGGACAATCCGTTATGCCGTCACACTCATTGCCACATATATACAGTGCCGGATTTCCCAACTTAACTCTGAGATCTCGTACGCTTCGCTCACTCGATCAATAAGACTGCTCTCATCACAAAATAATGAATGAAATGTAAAAGTGCATTTATAGTCCATAATATGCAAAAGCGTTCAATTGGAGTGCAAACTTCCTATAGCAAGTTTTGTCTCTAGCACAGAGTGTGAACATACTACTGTTTTAAGTTTTGAGAGTCAACTGCCGAATATCGAATAAGACGAGAATATTATTACAAGCCTCATAGCTCAGTTGGCTCGTTGGCTAACTCTGCCTTCTGCGCTGTAGGTTGTGGATTCCCACCCAGTACAAACATTTGTGTGATGAATATAGATGTTTGTTCTGTGTTTGGGTATTGTATCATATTGTACGTATATATTTACAAAAAAGTATTTAAGTAGGTCCGTAATCTATTTCCCATATGCATAGCTATGCATAGTTTGGGGCTAGAATCCGCTGTGTGAAATCAATATCCTGTAATATTGATTATTTATATTACTATTCGAAGCGAAAGTTCTGAGCGAACTAACAACTATCAGCAGCTTGGTTTACTGCAATACCCCATGGGCAGAATAGTAACGAACTAAGCTATTAGGTTGCTCAGCCATGTGTGATGCACCCTGACAGCAGAATAAATGAGTGCTGACAAATGGGTTAGAGCAGCCTTCACTGGCCGATACATGTGTTCGACAAGGATATCTTTATCTTTTGTCTTGGTTAGTGAGGTCAAGGATCTTCGTCTATTTTTGTATGCCAACGAAATTCAATACACAAGAACTGATCTCGAGATTCTCAACCCACCCGCAGAGCATGGGGATTATGACCAAAATATTAAATGGAGCCAGCAACATCTATCATATTATCTATCACTACTGGCCTCACAAGTAACTTGGTTGTAGCTGTGTCTTACGTTCTGTGCTGTAGTTTCTGGGTTCGATTCCCACCCAAGACATATATTTGTGTGATGAATGTAATGTTTGTTTTGTTCTGCGTTTGGTTGTTATATTGTATCATAAGTGAAAACTACCCCTGTGGTCTAGTGTTTCGCCTACCGGTGTCAGATCCAGAGCTCTGGGTTCGAGCCCCAGGGGGAGTACAATCCTGTGCTTGGTTTGGTTGGTGGTAGGACATTGTTTAAAGTCCGCCTGGCGAGCTACCACCATCTTACCTAATTCTGTCACTATAACAACAATTATTAAAATGTTGTGTTCCGGCATTTAGAGGTAAGATAGCCATTCCTCAGTTTGTTGAAGATTCCGGGTGAAGAGCGCTTCCACCTTCGGAATTATCATAACTTGAAAATCAGGTGAGATGATGGCCAAGCTCATCCCCGTCTTACAATAAAAAAAAACATTGTATTTACAAAAAAGTACTTGAGTATTCTCCGTAATCTAGTTTTCATATTCAAGTTTTACTAAGTTCAAGATAAGATGACGCTGTGTAAAAATGCTTAGTGTGTATTGATAAATTTTCATGTTGTTTTATTGTGGAAGTGTGATATGGCATAATTTCCTTCGCCATTCTATGATCAATGCGATCTTCGTTGACATGGCTATAATTTAAGCATTCCATTCCACGACCATCATAATCGAAACTTTTCAAAATGGGGTCGACAGACAAATTTATTTCGTGAACCGTTGTTAATAATACAAACGACTAATCTTATAACTTTTCGATTACTTCAAACAAAATAACAAAAGTAACCTTGTCTGTCGCCGGAAAAGTTACGAAAATTCAAGGATTGAAGTTTATACAAGTACCTACAACACACAGAAATTGTAATGTTTTTGTTGGATCCGGACCCATAGACAAATCAAATCAAATCAAATCAAATCAAATAGTTTATTTGTCAGAAAGTAGGTTTATGCAAGACGTTTATATGGTTCAGAAATATAAGTTTCACTACAGTCTTACCTTATTAGGCATGCAAATGTCAACATAAAATTTATACATTGAATTTAACTAAAATAACATAAGACAAGAATAAAATTGCAATTTAAATGTCAAATACCTTAATACTATAATCATACAAAACAACCTATAATCATAATTAAATGTCAATCTTATTACCTAAATCGTCATTTAGAAACTCTTCACTATAATCATACATAACTACCTATAATCATAATTAAATGTCAAACTTATTACCTAAATCGTCATTTAGGAACTCTGTTATACTGTAGTAGCACCTTCCTACAAGAAATGCCTTAAGTTTAACTTTAAAATTTATAAAACTTCCACTTTTTATGGTTTCCGGTATCTTATTATATATCTTTGGAGCCATACAAAAGATACTGTTGTGCATCAAAGTCGTGTTTGACATGACACTGCAACATTTGTCACCATTACGTGCACTGCCGAGTTTTTTAAATTTGTCCATATTAGTTTTTACAAATACTGCAATTTCGTAAATATATAAACAAGGCAGTGTCAAAATTTTTGTTGACCTAAAGTACGGCACGCAGCTGTCTGTGGTTTTTATTTTAAATATTGCTCTGATACACTTTTTCTGCGCAATAAATACGTGTTGTTTATTTGTGCTATTTCCCCAAAATATTAGTCCGTATCTTAATATGGAACCAACGGTACCATGGTAAGCAGTAAGTGCAGTTTCATTGCTAGCAACCTGAGACAAATGGCGCAATGCATAAGCTAAGCTGTTTATTCTTTTGATAAGATTTTCGGTTTGAGTTTTCCATGTCAAGCTTTTATCTATATGCAGGCCTAAAAATTTTGTAATAGCTGTGTCATTTATTTCCTCGCTTTGATAATATATTTTAGAGTCAATTGCTTTTATACGCTGATTAAAATGCATTATATTTGTTTTTTTTTAATTTACACATAGATTATTTGCATTCAGCCAGTCTACAATATCTTCTAAAGTTTCATTGATGTCATTTTTATAGTGCAGATTTTGTTTTTTAATTATAACAGTACTGTCGTCAGCGAAAAGGACCATAGGATACCTCACGTGATTAGGCAGATCATTAATATAACACAAGAAAAGCAGAGGCCCCAGTACGCTTCCCTGTGGTACGCCATAGAGAACATTACGTTGATCAGACCGATAAACATCTTCAGATCTCTTTTTAACGCTAATACGTGTGATTTCTGTGTATTGGTTTCGATCTGATATGTATGACTCAAGTAATTTTAAAACATTTCCTCTGACTCCATACTGTTCCAGCTTATACATTAGTAAAGGGTGATCTACACAGTCAAAAGCTTTCGACATATCCATATATATGGCGCAGATTGGGTCTCTTTTATCTACCGCATGTACTACCTTTTCCAAGAACTCATATATAGCTAGATTTATCGACTTTCCCTTTCTAAATCCTTTTTGCTCACTAGCAAGTATACCTCCCTTTTCTAAGTAAAAATATAAACCATCATAAATTATTTTCTCGAAAATCTTTGAAATAACAGGAATAAGTGCAACTGGCCTGTAATTTCCGACAACTTCTTTGTCTCCATTTTTAAACACTGGCTTGATAACCGATGTTTTCAGACCTGTCGGAAAGATACCACATTCTATACACGTATTGAACACATAACTAAGTGGAAAGCAGATAATATGTGCAACATGTTTTATTACTGATGTCGATATATTGTCAAAACCTACACTTTTACTGTTTTTCAAATTATGTATTTTTTTAAATACATCTAGTGGAGAGGTCGGTGCTAAGAACATAGATGAACATCTCCCTTGTAACTTATATAATGATTGGAAATATTTAATTTTTTTAGAATTGGATTTAGTATGGTCAACAAAATAATTATTAAATATATTTGATATGTCATCCGGGTCATTGAATGTTTTATTGTCATGAATTATTTTATAGATATAATCTTTGAAATTGTTTTTATTATTATTAATAATTTGCCATGTAGCTTTAGTTTTATTCGTTGATGACTTTATTGCATAAATGTTTTGAGATTTTTTTGTTAGTCTCATTACTTTTTTGTAAAGTGCTGAATAGTTTTTTAGACTATTTTTATTCGACTCTGTTGGATCAATTCTATAATTCCATAATAACTGTCTCTTACGCTTACTACATATTTTAACTCCCTTTGAGACCCACTTATTCTTTTTTAGACTTCGTATAATAATTCTTTTTTCCGGAAAACAAAGATCATAAAATAGTTTAAATATCTCTAGAAAATTTTCGTACGAAGTATTTGGGTCTTTTTCTGTGTATATTTCAGAAAAAGTTAAATTCTTAAGGCATCTTGAGAATGTATCCATATTTTCCTTACAGTAGTCACGAGCTCCTATAGACCACGTGCTTAGCTTACTTGTCACTTTGACTGGACACTTGAACATTAGTCCACAATGATCGGACAGAGCTAACTCAACAATTTCACACTTTCCCCCACGTACATTGTGAATAATATTATCAATACAGGTCATTCGGCTAAGTCTTGTTGGCGCATTGACTGAGAATCTTAGATTATAAGCAGTAATTATGTCTTTAAATGTTGTTGTCTTTTTATTATGTTTTAGAATATCTACATTAAAGTCACCACACAGCAAAATCTTTTGCTTCATTTTCTGACAAACTTTGCAAAGTAATTTTTCTAACGCATCATAAAATGATACAATATTCCGATAGTGTGGCGATCTGTAAAATGCTACAATGGTAATGGCATGCCGAACTAATTCAATAGCACAACATTCCACCTCATTTAATATAGATATTTCTGACACATCCTTAATAACTTTAAATTCATGATGACTACCTATTAATATAAAAACTCCTCCACTTCTTGATTTCCTAAAATAACAACATGCTAACCTATAGTTCGGTATATTTAAAGTATTTTCGTCACCCTGTATCATATTATGTTCGTTTACACATATAATATCAACTGGTTTTCCCGATTCCCTAAGCTCATCTAACTGTACAATTAAAGGATCTGATTTACTTATAAGGCCATTGATATTCTGGTGTAATATATTAATACAATTATATACGAAAAAACTGATTATCACCAATGTTCTTAATATTTCTGTTTTTGTCGACATTCTCACGAGAGTTGTCTTCATTAATATGTTTATCTGATATTGTATTGCATTTGTTCGTTTTTATAATTGGATAGTAGTCGAGAAGAGTCGTTTTTTTACTTTTTATTTGTTTCATTTTAAGGGCTGATTTCATTTTATCAAAATAATATGGTATAGTACCCTTAGCATTGTTACTTACAGAATTTGCTTTAGAGCTTCCACAGCGTTTTACATTAAGTTTTTGTTTCTTTGTTATAATCGGTAAAAATTTTGAGTCATAATCATTAGCATCTATTTGTAAGTTAATTTTTTTACATAAAATCTCATTCTTATAGCTATGATCACCCTTAACATTTCTACATTCATTAACATCTATAAAATAACAATTGTCTATTTTACTGCAAACATTTTTCAGTGTCAAATTTAGTTTATGTACATTTAGATACAAAGACATAGACATAGACATTCATTTATTTACTATTATAACACACATACACAAACATAACAGAATGAAATTGTCAAACAGAAAAACAAGAGTAGGTAATAATCATATAGACCCATGCTTTGGTATACCTTGGTTCTTCACCTGTTTTACGGTTAGCTGTTGATCTCTAGGCTAGGAGAAAGGATGAGGTCTACGATTGAGTGAGTCTACACCGATGTCACTGGGTCTCCCACGCACTTATTTGTAATTGCATTGTGGGAACACATAGGAGGTAGAGGTAGTTAGGAGACTTGGGGAAGTCACATGTCTTCCCTAGTCACACCCCAAATATAAGCAAATTATTATTATATATTACTTTTTAAATTAATATATATATATATTAATTCAAAAAGTAGCCGCGCCGTGGCTGAAAACGGTCTGGTAACGGTCGTCATAAGATAGCCCGCATTTTTACAAAATGCTATAGGGGTAAGAAACGAGCATATGCTCTTATTTCTGGTTTTAGCTTCAGCGGTGACAACTGCTGAGTCATGTGGTTTTATTGGCTATGTCATGCATAGCCTTTAAACTTCTAGCCGCTAGGAGATGATCTTTCATCGGCGTTGAATGCAGGTTTCGTTGTCGCGGTCAAGGCTGCACGTCGCTATGTTAGTTAATTTCTCACATATCTCCCTGCTCCTATGCAATTTTGTTGGGACTGCATTTTTTCGGTTAGTGGCCGAGCACAGTGAGTACCATGCCGGTGCCGCGTAAGTAAGTCGCGAACGGAGGTAGGTTTTATACACTCCTATCTTGCTCCTAAGAGGTAATTAAGACGTGAGAACCGGTCGCAGCATGGCTCGGGCCCTTCGCGTTTGGCGAATCGCACGCTCTACCTGAGCGTTCATTGTCAGTGTTCGGTCGATGTCCACTCCAAGGTACCAGACTGATGGATGCCATTCAATCTTTTGGCCTCGCAGTTTGAGCGGCATAAGAACAGGCTTCCGCGAGACTAAGAGTGCAGCAGTTTTTTGGAATATTGACAGCTACTCTCTATTTGTCAAACCAGTCTGGCAGAGTGTCGAGTAAGCATCGCATCTGTCCGCGTTCATGAACTGGGCTTATAGAGGATGAAAAGTAGGCACTGTCGTCCGCGAAAAGCGATAAGGTGACTCATTCTCTGCAGCAGTTCAAAATACCACACAAATAAACACAATTGATGTAATTTTGTAAACAGCATGAAAAAACTGTTCATCATTATTTATTCCAATTGAGTGGTTCTCACGAAGTGCCAAACCTTCGAATGGTGAAATAAGGAATGTATTCGAGTGTAAACAGAGAGGCGAGCGGTGCTCTACGATACCTATAGACGTGTTAACACAATTACGTGGTAATTATGATTGAAAGGTTTCCAAAGAAATTTGTATTATTGATGTACTGAGAAGTACCTGATGTTTTATTTTCGCTATTTTTGTTTGCTATGCCTCCATTCTAAGGGCTCTACATATATTTTCCTGTTGAATCAAAAATTAATTTAACATAATATGTATTGTATTACTTAATACCAATCAAAATACAACCACATAAAAACATAATGATAGATACCTAATAACAATATTAATAAATAATAATACAGCCGTTCTTGAACCGAATGGTCTGTTACGTGATGATGGTAAGCGGCCCGACGGTATGACTCTTGTCCCTTGGGAAATGGGTAGGCCTTTGGTGTGGGACGCTACCTGCGTCGACACCCTAGCGCCATCTCATCTGCCTGGGACATCAGTTAGGGCTGGTGCGGCGGCTGATTCGGCCGAGGATCACAAAAGGCGCAAATATAGTGGTCTCGACAGAGCTTACCTATTTGAGCCTTTTGGGGTGGAGACCTTGGGTCCGTGGGGAGCCGGTGCCCTCCGGGTTTTCAAAAATATTGCGGGGCTTTTGATTGAGGCGACACGTGACCCAAGGGCTGGCTCTTATTTAGGCCAGCGAATTAGCATAGCTATTCAGCGTGGCAATGCAGCCAGTGTCTTGGGCACGCTTCCGTCTGGTACTGGTCTGGAACAGTTGAGTTACCTATAGGCCGTTTGTAACGGTCCTTAGGTAATATGACTGATTCCTTTGTACTTAGTTAGTTTAATTTATTTAATAAATGTAACATAATTAATGTTTATATTAATAAATATTACAGGACATTAACATAATATTTCACACAGCGCCATCTGGCCCCAAACTAAGCATAGCATGTTATATGGGAACTAGATTAGGGATATAATACTTGAATACGTGAAAGCAAGACAGTTCTGTGTTACGCTTTAACCTTCAGGAATAGAATATTGAATTATCATAAAGTGGAAATCCCAAAATGTATAATTTCTCAAAATGTTGATATTATTTTTGATTCGAAAAATGTTGAATTCTTGAAATGTTGAGTTCTTTAAATTTTTATACCCATAATGTTGACGTTTTCGAGATCACTTAGTTTAAACGTTACTTAAACGTTACAGGCACTTTTCGCATATGCGTCGAATAGTGTAAGAGTTTCACAGTCTACATCAATATTCAACATTATAGGTTTCAACATACTGGGAATTCCACTTTTTGCAGACTCAACATTTTAGGAATTCAACTCTCCAACTAATATGTAGAAAGTTGAATTCCTTAAATGTTGTAGGTATATTATGCAACATTTTGGGTATTAACATGCTGCAAATTCAACTTTTTGCAAACTCTACATTTTAGGAATTCAATTTTCTGTTCCTAAAGGCACTTTAAGACGAATATAAAATGATTTTAGACACGAAAAAATAATATGAGAAAAAAAATGAAGATGAATAAAAATAAAAACTTACACTTACATGGTACTTACTATTAATTTTGAATATTTGTGCATAAATAATATTTCTAATGTATTTATTAATTAATTAAGACTTTTAACTTCTCTGCTTTAGTTATTATATTATTGGTAGGGCCTCGGAAAAAAAAAACAACAAGAACTGAAACATCGCGTACTTATATGGTAATTAAAGCGTCAGAAAATCACAGTTGGCTGCTGTATCAAATGTAACACAGCCGATACTGACAGGATAATCAAAAGGTAGCAATTTTTTGCGAATATTAAAATAAAAAAATACATATCAATATTTTTCCTGTTGTCTCTCTTTTGATGTGTGTTAGGGTGTAAGGTACATTGTGTATAGTTTTTCGCCGCATAAATTTACTTTACTATATAAATAAACCCCTCTATTCTATGTTGTATGTTTTTTCATAATTGGTGAAAATGTAGTTAGCCCTCTGAGTAGTGTAAGCTGATTCGGAACTAACACAGATACACAATTGACCAGTGTCAATTGTGTATCTGTGTTAGTTCCGAATCAGCTCCAAATGGAACAAATGTTTGCATTGCCCGGAGATATCGAACAAAGCGGATCTGCAAGTTTCAGCATTTGCGTTTCAATCAAGCTTATCCAGGAGGTACAGTATACGTATGAATGTAACAGACAGAGGCTTGCTCTTTATAATGAACTGGATGTTCCTGTTCTGACAGGGAAAAACGGCTTTGATTTAAAATAAACTCTCACGACTGTTTAATTTTTCCCGTTTCCATTAATATTAGAGCATGTTTGCTCTTGGTAAACGTGAGCCAAAGGCAGAAAGAATATTCTTTCCATCTAAGATATCGGAGCCCCAACTTATTCTCCCGTGGATGTTGAATAAAGGATCACACGATACGATGAGTAGTAGAGCTCCTTGTGAAATGGCTTGTCCGGGGAAGTACTACCACCATATCTATATCGACTGCCAAGCAGCACTGTTGTGTTACGGCTTGAAGGGTACGGTTGCTGATAAAATTATAGGCTCGCTAGGCTTAACACCTGTAAGCCTCAAGTTGGCGGGCGCTATGCAGAGCCGTGTAGGTCATGTACTAAGTAGATGTCACCCAATATGTAAGGTTTGTGTGTGGGCTGCCTGCGTGTTCCGTGTCCAAGTCGTATGAAAAAAAAAACAACGAGCTGGGAGGCCGCAATAATACCTTTACTTATAATGCATTATAGCGGTTCATCGGTTCAACGGTTCTTAGCAAATTAAAACAAAAAATGCAACAGAACCACTACTTTTTATATCTCAGTAAAATCTTTGAATTTCTCGCTTCGATTGTTGGAAAGCGGCACATACGTTGAAACAGGCTATTGCTCACAATAAAATAATGAGTGTAAGCTTAAGCTTTTCTTACGTATGAAATATCGTCCACTAATATCGATATTGAATGGTAATGGTAACTTTACTGTATCTGCTACCGTCTACCGTTGGTTTGAGCCTTTGTCAAGAGAGCTTTGCCTTGATCTTCACGTTTAGTAGGTGGACTTGTGTGTAATTTTAACACGCTTAATAGTAGATTTTGTACATAAGTATGTATTCTAGCGTATTTTAGCGAGATAATTTTAAACAGACGAATGGAGAATCAAGAACACTTCCTTTTTTTGAAAGTCGCTTAAAAAAATCTTTGCACTTAATATTTATTGCTGTAGTAGATATGTAAAAAGACAACTATGGCGCATAGAAGTCACATGCTACCGCACCGGTTTTGGCATGTAACTACCAAGCCTCATAGCTCAGTTGGTAGAAGCTATGCCTTCTGGGCTGTGGGCTGTGGGTTCGATTCCAAGGACCAAGGACAAACATTTGTGTAGTGAATATAGATGTTTGTTCTGTGTTTGGGTGTTGTATCATATAGTACGTATGTATTTACAAAAAGTATTTAAGTATTCTATCCGTAATCTAGTTCCCATATTACAAGCTTTGCTTAGTTTGGGACTAGAAGACGCTGTGTAAAATGAATGTCCTGTAATATTTATTTATTTATTTTCATTGTTAACTTTACTTATTCCGGACGCTGCTCCAAGCTTTAAAGGTTGAGAGTTGGCATTATAATGATGGGTTTAAGCTTCTGATGACTTCATACAAAAAAATATAAATAAAAGTGAAACAAATCGACGCGTATTTTGTATTTTCGTTTCTCGTAGATGCGCTACGACCTCGTAGATGTTCTACAACATCGTAGACGCTCTACATCTCAGATTATGACTTATGACTTCAAATATAAACCTGAAAGTAGAATAATATTTAGTAACAAATCCGCTAATGCATAATGTATGTCGATTTGATTTTCCAAGAAATTTAGCGGATTTGTTTTACTAAATATTTTTCTGATTTCTGGTTTATATTGAATAATGAAAGATAAACCTCCGCAAAATAACGCCTGAATCCATTAGTTGTCTTAAGATGGCGCACAGAGGTTCTGGGCATTTTTATGTTTTTTTTTATGAAAGAGCATAAAAATGCCCAGAACCTCCGTGCGCGATCCGCAGGTACCTAAAAAACGGGGGAGTAAGTATATTCCAAAATCTTTTCTAATGGAAGATACCTAGTACCCTGATTCTTAGATGTCCTTAGGCCTTCAGGTTCGGGGTATGCGTTGATTGACAGTTTAGTCAAGTATAAATTACTTGGTAAGATATAAATAAATCGGTGCAGCCGAGCTGGCAAATACCGGGTATCTGCGGATCCCTTCGTAAGCGGATAATACAAAGGCGATTGTGTTCATGCGACTGCCTGTTGGCAGAAACTATAGGTATGTACCTTCATAGGTATGTGTTGTTATTTGTTAACCCAAGAAATCAATCGATTGGAATCCGGAGTAATAGGCAGCCCATTGCTATTTATTGGTTCCCACGGTTCCCATGATACGGGCTGTGGCTAGTACGGGGAACAGATATTACCGATACAAATGTCTATCTATATCTACATCTATAACAGACATTCACATACTTGTTACAACCCACTCTACGAGATGAGTGTATATTAAACATCCATGTTAGGTACGAAACATACCTAGGTTAATGTAATATCCCTTGTTTTAGATGAATATTATCAGTTAGGGCTGGGGCGTCGGCTGATTCGGCGAAGGATCACAAAAGGCGCAAATGTAGTGGTCTCGACAGAGCTTACCTAATTGAACCTTTGGGATCGAGGCCGTGGGGAGCCGGTGCCCTCCGGGTTTTCAAAAATCTTGCGGGGCTTTTGATTGACGCGACACGTGACCCAAGGGCTGGCTCTTATTTAGGCCATCTAATTAGCATAGATATTCAGCGTGGCAATGCAGCCAGTGTCTTGCGCACGCTTCCGTCTGCTACTGGTCTGGAACAGTTGAGTTACCTATAGGCCGTTTGTAACCGAACTCAGGCAATCCGAATGTGTACATAGTTTATTATGTCATATTATTTTCAATGTTTGATAAATATATTTTAATTTTAGTTGAAATGTTTGTAACGGTCCCATGGCCATCCGACTGCTTCCCTTGCACATAGTTAGTTTAATATTTGTACCTACCTAAATGTACTACATTCATTTTAATTATTTGTGAAGAAATATTATTAATATTTGAATTAAATCAATAAATAGTACAGATATCGTCCCCAAATTGCTACCCAAGTTATAGGTAATATAACAACTCATTAATAGCTGACCGAACTCACTAATAAAAAAAACTTTATCCCAGTTCTAAGGCTAAGAAAATTCACCTCTTCGATTAAGACATTGTCTTGAAATTATGAAGAAATAAAATAAACCATATAGAATTAGTTATAAAAGTATAATTATGTATTTATGTTTTCCGAAATCTAGCTCCTATAATACAAGTTTTGCTTAGGTTGGACCTAGATGACGTTGCGTAAAAATGTCTTGAGAAATGTTGTACGCTAAAGTACCTATAAAACGTTGTAAGTAGCATAAACAGTAGTATAAACAGAATTGCGGAATAAAACTGGTAGTTTACCTGAATTGGTTTGTTATTCCAGTTAATACGCTTTACAATGCCATGTTTCGCTTACGTTTATTGTGGATCTCTTTGATGACCTTGTTAGCCCTATAGTTTTATTAGAGTGATAAAAAACAACATTACGTGCCTTTTTAATATGAGTACAGGCAGGTTCTACCCACTAGGTATTGCCAGGAATACAGGCTAATGTACTTTTCCGGAATAATAAAAGAAATATTACTTTTTTTTTATCGTAGGTTGGCCTTCATCTCACCCGGTTTTATACAGGTTATGATAACGCCGAAGGTACTAGCGTACTTCACCCGGAATCCTGAGTCTGAGTAACTGGCTTGGCTACCTTACCTATATTAAATGCCGGAACACAATCATTTCTTAGAATTGTTGTTATAGCGACAGAATCAGGTAAGATATTGGTAGCTAGCCAGGCGGACTTAAACAAAGTCCTACCACCAACCAAACCAAGCACAATAATGTACTCCCCCTGGGGATCGAAACCGGGACTGTCTGATCTGACACCGGTAGGCGAACCACTAAACCTGCATATTTTTCCATATTCATGCCATAATACATTGGTATTATGGGACCTATGCCGTTAAAATACAGAGCAATAACTTTAGACTTAGTTTGATGGAATTAGTACACTAACCTAACCTTACCTAATTGGTATATGACCCAACCCATTTTTTTTAATATACAAGCGCATTTAAAAACGAAATTACCAATGGAATCGCGGCTTATACAAAGAAATGCAGCTTCAAAATCCAGGTAAAGTAAAACACAGCGAATAATAAGTTTTAACACGTTTTCAACAACAATCGTGACTTTTCGACAAACGATCGCAAAATTGCAACTTTTGCTCCCAACAATAACAAAAAGCTGGCACAAATAGGTACAAGAACAGTTATCATAATTAAATGGCGGGTCTGAGGTCAAAGGCACAGGCATAGAGTTTCACCAGTAAGCAAACTTATTCACTGACCCGTTAAAATTGCAATCAACTCTACATATCCATTTATAGACCTTACTCCACATATTGCTCATTTCAACTGCATGCATCGGAAATTCCTCATAACAATAACATTTGACTCAAAATACAGATTGATATTATGAACAACCTACATAATACCTATGATTAGTTAGGTAATCATGTTGATTGTAGGTACATATTGTTTGCGTATGATAAGTGTGTATTTACAAAAATAATTTATATAAGTATTAAAATATCCGTAATCTAGATCACATATAACATTCTCGTTTGTATACCTAGGTTTAAAGTAATTAATTTAAAAAATCAACAAGCTTTGCTCTTTCAAAACTTGCGTGAGTGGTAATATACATTTTAAAACACGGGTTTTACTCAAGTGTACTATTATGTTGATGTAGGCACCAACGGTTTCGATTCAACAGGTGAATCATCATCAGGGTGAGTGTGACTCGCCGGGTAGGTTGCGATCGCGGCGCGCGCAGCCCTCTCGTTTCATTTTGCGTCTCACACTGATTAACGTAACGTAAGTGAGTATAACCCGTGTTTTAAAATGTAAAGCTTTGGTCTGTTTGGGGCTAGATGGCGCTGTGCTTGTAATGAAGTGAAATTTTTATCTAGGAAGTTTGAAAACAGTCGGCTTACCTAAGGACCGTTATGAACGGCCTATAGGTAATTTTAATTTTATGAAAGTTGTTTTTTTTTCTAGCAAGTTTAATCTTGAACTTTTACAAGGTCTGTCAGCAGTGTTGGGATCATTCAGCTGTAATCGCTAACCAAAATCAGCTATTCCGTTGCCCGAGGTAGGACTAGGAAGACTAGGAAAAGATCCCCATCTACCTACTCACAAGATATAATAACGTGTAGCTTATTGACTGAACAACGAACAGTCCAAACTTAAAGACCTATACTATCACCATGTCATTTATCATTTTTCTAGTAATCAATTATCGATGATGTCCTAATGCAAATAGTAATGAATGGAAAATAAATAAATCAATGTTACAGGACATTAATTTCACACAGCGCCATCTAGCCCTAAACTAAGCATAGCAAATGGGAACTAGATTACTGATATAATACGTAGATATTTTTTTTTGTAATTACATTACTTATTATACAATACAACACCCAAACACAGAACAAACATCAATCGTCATGACACAAATGTTTGTCCCAATTTTTTTTTTGCTTTTCAAAGAACATTCTAAACTTATAGGCCTCATCATGACATTTTACATTTTTCTAGTAATTAATTATCGATGATATCCTTCCTATGCAAATAGTAATGAATGGAAAATGCTCAAGGAAATTATCAACTAATTGGACTTTCCTTATCCATTAGTAAGTAGTATTTCTAATAAGAAAAAATCACTTTAGAGGCACAGCTTTAGAGGTCAAGCATCATTGGTCTGCACGTAAGACCCTTATCTAGTGTAAAGTAAGTACGTACTGTAAAATGATGTACCTAGGTATCTTCTAACATACAATATGCTACCTACTGTACCTTTGTACACAACATTAGTCCATATAAACGAGCCAAACGTACCTAAGCTAAGCGAAAAAAGGGTTGATTTGGTAACTACAGATTCCAACACTATCAATATTATTAAAGATTTTTGCCATCCAACGTGCTAAAGCCGCCAGTATTCTGACCACGTAACCATGTAAATATGTCAACAATTGACTTGGTTATCTATTTTTTTTTTCAATTTTTTTTTATGTATGTTCCCGATTACTCGAAGACGCCTGGACCGATTTAGAAAATTCCTTTTTTGTTTGAAAGGGTATACTTTACATGGTCCCATCGTCACTGATAATGGGATCCTTGAAAATTTGAGGGAACTCTTTAAATATTATAGGCAAACTTGAAGCGATTTGGATGTATTACTTAAAATTAAGGAAAATACAGACCCCTTACAGGTCTTTCCGTCCATCTGTCATCAATAATTGGAAAAAATACATTCCAGGTATACGAAATTCTATCATATCTTCATTGAAGTTGGTTTTCTTTTAAGTTTTTGAAACGCAATTATATGAGTTAGTAGTTAGTTTAGAGTTTTTTTTCGCTAATAAAATAAAGGGATATGTGCTATGGTAAAGTTGTATGGCAAGACTATCACCTTTATGTATCACAATGGGTACATCATTTTCACAATTGGTACCTATTCTTGTAATGCTGGGCCATTTGCACGCACCAGTAGGTAAAAATTACGACTAATGCATGAATAAACATATGAGATTATCTAGCATCGGATAGAGAAAAATAAATACCTGTAGTATTTATTTTTCAATATGATTTATTATTTAAAAATGTATGATTATTTATTAGATATATGATTTATTATTTAAAAAATGAATATGCGCGAATCAGAATTTAGTAAAGTCAACATTTAAGGCGGCAGGTACTTACCTTATGTTTTTTTTTTAGGTTTCGTCCACGTGCTGTTATTGGTGGTAAACGAAAGCTAAAAAAGACTTCGGGGCTTCCATCAGCTGATAGGTAAATTGAAAAGATCCCAGTACCAGGTACCGATGTTTCGTCTTCTTCTTAGTAATCCAGTAATAAATTGGATTTGAACGATTTCTTATTAGAGCACTTGCTTTAGCTAAAACTTTTTTATGGCATAATGTTGTTCATAAACTTCGTCTTGAGTTTTTAATCCTCCTTTTAAAACACGTTTTACTTACAAAATTCCCTCTCTCATCGCTCCAGGCCTCGTAGGCACTTTAGCATTGTTTCAAATGTAAGCTCCAAAGTACAGGTAAAAGTCGTCATAACTTTTATATCTTGTTTTCAGCTTATTAAATTTGTACCTTGGTTTCGTGTTATTTGGTAAATTTTACCTTTCATTGTAAAACCAATCTAGCAATTTTGAAAGGATATTACTCTCTCGTACGAAACAAAATAACTCCCTACTCTAGTTGGTTCTTTTGTTTTTTTTTAAGTAGAAAAGACCATTTCCCTATATTTTGTACTTTCTAATCTGCGCAGAATGCAAATTGAAAACCTCTAATTATGAGAAGGTTTTGTTTGTGGTGAACTATTGAAGGCTGTCGCCAGCGAATGGTCATTTGGAAATCATAATTTCAGCTCGAATATTTGCGCTGCGATCGGATGAGGAAATTGAATGTGTGGTAAAAAACCGAGGGGCACAATGCTAACCAATTAATGTTGTTTTTGATTATATTCAATTGTTGAGCTGTAGCAGTAGTAATGCTTTTTTGATTTGCGGTCAGATTATTGTATTTACTACAGTTGGTTGGAATATAAGTCAGCAGTCGTGTAGATAGTCCTTTTGTATGAACTGAACACAGTGATAAGTACCCTACTAGGTAGATAGCCTATACTCGTAGCACTTATACATGGATGGTGACTAGGTATTCAACTACTTTAGGAAACTACCTGCGATTGATCTCTAGATAATAGTTTTAATGTTGGACCTCCGAGTTGGGACTTGGGATGGGAACACAAAGGCCAGGTGAGTAATAGAATTTCGTATCCGACCCTCAATATGTTCACGTGAAAGTTTTAATGGTTGTAATAGAATTTTACCATAGGGATGATACCTACTCTGACGGTTTAGATGGAAAAGTTGTAATTATATATATAAGTATTTACCGCCTCTGAAGTCTAGTGATCCCGGGATCGATCCCAAAGGGGGTACAATATTGTGCTTAGTTTGGTTTGTGGTACCACCATCTTACCTCAGTCTGTCATACGTGTTCTGGCATTTAGAGATAAGATAGCCAGTTCTTCAGTCTGTTGAGGATTCTGGGTTAAGTGCGTCTTTTAAATCACGAAACCAGATTACACGATCTCCGTCGTACCATAAAATAAATTGATAATACACAAATTTGAAACCACTTGGACTTGAAGATATTAAAACCGAACTAAAGTCACTGGACAAATCGTCACATGTATAGACAAGTGTGTGGTATATACTAAATACGTATTGGTATACCTACTTGGTTCGCTAGCTTTGCTTTGCCTTGCCTATAAAGCTTTACGGCAGGTTATTGCTTCAGGTAAACGCGTTATTATCCTCAGGTTGTCTTTAGCATGCAAACTGGCTTGAAAATAGATGCACCAAATACATACTTGGAAATTGTCCGTGTACTTAGTTATAGTTTGTTATGTAGCTAAAAAATATAATATTTACATTTGTTTTCAGTTCAACTGAGAGTTTTTACATCACCTATCACATCATCAGCCCATTAGTGTCCACTGCGGGACATAGCCTCCTCCAAAGCTGGAAGGTTTTGCCATAATCACCACGGTTGGCAGGTGGATTGGTGATCGCAATAAAGGTATAGATAATACACAGAAGGAAGCTGCTGCCCTTGTTCTGGTGAGATCCCTAAGTCGAATTTTACGACATTAATGGGCTGAGTTAAAGGGGTCGATTTATAAGACGCGACCGCGACTTAACCCGCACACTGATTGAGAGTTTTAACATACAGTGGCAATTTATCTATTCTTCTTTATTCAGCCAAGTGTTTGAGCACCAGGTCACTTGAAAACGAGTACCTACAGATGTAGCCTAAGATGTAGAACGTTTGTGTAAAGGCAATCTGAACGCGGAAAAACAGTCGAGGGCAACGAGTTCCATTCCTCTTCAGTGCAATGTAAAGGTAAGCGAATCTATGTTTTCGGTTCGATACAATTGCAAACTGCCGTTGGTACTACGTTATTTATTACTTGATTTTATATTCTGTTATTAGTTCATTAAATAATGACTTGGCTACGATACATCATTTGTGATATAATTTCCGGCTGGCTTCATCTCTAAAACGTTACTATTCCCTGCGGAGGTCGACAATTAGAGATAGGATTTGTGCATAACTGGCGTATCCAACCGAACAAACTAGCTCAACGTTTTGGCGTTTTTCGAATTAATTCAACCGTCTGAACCCTGAAGCTGAAACTTTATGGTTCGATTTTGAGCGTCGGTCTGCTATGGAGTATCAAGTATCTGTGCTGGGAGCCAACCTACGCATCGACCAGGCCATTTCACTTGATTGGATTTGTAAACGCACTCAGATGTAGTAAGTACCTCATGGCTATTGTATTGTGTGTTGACGTTGTGAATGTATGTTATTCAATTTGCATTTCTTGTACATTTACAGATATATATATTTCAATGAATATAAACATAAATCTGAGTCGAGTACTGACTGCCAGTAACCGTTTGAATATACGACGCCAAGTTTCCGGTCAAACAATCATAGCTTGCCCTTATTTTTCTTCTTTGTTTTCCACGGCTTCAGACATTTTCTAATTATAGCTATTCTGAAAGAAGTTTATTAATTAAAATGTTCACTTTACAAATTAAGTAACGGTAAGTATTATTTTTTTAATTGAACCGACTTCACTTAAAACTTGCAAATATTTTCTTGGGCAAGTACATAATTTTGAATTTGCGTCTGCACCAAACAACAAACTTTTTTACTGAGCAGGATCGTTGTCCTAAGGTAAACTCATTAAGTACATACACAACACATGTACCGCTTTCCAAAATATATGAACCCACCCATAATCACTTTCCAGTTTTTAATGAAGTTGGTTCAATTTTTCTGTAACAAATTTATTTATTTTTAGTCATAAAGTATTTATTTTAAACACGATTTTATTACTTTTACTTATCACCATTTACCACCAAAAAGTCGAAAAACCCCACGACCATCAAATTTATCTAAAAAATAATTTATCTGTAGTCATGTAAATTGAATCATGCAAATCGGACCTCAATATTTGGCCGAGATATCTATGATTTGCTATGGTCCTTTGAGGAGTTTTGGTCCCCATGTCCAAAGATCTTCATCATATTTTCACCTATATACTGGAAAGATAGGTTCGATTTATCAAAAAATAATGTTCCAAATCGGATGACGGAGTTAAATGAGGTTTTTTGAAGTGATATTTTGCAGAATTTTATTGGCATACCGTTTCTATATTGGAGTTATCTTTTGGTGTAATTCTAACAATAAAATGATGGAGCTATATTACAATTAGTTTATTGTGGCATGTAGGTAATAGATTTTGATTACGTTGATAATTACTTAGTTCAATTTTAGCTTGACATGCCAGAGATAGGTACTTTTTTAACTAATAACCAAGACAAACACCCACATCTACAAACAATACATTTTAATTCCATATGTATTTATTTATTTCAACAATGATGAACAATTTTAAAAGAGACTTGAACAAAATAGGTACCTACCTACTCGGTTGAGCACGTCCTAAAGCGAGATAAAGCTTTACATATTGTTTAATGATATTTTAAGCCTGCTAGTGTAGTTTATTTTATTAACTATTTGTAATGTTTATGCTTTTGCATTAATAATCATCATTAAAGTGGTTCCTCTGGGCTATGTACGCGTATGGATTTAAGTAAATAGTAGTTTCAAAACACATCATGGACGGTAAATTCGCCATAGGTACATCTAACATATACATGAGCATATTTTTTTTTAATGCATATACTTTCCATAACAGACCTAACTGTTTGAATATTTTCAAGTAAAGTTCGTCACAGTTTGGGAATAATTATGGAAAGCGTAAACATTAATTTTCGATAATTTTGTTGATATTGATTAAATGTGGTCTGAGGCTGTGGAGAATTGCGATATTTTTGATCTACTTAGTTTTCAAGTGGGTTTTGTACCTATTCTTTTAATTTACGTCGGCAACGCGCTTGACCTGCAGTGTCAAGTTATAATAAGGTGGAAGCGCACTTCACTCATATCGAGGAACCTGCTATCTTACCTCTAAATGCCAGAACACAATTATTTAGCATTGTTGTTATGGAGACAGACATATGTAAGATGATGGTAGCTAGCACCGGCGGAGTAAAACGTAGGTACTTAAAGAAGTTTACAGTTTACTTACTGTAAAAGGCGTACCTTAAGCTGAGTAACAACCTTAAGCCTTAAATATTCAAAACAGCTGGGACTGTTAGCCAAGACAAAGTGAGGCTTGAAGAGTAATCTTTAAAGGGTAGGTAATTCTCAAGATAGGTGTAACAATACTAAAACAAGTAGGGCACTAAATAACAATGATAGGGTTGAAAATCTGAAATTCTGTACAAGGCTATCTACTGATTTATGTGGGTTACCTCTAGTACATTTACAATTACAAGAACAAAAGCACACAACGCAAAATAATCAGGACATAAAAAGGAATTAAAATTGAACTAAATGTAACTTTAGATACCTTGGCTCGTTTTTACAACACTGGATAGAAAGTGACAAAAGTAAAGTCATATTCAAACAGTAATGCTCACAGAAGTAATGCTTAAATAGTAAACTTATTATGAAATTATGCAGTAATCCGTTGGATTGGCATAACTGTTTGAAATGACTTTTGACACTTTTTATCCAGTGTTGAAAAACGAGACAAAGTACCTAAAGTTACACTGAAACAGTAATGCTTTTAAAGGTTATAATACTGTTTTTGGATTTTTGTTTGTGCTTTTAGTCAACTGCTGACAAAACCAAAATCATCATGACAGTAAGCAGTGGAATTGTATACAGAGGCTGACAATGTGGCATTGAAAAAATTCTAGTGAGGCTTCTTTTTCATGATATGGATATTAAAATAATGCATTTTTTTGTAACTTTGCAATGAAATAACGTCTTAGAAACGAAGCTTAATATTTTTCTTATCATTAAGGTATCACAAGCACTTCTACTTTTTACTCAAGTGTCGACCCAATGGAGTTCTCATTCAAGGTAGGTACTGGCATAAGAGACTTTTAGAACCTTCTGAGGGGTTGAATCAAATGTCGAATGGTTCAATGGAAGCGTTCTTAGGGCAGACCGCGGCTTCAAACCTTTTTGAGAGCCTCTGTAGAGGTTTCCAAAATCCTAATTATTGTATTGAGTTGTCGAACAAAAAAATAATTTCCTTTCGGTGGATAAGTAGATTTAGGTACCTATCTATTCAGATAATGGTTTTTTAAAGCGATTAAAATCTATTGAAAGCAACAAATAGGAAAACCATCCAAAGTATATCATAAATGCTACAGAATATATTTTCATAGTTTCTGTAGCATGCTTTGGATGGCTTGGACTTCTCAGTCATTCTCGCAGCTTTGTAGCACACTGGTTTTGAGGATGAGGACTATGCCGCCTCTGTGGTCTAGTGGTTCAACCCACCAATTCAGATCCAGAGGTCCCGGGTTCGATCCCCAGGGGAGTACAATATTGTGCTTGGTTTGGTTGGTGGTAAGACTTTGCTAAATCCGCCTGGCTAGCTACCACCATCTTACCTAATTCTGTCGCCATAGCAACAATTCTAAAATTGTTGTGTTCCGGCATTTAGAGGTAAAGATAGCCAGCTCCTCAGTTTGTTGAGGATTCCGGGTGAAGTGCGCCTCCACCTTCGGTCTTATCTTAACTTGTAATCCGGTGAGATGAAGGACAAGCGCTTACCCGTGGTACAGTAAAAAAAAACTATGATAGATATGATAGTGCGAGCTTACTCATAGGGCACTGGCTCTCTCGCACACCAAGACCAACAGAACACAACGCAGAGCTTAACGCTGGACTTCGGCAGGAGGGTGGTCGCTAGAGCTTGTATTCATTTTGATACAAAACAACCGCTACATAGAAAACCAATTTAAGAGCGCGCCCAATGCCAGGAAAAAATCATATTTCACCCGCGCGTCTTGTACCGCCCGCTCTAGTGCATAAAGCTACCACAGCGCGCCACGATCGCTCGAGGTTGTGACGTTGAGCACAGTAAAATGCGTTACACTCAGATAAATCATAAAAGTACTATTACTTTACGATTGGGTTCACGATTATTCATTAGAATAATATTACTGCGAACGGATTTTAATGTCATTTGGAATGAAGATTTATACGACAGCCGTCAGTGGATAGTC
This sequence comes from Venusia cambrica, assembly GCA_951394065.1. NCBI lineage: Eukaryota > Metazoa > Arthropoda > Insecta > Lepidoptera > Geometridae > Venusia > Venusia cambrica. The sequence continues at coordinate 7,506,919 of OX596060.1, read as the reverse complement.
AGAATAGGTACTTGAAGTATGTACCTACTACCTATACCTACATAACCCAAGAAAGTTAGCAGTCGGTAGGTAGTAGGTAGTTATATTTTGTTAACAATTGCAATATCTCCAGCACCATACACAAATTTAATTTTATCACAAACATTTACACGGCGTCATACTCAAATTGTAGGGGTTTTTTTTTACAAGTTCATTTAAGAAAATCCGCTGGTATGGTATGGCGTTCTTCTGGCGGAAACTGTTATTCCAAATATCTAAAAAATAAAAATGGCTATCTACACATAGGAGATTATTCTAATCGTACCAAAAAAATAAAGTGCCGGCCAGTAAAAAAAAAACTCTTGAGTTGAAAAAAAATGCATTGAACTAGCGACACCTTACCAACATCACTGTTGACACATTTTACTTTAAACACATTGTTACGATCCTTGTAAATCCGATTTTTAATCATTTTAAAAACTAATTAATTACTATGTAATAAGTATTATAAAGTAATTGGCAAATGCCAATTACTTTGAAATACTAAACAACACACAAATCATCTATTCTTGGTATTATTTTCACAATAAAATCTTGAATTTCTCTGAAACCTTCTGGCACACAAATTTCAAAATTACGGGCACGATTGACTAAAGAACTTGCTATCTATTGATGTATTTGGTTCCCGTATTTGACACAATATTTTGCTGGAGTAATGTTTCAGACATACCCCATACCCCGCAAAAACAACTCAACACTCTAATTTTATCGTTACTTCAGAGCACAAAATTATACTGGGGCAAACCAAAAGTTGATCGTACAAGTTTGTCACCATAGTAAAAAATGTAGGTACTAGACGTGGTTTGCCGCAAGAAACATGTGTTTTTTTGCTGGCCGGCACTTTTTTCTGTGGTTAATTTTTTTTCAATACGTGAATAATCTCACTTAAAAATATCACACCTACACGGTATCATAATCTAACTATTCTAGAAAGTCAAATCATGAAATTCGACACTTTTTCGCCAGGACAACGAATTTTTTAAAGGTAACTGTAACTGAACAAATTTTGTTATAACAAAAACGGTGGCGCTCTGGGAGTGCCGACAGAATGAAAACTTGAAGTTTTGTTTATCATTGCTTAGGAAAACAGCTGAGATCGTTGGTACTTGAATCCCAATGTTTTTAAAGTCAAAAGTGGTGTCGGTAAGCGTAACAGTGTCACGCATAATAATCTAATATCTCGACGATACAATTCACAAGAGCGTGCGGTGACGATGACACGAGTTACTCGCTTTTTGTTCACACTAAAAGTACATATATACACAGTATACATTATATCTCATGGAAAGCGTTCGGTGACGATGACGCGAGTTCCATGATTTTTGTTCGTGCTCAACCCACCTGAAGAAGTTTTCTACATAAGTACTGGATTTGGCTACATAATTACTAATTGTAATAATCAACATTCATTTATGTAGGTAGTACAAGTATGCCGAGTATACAAATATAAATATTACAAAATATTGCAAATAAATATAACAGAACATTAATTTCATACAGCGCCATCTAGCCTCAAACTAAGCATAGCTATGTATATATATATATAGGAAATAGATAACGGATAGAATACTTAAATACTTTTTTTTTGTAAATACATACTTATCATACTATACAAACACCCAAACACAGAACAAACATCTATATTCATCACACAAATGTTTGTCCCGGGTGGGAATCGAACCCACAGTCTACAGCGTAGAAGGCATAGTTACTACCAACTGAGCTATGAGGCTTTGAGGATACAATGATTTATTTGAAAATCTTGCCTATACTGTCAAGATTACGTAGAAATGATCAGTGCAGCGGCGAACGCGCGGCCCCGCCGGGTATGAACGCTAGCCCATCAAATTTAGACTCAATTTGTATGAGAATAGGGTGCTACCATTATCAACTCTTTTGCGCGTTGATTTGAAAATATTATATTAGAAATCCGTCTGCAATTAATTTTATTATGCATAGGTAGGTATCTAATTAATAATTATAGATAAGTACCAGTAGATATTTAAAACATAATTCAAATTACGCGCTGGATTACGAAACAAAGCGCCGGGAACAACCTTCCACGTCGAGCGCTGCCCGACAACTGACCAAGAAGCCATGATCTAATTTGTATCCAAACGGCATAACATAAAGTCGAAAATTACATGATTCAGTTGATAATGAAATGGCTTTTAGGTCCAGGGTATAAAGAGTTTTATTTAATTATTTTAAATGTAAACGTGAAATTAAAAAACTAGCCGATTATTCGTCTAAAACACTAGTCTAGCTATTTTATTCATCAATAAAAAATTGGGGTTGTCGCTGATAATTTCGAGCATTTGAATAAAATCGTTTTTTTAGTTTAGTGTCTATTTTTTTTTTAAAAAGAACTCAGATATTTTTTAAATTCTTTTCGATCATTGTACTTCAACAAGATTTTTCCCAGCTTTCAGTATTTTTTTTATTGGAATAACTACTTTCGTTACTATCAAAGACTGTGTTTGAAAATGTTCCTGTTGCGTAATTTTGGCATTGGGCGCGCTCTTAATGCACGTTGGCTTTAATGAAGAAATTAAAAAGATTATAAACAGCTAGTAATTTATAGCCCGCCGTAAATGTAAATCTTTTGTTTGTAATAAAAAATTGTGTGAGTAGTTAGTTGTGGATTGAACCGGAGCAATACTACCTAGCTACTTGCGAACAGATGTGCCGAACGTAAGTTCGGACGTGCCTCTGACTACCCCCTAGTAAGTGATCTTCATAAATCCACGATTTGAGTAGTGATCAGAGGTGAATCTCTGAGCACTACTCAGAGCGTAACAGAGCCTTCATCCTCGAAGGAGAAAAGTCGTGAGTCTTTTACATGCTTTTACTTACAAAACCGGAGCAATACGAATAATTGATTTAACCACTTTATATACTTTATTATATAGGTAATAACATTTATTCAATAAAAAGTACAATTAAACTAACTATGTACAAAGGAATCAGTCAGATTACCTAAGGACCGTTACAAACGGCCTATAGGTAACTCAACTGTTCCAGACCAGTACCAGACGGAAGCGTGCCCAAGACACTGGCTGCATTGCCACGCTGAATAGCTATACAAATTCGCTGGCCTAAATAAGAGCCAGCCCTTGGGTCACGTGTCGCCTCAATCAAAAGCCCCGCAATATTTTTGAAAACCCGGAGGGCACCGGCTCCCCACGGACCCAAGGTCTCCACCCCAAAAGGCTCAAATAGGTAACCACTTTATAGTTTCCAGACATAAGTTTCAGAACTATTTTCTTCATATATACAATCAATCTTTATCTTTGCCATTTATTTCTTTTCAAGTATTTGAAGAATAAAATAGTAGAATACACACATTAATCAATAAATGAAGTTGGTCAAAGAATATATCTTTTCTGAGAGCGGTCATGCTTCGAGTAGGTAGGTATATGGAGTGCCTTTTAAATATTTTTTGAAAATTTTCTTAAAAATAGTGTATCGTTTGACAAGCACTGTGTGAGCTTGTGTTGCCATGATGGAGGGTGATATGACGAGTTAACGTATTACTGGTCGATTTCTTTGGTTAAGCCTTTTACGAACTAGGCGTTCCAATGTACGCTTAGTCGGTTACGCGTACACAGGAACGCCTAGTCCGTACCTGCAGCAACGCATATACATTTTGAGCACGCGTATCGACTAACGCGAGTCGTCGTCGTGTCAGTCGGCTTCATGGTGACAGCTCTAGTCCATTTACATAGTTATTGATAGGTACTGAACGGCCGACACGCGTTCATAATCACCCAATACATTAGGTGCCTTGTACGCGTCCACCTGTACGCGTATTCAACTTACCTAGATTACGCGTGCATTCGAACGCCTAGTCCGTTCAAGGCTTATTTCAAACGAGCCTATCGCTATGTTCACACAGCGATACAGCGATCCGTTTTTTCGGATATAGTTTTATTTGTACTCGTATGATTGAGTTCACACACATGACAGTATTACCCGGAACCTGCAGGAAAAATAACGATCCGATAAAATATACAGCGGTCCGTTAACTATTGGCTCTTTCACGAAATATTTGCCTCATCGGCTGATGTTGTCAATAACGCCGTGACTTTCTCCGATGCAGATATGAGCGCGAGTCAGACCAACATATTATGAATAATCATAATAATATGATAATAGAAATATAACTTGTATAATTGCACCAAATTTGAATTTGGTATTTATTACAACTTTCACTTTTGTTAGATCTCAAATAAAAAAACAAAAAAGCCGTACAGACAGACACAGACAACATAGGCTTAGTAACTAGGCCCGTCGGCACCCTTTGGGTAGGTACAGATCTCAAAAACAGCAAAACATCGCACAGCACAACGCATGCACGTGTGTAGCACAATACAGACAGGTTGAGTAAGTGCCGTTTAATAAGCCACAAGAGTCCCTGACATTGTGTCAGCTCGGAAAAATACGTTTTTAATTCCAGTTCGGTGACCTGCAGCTTTGTAACAAACACGTTTTATGTTATTTTCTTTGATCTAAAAAAATATGAGAGTTTTTGTAGTAAAAATAACACTTACTTTGAATATTTTTTTAGATAATTCGCCTTTTTTATATGCTCATAATATGTCAAATGCATTTAAAACGCTTATTGAGTGACTTTTGATTTATTATAATTTATATATTTTAACACCTTTGGATTGAAAATAAAAAAAATATCTATGTATCTATTAGTGGAATCTTTTTTAGCCATTTGTTATTTATAATCTTATTTTAAACTCTGTGTTTTAGCCAGATTCCGATAATATAAAAATAAAAAAATATTAAATACCCAGGGGATGGATAAGATACAGATAGGGAGAACCGACAACCAAGTCAACGTATAAATATCTTATAATAGGGTTCTGTTGGCACCCTTTTTCCATTTCAAGCAGAACCCTAACAACCTTGCGGTATCTTGCAGTTGTTCAAAAAATCGATCCAACAAGTTCAAGTTCAAACGGCCTTTTCTACTGATTAACAAGCTATGTTGAGTGGTTGCTACACACTATTGCACTTTGCAAGGTTAACGTATTTTTTATCACTGGTAAAAAATCATTATAGATTTAAGCAGCACTGACAGCAAAGCTTTTAGCAAGAACAGTAACACGTAAACAGTGAACAGTAAAGGAATAACACAGCTTCACAAAGAAAAACTCAATTATGAGTTTTCAGAATACTATTGTAATTTACACTCATTTATGTTTAAAACTTTGTGTAATACTCGGTAAATTTTAATTATGCTTTAACTCAGCAATATTTTTATCTCACATCTACAATACCCATACCAATCAAAGATAGAACAGAAACTACCAATAAAGTTTATCTAATTTTTATCTGCCTATTAACTAGGAAAGTAGTCGGGTTACGTTCATCAAAGTGGGTCGTCTTCGGTGGGCAGGCCACGTAGAGAGAATGGAGGATGCCAGAATACCAAAGCGTCTCCTACATGGTAGACCCGACGGCCGCAGACTCCTGGAAGACCAAAGTTCATCCATGGCTGGATGGAATGGAGCATGATCTAAAAGCAATGGGAGTGAGAAGCTGTATTTTTCCTTCTTACTCCCATTGCTTTTATAGAAGCTAGAAACCGAATTGGATGGCAGAATATTAACAAATTTAACAAGCCTCATAGCTCAGTTGGTAGTAACTCTGCCTTCTGCGCTGTAGGCTGTGGGTTCGATTCCCACCCAGGACAAACATTTGTGTGATGAATATAGATGTTTGTTCTGTGTTTGGGTGTTGTATCATATAGTAAGTATGTATTTAAAAAAAAAAAGTATTTAAGTATTCTATCCGTAATCTAGTTCCCATATTACAAGCTATGCTTAGTTTGGGGCTAGATGGCGCTGTACAAAAAATAATGTCCTATAATATTTATTATTTATTTATTATTTATATACTTGACCAGGCCAAGGCTCACCCGCGGCTGTAATCTTAGAAGATGATGATGTTCGGGTTACATAAGGACCGCTTTAAACGGTCTATAAGTAAGTCAACTGACCAAAATAAAACCACACTGTTGATTTCAAATGTTTAAGCATGCAGACACCGACAGCCACTCTATCACCTTAGGGTTTGTGTCCAACATTTCCCAGCCCTTCGCATCTTTGTTTGTTCTGCAAGTGCCTCGTAAACTTTGTCCGCTTACGATCTATCATGTGTAGAGGTTCATTAACTTTACTCAGAACCTTCAACTTGTTCGACGTAATGAAGAACCTAACAAGGTTTTATTTGCTTTCTATTTAAAATTAATTGTTGCGAAGATAATTTTCCCGGTTTTCGAGAAACCTGAGCTTCTGTCCTATTTATAGGGAATTTCTCGAACCAAGCAAGCAAACCTAAAACAGTTTCTCTCGAATTATAAAAGTTATCTGGCCCTACTAAATTCCGTAAGCGTAAATAAATAGGTAGATACCTACTAGGTTTAAAAAAATATTACTAAGAACCAACGTAATAATAATATAGTGTAGTGGTTAGTATTCAAATGTATTCAAAATATTACTCTAACCTGGAAAAGGCATATATAGGGGTGAATTATCTCCTCTACTAATATTAGGGAAGATTATTTCCCACAAGAAATAAGTTCTCATCGAACGCCTGAATACGCATAATGTATTAGGGAAACTATCAAATCGGCTTTTACCGGAAACGAATAATTACGCAGGTATTTTTAAGCGTGCGTTGCGTTGTATTACCAGACAGAACATTCGGGATCTGAACAAATAGTTAGGTTTACCTATATTCTCTATCTCAATTCGAGATTCAGAAATAATAGGGAATTAAACGTAAGAGTAAAATACATAGGTGAGATTTAATTCATTTAACACAACTTTTCGCTAGCAGTAAGGAACGTTGGATAAACATGGCGAAGTCGAGTTCATACCATTTCGATGCGAGAAACCGCTTTTCAAAGTGGTTTCGACACACAAACTGTTTGCGAAACTATATATATAGTCTCTTATTGAGTTCTATCTCAGTCTTTGGAAATCTTAAAAGCTGACGTCTTTTCATCTATTTTCACAACTCACAACACAGCACTTATTGGAAATTCGACTGTATAGTCGAATGTAAAATGTTTTGTAGCACGGATTCAGAAATTGAGAGGATGGATGGATGATGGATGAGGAGGAGACAGGAAAATTAATATCAACGCAAAACTCCACTTTTGAAACTACTCGTATACTGCATTGGCGCAATAAGTATAAAAACGGCCGTTTACTTTCAAAAATCCACATCAATCAATCGAACTGACGGCGGGACTAGCATCAAAAAGACTAGGGATCAGTTTGCACGTCACTTTCTCTAAGAGCTATATTTTCGTATAGCGAATAATTGAACTATGAACAGAGCCTGCTGTGCGCCATGCGAAATGCCAAATAACACCACCGGACGATCTTACGCGCTCCAGCATTCGCTCTTCGAACTCTTGCTGGAGATGGAGTCACACGAACAGCCGTTGGCTTCGAATTGCTGTGGCAGTAGCAACCTTTTTGGTACCTACTTCTTATTGGTTTGTTGCCCATATCACGAGAAATCTGATGTCAAGCATCGTCTCTTACACCCCTATTAGAGTAAAGGTAATTGTTTGGGTACCATAAACATTTTATAAGTAAAGGGATGTTAAGCGTCAACTTTACAGGATTCCTTGGCTGATCGCGCGATCCACGCACAACCGTCCCCACCGCATGCTCCGCACCTTCGAGGCATGCCAAAAAACAGAACAAAAACGGATCGACCGTGGCAAGGAGCGCGCGCTCCAATTCGTGCATTGTGATCGCACGCGGCACTTTTTTTTTTATTGTGCGACGAGGAAGCTCTTGGCTTGCATCTCACCTGGTTACAAGTTAAGATAAGGCCGAAGGTGGAGGCGCACTTCACCCGGAATCCTCAACAAACTGAGGAGCTGGCTATCTAACCTCTAAATGCTGGAACACAACAATTTAAGAATTGTTGGCCGAGACGTCCACACCAACCGCGCATTTGGATCGCGCTCCTGCCGCGCGCGATTGGAGCCGAGCGCAAATGGATCGTCCGGTGTGGACCCAGCTAATAACAATAGACATTTTATAATTTGTATTTGACAGACATGATACCTAATGATAGATAAATTAATTATTGTTTGTTTATTTTGTATCAACACTTATCCAAGAATAACTAACAGTACTAATAGTAAAACATATATGGATACTTCACCCGGAATCCTCAACGTCTGATAACCTGGCTATCCTACCTCTAAATGCCGGAACACAGCAATTTAGAATAGTTGTTATGGGGACAGACTTATTTAAGTTGGTGGTAGCCATCGATGCAAACTTAAACAAAATCCTACCACAAACCAAATGAAACCAAACACAATATTGTACACCCATGGGGATGGACCTCTGGATCTGACGCGGCATATGACGCTATCGGGTTAGCCAATAGAAAAAATCAAAATCTGTAATTCGATGGATGTTGATTCTAACTGTTAAAAAAGGTTTTAGTTGCGAAATCAGTATGTCTGTTTTTAGACAATCTAATCTAAAAACAAACGATCTAAGGTCTTAAACCTAACCTTTCAGGGGTTAAGAATCTTTGGGTCATAATTTATTTGGCTGAGCTATTCATTTGTCAACTGACAGTTTTCTTTTTTTTCAACAACACTTAAAGCTTGTAAACGGCAGAGACAACGATTGAAATCATAATGGACCCAGCTGAAAGAGATTACATTCGAGTTCCAATCGTGTTTAATCAATAGGTTAGGTACCTATTCTCCTCCCTCTCTGTCTTAATTCGTCAATTAAGGACTCTCACCTATTTCAAATATCACATTTATTTTCGAACATGTAGTAGGTACTTTACTGTATTTAACTAGAGCCACTTCATGTGAGTTTAATTTAATGAAGTAGTTAGTACCTACATACCGTTACATACAATAAGCAAGCAGAAGATACTTACTTCTTACTTTTACAGCATACTAGAGTCCACTGCAGAAAACGGGCTTCATCAATGGAATGCCAAGGCGCAATTACCGCAATCACCGTTGGGCAAGCAGATTGGTGAAGACTGTAGGACGTGTATGGCGTGGGACCGATATCATTTGCCGAAACTGCCACGGCTTGCTAAATTATTAGGTAGGCCTTTAAAAAAAGCGACTCGGAAATGTGTAACGTAAAGTAGTTTATTCTGATAACATTTTCATAAGCTCAATAAATTCGTCAATTAAGGATCTTGGATACAAATTCAACCTCGAGGGCTTGAGATATAATATAATGTACGTACCTACCAGAGATGTTGCGGCCCAAGATAAAAAGCCCCAGGCGAAGAAAGCCGACCGCTACGAGCGCCTCTATTGCCCTGTGTTGAGGGTGCTACGAAAGCTAGAAATAATTGGGTCAACTAAGTCACCGCCTTCGTTAATAATCAGCGATGCGTATCTAACGACGAATAACGCTCTGAATAAGCAATATAATATTATTTTCACACCACCTGCTCGACAATGCCAAATTACATATCATACCTTACGTAAAGCAAGTCATTAAAGCCATTGGCTTAAGCCGGGGTGTAATGTTGGACTGAATCTCATTATAACCCGCGGGGTTTTAAAATTTTTACTTTTTATAGTTCTTATTGCAATGGCCTTAAAGTCTAATTTCATAATAATAGATCAACAGACTAATACTCGAAGGCCGGGGCCGGCGCCGCGTCGAACTTATTTGAAAATTCAACTTTTTCTAAAATCGAGCTGGCCACGGCATCATTTGGCATGGAACACATTTGAAATTAAACAAAAGCCGTGAGTATTGTAAGTCGCTGCAATAATATAAGTACGTATATTATTGCAAGTATTTTATAAAAATACATCAAAATAGAAGAAAAGTTCTGTTAAAATGTCGAGTGATTAAAGTGATTATTAATTCGGTATAGTTTTTGCGGCTTTACTTTTGTTTACCGTGTGTAAAAAATTAGGGCCTACAAAACTTAAAAACGACATTCTTCAACTTCTCCATTAATGTTCAGATTTTCTTTAGCCATTTTAAAAAAGTCTAACCGACAAAACCTATACTTAAACCAAACGAAAACAAAATAAATGCCAAATACAAAGCAGAGTCTATAACCAAAACTACTAAACCGAAACAAAACAAAAACAAAATCTCAAAATCCTTTTTTAGGGGATGCCTACGTCATAATAGCTTTATGCATGCAAAGTCTCAGCCCGATCGGTTTAAAATTTTCAAAATTTCATACAAACTTTCATCCCCTATTTTTTCCCTTGGGGGTAGAATTAATCAAAATCCTTTCTTAGCGGATGCCTACGTCATAACATCTACCTGCATGCCAAATTTCATCCTGATCCGTCCAGTGGTTTGGGCTGTGCGTTGATAGATCACTATGTCAGTCAGTCAGTCACCTTTGAGTTATATATATTTAGATTCTTTTCCGAACATAGATACTTATACATTTTTTTTATTTAACTTTTAAAAATTATGAACCAGAGTAAAAAGTTGCATATCATTTTATATAATAAAAAATACTTTCTTACATAATAGGTAGGTATATATAGGCTAAATTATTATAAAATTATTATTATAGGCTATAGATTGCCACCATAGATAGAGATATTAATATCTAAAATAACATCTTCAAGGGCGGTACCTAGGTAGGTACGTGTATACTTTAGGTTGTTGTACTTATACATATTGTGACTTGGTTTCTATTACCGATTCATCTCTTTTTGTACTCTACTCTATAGGTAGGTACCTAGTACATATGTAGGTACTCATACAAAATATCAAATGTGACAAAAATACCTACGTTATGACGGAAATTAAGGGAGCATATCTTTAGTAAAATTTGTCAGTTTTCTAAATAACGCTATGCTAGTAATGTAACATGACATGTATACTACTAGCACAAACCTAGCACATTGTGCCAAGCACATGTAGCACACAATGTGCTAGGTTGGTGGTTTAATGAGAAAAATAACATAAACACGAACATGAACTAATATGCTCAAGGTTCTCATATCTTGTATGGTTGGCAAACTTGCAAGCTCATCAGAATAATATTAAAGGGCCATGATTTATGTTTCTTTATAATGACCTTGCATTATTCACACTGGATATGGACGAAAGCATCCTTACGGGGTTTACTCTGGATAAACAAATTTTAGTTGTACCTCGTTAGAGGCAGATATTTCGCTAAGGTAATCTTACCCCGAACGGAATCGCAGACGTTTGCTGGCGGCTGAATGCACAACACTGGTGGTAGGACCTTTAAAGGTCCACCTGGCTAGCGACCATGCCGAAGTCCGGCGCCAAACGGTTAGCCGTGATCCGGCGAAGCGCGGGATAGCCAGTACCTTCTGGCAAAGCTCGCTCCATTGTAGACTTATTGTACTCTTTTTAGTGATAGTGATTTTATTGAAACACGATTTCATCACTTGCACTAGTCACGATTTACCACCAAAAATTCATTGGACACCAATGAACAATGGCCGGAATAGAACCAACGATCAATTTGGATTTATTTAATTGGTCACTATAGTAACCAATCAAATAATCATGCAAATCGGACGTCAAGTGGCGAAAATATTTATGATTTGGTGATTTCGTCGTTGAGAAGTTTTGGCCCAAGGTTATAGATAGAAAAGAATATTTCAAATCGAAACGTGCTTCACCCAGAATCCTCAACAATCTGATGAACTGACTATCTTACCTCTAAATGTCGAAACACAACAATGCACTCTCAAGCGTTATGTGTTATGGTTATGTCAACTAGAACGAACTGGCGACGAACGCAACAAAATCTGTGAATTCAGATTTTGTCTCAATAGGTAATAAAAACCATATTTGTATCATTGTTATTTACTCCCTCGTTACCTTTTATCGTGATCTTGATGTCGTATATGCTCTCCAGGCTAAACGAATCGGTGATCAATAATTATAATAGTATCGCGTGTACAAGGACGTTCGAATAAAACACATACATTAATAGATTAATGCACGAGTATAATATTATAAAATACTTTCAGCCTATCGAACATAATCCTAAGGGTTTAAAACAATATTTACATAAAAATACGAAAGGCGGGAAACATAAACCCAGAAATGAGAAAACGATGTGCCCCGCCTGTGGGTTCTGCGAATTTGTCCTGTTTATTATGCTTATACCTACTACAATTATATTATCAGTCCAAATTCGAGATACGTGAATACATAGAGGGGGTTGTGCTACGCCGCCCGTACCAGGTCGTTTGCTGGCGGGCGGATTCTAAAGTCCAGAACACACAGGCGAGCCGCCCACGAGCCATCACAATAAATAACACATTAGCACATCCTCATTTCTAGATTCATTGACAAGTGCCGCTCGGCGGCGTTATTCTTATCACTTAAAACGGTGAAAATACTTCAACAAACCTAACGATTACACACTTTTGCTTACATTTGCGCGGATGATTCAACGAACGAGGCGCAAATTATCACGTTCACACTTTATAGAACAATAAGTGCATTCAGATTTTATCCACGTTACTTCGATAACATCACGATCGAGAATATTGGCACCATTTATACTTATTCTGAATTTTATGGCATCATATATATGTTTAGACATTATCGAACGGTCTTCGCTACGCTCTTCGTGGTCTGTGACATAACTGATCGATATTACAGATTGATCATTCATTTAGTATTTGCGTGTGTTTCTAATAGAGATCTAAGTATTGACGAAATTATTGAGTCGCGACACATCGCCCCGGCAATGGAACGGCACCATTTGACAATGAAACTCTTTACAGCAACGCACAATAACCGATTGCGTTTAAGCATCGCCTCTCCACAGAACAGACAAATAAAGTAGGGCAGTGCCGATCCATTCCATTCTGCAACGACCGTTTTATAGTGAATGAACGTTACCCGTGCTATCAGCTATCTCTAGCCATTCGGTCTGGAAAACAGAACATCGTACTTTCAGAGTTTTGCATTGATGTGGTTGATGGTGGCGCCCCCACAACATGTTCGTGAACCTGTACTGCTTTTAATAAAGAGCTTCCGTTTAATATGTTTTACATTCCGACCGAACATTGAACGGAAGTGAGGGCGCCACTAGCTTCGCTAAACTATAAAAGTGTCGTTTCATGCGTTACGTTAGTTCATTTTTTGGCCACGTTTGCTTGAACGACATCCCAGACCGGTATCACAATTGATACCGGTCGCCATTCACATATACTTTCAGAAACGGTAACCATTTCGGGTTATTGTTATCGTATAATACACTCATACACTACTGTATCAATTGAAGTATCATCACCTGACCTAATCATCGAGCCTCGGGTCATTGAACCCGCGCGCGGACAAGGGATCCGGCGCGGGGTCGGCGTGCGGCGCGGGGGACGCGGCGGGGGACGCCGCGGGGGACGCCGAGCCGAGGGGCGAGGGCAGCGTCGCGTACACCGTCGGACGCGGCGGCTGGTACGACGGCGCGTACGAGTCACTACGAGGGTTGTAAAACGGAGAGTCGTCCAAGCAGCAGTCGAGATTCGGTGAGTAGGGAGTAGCCGCGCCGCAAGATGGCGCGTCATCGCTAGGCCTGTACGCAGGCGCGACCGGCGCGTACACTACCTTCCTCGCTGGCTCCGTCTCCGTCGGCTTGTGGTGAGACGAAGGCACGTGCGCGTCGGACCAGCACGCTTTGCTGGGAGTGAAGTCCCCTTTGATGTAAAGCTGTATCGGCCGGCGGAACCCTTTGCTCGCGTGCTGCGGTACCCCGAGTATGGCGCACTTGCTGAAGCCAACTTCTGGCGAGAGGAGGTACTCGCGGAACTTGCTTGGGAACATCTCGATCGTGTTGAAGTTCTCGTAGATAGTTGGCTGGAACCAAAATAGCACACGTAAAGACATTATAATATACATAATTGACTGAATTTTTTTTGTACTACAGGGAAGCGCTTCTAAGTAGATAAGGCTGAAGGTGGAGACGCACTTCACCCAGGATCCTCAACAAACTGAGGGACTGGCTATCTTACCTCTAAATGCCGGAACACAACAATTTTTAGAACTGTTGTTAAGGTGACAGTATTAGGTAAGATGGTGGCCAGGCGGACATAAACAAAGTCCTACCACCAACCAAACGAAGCACAATATTGTACTACCCCTGGGGATCGAACCCGAGACCTCTGGATCTGAAATCGGTAGGTTGATCCACTAGAACACAGAGGCGGTTAAACAAGAACAAGATAAAGCAAGTTTCCAAACATGGGAAAATACAATCAATCGCACAATAAATCGCAGAAGTACAATCTTCTTCAAGTCAACAAGCCTCATAGCTCAGTTGGCAGTAGCTCTGCCTTCTGCGCTGTAGGCTGTGGGTTCGATTCCCACCCAGTACAAACAATTGTGTGATAAATATAGATGTTTTTTCTGTGCTTGGGTGTTGTATCATGTCATCATATCAGCCCACACACGTCCACTGCTGAAAATAGGCCTCCCAAAATCGACGACACAGAAAGCGATACTGAGCCTCCTTTATGCATCGACACCCTGAGACCGCCATAATGGTGTCGGTTCATCGAGTAAGAGGCCTTTTGCATGGAACCGCGGTTGCCATGCAAGAACCTTTATCCCCAGGCGGTTTTATCCTACACACATCAACATTGTCTAGGGATATTCCATTTCGAAATGATTTGCTTACAAACTATTTGCTTTTTAGAAAAAGTTTATATATGGAATTAAACCTCTTTTGGTCCCTTTTCAAAATTTAGAAAAAAATAAAAATAGAACGCAATAAACAAAAGATAGAATGGGGACTCCGATTTAAATTAAACAACGTTAATTTTGCCTAAGATAAATTAACTTTTATTTAATTATCAATTAGTGCTATCTGAGTAATTTTTAATTTTAACGGATCTTGTGATATTCGTAATGTCATGGGACGTCGACATTTAAGCACAGAAGAAATGATAAGAGCGATAGGCATGTTACAAGCCGGAGCTATTCAACGCGTGGTTGCCAAATACCCTAAACACCAATCAAAACGTAATTTCTCGACTGTGGTCACGTTATCGTATTACTGGGGGTGTAAGAGAGCGCCACACTGGAAAAAAACGAGTAACCACCCCTAGACAAGATCGTTTTCTCCAAAATTCCGCCAGGAGGGAACCCAATCTCACAGCAAAGCAGCTAGTGCAAAGGCTTCAGTCAGACCATCAGCTGTCAGTCAGCGACCAAACCGTCAGAAGAAGGCTACATGAAGTCGATCTTCATTCTCGTAGGCCGCTTCGTGTGCCAGCTCTACGACGAGGCAATCGCGGAAGGCGACTTCTTTGGGCTCAAGAACATTTGTTATGGAACAATGGCCAATGGACAATGGTTCTTTTTACTGATGAGTCTCGGTTTGGATTCCACCCCGATTCACGAAGAACACGTGTTTGGAGAGTTCCAGGCAGAGAAAGTCGCCTCCAGCAGCCACAAGAGGTCCATTCGTACCGAGGTGGGACAATCATGGTTTGGGCGGGAATTCGTATTGGCGCGCGAACCGAGCTCATTTGGATAAGAGGCAGCATGACTGCACTAAAATACCGGAACGAGGTCATAGAACCTGTGATCATCCCTCACAGAGTTCAAATTGGCCAGGAACTTCAGCTCATGCATGATAATGCATCCATGATAACACACGGCGCGTTTGGTGTCAGCTGCCCTTCAGGAACATGATGTCGCGGTTTTGGACTGGCCTGCACAGTCACCCGACTTAAACCCAATTGAACACGCTTGGGACATGTTACAGCGAAGGGCTTTTAGCAATTTGCCATCAAATTTGACCACAGAAGACCAACTTTTTTGCCATTTAAAAAGAACATGGGATCGCATACCCCAGCGAGACTTTGACACCCTAATTTTGAGTATGAATAACCGGTGCAGATGTGTTATCAACGCCAGGGGAGGCAACACCGATTGTTAAATTGTAAAAAGGTAATTTTATAAAGTCATGACAACGTAAAAATAGTTTTATCACAATTTACCGAACCTTGTAAATTTTTTGATTTTTCGTGATTTTGTTCCTAATTGTTAATGAATTAAATGTTAATAAACAACACAAAATAAAGATTCTTGCCATACCTAGTTTTGTAAAGAAATTATTTTCAGTTTTTGTAAAAATCAACAAAATGTTGAATATCCCTAGACAATGTTGATGTGTGTATATGATAAAACCGCCTGGGGTATATGTATATAGGTACGTATGTACATACAAAAAAAAAGTATTTAAGTATTCTATCCGTAATCTAGTTCCCTTATTACAAGCTATGCTTAGTTTAGTTTCACAATGGCTGCGTGACATTTGAATTTATTTAGACTTAGAATCTTTTTTTTTATTTTACGACGGTATGTGCTTGGCCTTCATGTCACCCGATTTTTCAAGCTATGATAAGTTCGAAGGTGGAAGGCGCTTCACCCGGAATCCACAACTGTTTGAGGAACTAACTCTATCTTATCTATAATTTTACAAGCTTTATAACGAAAGTGGTAGTGAACCTTAACACGACGAATTAATCTCTCAAACATCACAGAGCAACGCACAGATGTTGATTATAAGTGAACAAAAAAATGATATGTTTTTATTAAGACAACTCCCGCGTTTTATCATGTCTTAGCATCACATGTTGGATCTAATTATAAGACGCATTGTCCGTTACAATCGTGCAGTGCAAACCGCATCACTGAATTGTCAAAAATGTAATTAAACAAATACAAACAGTTTTGATATTTTACACAACATTTCAACGCATTTACCGAGCGTAATGTAATATCTAACAGGAAGTACCTTCGCTTCACGTACAAAATTTTGATAAGATAAAATATACAAAATGATTGCAGTGGGGAACGCTTTCGCCAAGACAATTGGTTCTTTTAAATGGCTATTGTTTAAAGTAAAATACACCCAAATTACAGCATATTATGTTTTATGTTTGACGGAGAAGTGTTTGGCTTGGATGATAGAAAAGTGCAAATTACAGGTGCTTTCACATTAAACACAGCGTCATATAGCCCCTAACTAGGCAAAGCTTGTAAGGGAACTCACTTACAATGATTATTCACAAGCGTTAAGTGATTAGTAAAACCAGCGTGTAAACATTAATCACACACTGCGTTACCGCTTTTAAAGTTGGTCCCCAGCTTCATGTACGGGCTAGGTTTTTGGTAGAAATATTGTTGCTATTACATAGAGCCTGTACGTGGGGTCAAATTTCATATTTTAGAACCCACTATGTGTTTGAATTTACAAACTTATAAAGAAATCGTTTCCAACGTACGAAACTGAAGTTAAGTGATATGAAGCTGTCTATTTTTAATGCTAAGCAGCCTTCTTTCCGTTGTTATTGCAAGCAACTCGTAGGTACTCAATTTCTGATGCGATATCCCCCTAGCTAAATACTCTTATTATAAATTCTCCTATTTCTAATGGCTGTGTGTTAGATAGACGCAGCCACTTTGATCCCAGTAGTAGCTCCCTCCCATACAAACGTAGTTTGTCGTTAATTTCGAAATAGAGATTGAGTAATCCCATTCGAGTAAAAAATTGCATATAATTCACAAAAAGAAAAAACTATAATCAAACCAAAATTATTTTCCCATATAAACACTCTTCTGCCTTTTTCATGTATCTTGATTTCGTTGTTTTTCGAAAAAGTAAAGTGCCGCAAACATCGATAATCCCTATCCTGGCATAGGTAGTGATCTGTGATGTCACAGATACCTGCATAATTTCTATTGAATCTGACATGCCATGCCATTTTATGCTGGGATTCATTCTGAGTCGGTCGAGATTTTAAATGTGTTTGCAGCTACTTTACAACACTTACGTCCGCTCAACATTGGAATATGCTTCGGTTGTGTGGAATCCCCAGTATAATATTTATATTAGTCAACTTGAAAGGATTAAAAAAAAATGTTTGAAGCACCTCATATATAGATCTAACTGCACTAACTATAACAAACCAATTGAATTATTAAAGTTGAAAGATCGCAGAGAAATTAGAGATCAAATGTTTCTATTTAAAATTATGAATAACTATTGACTCCCCTTATTTATTAAACGAACTTTTAATTACATGTCCTAGGCTTAGTTCCAGGAAAAGACACGTATTTCAGGCACGCGCAGCGCGAACTAACTACGGTTCAAATGTATTTATTCGTAGGTCATGCAATAACTATAATAAGAAGTTATCCGATATTGACTTGTTCTTTCTACCACTTAACAGTTTTAAAAGCGCCCTCCTGAATTCTGTTGTGAATTTAAATTAAATTTAACTTGTAGGTTGTTTAAAACTTTGTATTTCTGGCTTCATATTTTGTTTTAGGTTTGTTATTTTGCATTTGGTCCACTTTCTTTCATTTGTATTACTTAAAAGTGGAAACTTTGTTGGATTCGGTATAATTTTTAATGTATTACCTTTTCATATGTTGTATCTGTATGTTACCCGAATAAAATAAAAATAAAATAAAATAAAAATTTTGAATACGACAAACTACGCGTGAATATCAGCCGCTGAGGCCCTATTAGAGCTCTTACACCACAAAAACATGTGAACCTTATCATTTGCACAAGCTCTTATCAAAACATTACGTTACTAGCAACAGCAAGTTACCGTCAAGCGCTTCCTCTTCTTATAACTGGCCCAGTTTTGCGCCTCCAGCACCAGTTTCCCCCCAGGGCGCAGGTCAGCGAACATCCGTCGGAAAGCCCGCTTCAGGCCCGCGTCGCCCCAGTTCAGATGCATCCACTTGGTGGTGGAAAGGCAGAGGATGAGGTCGTACTGAGGCGTGTCGCCGGAACCCACAGTCACATCCTCTCGAGGCACAAAGTTGCCCTGGAATTAGAGAAACCATCATTCAAAAGTGTCTCTGCTTGTTTGTTTATATTAACCGCTAAATTACTGACAGACCTTTATTAAATTAGCCAGGCTACTTTTTTTTCTAGGTATCATGCGGGCGAAGCTGCAGGCAAAATTTAGTATTTATCTGAATACTTAATTATGAAAATATATACATTCAAACCTGAATAAAAATGTTAAAGTAACTCTTTTGTTTTTACCTTTTTATGGCTAAATGCCCGAACATGTCTTATATAATTTGGCATGGATATGTACACTATATACTATTCATAAAAATATTTGCAGTTAACATAGCCTGCTTTTAATCCCGCTAGGTACCTATGTACACCCTACCTATCTATCGAAATTTGTACCTACTAATCAAAACAATCAAACCAAACATAATCAAACGATCAACAGTTTATGTAATAATCTACTCAGACAAGACAAACAACTACTCTCGTGTAAGTGACGAAGAAGAGAACACATAACTATAACAATACTTTTTTGAGAATAAATTTCTTTAAACCTAAGTACAGGCAGATGCTTGTACTTATTTTCTTCTCATCCATTGCAAATTGCGCTAAATAATTATCAAGTTCTCACAGCATATTAGCAATTAATACAAAGTATTCTTTAAACATGTTTGATCCCACTTTTAACAGAAGAAACATAATGTTCGCATGGCAAGTTCTATAAATAACATAATTATTACTTTATATCTATTATATACCTACTAAACATACATATTTAATAAAAAAAATTAATAG
Organism: Venusia cambrica; assembly: GCA_951394065.1. NCBI lineage: Eukaryota > Metazoa > Arthropoda > Insecta > Lepidoptera > Geometridae > Venusia > Venusia cambrica. Next base: position 7,487,248 of record OX596060.1, on the reverse strand, counting down.
GCCCATATAGTGCGGAAACACACACTTAACACAAATAAACACGATATACAAGTAAATCAGCTCACCTGTTTAAAATTAACATTGTATGGAAATGCAGGAAGTGTGACATTGACGCCCATTGGCCCAAGGGGACCAAACAGCATTGACATGGATGTTGGAAAAAAGCACTGCCCCTGGTCCTTATTAAATGCTCTTCGATTCTTCTTTGGCTTTCTTATCTTCCTCTTCTTAGCATCATCGGGTTTGTCGGTGCAACCCTCACATTTTTCCTCTTTACATTCACTATCACATTCTAGCTTTTTAGTTGAATCATATTTTTTATCTTCCTCGATTTTTGGTTCAACTGGCACTGGTATAAATGAACGTAGGTTCTTTTGTGCACGAGCTGAAATGATAATTGAGAGTTTATTAAGATTCAAACAAATTACTATTATTAACTGCACAAGTAATATTTAGTACTATGAAGTATTATGTTGGAATTTCTTATTACTTCTATTAATTCATTTTGAGATGACATGCAGATATGAGAAGTGTAAGTATTGCTACAATTATTACACAATATTATGTATTAAATAAGAAAAGTTAGGGCAGGTACAAACTTGTCACTACATTCCATTTACCAACTGTTTCCATTAAACTTAATTGTTTGCACAGACTAAGGTATTATAAAATGTACTCACTAATTAAAACCGGATCAATATCCATCCCAACAACAGATCTGGCTCCAAGGGTCCGTGCCACAGCTATAGAGATGTGGCCTACGTTGCAGCCAATGTCCAAAACATCCTTCTGTTGGAACAGGTGCCGGTGCATCTCAAATACTTGAAGACGGATATCCATCATTGCATTCAAGTTGCGGTAACCATAATACCTGGAACCAATAAATTAATGATAAGCATTAAACTGTAATTTATTTAAAACCTTAAATAATCTCAAAATGGTTCCCATTGCTATCTGATAAACCTGTGAAGCCTCATACATTATTGACAAGGTATACAATGCAGGAAAGGCATAATAAAAGCAGCATGCTGTTTAACATAATTAGTCACCTGTCATAATTTCCATATTGATACTTGGAGTTTTTGGCATTAAAGGTAGGTAGCTTAGTGTCTCCTTCAGAAATGCTCTTAGTCCGATGAGGAGAGGCTGGTCTCTCAGATGGTCCTGGACGGGGCTGCCGGGCACGCATCCAAGCCCCGGGCTGAGGCACTACTGGACTTACTATTTTATCCAGTGAATCCATGCGTCGCAACTTCTTATTACAATCTTTACCTTTCTGTGAAGCATTATCACTGTCACTGCAGGACCGTTTTCGTGACTTTGATGTTGAAGTTGAAGGTTCTGGAGGAAGGGGCTCTTTGATTGCTTCCGATTTCTCCACAACTTCCTCTCTTGGGGGACTGGTGTTGTCTGTGGTGCGGCGCCGAAGTCTCGCCTTCTTCCGTAGCTTACGTTGCTGCATTCCAAGCCTCTTTTCATACTCATCATTGTCCAGTGGCTCAATTAAGTTGAGAGGATCCCTGATATTCGGAGGGATGATCACATCAATTTTAGCTTTGTGCCTAGGCGGTGTGGGTAATGGAGATGACTCGGGAGTGACTGCATTCATCGCCCTGTTGATATCTTCATCTTGTAGGCTGTTCAGATTCAATGGGTCAGATATATTTCCTCCAAGTAAAAACTTTGTTGGTGGAATGAAGACATCCTTACGAGGTCTCTTGTGAGGCAGGAAAAACTTTGAGATTGAAGGAAAGCTTTGTGCTCTTTTCCTTCCCTGTTTGAATTTGGCACCAATGTTATGATGAACTCTTCGAACTACATTTCGTTCCGATGGTTCTTTCGCTGGTGTGTGATTTTTCTTACCGTTCCGTGATTTCTTCTTAGTTTTCTTGGAACAACTCGCGACTGCTCCATCACTGTCTTTAGAGACATTTAGATCGCATGTTGAAGAGCCAGTTGGTTCCGTAAAAAGATCACTAGCTTCGCTAACTTCACTTTCTAGAATTATATCGGCCGGCACGTTCACATTATCATGTTCATTGTCATTGCTATTACAAGCAATAACACTCTCTTTAGGACTACCCATTACGCTTACAGAGAAACACTTCTAGACTTAGCTACATGATAGTTGTAAAGAAATAAATTATTTTGAAAATCAAATTTGCCGCCAGTTCAAGTCTTGCAAAATGCACAAGGACATCCGTCAATAGCGCTAAACAGGTTAGTAAAAATGCAGTAGGTACCTATGTTTATATTTTTGTAGTTCTGATGAAATTCATTGAACTGTGAAATAGCACGTTTATGATTAATGAGCAGAATCACGACAAATTCAAGTTTTTATCGAGTGCAAATATTCAAAATCCCGACACTTCATGTTTCCCGAAACACATCACAAATTCACGACAACCACGACATCGACATACGAATACGGACTACGGTAAAAGATGGAACTATTAGCCAACAACCTATCCAGTGACCAGTGTTACCAGAACCAAATTTAAGAAATCAGTCGGGCGACGACGACCCTGAAAAAACTGTAGATTTGCTGGATAGCCTCAGGAAAATCCGTCAGTATCGTATGGATATTCAAAATCTATGGTCGGTATAGCTTCAGTTCAGACTTTTTTTATAGGTATAACAATATTTATTGGAATACATTTCAATTCAGGCAACAATAAAAAAATTACAGATATTGTTTAGCTTAGTTTACGGCCCTTATTAACTTATACCTTATACCCTAAAAAACTAACATACGTAATTAACTATACTATAACTACCTAAATATCGGCACGTAAAATCTGTACGTGACTTACTAGTGTTGTGTTTAATAACCGTCCGCGATACCTTCTAAACACATTACCTTTCTGCCAAAGTTCTTCTTTATTGAAGATCGAAAGACGTTCAGTTGGGACGCAAAACAAACGATTTAAAATCATTATTTATAATATACAATTAAATCATACATAAAATCATAATTTGACTTTCGCAGACGCATATGACTTTCCTCCTGGCGATGAAGTGCGGGGCGGATGAGTACATCATTACTCAGGCGTTAGCAGCAGCGGTTAGTGACATATTCAAAACTGCTTATTCAAAAGATGACACCGATGTTTTATGCGTTCCACGACGCAAATTCACATTTAAATCAGAAACGCCTGGTGACCTAGCTATGGATGCATCACGCAGTGATGCTACCTCCGAACGTAGGCCTCCGATGGTGGCTGGTCTGCGAGGCTTCTAATTTTAATAACACATTCGCCAAGCTCGCCTTCAGGAACGTGATATCCTTCAGCAGCCTGGTGACGTCGATGTGATCGAATGCCACCGATGGAAGCTTGTGCAGCTCCTTCGCGACAAAATCGGGCACGACATCAGGATTAGTCTCCATCAACACAGTTATGTTGTCCTAGGGACTCTTTTTCCCTCCGTCTCTACGTCTCGACAGCATAGTGGCAGTTTTGCCCAACGCTTGGTAGATCAGCGCCTTCCCACTGCTAACTTGAAATTGGATTTGCAGATCTGGATGATGCTGATCTCGTTCCTAATGGCATTCTGAATAAATGCCAATAACTTATTCACTATTACATTGCTTGGAGCTCATTGTAACGGTGGCAGTGGGCAGCGGCGAAAGCCGCGCTTATCACGAATGATTATAAATCAAAGGCAGTGTTATAGCGAAACGCGTTCGTTTACGAGCGCGCATCACACTGCTCTGTATAGCTTTATGGCTGAGCTAGCCTTAAATTTCTATGGAACGGGAACGGGAAGGCACATAATAAATAAAATTAAATTTATTTCGTGAAAATTTAATTGAATAACCAATTATTGTAATGGAGACGGATTATTTATGGACCCACTGAAATACACACAAAAAAAACAGTAAAATTGGTACTGCAGGTACCAATTTTATATATACCTTACAGTGAAGTGAAGATTTTAATAAAATCTAGAGTAAATTAGACTTTTCGGATCGGCCTCGCAGTTTGTTCGGCTTTGGTCAAACTATATTTTCATTACAAGACCGTATTTTTTTTTTATAATTTTTTTGTCACGTTGATTTCAAGTGATAGAAATGAGAGCTGCGTGGTCAAGTGGATATGGGCCCGCCTTCCCCCTGGAGGTTGTGGGTTTAAATCTGCTTGCAAACCAAGGGCATGTGTCGAACGTAAGTAAGGACGTGCCTCTCACTACCGTCTAAACATCCCCTCATAAGATTAATGCTCTCAGTAGTGAACAAAGCTGAAAGTCATCAGTATGTTACTGTTAAAGGTACTGCGTGTAATGTAACATTTAAGTTTAAATTTTGAGCATTACGCTACCTATACTGCCTTTCTGACTGACGAGCATTCGTCTGTAATGTAACGCGGATATGATTTTCAGCGTTTAGTTGGTTTGATTCTACAATATCTGACGAAGCGGTCATTCGTTGTGCTGAGCGCAGCAATATTGATTCGACATTATTGGTTTGGTGTCTTAAGTTATTTAAATAATACAGGCCGTTTGGATATTTCAAAAATAAACAACCAAATCATCTTTTTTTTTTCTGATTGTCTACTTCTGATTTTGAACACTCATTAAATCTCATTAGAATTTATTATAAAAAAACAAGATACTTACCCTTGACAAACGCTCCGCGTCCGCGACACGGTAGGTTGTAGCACATCATCAGCAGATCAATAATTTATGGTACCAAGCAGGTAAGAGTGGTGCGCATTGATGTTACAAGCTGGATCAAAATATTACAGATTTGTTCAGTATAGGCTGCGCACTGTAATGCTCGGTTCTCCTCCCTCCCTGGTGCTACAATCTGTAAGGTTACATTACAGGTAAATGCACACGGTGAGTGAGCACCTTTGTGGGAATTGGGAGGATGGACCCTTGATTGAACTAAAATTCGTAGATTTTCTACTTCCTACAATCCGATAGTTTGTACCTAGGTGATACCCGAAATCTTTAGACCAACGGATAGATCTAGACGTCCTACAATACCTTGCTATTGTGTATAATCTAGTGACTAGATTATACACAATAGCTAGATTTTAGAGAGTTTGACTAGATTCTAGTCAAAGTCTCTAAAATCAAGTAGCTTATTCAATGTTAAGTTTTTAGTTTTAGATTTCTGAGTTTAGTTGGGAAATCCTGCAAAGTATGTATGTATGTTTGGGACAATGTTTCTGACGGCATAACTCTCGAACGCCTTATCCGATTTTGATGATTTAATTAATTGCAAAATAATAGGGTACATAATATTGAAACCGTTTTGAATTGTCATATTGCATTGCGGCGTATTATACCTACATATATAATATATCATAAACATATTGTTTTGCTTGGCAATTCGGCACCAAATTCAAATGATATAAACATACCCTCAGAGTTTTTTTTATGTTTTTAGTGGTGAAGTCGGTTCCATTTTTTTTTCAAATATAACTTATTTATAATACCCATTGGTCGGCTTCTATGACATCTGTAGGCTGGAAGTATAGATTTTTAAATCGCGATTATCACATCAACTGTTTTAGAGCACGTTTCAAAAACAGATATCAACGTTCTCATTTTAGTAGTGTGCATTTATTGTCTTTTATCCACCCACGAATACGTACGGTTGATGCTATGGTGCTTAGCTCACATGATGGCTTTGCATAGAATGAGAGTTAGCAGAGTGAGAGAGCCTCGATCGCTCAGATGAATAAAGAGAGATAGAGTAAAAGTGTGCCTAGAGAAAGGTACAATGAAAGCACGATTTTACTGCAGAGCTAATTGCTTTATTTTTGTGAGATTATATCTCCATGGCTAAATACCTGCTTACCTAACACAAACCAGACATCGCGAGATCTCAATTCGTCAACTTTTAACCATCATCATTATTTAAAGTTGTATATAAAGAATAAATAAAAGTATCTTCTAAAAAATAAGTGACTATATCGACGCTAATAGAAATAATTCGATTTTTTATATTTCAACAAATTAATTTGATCGGACTGGCAGCACTGAATGACGTGACGTTTGTATGTCATGTTACCGGAGCGGCGGCGGTGGCACCAAAGAGAATACAATACTATGTAAGAGCCGGGTCCTCCTTAGTCAAAAAAAGTAAACCAGACGTCAAAGCAGAGCCAAAAAGTTAGAAGTTAGTCTATGCAATTAATGATGACATGACAGCAGAAGTGACGTGACGGTAGAATAAACCATCGTACTCATGAACCTAAACTAAAACTGGACAGCGCACTCAAATATTATATTATAATATTTAAATTATATATTTAAAAATTATATAAATAAATATTAGGCACATGAAATTTACAATCCACGCGCTGAAAATAAGTTTCAATTTTTTTGTCTTATGTCAAAGAAATGGATAGGTGAGATAGCTCAGTTATAGTAATGCTTCCTTGTCTAACATGTTGCCATTACATATTGAATTCCTCTTTGGTAAGCCACGGGAGCTTTCTTTGATTTACTTTATTTTTTTATGATATTACTTTGATAGACATTGCATAAACAAATGCTTGATATATTTTTTTATTTTACGACCATGAAATCCTCTGCCACAAAGTGACTTACGAAATAGATAAAATTGGCGTGTAAAAGTGATAATGGTAGTATTTTGTCATCCATATGTGTCCATATTACTCAGAAACTACTAAATTATTGTGGCTTCTTTGCCTAACGGCTAACTTTCAATAGCATATAACGCTATACAATTATTTAAGTTAAAAATATATGTAATAAAAATTAGGAATGCGTGTATAAATGTAACAAGGAATGGTATCCCTGTGGAATGTCTTTCCACAGCTGGGTGAGCTAATTATCAACATTTCAAATTATGATACAGTAGGGTATCATTGATTTCTTGGATTTCCATTACCTACGTAGATACCCATGATATGGGGTGTTGTCAGATAGAGTATCTCAAAAGCATACTTACTTTACTTTACTTACGAAGCTTGCATAGGCAAGGATGAGGTCAACGATGTAGTAAGCTAACCCAGAAGGTGCTTATTAACTCTTTTCTTGAAGAGATTAGGGTTGTATTTGTGGTAATAATACATTTTACCAATGAATATTTGGTTTAATTACAAAGAGAATTTTGCAGTGAATGACGCAAGTCAGACGGCTATCTAATTTGAAAACATTTTATCAAATAGGTACTCGTCCATGAAGGTATTACACACCACATTCACCCGTCCATAAAGTTCCAAGCTCGTAATCCTGGAGACGAACAGGAGCCCTTCTTCGTCTTGACGAACGTCGCACTATTTCTTGTGTTCCCGGTGTGTCTCCATCCTCAGCATCTTCAAAGTTATCTGATGACTCAGATTCAGTGTTATCGTTGTCTAAACGTGGGGGAGGAAGCTGTCTATTCGATATTGTGGTTTCTCGGCCATCCGTCAATCTAACATGTGAATAGGTCGGGTTAGCTTCTATCAGTTCAACTTCCTAAGATTCGGAATCGTACTTTGATTGTCTTAGGTTGTGTCTCATTAATATAGGGCCAAGTTCGGAAAACCGTGTCGGTAAGGATTCGCCATTCGAAGTTCGACGAAGATGGTTAAAAAACCTTTCATGTGGTGTATTATTAGTTGATTTACATAATAATGATCTAATCGAATGCAGTGCCGGTGATAAAACTTTCTCCCAATACACCGTGTCTAGTTCCTTTGTCCTTAGACACAGCTTAATAGTTTTCCATAGTGTTCCATTAAGTCGCTCCACTTGGCCGTTACCTTGCGGATTATATGGAGTCGTTCTACAACAAAGCCTTTCAAAGGGTGCAGTAGCTTTTATGAGATTTCCTTGCGTTTTTGCGAATCTTGGTTTTATTTCCGCGCAAATTCGACAGTTGGATGTCATTCTCTTTATATCATCTATAGAATAAGCTAGATTTTTAGATCGTATCCAGTGTGTCATTCTTGTTATACCAGGATGTCCTAGCAAATTATGTAATTCGTATAGTTTGTTCGTATTTGTTATACTCGAACATACTCGGGAAAGCGTGTCAGCTGTAATATTTTCCTTACCTGGACGGTAAATTATATGATACTTGTAATTCGAAAGTTCTAGGCGCCATCTTTCGATTTTCTCGTTTTTTACTTTGCTTGTGTGAGATTGATTGAACATAAAAGAGACAGAACGTTGATCAGTAATTAGTAGAAAATGCCTTCCTTTTAGATAATGTCGCCATTTCCGCAAAGCTTCTACTGCAGCATTTGTTTCTTTTTCAATAGAAGAATGACGGCGTTCTGATTAATTTAATGTTCCGGAGAAGAAAGCCACTGGGCGACCGTTTTGGGAAAGTGAAGCCGCAATGGAGTGGTCAGAAGCATCAGTTTCGACAGTAAAAGTAGCGTTTTGATAGATATTTGTTAGAACTGATTCTTTAATATTAATTTTCAGTTTTTGAAATGCGTTAATTGCATTTTCATTCATGGGGAATTGAGAGATTTTAGTTAGTGGATTAATCTTTTCAAAGAAATTTTTTATCCATTTCGAATAATGAGCGAACATGCCAAGAACTCTTTTTAGAGTCGGCATATCAGTTGGTACAGGTAGGTTTATTAAAGGGCTAAGACGTTCCTCATCTGGACTGATAGAGTTGTTTTCAATTTTGTATCCCAACAACTTGATAGTTTTTTCCCCGAATAAACACTTCTCTTCGTTCAGTGTAAGCATATATTTCTCTACAGCCTTCATAAATCTTTTTAAATGCAGGTCATGCTCTTCTTTTGTTTTGCCACAAACCGTAACATAGTCGAGATAAGCATAAGCATAAGTGCCCACGAGTTTTTCTTTTGAAATGATGTAGTTCAAGGTTCTTTGTAAAGCAGCTGCTCCATTAGTTACACCGAAGGGAATGCGAGTAAACTGATATAAATTACCACAGGCTTCAAACGCTGTATGAGCTTTTCGTTTCTATGTATGTTCTTTTAGTGTTATGGTTGCATAACATACTCCTAGAATAGAAGTATTTGTGTTCTTGGAGGCCAAAGAAATCATTTCCTTCCATGGATAGCATCTTAATTTTAGTAATCGAGCAAAACTTTTGTCTATGAAGGTAGTGGAACTACCACTATCGATCAAAGCATCAGCTTTATAGTTATTCACCGATCACGGTGAATAACTATAAAGCTGATGCTTCCAGCAGCACCATCCAGCTTACACAAAACTACTGTTGGTATCAACCAACAGTAGTTTTGTGTAAGCTGGATGGTGCTGCTGCTGATTTTGCTGATATCTTTGACTTAATAGTCTCCCTTTCAGCTTTAGCGGTTATTCTTCCACTCCTGCATACTTTAGAAAAATGACCCTTTTTTCACATATTGTGCAGGTGGAGTTAAATGCAGGGCATTTTATCCGTTGGTGTATGTTTCCTCCAAAGAAAAAACAGCGTCTTTGGGTTGTCGATGCAGCAGCTAAGTTGTCATTCTCATTACCGTCTATTTGATTTAGTACCATTGAATGCGTATTATGAGCGATATAATCTTTTGAATTACGTTCTGCCATTTCAAGGGTTATAGCCTGATTACATGCCTGTTCTAGAGTTATGCTGAGGTTTTCCAGCAATCTTTGTTGAAGTTTTATTGAGTGTTAGCCCGCATAAAAGCATCACGAACATATTCATTTTTATATTGCTCGGCACTGACAGATTTGAAATTGCATTAAAATGCAAGCTGTTGAAGTTTGCGTAAATTATCTGCAACAGACTCATCAGGTTTCTGCTTAGACAAGGTGAGCATATATCTGGCGTGAATTCCATTTTGAAATTTTATATAAATCTTGTCAAGTATGCTTACAGCATTCGCATAATCCGTCGATTCCCGTATATATGAGTAAACGTTTGGTGAGACATTGTTTAAAAGTATCTTCAATTTAGTAGATTCTGATAAATCCTTACTTGACTCCGTTTCCACAGCAAGATAATTTTCAAACGTTTCTTTTCCATGCCGGTATTTGAGTTCTGCAGCTGGAGACCAATCGGTGTCAAATTTATCTGGTCTCAGTAGCCTAGTTATTGAAGCCATCGTTCTTCACGCTTTTTTTTTTATTCAATGGCAATTGGGTTTACCATCTGCCAGTGTCACGTCATTATAGATAAAAATAAAAAGAAAGCGCGCGAAATGCAAAAATAAAAAAAAATTGGAAAATGTGAACAAAACCAGTTGTTATAGTCTAATATTATTAGAATTAAAAAATGTAACAAGATAATTAAAAATAGTCGGGTCTTTAGAATTTAGAAGAAACGAAATGTTTAGTGGAAATGGGACCCTGATGTTAATGAGTGACTGAAACAATTTTGAATGATCTAATAAGGGACATGAAAAAAATATGTGATTCAGATCACCTTCATCGATGCCACATTCGCACAAGGATGAATCTCTCACGTGAATTTTGTGTAAATGAACTGGAGTACAGCAGTGATTCAACCTCATGCGAATAAGCATCGATGTATGAGGTTTTATAATTTTTATTATCGAAAACCATGGCTTGCAGGGAACTGTAGGTTGAATTTTACCAAAAAAGGAGCCTTTTGTTAATGACGTTTTCTTCCATCGGGACAACCACCGGCTACGTAGAAGGACCGAGGGAAGAGCAACCAAGTCGTGACAATAATTTTTAAAGTCTACTCGATGACCACAAGAAATGGCGTCTTTTGCGGCAGAGTCAGCTCTATCATTGCCAGGAATGCCGCAATGACTCGGAATCCAAATAAAAACCACCTCAAGGCCTTTGGAAAAACATTCCATTACAGTTTTTTTAATTTGAAAAATAATATAGTTAATTTTACCGGAAAATGGGTTGGAAGAGAGCGATTGTAGAACACTGTGTTTGAGTGTGTATTGTATGATAAGTATGTATTTACAAATAAAAAAAAAATGTATTTAAGTATTATATCCGTAATCTAGTTCCCATATTACAAGCTATGCTTAGTTTGGGGCTAGATGGCGCTGTGTGAAATTAATTTCCTGTAATGAAAAAAAAAAAAAACTACGAGCGTCAGAGAAGATAATAGATTTTGAGAGCTTGAACAACAGGACATACAGGACATTCTTCACGCTTTATTTAGTCTTTGTAATTATTTGTAGTAATAATACTTACATTTTACCAATGAATATTTGGTTAAATTACAAAGAGAATTTTGCAGTGAATGACATAAGTCAGACGGCTATCTAATTTGGAAACATTCTATTAAATAGGTACGCGTCACCACACCACATATTACACACCACAGTATTTTCCGTTCTTAGTTCAAATCAAAGCTATGAAAAAGACCTACATTTTCAATGGCAGCTGTCAAATTTCAAACGGTCATATATCTGAAACTACTCGTCCTAGACTCTCCGTTTTTAGTACAAATTAAAGTTTTTTAAGTTTGACAGCTGTCATTGAAAATGTAGATCTTGGTCATAGCTTTAATTTGCTTTTAATGGAAGCATTAAATATTTCAAACATTATGTACTTTAATCTTCGGTTTTTCAAGGATATAAATTTTGATTTTACATGTTATGATATGTAATCGTTTCACTAGAGGATAATCCCATTACTCTTATTTTGAACCTATAAGTTAAAATAAATAATCTTTGTTGATATCTTGTGTTTTATATCCTTCCATGATATCGGAGACATGAAACTTTTCTAGGTAAACGATAGACTCAGGTACTAACTTAACGCATTCTCATTTTTTTTATCAATTACCTTAGTGGTTCTGGCTTGAGAAAAGGCGCAAGTGTTTAGAAAAAAACAATTTAATAAAAACACCAGAAACCTATTACTAAAAGTGGGCGGTGTGGATACCCTATTAGAACGAGACGAATTACTATTATCAAACCTCTCGCTCGGCTCGTTTTTAAGAGTACAGTGCGCAGTCCAGTTTTAGTATAGTAGGTTCATAATCGTACTGCAATAGAATAAGGATAAGCACCCATATTCAATAAAAACTATCAATATCGATTGCATACCTTCTACAGTAGGAATGAATAACATTATTATTAATGGCCGAAACTACCTCAGATTAGCTTCTTGGCGCAACTTAATTCTAGTTTCGAAATAACATTATAGTTTAGGTTGGAGGATTTAGCCGAGAGGCTAAAGGAGTCTTTTGTGGATTTTTATTTTGGTAAAACATTATTAATTTGGAAAATCTATAATGTAGAGCTTCTGCTATATACTGTATTTATTTACTGTACAACCTGTCAAGTCATACTTGAACGTATTTATTGAATGGCGATCACTTTTGGTTCAAATTAGAGTCAACTTTGATTTCTTTTTCTATAGAGATTTTTTTATATCGTTATTTCTAACGTCGATATAGTCACTTATTTTTTAGAAGGGACTTCTAATTATTCTTTACTGTATATAAAGAATAGTTAAAAATACTTTGAATACTAGTAACTTTAAATAATGATTATGGTTAAAAGTTGACGAATTGAGATCTCGCGATGTCTGGTTTGTGTTAGGTAAGCAGGTATTTAGCCATGGAGATATAATCTCACAAAAATAAAGCAATTAGCTCTGCAGTAAAATCGTGCTTTCATTGTACCTTTCTCTAGGCACACTTTTACTCTATCTCTCTTTATTCATCTGAGCGATCGAGGCTCTCTCACTCTGCTAACTCTCATTCTATGCAAAGCCATCATGTGAGCTAAGCACCATAGCATCAACCGTACGTATTCGTGGGTGGATAAAAGACAATAAATGCACACTACTAAAATGAGAACGTTGATATCTGTTTTTGAAACGTGCTCTAAAACAGTTGATGTGATAATCGCGATTTAAAAATCTATACTTCCAGCCTACAGATGTCATAGAAGCCGACCAATGGGTATTATAAATAAGTTATATTTGAAAAAAAAATGGAACCGACTTCACCACTAAAAACATAAAAAAAACTCTGAGGGTATGTTTATATCATTTGAATTTGGTGCCGAATTGCCAAGCAAAACAATATGTTTATGATATATTATATATGTAGGTATAATACGCCGCAATGCAATATGACAATTCAAAACGGTTTCAATATTATGTACCCTATTATTTTGCAATTAATTAAATCATCAAAATCGGATAAGGCGTTCGAGAGTTATGCCGTCAGAAACATTGTCCCAAACATACATACATACTTTGCAGGATTTCCCAACTAAACTCAGAAATCTAAAACTAAAAACTTAACATTGAATAAGCTACTTGATTTTAGAGACTTTGACTAGAATCTAGTCAAACTCTCTAAAATCTAGCTATTGTGTATAATCTAGTCACTAGATTATACACAATAGCAAGGTATTGTAGGACGTCTAGATCTATCCGTTGGTCTAAAGATTTCGGGTATCACCTAGGTACAAACTATCGGATTGTAGGAAGTAGAAAATCTACGAATTTTAGTTCAATCAAGGGTCCATCCTTCCAATTCCCACAAAGGTGCTCACTCACCGGGTGCATTTACCTGTAATGTAACCTTACAGATTGTAGCACCAGGGAGGGAGGAGAACCGAGCATTACAGTGCGCAGCCTATACTGAACAAATCTGTAATATTTTGATCCAGCTTGTAACATCAATGCGCACCACTCTTACCTGCTTGGTACCATATATTATTGATCTGTGCTACAACCTACCGTGTCACGGACTTGCCTACAAGGTAAGTCTGATTTGTTCCACTGCTTGGGTATTGCAATGGCAACTCCAGTAAAGCTAGAGTTTTCATTTCCTGAGAAGTAATGTTTATCTTCGTTCTTCCAGGATGATAGTTTCCATGGGATGCCTGATCGCCTACTGTCCCATGGCCGGTAGCACATTTCATGCCCTGATTCTTGGATAACCGAGGGCACCGGTCGTTACTCGGATCACCATGCAAACTATCATTTTTATTGGAACTTTTCATAACTGTCGTGGGATGAAAAGTGCAATGATATCCCGATGCCTTTTGCATCAGGCTTTTTAAGGCGTTATTTAAACGCTAGACTGCTGTAGCCTTTTCCAGTCGGGTGTCCGACTGGGTGTATATGGTTATCTCGCCATGGCTCGGTCGCCAGAGCCTCGTTGGTTGTCTAGCAGGGGGCACCACGGCGACCCAAGGGCCGTCATCGCTGGCTATTCATACGGACCACCGACGCGTGCAGGTGAGGTTGACATTAGGGTCGGTTGTGATGTTGATTCCGTTCTCCCCTTACTCCTCGTCAGAACCAGTACGTCTATCCATAAATAAAACAGGGACGCTACCGCCGACGGTGAAGCCGATCTCCATTGGCTTAAAATTAGCTTCATGAGAACTAGAAACGATATTTACCTACCGGGTATCACAAGTGTCATATCCAAAATGGCGTTTCCCATCTTAAAAGTGAACACATGTTATGAAACCTATCCGTTCAGTACATTTGACGTTTAGATGACAGATTCGGTACCGCGTAAGGCAGATGGGCTTCAATAATTGTTTTGCTATGGGTTGTATCTTCATTGGATGAATAACTTGAAGCCGGTTACCGTAGAGCACCGGTTATCAATACCATCATCCGAATTATTCAGCTTTTGGCATATTTAGGATACATATTTGTGTTTTTCTGTTATTGCCGTGTTCAGAGTAATTTGTATGTGTCTATTTCGTTTGTTTGAGAGCCACGGAGAGAGTTGGGTTTGGGTACTTTATGTTTCTTATTGCCGTGTTCAGAGTAATTTGTGTGTGTCTTTTTTTATGGTTGAGGGCTCTCAAATGAAAATTCAAATGAAGGGAGTTGTATTGTTGGCCGCTGAAGATCTTCGAAACCTTGCGCGCATGGACAGGAGAAACCTTCGACAGAACAGTCAGCGTATGTGCTTCTGCGCTGTATTATGGGTTCGATTCCCACCCAGCAATAACATTTGTGTGATGAATATTGATTTTGGTTCTGTGTTGTATTGTTTGATGATACTTACATACAATACAGTACCAATTATTTCCAAAATCTAGTGCCTGATGAATATTGATGTTGGTTCCGTGTTGCATTATTATGATGATACCTACATACTCATACACTACAGTATTATTTCAAAAACCTAGTTCCCTTATTACAAGCTTTCTTTAGTTTGGGCATGGTGGTAATAAAAATATATTATGAATGAGAAATGAGAAAAAAATATTATTTATGCTTCTCTCAGAAAGTATGGCACTTCAACATGAAACACCCGCCTTTTTAGATATAAATAATAACATTTGATTCTTAAATCTAATTAAGTGAATATGCGGCTGTCTCAATTTAACACCTAATCTGCCGCTCTGCCAAATTCTACTGATCAAGGCCGCTGAGGCCACAGCCTCAGAAACCTAGCTGTAAATATACATAAATGTAAGATAACATACTATGATTGAAACAAAAGTTAAATTAGGGTTAGTATCAAGCATTTCCTAATTGTATAAAAAAATATGGTAGAACGTATTTTTGTTAAAACGTTGCGTTTCGTTTATTTAATATTTGTTTCTTATCGGTTTTATGAGTAAAATAATTAGTTTTAGGGTAAAAATTATTACTATTAGAAACCATGAAATAAAAAATAATGAGCACTACAGAGTATCAATATATGACATTCTAATTAAAAAAAATATGGTAGGTCGCATTTTTATAAAAACGTTGCGTTTCGTTTATTTCATATTTGTTTTTTATTGAAATCCCTAATCATACAATGCATAAAGCATTCAATGGTATACTAGGAATCCAATGTTAACATTGACGAACTTCATTACGAACGGCGCTAGCATTGCAGACATATTTAGTGATGAAGATGGAGATGAAATCATAAGATGGCAATGAACTTCGACGAAAAAGATTGAAACCCAAATGAAACAGAGTTAGGTAATAGGCCTGCTGGTACGGCCCTAGGCAGCCGGGTCAACATGAAAGCAAGCATTTAATCGAAGTTCGTTGGTGTTATTTTGACAGAAAAATGATAAGTAAGTTTCTGGCGTTTTCTTACCTATTAGGTATTGTATTCTCTTTGGTGGTTGCTCACGATTGTGAAGCGTGTTTTATGTAGATCGCTCCTCAACTGTTTTTTTACTTTTAAGTTTGTTTTTTTTTTCTTTTTACTCTCTTTTTTATTTATGTGTCTAGTGTTGTATGATTTGTTATGTATGTATGATTGGGCGATATGATATAAATAAAAAAAAAAATGTAGATCAATCTGTTCTACTTTAATTCCAAAGAGTAAATAATATTTATTTCGGTCTAGCAACACTACAAAAGATAACTAGAAATGCGTCATTTTTGAAATTTGAATTTGTTCGTTCGTTGATCTGTTCTGTTAGATTGTCATGCACAAGCACAACATAACACAGCAAGATATAATAAAATCATTATATTCTAAACACGGTTTCGCATTGAAATAATAAAAGTGGCTGGAACAATTGGAACCCTATATCTAATACTGTGATAACCTTCACCAGTTTTAGTGTTAGTGATTTGTGTAAATCGCTTGCGTTCAGAAAAGGTAGGTTTCCGACGATATCAATTAATTTTATTTGGTAATTACTTTTTTATTTCAAGCTAAATAACTTCAATTCTGAGCTCGCTGCTACTAAACAAAGCTCATAAATAAGCAGAACACAATAGACATGTATGCGTATCTAAGTTTCCTCTAGCTGCTGAGTATATATAGCTCAGCATAACAATCTCTCGTGTAAAGTATTCGAGAGTCTGTTATGTTTATATAATTAACGGTCGGTGGCGGGCGAATGCGATGGCTTATTGGCCATATTCAAAATCAGTTATACAAAATTGCACTGTATACATGTTCATTAGCAAAATTTGACATTTAAAATCTACTTTCTATAATGTTCAGTGATCAAATTAATAACGAGTGGATATAGAGTTTTGGAAAAGCTTGATCTGAGTGGAAAAGATAATCAATCAAAATCTAGAACTGCTGAACACAGGATTTATAACAAGAAACAAACCTACATTCTGACCAACAAATTCTTTTGGTTTTGCCAGAATCATAATTAAATAAATATAAATAGATATTACAGGACATTCATTTCACACAGCGCCATCTAGCCCCAAACTAAGCATAGCTTGTTATATGGGAACTAGATTACGGATAGAATACTTTATTTTTATATTGTAATTTCTGGTTAATGCTAAATGCTACATCACTTTGATTGTGTGTGGATAATACCCATTTTATTATCAAACTACTCCATAGTAGTAAATCTTACGCACCCACAATCACCAAACAGACAGTATGTAATGTTTTTGTTTCCATTTGTTTCAGATATTCATGTTTCTATGCTGAATTGTTCAAGGATCATTCAGGTAATGATTATGCTTGAAATCACCACATTGGTTCTTTTTATGCTGCTAAAGTAACCCCATAATAGTGTGTTTGCGTACATGCCATTTTTTATAAATAATCAAGGTAATTGTTCTGAACCAGATAGGTACCTAGGTGGCTGACACTCAGCATCAATTTTTTTTTTAATGAACAACGGGGAAGTGCTTGGCCTTCATCTCACCTGATTACAAGTTGATATAGGGCCTAAGTTAGAGGCGCACTTCACCTGGAATCCTCAACTAACCGAGGAACTGGCTATCTTACCTCTAAATGCCGGAACACAACAATTTTTAGAATTGTTGTTATTTTTTTAACCACTAGAGTCTACTTTTTAACCACCTCTATGGTCTAGTGACTAGATGGTCTAGATGCGGTTAATAAGTTAATGCTTATCAAAGATACACATACCATATCATATTTTATTTTCAGAATGTCCCGAATTCCAAAGTTGCCGATAAAAACAACAAAAGAAAATTACCCACCAAATCGTACACTAAATCGCCCCATCCCTACCAGAACAATAGGCAATGGACTTAGTGAGGTGGACAAGAAGAATCTTCTACTGAACCACACAAGACCTTTGCACAATGTGCCTACAACATCATCAGTACCTGCCCCAAGACTAAAGCGAACAGCAAGTGTTCCCATTCCTGCTGTTTCAGCAAAACTAAATAGAGTGGAAAAAAAGTCCACAGTTCCACCAAAAATTCCTCCTTATGACTACAAAGCAAGATTCAATGACTTGCTTGAAAAACATAAGGTTGTCAAAAGCGATTACAGTGATTTAAAGGAAGAGCATGGGAAGGTTTCTGAAGAATATGAAAATATTAAAGACTCTGTACAAAGTTGCTTATCAGAGCGTGACATGTTAAAAGAGAAACTGCTAAGCAACATTACCGAATTGAGAGAAAGAGTTTCTGAGCTAGATCGATTAAAACAAGATTTTGAGATAAAAAAACATGAAAATGAGGACTTACATCGTAAAACTAAACTCATGGAAGAAGTGACATATAGTTTGAAACAGAAGAGTACAGAACTGGACAGGCTTCAGTCTGATTTCAATGATTTGACCAGACGCCACACCAGTTTGCGGGAGGAGACTGAAGCATTGAGAGTGCTTACTGATCACCTCAAGAAAATATCTGTGGATTATGATAATTTACAACATCAATATAAGGATGCGTTGGAAGCCACTGCAAAATACAAGAGTGATGGGGAAGCACTGCAGAGTATTCTAGCTTCCATGTACAAAGAACAGAGGGATCTGCGAAATACTATCCAAGATCTGAAAGGCAACATACGTGTGTATTGCAGAGTACGGCCCCCACTTGAGTCTGAATTGACCAAGCCATTGTTTAACTTGAATGTCCTTGATGCATGTTCAATAGAAGTTGAAAAGATAGAGTTACTTAACTCTGCACGCAAAGGAAAACACTCCTTCTCCTTTGATGGTATATTCACCCCACACACATCCCAGGAAGATGTTTTTCGTGAAGTTTCATCAATGGTACAATCTGCTCTGGATGGTTACAATGTGTGCATTTTTGCCTATGGACAGACAGGTTCAGGCAAAACATACACCATGGAAGGTGGCTGTGGCAGAGAACAGTATGGCATAATTCCCCGCGCTTTTAACATGATATTCACATGCATGGAAGATTTAAAGAGAATGGGCTGGGAAATAACTATAAAAGCATCCTTTTTAGAAATATACAATGAAATAATATACGATTTGTTGAACTCCAGCAAAGACCAACAGAGCCACGAGATCAGAATGCTGAACTCTAAAGGTGCAGACCTTTATGTATCGAATTTGAAGGAAGAGGAAGTAAAGAGCTCACACGACTTCATCAGGCTGATGATATTTGCTCAACGTAATCGTCAAACTGCTGCCACACTGAACAACGAGCGCAGCTCCCGGTCGCATTCCGTTGCGCAAATCAAGATATCGGCGATCAACGAGAAGCGCAAAGAAAGGTACACTAGCAATCTGAACTTGGTGGATTTGGCTGGGTCCGAAAGTGGCAAGACTACCCAGAGGATGGATGAAACAAAACACATCAACAGATCATTATCCGAGTTGTCAAAAGTCATTCTCTCCCTGCAGACCAATCAAGGCCACATCCCTTACAGAAATTCTAAGCTTACTCACTTATTGATGCCTAGTCTTGGAGGGAACTCTAAAACTCTTATGTTGGTAAATGTCAACCAATTTGATGAATGCTTTAGTGAAACTCTGAACTCGTTGCGTTTTGCAACGAAAGTCAACAGTTGCAGGACAATTAAAGCTAAGAAAAACCTGTCCATGGTAGATCCATAGGTTTTTTTAGTATTAAGATTTTATTTAAATATACTGACACATTTAAATTGTTAGGGTTAGCTGCTGACATTAGTATGTAGTAACTGCATTATGGGCACTATTTTAATTAAAGCAGAGGATGAATTGCCCACTGACCTTGTAGGATTATGTGCCTTATCAATCAGAGGTTGGTCCTTTTATAATAACTAACAATTATCAAAACTATGCTATGTACCTATTTCAGATAATTATGATGATGATCAACCAAACATATAGTTTGGTTGATCATCAATTCTGGGCTATATTAGGAATCCCTCTGATTTATGTTTATTTACTCTTATCTATGTAATTAACCTTATCATTACACATTAGTTATGAAAACTAATTGTCTATGTATTAATTCCTAATTTTATAAATTAAAGTTTAAATAAAACTGCATAACTTTTATTCAGGTTACATAAATGTTGATACCCATTTTAGAACGATTGTGTCCATTAGGTTCATTAGGACCAGTGTGCTGTTTGGTATAGTCTGTCCGTTAAGTCTAATTCCCGGTAAGGTGAATCCCTTATGGGTCCAATTATCCATATAGGTCTAATAACCGTTTAGTCCAATTCCCGGATTGTCAAATCCTTTTATGGTCTAATAACTGTTGAGTCCATTTTCTTGGGCACTATTTATTTATAGTTATTATAATGCAAATTTCGTAGAGGTCAATGTTTATTTACCTACATCACAGATTTATAAGTATACTTATAGTCCATCAAATCTACGAAGTACACTATGACAGCTGTCAGATCAACTTGTCTAGGGATGTGAACCAAATAATCGCCATCGAAAATATCCGATATTAATGAGAAATTGAAAAATCGATATTGATACTTTATAGGTAGGAAACAATCGCTTTATTTTTTGATAAAACTATAAACTCAGATAGAAGTTTGGAGGTTGTATTGTACCTACTTGTGTCTACTACGGTGTGAACTTCAACTTCAACTTCTTTATTTTGGTTTGCAACCATTTCACCGATTCTGCCAGTGACAAGTGTCAAGCTCATGAGTAAAAAAAATATCGAGAGAGACTCCGTAAAAGCGATTGATTTCGAAAGACAAATGCAAATGCGACAAAGATATTTGGGAAATCCGGTACTGTGTGTATGTATGTATGTAAGTTTGTGACGGCATGACTCTCGAACAGATTATCCGATTTTCATGAAATTGAAACTGAATAGAGACAACGTAAATAGATTTTGATTATGGTGGGGGATTTTTGCAAAGTGGGGTAGTTTTTGAGATATTCAATAAAAAGAGATACAATTTTTCCTTTCAAATCGATATCAACCTTTGTATTTTGTTAGAAAGGATATTACATTATGTTAGCAACAAGATAACCTCTAACACTCAGGT